>JAOPSE010000045.1:6130239-6730239 GCA_029449295.1 Zea luxurians | reverse complement strand
GCGTTGAAGGAGCTATTGTTGGGCATAGTCTTTGTTCTTTTGATTCATTCTCTATACTTCCTAACAGATGTCAGTGACGATGGTGTTCAAGTTCGTGTTTGGAACCTCCCAAAAAAGAAAAACATACACAAGGACCTGAAGCAAGCTTTTAAAGGGTTTCATGGCCTTTTATCCATTGATCCAGCAGTTTCCGCAAATAAGAAAACCCGTGATCCTATTTGTAAGGGTTTTGCATATCTCAAACTAGAGTCTGCTGAAGCTGCAACAAGGTAATTTATTCTTGTTAAACTCTTTACTTTGTTTGCAGCATCCTTTGTTCTTCACCATTTGTGTAATTCCATGTGTTTATTCCTTACTTTAAAGAACAGTGCTGTTAGTTCATTGCTGAAATGTCTTAATTATAGTGTTGTTGACAACCAAATCCATGTGGGGTTTTCATCACAGCAGTTGATAAGCCAAATATGCTCTTCATCTGATATTGCTCAATTACATCCTTCATTGCTTCTCTTCATTTTGTTTACATCTACGTCATACCTGGCTTCTTGAAACCATCCATTGATATTCGAAGTTTCAAACTGCTAGCTTTAGCAAGCATGAGAAGCACTACATATTCTACTAGGTAGTACAAAGTACTCATACCAGTATCTATTATATTGAAATTTTTGGCTTGATTCCATCTGCTAGTCGTGTTCCCTTATCATTCATCCACCATGTTAAATTCATGGTATTGCACGTGAAATGTCAATTCAACAACTTAAGCACGTTGGTCACTCACATTAAGATCAACTGCCATATGAAATGCTAGATTCTTTGTGCCCCACTGTCTGGAATTCCATCTACTCAATCCATAGATTTGTAGAGAAACCATTATATGCTTTGCACCCATTATGCCAAGTCTGCTGTGATGGTACATTGCTTTTAGTATTCTTGAAACATCCGATGAATTGTATAAGTGGATTGGCTACCTTCTTCTATCAGCTTAAGCTTTTTGGTTGAATTGGTTAGTGCATCCACTCTAACATGGTATCAAAGTTAGAGGTCTCGAGTTTGAATCCTGGTAGAGACTTTATTTGTGCCTTCGCCCTTTATTTTCACGTTTGCGCCATTCTCTCTGGCTGCACATGAGTCGGGGTTTTAAAGTGGATTGGCTACCTTCTCCCCATTAACTTAAGCTTTTGGGTTGCACAGTGCATCCACTCTAACAACATCAACCTCATCACATTATTCTATAACACAGATATCCAGTGCAATTTTCTTCCTCTATTTTGTGATTCTGTCAAAAGCTGCTGAGCTAGGAACCTAATCGAGCTAAAATATTCTGTAGCAGGCAATATATAAACATGGATTATGCTTGAACCCAATTACATGTTGTTTATCTCTTTTTTTTGCAAAATTAAGCTTGCTAATGTTCTTAGGGATGAAAGGGATACATTGTTTCTCCTTGTACACTTGATTACAAGCTACCATAATGACTAAATCCAGCAGAATATGTTCTCAGTATTAGTGTTTGTTGGAGTACAAATACCTACAATTTGTAAATCTGAAAAGTACAGTGTGCACAGTAGAAGTACGGATGGTAATGGGTCGGTTTGGATCGGGTGGAGCAAAAACCTATCCACGATCACATCCGTGAAGTCTACCTAAACCCGACCATGATCGCACCGGCGGGTGCAATTTTAAACCCGTCGGATTTCAGGTGAGTTTCGGGTCATCTACGGGTTTTTACTTAGTGTACATTTAAACAATAATTAAGCTATAAGCAATTAAATAGTAACAATAATCGAGTTATATTTATGGATTTTAATCCTTCTCACGTTGAGCAGCAACAAAACACTTCATGAATCATTAGCGAAGTTACTTATTCAAAACAATTACTATTGTATCTTAATCATTATTGCGCAAAATAATGAATAAACCAAATTTCGGGTCGGGTGCGGGCCACCCGTGGGTTCAAATAGAAACCCGCACTCACACCCGCGAAACTTTAGGTCGGGTACGGGTTGCACCCGCGGGTCAAAATCCACACGTACCCGCACCCCGCACCGTCAGGTCAGGTACCCGTCGGGTTTTGGGCTTGTGGATTAAATTGCCATCACTAGGCCATTAGTAGAAAGCTTGATGAAACCCCTGGATTGGACCTGTAGCCATAGGTGTCATAGGTCACTGGAAACAACAGCTGAAGTGGGCCGAGAAGTAATATCCTGTCTTATTCTTAATTATTTAGCCATGTCTATTTGATACTTGAGAGCATTGGAACCTTCTCGGTTTCTCTCCGCTCAGATGTTTTTTCTTATTTGATACTTGAGAGCACCCATTCAAGGCCAGGTCCCTTCCACATGCTCTTTTGTTTCCCCATTTTTTACATCTCACTTAACATAGGTTACATCAATGTTGTACGATTATGTTACTTAGGGCTAGTTTGTGAACATTATTTTTCTAAGGAAAAATGAACTAATTTTCCTTGGAAAAATGAAAATCCTTTGGGAAAAAGGGGTTCCCAAACTAGACCTTACTGTATGCCTTTTCCACTAGAATTGTTTACGTATCACTTGGATATGTTTCTGAGAGCCATGCATTCATAATTTGTTATGCAATTATTCTGAATCCTTGTGTACATTTACTTCTAACCACTGAAAACATATTGTGCTTTATTTCTGCAGGTTCGTGGAGATATACTCTCATCAAACTGTGTCATTTGGCAAGATTCAGAAGCCAATCAGTTGCTGTATCATCGATAAACGCAGCTCTGTTGAGCATTCAAATAAGCATCCACTAGTCAGGCAATCCCTCAATTAATGTCCAAGCACCAAAACTTGGTAGCGGCAAGTTGAGTAACACATATCTGTCATCTAGCACCAAGTAATCACGCACTTCTAGGGGTCTCAAGTTTTATGAAAAAGCTTTGATAAACAGATAGATTAGACAGTTCTCTGTATTCCAAATAACTGTTTGTATCAAGCAATTTGGTCTTGTTTTTTTTAGGGGAAGCAATTTAGTCTTGTTACCCATCTATATGTTAGGAGAGAATGAAAAAGGCAACTATCCTATTCTATAGGGCCCAAAAAGCAAATGTACATGGAGTAAGTTTCCACAGAGAACCATAAATTCGAAAGAAAATACAATACAAGAAAGGAACTATGTATACGCACTAACACCCTCAAACGCATGATGGATCAACAACACTGAGTTTGGAGAGAAGAAAACTATTTGAGCTCTAATATGGGTCTTGGTAAGCAAATCGACAAGCTGTAACTCTGAAGGCACATACCAAAGGGAAACCACATAATCCTGAACTATAGACCGAACATAAAAACAATCGATGCCAATGTGTTTAGTGAGCTGATACTTCACCAGATCCTAATGTATACTAATGGCATCGGTACTATCACATTGCATAGGCGTAGAAGTAGTAAGAGAGATCCCAAGCCAACAAGATGACGAAAGCGAGTGGTATCCTCAACAGGAACATTTGTGGCATGAAGGCGAAGGTGAGGATCCATGGAAGTGTCCACAGAACGGTGATCAGTAAGACCAGCATGATCAAGGATGTTCAGAATGTATTTGTGCTGAGATAGGTAATAACCATCAGGTGTGGAGGTGACCACAATCCCAAGAAAGAAGCTAAGAGGACCCAAGTCAGACATATGGAACTACGCACTAAGTTGTGCCTTGATGAAGGCAATATAAACAAGATCAACACCAATGATCAACATAGATAAGAATGAGGGTGTGAGATCTCAAGATGAAGTGTGAATAAAGAGAGTAGGATCATGTTGGCTCGCAACGAAACCAACAACAATGACAACGGATGTGAAGCTCTCAAACCAGGCATGAGGAGCCTGCTTGAGGCCATAGAGAGAACGACAAAGTCAATAGATGTGACCATCAGGAACAAGGTAACCAGGAAGAGGATACATGCATACTTCTTCACTCACCATGAAGAAAAGCATTCTTCACATCAAGTTGTGAGATAGCCCATCGACGAATAGAGGAAACAACAACAAGAGTATGAACAATGGTCTGATGGGCAACATCCTCATAGTCACGCCCATACTCCCATTGAAAACCATGTGCAACAAGTCATGCTAGCGCTCAATGGAGCCATCAGAGTGGGTCTTAACCTTATAGACTCACTTGCACGTGATAAGAGAAGCTGAGGAAGTGGGACAAGATCCCAAGTGTCAGTGCGCTCAAGAGCAGCAATCTCCTCAGCCATAACTAATTGTTACTCAAGACACATTTTTCGGTGTCAAATAGAAAACTTTCTCAAAATTCAGTTAGGAAACTAATGGACCGCAAAACAACTTGAGGTAAAATATGAGCCCTGAACTTCCATTCTACCATAGCAGTCAGTTTTCCTTATAGCAATTTCACCTCTGCTAAGAGAATCTATCACGTCCTTGACCTTTCCATGGTAATTTTGGTCTCTTGACATGGAGAAAGATACTGTAGGGATACCCTTGATGGAGTGAATTGGTCTGTTAAAATAAACTTAACGCATCAGTTACAAATAGACGTAGCATGTCTCTACTATGTCGCTCCTCGGTGGAGTCCATCACCAATGAGTTCAAACCACTGAGAGGTCTTCTAAACCTCCTGTGTCTTACCCACTCACAAGTTCCTTGCTCGAGTGTGTTCCGACAACTTGATCTTTGGGTAGTGAAACTCTTGTAATGTCAAAGAAGCTCAGCCCAAGTACCTGCATACAAGGTTCAAGGCTTAAGTACATATACTATAATCAATAATGATATAAGGAGACTATTAAGCGATGACTTACCATGGAAGGAGGATTGGAAGTGTAAAATTCCCTAACCTATCAAGGCATACTTGCCTGACCCGATAAGATCCGTTCCATGTGAGTAATGATGTCACCATTCCACAACTTGACAAAAGTTAATCACATCGGGTCATTGAGTCCTATGAACTTGAAGCCGTAATTCTCCCTATGCCGCAGCAAGAGGACACTTCACCTAAGTAAGTTGGAAACCACTCCATCTGCTACTAGCCCTGACTCCTTCATTGCCTACGTTCGTTCAAGAATAGGTAGGACAATAGTCCTACCACTACGACAGGTACAACCATTTTCGGTGGCCTAAGGCCTTTGCCGCCGAAAATAGCTTATTTTGGCGGCTTTAGGCCTATTTTCGGTGGTCTCTGGCCGCCAGAAAAAATTAGCCGAAAATAAGCCATTGTTTTCGGCGGCCAGAGGCCAGCCGCCGAAAATATGCCATAATTATTTTCGACGGCCTCTGTTGGCCGCCAAAAATTAACAATTTCAGAAAAAATTGAAATAAATGCAAAAAACAGCAATTTCAGCAATAATACAATCACAATAAAATGACAGAAACATTAATTCCAGAATTATACACATTCAACACAAAGTATCACAATTCTTCATAACCACATTGGAGTTCACCAAAATCAAGTTCACAGTTCACAATTGGTTCACCACATCACAATTCACAAATACATCACATAGTCCATTACAACATAAAACAAACTCACAATTCGGCACAAGACTCAAACCATTACATATCGGGGTCGTTGGAGTTGTGACCAATACCTCCAGAAGCAAACAACTCGTTGACGAAGTCGTGTAACTGGTTTGGATTCTAAAGAAAAAAGAATACATTAATAACAACAGTGTTTACATGACCACTATTTAAACAAATTGTTTGTCAAACTAACCTATCCTGTAGTAGCTCCCTCCCCTGCATAAGCTCCTCCTAGTGCTGGTATCACCGGTGGTGGCATGTTGTGGCCCATGACCCCAAATCCTACAAAATCAAGTTTAGTCAAGATTTGAAAGGTTAATACAAACGGCAAGTCTTAACTAAATTGAAGCATTTGAGGTGTAGGTGGTGGAGCATGTAATCCCCATCGAGGTATCGATGGCTGAAATTGAGGGAAAACGAATAGTTGTTGTTGTGCCTGCTCTGGAAACCAAGGCTGTTGCAAATACAATATATTAGTTATAGGACAAATATCGACCGTGTTGAGAATAAATAAGACACTCACATTCATTGCTTGTTGCGTCTATGCGTTGTAAGCAGCAATGTACTCTGATTGCTATTGGAGGAATGCCATTTGTTGTTGCCGCAGCTCTTCACGAAACCTTTCTTGCTGCTCCCTCATGGCGTCCTCCATGCTAGAGCGCCGATTACGGCTGCTACCACAACCCGCCTACGACGAAGAGCCGCCACGAGACCGCAACTCCGTCAAATCGATCACATAGGTAAACATAGAATATCTTGAAAAACAAGAAAATTAGCTATTCGGTCATAGTTCCAATATTATTGAAAAAATTCACAAGTTAATACCTTCCATGCGCCTTTCCTCTAATAGAATGCACAACTTAAGCGTTGATGGTAGGCGCTCCTCGCCAATCGTAGTCTTCTCCATACTTCCTAACCATCTCCTGCCCGTAAGTCTCCTGCAATACAATATGAAGGTTCAACACATATGTAATTTATAGCTATATGGCAAGAAAACATTAATCCTATCAACAACTAACCATACGCTACAACGACCGCTTGACTACATAGCTCATCGGAGATTTCACTGTTTTTCGCTCTATGCCCTCTCCTATAAACATCGATTGGGCTCGGGACAACTCCAGTTTGAGCATCCTGCAAATATATGAGTTTAAACTGGTTCCATTTCTAAGTAAAATAGAATACTACATACTCACCATTCGCTTCGCCAACTGAATGTGTCCATCAGCCCCATAGGTATGGTTGACTACGACCTCATCATCGTCCCCGTCCTGCTGATGTCGCTGTCTATGTCGATTTCTATTAGACTTCTCAATCCACTATAGCGAAGCCCATATCTCACACAAATCGTTGTAAGCTTGCGGCCGATGTTCCATCCATGGAAGAGTTACCTGCATCTAAGCGTTAGCTCAAAATTACATTCACATCTGAATGAGCTGCTAAATTATATTTCACCTCCATGGTCTACAGTCAAGTAGACATCCAAATATTGTCGAAAGTTGTTGATAGAATGCCCTCGGCCTTCATGTACGCGTTCACAATCTATAGACGAGCAATGGAAAATGCATCCTTGCACACCTTCGCATTTTCTCTAATACTCGGTCTGCATGCTCTTGAGCCTCTCTACTCAGGTTCCACACGATAGCGTCTCTGTCCAACATCAAAAATAAAGTTAGTTTGAAACAAATCATAAAATGTTAGTTTGAAACATTACTCTTACCCAAAAGTCGTGCTTGATGGCGCCTTGAGCTATTCCATATGTAGCATGTGGAGCTAGTGCGAAGTGCGACTAGCTAGTGCAAGGAACCACCACACCTTTCGAGTCGGTCACAATTCCTAGATTATGTAGACGACAGAGGTTACCTAAGACTTGATTAACCTGTCTATGGTGACCTCGGCCATCGAAATACGTGTCATCCCATTGGCTGCATGACAAAAAAAACAAGGAAGTCATGTCATATATATAGTGTACAGTAAAATAAACAAATAAGTAAGAACAAAGTAGCCAAACATGAGTACCTATCACCAACCGGGATGATCAGTACCCGAGCTGATGGAGGTAGGACAAAGTGGCCCTTCCGAGTGCCCCTCCGTCGAACGACAGGAGCCTCGATGGTATCGTCATCCGCCTCAGCATCTATGCCCGTGACCTCCTCCTCCTCCTCATGGGCCTGCACCTCCTCTTTCTCATGGTGCTGCACCTCCTCGTCCTCATCCTCCTCTTCCTATGGATATGAAATAGAGACATGTAAGACACATTTATATAAATAAGATCAATTACATAAACATTTACATCGGTACTCCTTTGTAGAGTGATAGTTGTATCACGCAGTTCTGGCCGGGCGTGTCTCAGTAATGCCTCCTGTCTGCTCTGGCTAGAAGAACTCCCTTAGAAAAGGGAACGTGCACCAGGGACTATCCTGCTAGCCGCATTAAGAAACCCCCTAGCAGTGTGCTTTGTTTTCCTACCACTCATCCTGTTCAATATAAAAACATTAAAGGTATTAGCTCCATAAAATTAAGTGAATTAATAAAAAACAAATAATACATCACATAAAATTAAATTATGCATTACACATCAAAATTCATCGGAATCACGATCAAGGAGTCTTCTTCGATCCAAAGCTCGCAATGTGGCTTTTTTGTTCCTTGGATTTCGTTTTCGTTTCGGTGCAACACACTCATCAACAGTGACATCGTTACAGTCTCCGACTAGTGAGTTGAGTGCAACACCCTCATCGACAGTAAAAGTGGTTGGCAATTCTTCTTCTTGATAAACATCATCAGCTTGTTCATCTTCGAATTGATAACTAGCAGTGCAAGGAGTATGTAAACGTTCCCTAGGGTTCACCTTGTGAACTACCCACCATGCTTTAAACTTTGGATTTGGGTACGACATATAGTAGACCTGCTTGCACTGGTGTGCAAGGATAAAATTATCATGGCCTCGAAGTCGTTCCTTGTGCTTTACTTCAGTTATGCCATATTGACTTTGTCTAATCCCATTATTGCTGTCAAACCAATCACATAGAAAGAATACTACTTTCTAAGTTTTGTTCCCTGCAAAATTAAACTCTAGGATGTTTTGAATGATGCCATAATAATTAGTTTCTCTTCTGAGTGCATCGAGTGCCCTAGTCACAACTCTAGTGTTACGTGTGGCTGCACGAGGACAAGACTATTCAAATTGGTCTGAACAAAAACGGAAGCCATTCACATTGTATCGACCAAAGGTTCTGCAAGTCACTGTCCCATAAGATAGTTGTATCAAGTCCTCGTGTATGTTAGGAGTCTTTGTGCACTGCAAATGATATACAGTTAAAATGACTACCCCGCGTAAAAGGCTAAATGACATCAAAGTAAGGAATATAAAGAGTTTACATGCTCCCGAAACCAGTCAACAAAATTAGGTCTTCCTTGCCTCCCATGTCATCGCATCGTATCTAGTTGTTTGCTTGTAGGCTGATGGGAATAAGTCCAATTTTCCTCGTCAAACTTACTATACCACAAATAAGTAATTAAATATGGCTCCTTGACAAAGAAATTATGCGGCAAAATAAAGACTTACATGAAATATGGCTCCATCTCTTCCATATTCGAGTACATGTATAGCAATGCAGACATTCTTTCATCCATGCTAAGGTGGTAGAACGTGCCCTTACTAGTACTTATGCCTCTCCATTGGAAAATTTTGAGATCACTGACAGGAGGTTCCTCATCGACATTGTATCGCATGGTAGCAGTATAGACATTTTGTTCCTCTACGAAATACACACTCGTGAAGTATGAAACCTCCTTTAGCAAAAAAGCTGCAGCGATGCATCCTTCTACTCTAGCCTTATTTCGAACCATGGCTCGCAGGTTCTTGAGTGCACGTTCAATGTGATACATCCACCTATATTGTATAGGTCTACCAACCTTTGCCTCATATGGAATGTGAATAAGTAGATGCTTCATCGGATTGAAGAATCCAGGTGGGAATATTTTTTTCTAGCTTGCATAGCCACACTGGTATTTCTTTCTCCAACTTCTCCATCATATTTTTACTTATTTCTTTGGCACAGATCTGCCTGTAGAAATAACTTAGCTCAGCTATTGCTTGCCACATGGCGTCGCTCATGTAACCACGAAACATGACAGGGATAACACTCTCCATTAATATATGGAAGTCATGGCTCTTTAACCCAGTTAGTTTTCCCATTTTAAAATTCACTGCTCTTTTCAAGTCCGCAACGTAACCATCGAGAAATTTAATTTTTTCATCCATCTCATTACCTCGATCTTGTCTTTAGAGGTAAGACAGAATAAGGCATGTGGCGGCTTGCCGTTGTCATTGAGCACTTGGGTTGGTTGGTCACAAAGCATTGCTAGATCTCTTCGAGCTTTCAGATTGTCCTTTGTTTTTGCAAAATGCATGCAAGTGTGTATAAGGGCTTCAACAACATTACTTTCTTGGTGCATGACATCACTGTTGTGCACAAGAATCAATGTCGACATATAAGGGAGCTCCCACAGACCACATATATGTGTCCAATTGTGGTGCACTACGAATCCTTCGTACTTCTCCCCCTTTTCATTTAGGACAAGTTTGTTCAGCTGAGCATATATTTCTGCTGCGTTTAGATGTTTAGGTGGTCCTTTGGTGACCACAGTGTTCTTTATAAAGTTTTTCTTATCGCTCCTAAAGGGGTGTTTCCTGGGCATCTAGCGTCGATGACAATCGAAGTAAGTGATCTTTCCACCATGAGCAAGACGGAAGCAATTTGTATCCGAACCGCAATATGGACATGTCAATCTACCATGTGTACTCCAACCAGTAAAAATAGCATACGCCATGAAGTCATGCACCGACCACAAATACACAACTTGAAGTTTGAATATCTGTTTCTTAAAAACATCATATGCTTCAACTCCTTTCCAAAGCTCCTCCATCTCTTCAATCAAGGGTTTTAACATGACATTGAGTTTCTTTCCAGGATAGTCTGGGCCAGGAATGATTGAGAAAAAAATATAAATTCATATTTCTTACAAAGAGAAGGTGGAAGGTTGTATGGAATAACAAAGATGGACCAACAAGAGTATGATGATGCCATTGACCAAAAGGTGTGAAGCCATCGGTCGCGAGCCTTCGAACAAAGATGCCAATCGAACATTCTTTGGATCAGTTGCAAAGTCTGCATCAAACGTGTCGAGAGCCTTCCAAGCATCCCCATCTGAAGGGTGCACGATTAGCTCATCGTTATCACGAACAGCTTCTTTGTGCCATCGCATGTGCATAGCGGTTTTTTAGATAGAAACAACCGTTTCACTCGAGGAGTTAGTGGCAAGTAACGGAGCTGCTTATGTGCAACATCTGTCATCACCTTGTCACCCTCATCATTAACAACTTCCACAAATCTAGATTGTCCACATTTCAGACATTTTTTCTCTCTCGCATGCTCCTTCATGAAAAGCATACAATTATTTTTCTATACATTAATCTTTTCATAATCCATACCGAGACCTTTGATAATTGTCTTTGAATGGTACATGTCTTTAGACAACTTATTGGGCTTTGGCAGCACATCTCCTAATAATTTTAAAATCTCATTGTAACAGTTGTTCAAGAAAAAAAATACTTGGACTTAATGTCCATGAGCTGAGCCACAAAAGCGAGTATACTCACATTTGTGTGTTCATGCAATGGCTCTTCAGAGTCTTTTAGTAGTTTAAAAAATCTGGAAACCTCTGGTATGGCAGGATCCTCGGAGCTTAGGTTTAACTCTGGATATAGCGAATCTAGCATCTTATGCATCGCATCATCGCTAGCCCAGTCATTGTTCTCCTCCTTTTCTACATTCGGGTTGGGTACTACCTCACCATGATGTTCCCACACCTCATATTCGGGCATAAATCCAAACTGACAAAGATCTAGGCTAACTCTTTCCTTATTAAGGAATATACTATTTTCGTGCCACCTACAAGGGCATCTGACTGTGCCGGTTAATGATAAGGAGAATACATGGTCCACAAACTCTTTGGTCTTGGCTACCCAATCATCAGAATGACGCCTATTCCTACTCCAGCCATTGTACATCCATGCACGATCTTCAGCCATGCCTGAGACTGTTAAACTGAACCTTATCGTGAAAATATTATTCAACTTCGTCAAGGGTATCGGTCCTACATGTATAAGCAAGGATGGGTTCTAAACCCACAAGCTAACAGGACCCAAAAATAATTTTGGCAGCATAACCTCGCTGCCACTAAACAATATAATGTACTTATAAGACTAATAATATAATAGTACCATATATTAATATAAAATTAATGTCACAAATACAATATGCCTCTAATCCCTAAACCACATATACCACTAATACATTAATGAAATCGAACTAAACAATAATACTAATCACACACCCTAATCAAACAAACACAATTACAAATATATACTAATTTCGGTGGCAATTAAATCAAAGACCACCAAAAATATAAAATAAAATATGCCAAAAAAATTAACCTTGATGGGAGCCAAGGGCGATGGCGGACGACGGGACGGGGCAGAGCGCGGCATGGCCGATGGCGCGTTGGGGGCTTGGCGGCCGTCGGAGCGGCGGGGCGGCGGCGCGCGCTAGGGGCGCTGGCGCTCGGCAGCTGGGGTAGCGACGAGAAGAGAGAAAGAAGAGAAGACCCGCGAGCAGTAGACAGAGAGAAGAGAGGAAGGAGCCGGAGGCGGTTTTTAAAAGCTTATTTCGGCGGCCTCTGACATAGCCGCCGAAATAGCCTTATTTTTGGCGGCAATGTCACGGGACCGCCGAAAATAGCCTTATTTTCAACGGCTGTGTTAGAGGCCGCCGAAAGTAGTCTTTTATTTTTGGCGGCCAAGCCCGGGTTGCCGAAAATAGGCATGGCCACTGAAAATGGTAAACAATGCTGTTGTGTACCCCCAAATTATCTCTGGTCATCGAGCATTAAGGATAGAAGAGTATTGAGTGCCTCTATTACTTGTGAAATATGGTTGGCCATATAGAACTAGTACAATTTTTAGTCTTGTTAGCATCTTGAAGAGTATAATCAAAGTGCTTATCTTTCATTCCAAAGCAATCGTTTGGCACTGTTGGGGGTCTGCTTCGTCACCGAAGGTCCTGCAAGAAGAAACACCTTCGGAAGATCAACATAGAAGCAGCGCCAAAACTGTCATCTAGGGAACTTCGGCATAGTAACACGCTTTGAGACGAAGGTGTAGCACCGACTTAAAGGTGAAAAGACTAATCGGCCAATGATAATCTGTGCCATGATTATAACTATTTATAAAGGACATGAATGTAAATCCGCACAGGCTGCGCCCTGTGCCTATAAATAGATGAACAGTATCTCTGTACTGTTCACGCTGATTTGTATTCACTCGTGCATCACACTTGGACTTTTGCTTTCTATCAAGCCGAAGGTATAAAATGTAATTCAATATCGTTTCTGTTTATCCATGACAATAAAAATATATTAATAACATCATATGATTATTCATGTTGTCTTTTATATTTCATATGCTTTTTCTTACATTAATATACACTGTGATAACGAAGGTATGTCCTTCATCACCTTCGTCTAAAGATTATTATATCCCATGAGGGAAATAATGCTTCGGAGGACGAAGGGCATTAGCTTTTAACATTTTGTGTTGCCTTGTTCTTGATTCATAGCACTTGAGAACAAGTCCCCAACATTGGTGCCCACCTCCGGTGAACTCACTTCCACTGTTGAACTGATGGCTTCGTTCAACAACCAAGCTGAAGTACCTTTGGCTACAAAGCTGTTGCTTTCGATAACAGGTGGTTCAAGTTCAGAACCGGCTAACAAGAAGCAGAAGAAGAAAGCGCAGAGAAGGGTGCAGCATGTTAGGGTGCAGGGACCCTTCATCAAATCGAAATGGTCCCACATCCCAATCACCTTCTCTCAGGAGGATCTTCAGCTTAAAGATTACCCTCATAATGATGCTATGGTCATATCTTGTGTCATCAAGGGATTTCTGGTCCATAATGTTCTGGTTGATACAGGCAGTGCAGCGGATATCATATTTGCTAAGGCCTTCAGACAAATGCAAGAGCCAGAAGATAAGATTCATGATGCTACACACCCTCTATGTGGCTTCGGAGGAAGACAGATTGTAGCACTCGGCAAAATTACAATGCCAATTACCTTCGGCTTTGTTCATAACACAAGGACCGAATAGGTTGTCTTTGATATTGTTGATATGGAGTACCCTTATAATGCAATCATTGGTCGTGGAACACTTAATGCCTTTGAAGCAATACTTCATCCAACATACCTATGCATGAAGATACCTTCGGAACAAGGGCCTATTGCTGTTCATGGGAGTCAAGAAGCCGCCAGAAAGGCTGAAGGAAATTGGACAGACTCAAAAGCAATTCACAATATAGATGGAGCCGAAGCATGTGAACAGTACAAATACAAAAGAGAAAAGACTGTTTCGGTGGATCAGCTGAAGCCTATGTTTCTATGTGAAGACATAGCAGAGCAAAAGGTACTGCTGGGGTCTCAGCAAGAGAAAACTTTGATAAGATTTTTATTCAACAACAAAGATGTCTTTGCTTGGTCAGCCAATGATCTATGTGGTGTCAACAGAGATGTCATTGAACATTCACTCAATGTGGACCCATCCTTCAGGCCAAAAAAGCAAAGGCTTCAGAAAATGTCTGATGATAAAGCCGAAGGTGCTCGGAATGAAGTGAAAAGATTTCTCAGTGCTGGTGTCATCAGAGAGGTAAAATACCCAGAATGGTTAGCCAATACTGTTATGGTGAAGAAGGCCAATGGCAAATGGAGAATGTGTATTGATTTTATAGATCTTAATAAGGCTTGTCCGAAGGATGAATTCCCATTGCCAAGAATAGATTCTCTAGTAGACGCAGCAGCTTCTTCGGAGCTTATGAGTCTACTAGATTGTTACTCTGGCTACCACCAAATCTGGATGAAAAAGGAACATGAGCCAAAAACTAGCTTCATAACCCCAGTGGCACATATTGCTATCTTCGGATGCCTGAGGGGCTTAAAAATGCTGGAGGAAGTTTCAGCAGAATGACAGCCAAGGTTCTTCATTCTCAAATAGGTAGAAATGTATTGACCTATGTTGATGACATTATAGTGAAAAGTACGAAGCAAGAAAATCACATTGCCGACTTGCAAGAGACATTTGCCAATTTCAGACAAGCTGGTCTGAAGTTAAACCCAGAAAAATGTGTTTTTGGGGTGAAGAAGGACAAGTTCCTTGGCTGTCTGGTATCAACGAAAGGAATTGAAGCAAACCCAAGCAAGATCGAAGCTATCCTTCGAATGGAGCCACCAAGTACGAAGAAAGGAGCTCAACGACTGGCAGGAAGATTAGCTTCATTAAACAGATTCATATCCAGATCAGCAGAAAGAAATCTGCCATTTTTTGAAATATTGAAGTCAGCCGAAGTATTTCAATGGGGCCCGACACAACAAAATGCTTTTGAAGAGTTGAAACAATATTTGATTGACTTAACAACGTTAACTCCACCTGCACCAGGGGCTCCACTACTTTTATATGTCGCAGCTTCACATTCTGCAGTAAGTGCAGCACTTGTATAGGAGAAGCTAGATGGTCAAACCAAAAAGCAAGCTCCAGTATACTTCGTCTCCGAAGTTGTGAGTCTGTCAAAGAAAAATTACACAGAATTGGAAAAGGTATTATATGCTGTGTTAATGGCCTCCAAAAAGCTTCATGAGGAACAGAGAAGCTACTGGAAGGATTGGAAAATGGGCTGCAGAGCTTAATGAATTCACCATTGATTATGTGCATAGATCTTCAAATCAGTCCCAGGCGTTAGCAGACTTCATCGCTGACTGGACGCCAGGGGCTCAGGAAGAAGAAATAAATAAAGATGCCGAAGCTTGGACATTGTTCTGCGATGGTTCTTAGGGAACCTTCGGCGTAGGAGCAGCTGTTGTTCTAGTGGCACCATCAAAAGTCAGAACATGTTATGCAGCCAAGCTTGACTTTAGTTGTACAAATAATATTGCCGAATACGAAGCACTTCCGTTGGGGCTTCGGAAGTTAAGGGCAATGGGAATAAGAAGGGCCATTCTGAAAACTGATTCTCAAGTTATTTCTGGCCATGTGGACAAAAGTAGCAAGGCAAGAGATCCGAAGCTTGAAAGATATCTGGATACAGTCCGAAGGTTGGAGGCTTCTTTCGAAGGTTTTTCTGTTAAGAATATTCCAAGAGGTGAAAATGAGCACGCAGATTTACTAGCCAAATCGGTGGCCCAGGGGCTCCCTCTACCTTCAAAAGTATTTTTTGAAACAATAAAGGCACCTTTGGTTGAACTCATGGAGAGAGCGATGCTTGCCATTTTCCAGTACATAGTGAAGATTGGAGGACTGAAATCATATCTTTCCTCCAAGGTAATTGTCTTTCAGATGACGAAGCTTATAATAAGAGAATGGAGGCAAGAACAAGACCATATGTGATAATAGAAGGGGAGTTATATAAACATGGAGTCTGCTCTCCACTTCTCAAGTGTTTATCTAGAACCGAAGGTATAGAGCTCATGAAGGAAATACATGCAGGTTTGTGCGGATCTCACATTGGGTCTAGGCCTTTGCTGGGGAAGGTTTTCAAACAAGGATTTTATTGGCCGAAGGCAGCTTCGGATGCAGCGGATCTGGTTTAAAAGTGCGAAAATTGTCAAAGATGTGCAAGAGACCAGAAACAACCTTCGTCGTTAACCCAGTTAATACAGCCAACCTGGCCATTGCAAAAGATGGGGCCTGGATTTGTTGGGTCCACTTCTACCAGCACAAGGCAATTTAAGATATGTCATGGTGGCTGTAGAATATTTTTCCAAGTGGATTGAAGCGAAGCCTTTGGCCACGATAACTTCGGTCACAGTCCAGAAATTCTTCTGGCAAAATATTGTTTGTCGCTTCGGTGTGCCGAAGGCTATAACTGTGGACAATGGAACACAGTTTGATGCCGAAGCTTTCAAGGAATTTTGCGATCAAATTGGCACAAAGATTCATTTTGCGTCAGTCAGACATACAGAGTCAAATGGACTTGTTGAAAGAGCAAATGGTATCATAATGACAGGAATAATGAAGCTAATCCTAATCAGCCCAGAGGAAAGTGGCCAGATGAGTTGATTAAAGTGGTGTGGAGCCACAATACGACTGTATCAAGATCAACAAGTTTTACGCCATTCAAGTTATTATTTGGTGACGAAGCTATAACCCCAGAAGAAGCTAAAGGAGGGTCAATAAGAATAGCAGCTTCGGCAGAAGATGAAGTTGATTATCACGTGGCAAAAGACACTATAGAAGGGGCCAGACTTCAGGATGTGGAAAATATCAATAAATATCAAGCCAAAACAATAAAATGGCGCGATAGAAAAGTTCGGCTGAAAAATATCAAGCCAGGGCATTTGGTGCTTCGGAGAGTGGCTAATCCGGACACAGTAGGCAAACTATAGCAAAAGTGGGAAGGACCTTTTCTAGTGGTATCTTCGTTAAGGCCTGGTTCTTACAGGTTGAAGGATATGGACGGCAACGACATTCCTAGATCTTGGAATACGGATGAGCTTCGACGATATTATGTGTAGCCTTATTTTTTCTTATGACATCCTTTTCCTTTCCAAAGGGGGAGAAAGGTTTTTAATGGGGCCATAGATTGTAATTTTTCTTTTCTTATTCAGCTCCATGAGAGCAAAATCCCCCAAAACATGTAAAATGTAAAATTTGAGCATGCACCATCGAGTGCAGGAAAAAGAAAAAAAAGGGAGAAGCTCCAAAGTTGTCCCTAAGGGGATGCAGAGCATGACGAAGCTGCAAAAAGTCATTCCCAAGGGAGCACAGCGTAAGTTTTCTGCTCAAAAGTCGTTCCTAAGGGAAAACAGAGCCAAATACCGCCGAAATATAAGGTGAAGAAGTTCAAAAGACGTTCCTAAGGGAATGCAGAACTTACACCGAAAATTTAACGGTGATACCGCCGAAATAGAAGGCGAAGAAGTTCAAAAGACGTTTCTAAGGGGATGCAGAACATACACCGAAAAATAAGCGGTGCAGCCGAAAAATAAACGATGAAAATTTCAGCTATTCCTAAGGGAATGAAGAGTTCTGATGTGGCTTCGTAAGCATGTGTCTGGACATTCATTTGCACTATACATCACATCATTCATTGCATTCATATACATTCATTTAGACATACATAGGATCATCATCATCATATCATACAAATACAGACAGTTGCTTCGGCTCTAATGATAAGGTTTCAGTGAAAGGAAAAGAAGCAGATTTATGCTTCGTTGTGTACGAAAAGAAGGGAACGTGTTTTTCGCCTTCGGCTCAAAAAATACAAGTTTCGTCCACATCAAAGCAGTTCATACATGGATGGAAAGGTAAAAATATATTACAAGGTATGGACAAATTTACAGAGTAGTATCTGATTCTTAAATTACAATATTCTTTACAAGGATAATTCAAAAAGTTTCTCTAAAGTTTTTTCATAGCAATGCCTTTAGCTTCATCACCATCCGCTAAGCTTCGGATCATCCACCAAGCTTCAGATCATTGCTCTTCGGCTTCATCATCCTGTACATAACAAAGCGTTATAAGGTAAATTCAAGTTTCAAGGAAAAGGTAAGTACAAGGTATGAATTTATTACTGGTTTGAGGTGACTTCGAGCTTCATCACCAGCCAAGCTTCGTCCACCCTTCGCCCAAATTTGAGTTACAAATCTGTTCCCAATACTTCGGGCTAGGCCGAGGATGTCATTCAAGTCCGCTGGTGATAAGCTGAAGTTCGGCCTGTTTACAATTCTCGTGCGTACAACCAGCCTTCATAAAAGCAACAGCTGTGCCACGAGAAGCTAGCAGAGCGCAGAAGTCACCATGCCCAGCTATGACTTCATCAAGAGCATCAACTTCGCCTTCAATATGATCGAAGATGCCTGGCAGGTTTTCAGCTAAAGGTTTAAACTTTTCAGAACTGGCTCCAACTGAGTTGAAGACCTGCTTCAGTCGTTGCACGCAACGGTTGCCGAAGTCTAGACATTTATCTTGAAGTTCCTTCAATGACTTTTGCAAGTTCGAACTTTTTGCAACTTCAGCTTCAAGCTTTGCATCGAAATTTTTCTTCTCTTGTTCGAAGCTTTTTGACTTTGTGGAGAGTTCACTGTTCAATCTAGCAATCTTGGCTTGGGCTTCTGCCAGTGAACCCTCTAACGTTTGAAGCCTAAAGTCTTTCTTTTCCAGAGGAAATTCATGATCTTTAATTTTGCTCTCTAAGCCTTCAATTATAGCTTCATTTTTCTTGTCCTCGAGGTCTTGTTGCATCCTCAAAGTTTTACTTAGTATTAGGCTCTGGAAAAAAATAATCTTCGTAAAAAAACACCTTAATCTCAAAACAATAAAAAGTTGAGGAAAGAGCCTTACCTTAAAATTAGAATAAAACAAGCTACCAGCGATATGTTGCCGCCGGTACCTGCTGAGGTCGGCTTCAAGCTTCGGAAAACCAACACTTTTCGATAGAGTGCTGATAACCTTTGCTCCAGTTCGGTCTCGGAGGCAACCTAAGCTTTCTTCGTCAATGCCACCAAAGAGCAGCGCTCCTGGCTGGTAGCCGCAAGATATATCATACTCTCTTAGCTCTTCTTTTTCAGCCTTAGATAACTCTTGCCCGATTATGTTTTGAAAGTTGAAGTCCCTTTCCCCCGAAGTATCTTCGGCAAACTCCTTCTCTTTTCTAGGCATTCTGGCTAGGGTTTCTTCAGTAGCTGCAACAGTTTCTTCCGCGGTCATGTTCAAAATCATTTTATCAATGTCAGAAAACGTGCTTTCTAGATTTGTGGTTTCGGCCGCAGCAGCTTCGGAAGTTGTAGCTTCGGTGGCACCAGCTTCGGTAACTATAGCTTCTTCGGCGGCTGGTGTTCTTGATGCTGGCGCCGACGGTGGCGTTTCTTCATTTGCTTCGATTACAGTAACAATCCTTCGTTTTTTCGGCCCAGCAGACTTCTTTGCTGCCGAAGGCTCCTCCTTCTGTAAAAGCTTTGTCAGATGTAGCCCCAGTGGACTTAGCTTGAAGGCAAGGATTCAGTCATTACCTTTAAAATTTCTTCTACATCAGTCATAGAAGGTGTTGAAGGAGCTTCTTCCTCTGTATCTGTTGTTTCTGGCCTCGAAGCTGTAGCTTTTCTCTTCATCGGAACAGCCACCTTCGGCTCAGGGCTGGTTTTCTCTTTTTCAGTAACTTTTCATCTTCTTTTATCATCCTAGCAGCTTGTCTGTTCATAACACTGACAACTCTTTTTTGCTTTGGCCCTTCGGCACCCTTGCTTAATCGTTTATAGTCTGGGTATTCAAATTTCAACACATCCATTACTCGGTTCAACCTTCGTTTTGGCCGGGTGCCAAAAGCCGCAGTCATCAATTGATCCTCTTTTTTAGTATAGTTGCCCAAGATCTCATTGCACATAGCCTCAATCATCTCCAACCATTCTTTGCAAGGCTCTTTGGAATGTTTCTTAAACTTGAAATGATAGGGCAGTCGAACAAGTTCATTCTTTTTCTTTTCTCCCTTAAGCTTCGGCATATTCCATTCATCTAACGTTGGAAATACCCTATTGGCTAAGTATTCCTACACTAAATCTCTAGTACCGATCTGTTCAGACACAACTCGGAATTCTGCCACAGCCTATTGACATGGTGACCCCGGCTCCATACGACACTGCGGCCTAGTCAACCCGAAGCTCAAGCTCAAAGGACTCAGTACTAGCGTCTTAAGCTTCTCCCTTTTCTTCTCATCAGCCTTCACATAAAACCACTCATTCTTCCAACTAGTTGGCCACTTGGTGCGATAACTAACTACCAGAGTCTTCATATCTTTGCGGTAGGCAAAATTGTAGCAGCCAAAGTTCTCATGAAGACCATTTTCTCTGGCCTTTGTCTGATAATGAAGCTCGTGCACTCAGAAGAAGGCTTCAGCATTCGGGTCTCTTCCTTGGCTTCAGAGAGCCTAGATGAAGACGCTGAGCCTAACGATAGCGTTAGGAGTCAGCTGATGAAGATAGATCTCGTAGTTTTCCAAAACTTCTCCAATCATTTCATTCAACGTAAACCTCAATCCTGCTTTGAAGAAGCTCCTGAAAACTACACCTCATCTTTTTCTGGTGTCGAAGTGGTTTCTTCTCTGCCAAAGCAAATCAGCTTCTTCTCAGCTTCTCCGAAGTACCCCAGCTTTATCATCATAGGCATATCAGCCTCAGAAACGATAGATTTTCCAAAGTCCAAGTGACTAGGTTTGGATGGCTAATAATCTTCTTCTTCTTCATCAACAACATCTTCTTCAATGTTAGCATATTCAGCTTCGGCAGTAGATGCACCTTCCTCAGCAGCCACCTCTGTCACAACCATTCCCGATTGTTTCATCACTTCAGAGATCGGAGCAGTCTTCGTAATTTCGGCTTCTTCTCTGTCGCGGGTCAATCTAGCGGTTGAACGCACTATGGCCATTTGTTGATTTTCTTGCAGTTCTTACGAAATTGATTGTTTTTTTCGTAGTTTTTTGATGAAGCTAATCCAGAACAGTGGCTTGCTCGAAAATGCAGTGAAAAAGCTTCGGCTATGGTTAAAATTTTCAACAGCACAACAGTACAATGGCAATGAATGCTGTGATAACTTCACAACTACCCATCGGTTTATATAGTGCTGCAGGTGGGAAGGTGAATCGCCAAGATGACCGCACCTGCTGAACAGTTACTCGCACCCGCTGAACGGTGGACCAAACGATGCTTGGGAAGAGAACCGCCAGACCGTGCATACCCGCTGCATGGTGGACCATCTTTCGCGCTTGGAAAATTTTAATCGTTTCTCGGCAACGAGCTCAGGGAAGGTGTTTTTCGGACCTTCGACATTTCGAAGCTTCGGAGATGTTTTCACGGATCAAGCTCATTACGAAAAACGATCTAGCATCACGAAGGGGCTACTGTTGGGGGTCTGCTTCGTCGCCGAAGGTCCTGCAAGAAGAAACACCTTCGGAAGATCAACATAGAAGCAGCACCGAAACTGTCATCTAGGGAACTTTGGCATAGTAACACGCTTTGAGACGAAGGTGTAGCACCGACTTAAAGGTGAAAAGACCAATCGGCCCATGATAATCTATGTCATGATTATAACTATTTATAAAGGACATGAATGTAAATCCACACAGGCTGCGCCCTGTGCCTATAAATAGATGAACGGTATCTCTGTACTGTTCACGCTGATTTGTATTCACTCGTGCATCACACTTGGACTTTTGCTTTCTATCAAGCCGAAGGTATAAAATGTAATTCAATATCGTTTTTGTTTATCCATGACAATAAAAATATATTAATAACATCATATGATTATTCATGTTGTCTTTTATATTTCATATGCTTTTTCTTACATTAATATACACTGTGATAACGAAGGTATGTCCTTCATCACCTTCGTCTGAAGATCATTATATCCCATGGGAAATAATGCTTCGGAGGACGAGGGGCATTAGCTTTAAACATTTTGTGTTGCCTTGTTCTTGATTCATAGCACTTGAGAACAAGTCCCCAACAGGCACCTATTGCATCATAAATATATATCTATTGCATCATAATTGATTTTGAGTATGTGTTAAAGAATTGAATTCCTAAACTTTATCTTGGATTTGAATTTTAAATTTGTAAATCAAAAGGGGATAGAAAATAGAGAATGTGAAGGAAATTCTAGGATTTGAGGAAAGGGAAGAAAACACTAAACAAGTAAAATAAAGGTATACAATCCTTCCACATTAGTATGTTCTAATTGGCACATTTAATATGAGTGCAAGTTCACATTTAAATTTGAATTCAAAATTTGAATAAAAAAATTAGAAAAGGGAAAGGAAGAAATAAGAAAAATAAAAGAAGAAAAGGGGAAAAAGATGCGTGGGCTCAAACCCTAAGATCCGACCCATGTCCCGTTTTCCCTCTCCAGCATGCGCGGCCCAACTACCAGTCTGCGTCGACATGTGGGCCCCGCCCGTCGGTCACGCACGTGCCAGGCTCGCCCAACGCCGCTGAATCGTGGGCCCATTGGGTCAGTCCGACCGGATAAATGGCTCCACCTCTCCGTGCACCACTCGATACCCTGTCACACTGTCTTGCGGGCCCAGAGTGTCGGCTACATCCCCTCAACCACTTCGCCCGGTCATGGCGGGCGCGCCGGTATCTCTTGGATGGAATCGTGGCCCAATTTCTCTCCTCCTCGCGGTATAAGGCGTGCGTGCCCTGCTCTGGCCTCCCTCCATCCATTCCCTAGTAAACGCATTCCCGTGTGTTAGCTGCCGGAGAGAAGCGCCGCCAGAGGGTGCTATCGACGCGCCACGACCGTAGCCTCGAATTCGTCCACTCTGGGAATTGGGTGTCGTCGTGGAGCTTCTCCTGGGCTTGCCAAAATGGTTTGGGGCACCTCCGGGCGGGATTTGTGACCAGCGCGCTGGGAATTTCTCACCGTGGTCCCTGCATCGCAGTAGGGCCGCGCCATCGTGTGGGCGGAGCCGCCACCTTCCCGAATCGAGGTAACAAGTCCGCCATCTAGTTCGCCTTTCTTGTTGCGTGGTGTAGCATCATAAGAATTAGGTAGTCGGGCGTTCGGGCGCTGGTTAGTACTTCGCCGGTGGGCATCTGCCGCGGGTGGATCTCGTGTCGCCGTCGCGGTGGAAGGAATTGGGGTGAGAGGCGTACACCGTTGGATCGGACGCCTGTGACTGTGATTAAATCTGGCGTACCGATTTGGACCAGGGAGATTGGGGCCGTCGGATTTTGTGGCAATGCTCCAAATTAGATCGCGGCCATTTTGTTTCACCACCGTGGATCAATCAACAGACGGTCTTGATTTAATCGGGCGTACCGTTTCGATCTGGCGCGCCCTGACCGTCGATCGGTGATCGATCGGTTTCTAGGTGATCCGTTCTGCTTAGGATCCATGCTGTTGATTTTTAATCCTGTGGCCGAGCTGAGGTAGCCATCCGCGTGATGATCAGATCTAATATTATCCCTTAAGTTTCGATCTGACGGTCCCGGACAGTGGATACCCCTTCGCTGTTCCAGATTTTCACATGAGACCCTGGGTTTTGGAAAAATCAACCCGCCATCCAGTTTGACTATTGCCCCTGAGTCACGGGAATACTTGCACAGAGGTCCCTGTCTTCTCTGATATTTGAGGCGCAGTCCAGTGAATAGAAAAATCATAGAAATTGATTGAGAAAATGATTTTAATACAAAAATAATCACTAGAACTTGTATAATTCCTAGAAAATTCATACTTAGTCCAAATTAATCCATTCCAATTTCTATAATTTTGTATTAATATCGTTTAATACTTAGTGTCTCTGTTTTGACATGAAAACAGTAATAAAATTGATTTCTTAATTAATCTTATGCCAGTCACATAAAACCTTCGAAAATTCATAACTCCTCTATTTTAATTCCGAATTGGCTCGTTCCGGTTGTATTAGATTCATATGAATATTTACTATGCAATAACAACATTTATTGTACCATGTCTCATTCTTTTATAATTAGATCTTTATTTAACTTATGTTGGTTAGTCTGGTTAAACTGTTTATCATTACAATCTACTAGAATATGATCTATGATCAATTTATAACTTATATCAAAGTGAGTTAATTATTTATAAGATATTCTCTCATATGACGTATACTAATCAATTTATAATATAGTTTAATAGATAAATCATATAGATGTCCCATAAATCATAACTCATTAACCATGACTCCAATCTTAGTAGTTCTCGATCCCACGATCTCATAGCTTCGCGTAGATCAATTATTATTCAGTTTGGTCTTCTGTTTGGTGTGATGTTAATTTAGTCTATACCATGTTTGTTTGTATTGCTACGACTAGAGTGAGGTCACGAGTCACCTGAGGATCATCCTGGTACCTGGAATCTCAAGTCCCAGGCAAGTTGTGCCCTTGACCACTTTTTACTCAATAATGTTCTTTAATATCAATTATCAATGCATAGGTATAATTTTGATGGGACCCAATAGGTCACCCTAGACTGGTTATCCTTTTTACCTTGTTTATCCCTGAATCATTTGGGTAGTTATGCTATTGCTTTACATGGTTTTGGGTTAATATTTCATTATATCCATGTTCCAATTATTCTGTTATGTTATTTATGTTCATGTTAAGATCATTATCTTTAATTGGAACATGGAGCTTAACTTGAGAAACACGTGCCACCACAAAGGTGGAATTGGACGCCCTTGGCTGACTAATTAGGAAAGCTAGTGGAAGACTACCTTACCCAAAAGGGGCAAGGGCAGTAGGGGAGTTGCATGTAGGGAGGTTCTCAGGTTGATTTTGCTGCGATGGCGGTCAGACGAGGGATTCCTGCAAGTGCTCTTCCCATAAACTGTAGCAGGTGGTGGTACAGAAGCTACGGGATAATCAGCTCTATGCCAAATATAACAAGTGTGAGTTCTGGATTGACGAAGTGCCATTCCTTGGACACATCATCTTTAATGGTGGAATATCAGTGGACCCTGCTAAGTGAGGGAGATAGTGGCATGGAAGAGACCAAGCACGGTTACTGAAATCCAGAGTTTCTTAGGACTTGCAGGCTACTACCGGCGATTTATCAAAGGATTCTCCAAAATTGCTAAGCCTATGACCTCATTGTTAGAGAAGGGAAAAGAGTTTAATTGGTTCTAGGAATGCCGAGATAGTTTCAATCAACTAAAGTTAAGATTGATGTCACCCCCGGTGTTGGTTATGCTCGATCTGCAAAAAGGGGTTTGACATATACTGTGATGCATGCCACCAGGGCTTGGGATGTGTTCTTATGCAAGAAGGACATGTGATCGCCTACGCGTCGCGCCAGTTGCGGAAACATGAGTTGAACTACCCACTCATGACTTAGAACTGGCAGCCGTAGTGCATGCACACAAGATATGGAGGCATTACATTATGGGGACCAAATGTGTAACACCCAAAAATATTATTATGGATTTCTGATAGAATAAAACGAAGATTTGAACCATGGTATTCTTTTTATACAAATTATCTCACCTTTAAATCACATCTTCTAAAATAAATATAGCTAATAATAAAGGATTTAAGGATCTTAAATAATTTAAGTTATTCTTTTTAGATAAAATGTTTAGAGATAATATCTGAAATAACTCTTAATAAATTTGTGCAATAGAAATTATTTCATTAAAACATATATTTGGTTGGTATAAAATATGCACTTGGAAGTAGTTGCTTAAAATGAATAAAGCAATGAATATATATATATATATATAAAATAAAAATAAAAATAAAAACTTTGCATCATGCTGGATATTTTGATTGTGCATGATAACTTTGACCCTAAGTTTGAATTACACTCGGATTTGAGAATGGGGCATCTGGGAGAAAGATGGCCTGTTGCCGGCGATGGCGCACCGCCGTGGTTGGGCTGGCGCCATCAGGGTTCTTGGCCAGGAGATAGAGTTAGATGGGGAAGCTGCTGTGACCGTCAAATCAGATTTATGCGGGCATGATTAGATTAACTAGGTGGATGTTCGTCTAGGTGATCGATGTCCGTTGGATCGAGAGATTGTGGATAGGATTAGATCACACTTCATTAAGACCGAACCGTCGATCTGCGATCTGACGGCCGATTCGTAGAAAAGATCTGGGCCGTTGCTTTGTGATCTCGTGGCCCAGAGGTAGCATACCCCTTCGCCAGGGCTATCTTTCAAAAGAGACCCCGTAGAACCCTATAATTAACCCGCCATCCCCGCGCATTCTGAGATCATTATCATTCCACTCAAATATTTATGGTCTGGCCCTTGAACTTTTCCGAAATAGTAGCCACAGCCCAGGGATCATAGTATAATAATAGAACTAACTCGAAAATTGATTTTATTGCCAAAATAATTCTAAAACCTTAGAAAATGCATAACTAATTCATTATAATTCCTTTTTGATCCATTCTAGTTGCATTAAATTCATAATAATATTGTTTATCATCTAGTAACCTTATTTTAGTATGAAATACATGGTTAAAATTATGCTATTAATTTATTTTGTATCCACCACTTAAAACTTCAGAAAATCATAATTAATTCATTTTAACTCTGTTTCAATCTGTACAAATTGCGTTAGCTTCATAATAAAATTGCTCAGGCATTAGTGACATTATTTGGTCATGTTCTTAAAATAATTAAATACATATACTTATAGGGTTAACTGTCCTAGCCCAAGGAAAAGAGCTATTTTTATTTGGTTCCTCTGAAATTGTCTAAAGTATGATCTTTAAGTGGAATATAAACTAGAGTAAAAGTTGAGTTAGTTATCTCTTTAATGTCCTTACTCATATAGTTTACATAATCAACATAGAATATAGTTTTACATATTTAATCATGAAGATCTTCCATAAATCATAACTCCTTAACCGTAACTCCGAATATAGTGATTCTCGTTCCCACGATCTCGTAGCAATGCGTAGATTATTATTACGCAGTTTGTTCTTATGTTTGGTGTGATGTTAATTTTGTCTATACCATGTTTGTTTGTATTGCTACGACTAACAGTGAGGTCACGAGGATCTAAAGATCATCCTGGTACTTGGAATCTCAAGTTGCAGGCAAGTTGTGCCCTTGATCACTTTTATTACCCAATAATATTCTTTATTATCACATATCCATGCATAGGATTAATTTTGATGGGACCCAATAGGTAACCCCAATCTGGTAATCTTATTACCTTATTTACCCCTGAACTATTTGGGTAGTTTTTGCTATTGCTCTATATGGATTTGGGATTAATACTACATTATGTTCATGTTCCAATTATTCTGTCATTCTATTTATTGTTCAGGACAAGATCATTATTTTAATTGGAACATGGAGCTTAACTTGAGAAACACGTGCCACCACAAGGGTGGTATGGGATGCCCTTGGCTGACTAACTAGGAAAGCTAGTGGAGGACTAACTTACCAGATAGGGGCAAGGGCAGTAGGGGAGTAGGTGTGTAGGGTGGTTCCCGGGTTGAGTTTGCTGTGATGGTGGTCAGACGGTGGATTCTTGCATTGCTCTTCCTAGAAACTATAACAGATTTTCTAAAGCTAGTGGAACTTTGTAAAGGCCCCGTAGTGGATCCCTAGCCATTCACCTCGGTAGTGTCTAAGGGTCTAGCTAACCCTGGCGACATGGGATACACGACTTATGGGTACAAGGTACAACCTCTACAGAGTGTAAAACTAGTATACTAGCCGTGCTCGCGGTCATGAGCAGCTCAGGACTCTCGTATGATTAAATTATGGAACTAAATTCAATTTATCATTTGCATTGCATGAGATTTATTATTAATTTTGTTCTATTATTATTATTGTTTTATATTTACTTACATTTAGTAACTGCTAATAAAAATTTGACCAACTTATAAAAAGCAATGCTCAGCTTTAACCCCTTTTATTGATCAACCTTACACATCACATGAACTCCCACCTTTGGTGAGTTCATGCACATTATTCCCCACAACTTGTTGAGTGATGAACCCCTTGCTGTCTCACACCCCCACTGGTCAAGAACAGGTACCACAGGATGAGGCGCATGGAGGATGCTGTGATGTGCTCGTGAGAGGTCTAGGCCATCGTCTCCCAATCAACTTTGGATTGCTCGATCGTTGTCTCCTTACGATGTAATTATTTATTTATTTTGTACATAACTCCTATTATATAGTAAAGTTGTAACATTCGTTTCTGTACCATGATTCATCATATGTGTGAGACTTGGTCCCAGCATACCTGGTGATTATGTTTGCGCCCAGGTCCCTAAAACCCGGGTGTGACAGAAATGGTATCAGAGGAATGTTGACTGTAGGATGAAACCTAGATAGAACTGGACAACCATTGTCTACTTACCTTTGCTACTCAGCTTCTTTCTAATCTTTTCTTAATCTTTTCTCATATATTTCCGCTTTACTCTGATTATTCTTACCTTTTCACTTCTAAAGACAAATGTGGATTTCACACTTTGAAATCCTGTGCCTAAAGTGACTTTTAGGAATAGGAGACCTACTCTTAGAGAAAAAAACTATTTTTATAGGTATCTATGTGCTTGAATGCTTGTTCTTATGATACTTGTTTGATTTGGATCTTTGATTGAGTGTGATGGGTTGTGGAGTAATGTCCACAATTACATCTGCATATACATATAGGCATAAATAGAAATCATAAGATAACTAAACAACCTAGATTATCCTCCATTAAAGTGTATCTATTTTAGATAGAATCCTATAAGTTGAGAAAAAAATTATATATTATCCTAATAGGTTCATCTTATGTTAAGAAAAAAATTATTATCTTATCCTCATAAATTGATTATAAGATAAACTAGGCCAACTAAGAATACTCCCACTAGAATATATCAAGCCTAATAGATCCATCTTATCTTAAAAGACTCTCTCTTATCTTAATAGATTCATCTTATCTTGAAGGAATCATCTTATCCTAACCACCTTACTTATCTCATCCTAAAGTAAAAACCAGGATCTAATCCAAAATAATGAGATCTTATCTAGTCTAATCTAGTCACACAAATATAACTTAGATCTGATCTAATGTGATAGATTAATCTAACCTAATGAAGGCTAAAGTTGAGTTAATCTAATGTAAATTGCTTAACAAGGAGGATAATACTGATGAAATAAATGAGACTCTACTCCTATAAAATATGTTCTAATTTAATTCACTCTGCACTAAATTAAGAGTGACAGACCAACTCGGCCTCATGCAACTACCTTACCCATCTGATGGTTGCATAACCCTCTATTTTAACCTGACAGAGATTCTGACCTACCTACACTATATAATCCATCCTATCTCAAAAAGATTCTAACATATTCTAATAATATATATCCTACCCTGGTAGGTCTATCTAACCTAAACTAGTCTAATCCAGTCACATCCAAATGCGATGCTCTAACCCCTGAACTATGCGGGCTTACATAACAAAAATAGTGTAACAAATAAACACACACACACACACACACACATATATATATATATATATATATATATATATATATATATAGGGAATCTATAAAATGTCAAATCTTAATTATTAATCTTAGTTATTGACTAGTTCTAAATTGGAAGTTCCACTTAGAAAAAATACTAGAATTTCATAAAAATAAAGTAAGTTTGATATGCTTGACTAAATGATATTCTTAAGTAGGATTATAGAATCTAATGTGATCTAATCTAGTATGATCTAATCTAATGTGGCCTACTTAATCAGAATTAGTGGTACTGGTAGAAGAAATTAGACCCTACTAGCCAGGTGTTAACTTAACTTAGTACATTAGACCAACTCAACCATGAGTAGAAGAGCTAACCCAACTAATAGAGTCAGGGTGGATTGCATAATCTATCTATCCAACCTAACATCAAACAAACTTTTGACCTACATCATGTAGTCTATCTCCTCCATATCTATCTTAACCATATTCTCCAACTCCTATAAAATACACTAACCTCGAATCAATGAGATCAAGACCAGAGAACAAAAGATCAACATCAACAAGGAAGGATATAAGAGTCAAAGTGAATCTCGAGATGAATCAAGACTTAAACATGTTGGATGAAGTCTTTTCCTTGCCATAATCTTTCTTACCTCAACCTGTCCAGCTGATATCGTACATAATAAGTAGTTGGATACCTATACTCTCCTAATCACCCACTATTGACTAAAAAACGAGACTCTGAATTTTTGAACCAATATAGACTAAAAGCAGAATTACAAACCAATTCTTCTGTATCCCTTTTCTTACAAATCTCGATGACGAGATTTCTGTTAAGGGGGTAGGATTTGTAACACCCAAATATATTATTATGGATTTCTGATAGAATAAAACGAAGATTTGAACCATGATATTCTTTTAATACAAATTATCTCACCTTTTAAGTCACATCTTCTAAAATAAATATAGCTAATAATAAAGGATTTAAGGATCTTATATAAATTAAGTTATTCTTTTTAGATAAAATGTTTAGAGATATTATCCGAAATAACTCTTAATAAATTTGTGCAATAGAAATTATTTCATTAAAACATATATTTGGTTGGTATAGAATATGCACTTGGAAGTAGTTGCTTAAAATGAATAAAGCAATGAATATATATGAAATAAAAATAAAAATAAAACTTTGCATCATGCTGGATATTTTGATTGTGCATGATAACTTTCACCCTAAGTTTGAATTACAAATTTGAATTTGGAATGGAAAATAAAATTAGAAAATGAAATCTAAAAAGGAAATAAAAGAAAAAGAAACTCCTCGCGCTTTGGGCCGAATTATTAGCCCCGGCCCATTTCCTCTTCCACTCCTGCTCAGCCCAATTCCCACAAACCGCACTGGGTCACTGCCTTGCGGGACCCACTCCCCAGACAAAACGCTCAGCTGCGCCCTCCCTACTCACGGTCACTGCCTAGCGGGTCCCTCTCGTCAGCCTCCCACTGTGGCATCACTCAAGCGCACCTGGCGCCGATGTGTGGGCTCCACTAGCCAGTTTCCCCGCATGTGCTCGCTACTCTGCAGACAGGACCCAGTTATCAGCCATTCCGCGATTTCCTCCCGCGTGGTGCGCGCCGGCCCACTTCCAAGGCGCCCGGATGGCTCACTTTTGCCTATGCGTGTGTGTCACTGTATTATGGGGATGGGTCGTCAGGCTCATCACTCACCTCACGCGGACTCCATGGGGGTCATTGTAACCACCTCCATGCATTCCCTACTGGCTACCCGGGGCCCCAAACTCTGCGCCTCATGGCTAGATAAAGGAGGACCACCGCTCCTTCCTCCGTTCGCGACGACTTCGATGAACGCTGCAATCCACTATTGGTCGATTAAAGGCTCGGTAAGAAAGAGAGAGAGAGAGAGAGAGCAGAGAGCGCCGCTACTAGTGACCTGGGCATGTATTGTCAATCGCGGGTCATCAGGGAGACGGGCAGATTCATTGGTGTCAAGGAATACGATTGTGGCTTCTCCTGGCGCGATTGGTGGGCATGGCGAGCGGAATTGCTCACCGGCTGCTTGATTCGCCATGGAGCCGCACAGCTCTAGGGACAGCCTTGCCATGACCTCCATCTCCGGTAATAACAGTCTCAACCTACTCACTTTTGACTTCAATTTGGGTAGAGCGTTTCAGATTTGAGAATGGGGCATCCAGGAGAAAGATGGCGTGTCACCGGCGATGGCGCAACGCCGTGGTTAGGCTGGTGCCGTCACGGTTCTCGGCCAGGAGATAGAGTTAGATGGGGAAAGCTACTGTGGCCATCGGATCATATTTCTGCGGAAATGATTAGATTAACTAGGTGGATGTTCGTTTGGGTGATCGATGTCTGTTGGATTAAGAGATTGTGGATAGGATTAGATCGCGCTTCATTAAGACCGCAACCATCGATCTGTGATCTGACGGTCGATTCGTAGAACAAATCTGGGCCGTTGCTTTGTGATCTCGCGACCCAGAGGTAGCATACCCCTTCACCAGGGCTATCTTTGAAAAGAGACCCCGTAGAAGCCTATAATTAACCCGCCATCCACGCGCGTTCTGAGATCATTACCATTCAGCCCAAATATTTATGGTCTGGCCTCTGAATTTTTCTGAAATAGTAGCCGCAGCCCAGGGATCATGGTATAATAATAGAACTAACTCAAAAATTGATTTTATTGCCAAAATAATTCTTAAACCTTAGAAAATGCATAACAAATTCATTATAATTTCTTTTTGATCCATTCCAGTTGCATTAAATTCATAATAATATTGTTTATCATCTATTTACCTTATTTTAGTATGAAACACATGGTTAGAATTATGCTATTAATTTATTTTGTATCCACCACTTAAAACTTCAGAAAATCATAATTAATTCATTTTAACTCTGTTTCAATCTGTACAAATTGCGTTAGCTTCATAATAAAATTGCTCAGACATTAGTGACATTGTTTTGTCATGTTCTTAAAATAATTAAATACATATACTTATAGGGTTAACTGTCCTAGCCCAACGAAAAGAGGTATTTTTATTTGGTTCCTCTGAAATTGTCTAAAGTATGATCTTTAAGTGGATTATAAACTAGAGTAAAAGATGAGTTAGTTATCTCTTTAATGTCCTTACTCATATAGTTTACATAATCAACACAGAATATAGTTTTACATATTTAATCATGAAGATCTTCCTGTTGAGCACCAAATTGAGGTGCGGACAGTCCGGCCCTGAGGCCGGACGGTCCGCGGTCCGGACGGTCCGCGCCTGTGGGCCGGACGGTCCGCGCACGCGCAAAACAGATTAGGGTTCCGAGTTTTTTGCTGCGTTTGTTGGCGAAAATCCCGGGATTTGCTTGGAGTTTTGACGGTAAAGGGTCCAGCCCCCCTCCTCTATAAATAGAGAGGTCTACGGCCGATTTGTAATCAACAATCGAATCAATACAACTTCTATTTCGCATTTTATCTTAGGAGTAGTTCTAATTTAGCCCTAGTTTAGCCTTCCAATCCCCAAATTCTCCGCCTCTCCTCGACTCTACGTCGATTAGAGGAGTCTAGGTCGGTCTACCCGAGCCTAGACACCACCTAGGATCTCTACTCCCCGACGGGGTCCCTCCCGGGAGCGAGATCCAGGCGCCGTCGGCGATCTTCCGCCGTCCCTGCGTACGCGCGGACCGTCCGGCCCCAGGGCGCGGACCGTCCGGCCGTCAGGCAGGAGCCCTAGCCGCGCACCAGGTCGCGGACCGTCCGGCCCCAGGCCGCGGACAGTCCGCCCTTGCGCAGAGAGCACCACCGCGCCTCGCACCAGGCCGCGGACCGTCCGGCCCCTGCGCGCGGACCATCCGCCCCTGTGCAGAAGGCACCGCCACGGTTCTTGTTGAGTGTTTGGCGCTCCAAAAAGGCGTACCGCGCCTCGCACCAGGCCGCGGACCGTCCGGCCCCTGCGTGCGAACCGTCCGCCCCTGTGCAGAAGGCACCGCCACGGTTCTTGTTGAGTGTTTGGCGCTCCAAAAAGGCGTCAACACTTCCATAAATCATAACTCCTTAACCGTAACTCCGAATTTAGTGATTCTCGTTCCCACGATATCGTAGCAATGCGTAGATTATTATTACACAGTTTGTTCTTATGTTTGGTGTGATGTTAATTTTGTGTATACCATGTTTGTTTGTATTGCTACGACTAACAGTGAGGTCACGAGGATCTGAAGATCATCCTGGTACCTAGAATCTCATGTCCTTGATCACTTTTATTACCCAATAACGTTCTTTATTATCACTTATCCAAGCATAGGCTTAATTTTGATGGGACCCAATAGGTCACCCCAATATGGTAATCTTATTACCTTATTTACCCTTGAACTATTTGGGTAGTTTTTGTTATTGCTCTATATGGATTTGGGATTAATACTACATTATGTTCATGTTCCAATTATTCTGTCATTCTATTTATTGTTCATGACAAGATCATTATTTTAATTTGGAACACGGAGCTTAACTTGAGAAACACGTGCCACCATAAGGGTGGTATGGGACGCCCTTGCCTGACTAACTAGGAAAGCTAGTGGAGGACTACCTTACCCGATAGGGGCAAGGGCAGTAGGGGAGTAGGCGTGTAGGGAGGTTCCCAGGTTGATTTTGCTGCGATGGCAGTCAGACGGGGGATTCCTGCATTGCTCTTCCTAGAAACTATAGCGGATTTTCTGAAGCTAGTGGAACTTTGTAAAGGCCTCATAGTGGATCCCTAGCCATTCACCTCGGTAGTGTCTAAGGGTCTAGCTAACCCTGGCGACATGGGATACACGACTTGTGGGTACAGGGTACAACCTCTATAGAGTGTAAAACTGGTATACTAGCCGTGCTCGCGGTCATGAGCAGCTCAGGACTCTCGCATGATTAAATTATGGATCTAAATTCAATTTGTCATTTGCATTGCATGGGATTTATTATTAATTTTGTTCTATTACTATTATGGTTTGGTATTTACTTACATTTAGTAACTGCTAATAAAAATTTAACCAACTTATTAAAAGCAATGCTCAGCTTTAACCCCTATTATTGATCAGCCTTACACATCACATGAACTCCCACCTTTGGTGAGTTCATGCACATTATTCCCCACAACTTGTTGAGCGATGAACATATGTGAGCTCACCCTTGCTGTCTCACACCCCCACAGGTCAAGAACAGGTACCACAGGATGAGGCACATGGAGGATGCTGCGATGTGTTCGTGAGAGGTCTAGGCCATCGTCTCCCAGTCAACTTTGGGTTGTTGGATCGTTGTCTCCTTACGATGTAATTATTTATTTATTTTCTACAGAACTCCTATTATATAGTAAAGTTGTAATATTTGTTTCTGTATCATGATTCATCATATGTGTGAGACTTGGTCCCAGGACACCTGGTGATTATGTTTGCGCCCGGGTCCCTAAAACCCAGGTGTGACAAAATGCCAAGTCTACCCGAATCATAAGAGCTTAAAATACATATTCATTATGGTTGGAGCTAATTAAACACTACGACTTGGAAATTCATTATCATCCGGGCAAGGTGAATCTGGTTGCGGATGCCTTTAGTCGAAAGGAGCATGTGCCCAGTTACCTAATGAGCTACTAGAGGATTTTCGAAGACTCAACCTGGGAATAGTTGAACACACTGAAGGGATCACTATTGAAGTAGAACCTACCTTGGAGCAAAAAATCCGCAAAGATCAGATCGGGATGCTAAAATCCAGGAGATCAAAGATCTGGTTACTGAAGGAAGAGGTCCAAAATTCACAGAGGATGAGCATGGCACAATATGGTTCAAGAACCGGATATGTGTTCCTGAGATTGATAGCCTTTATGAGACTATACTGAAGGAAGCCCATGACTATGATTACTCTATTCATCCTGGTGGCACTAAGATGTATTAGGATCTGAAGCAAAAGTACTGGTGGTATGGACTGAAAAGAGATGTAGCTGCACACGTGGCTGTGTGTGATGTATGTCAAAGAGTCAAAGCTGAACATCAAAGACCAGTTGGACTACTGCACCCGTTAAAGGTACCCGAATGGAAGTGGGAAGAAATAGGTATGGATTTCATTACCGGGTTGCCTCGCACCCCGAAGGGTTATGATTCCATATGGGTGATCGTGGACAGATTAACCAAAGTGGCTCACTTCATTCCGGTCAATACTAATTATAAAGGTTCTCAGTTGGCAAAGTTATACATGTCTCGAATTGTGTGTTTACACGGGGTACCGAAGAAGATTGTTTCTGATCGTGGATCCCAATTCACCTCAAGGTTTTGGAAGAGCCTTCATGAGAACATGGGTACGAAGTTGAACTTTAGTTCGTCCTATCATCCTCAAACTGATGGCCAAACTGAGAGGACTAATCAAGTACTAGAGGATATGTTGAGAGCTTGTGCCTTTAAGCATGGAGGCAGTTGGGACAAGATTTTACCATATGATGAGTTCTCTTATAGTAATAGTTACCAGGCTAGTTTGAAGATGTCACCATTCGAAGCTTTATATGGCAGGAAGTGCAGAATTCCTCTGTATTGGGATCAGACTAGAGAAAGACAGTTCTTTGGGCCTGAGATTATTCAAGAGGCAGAAGAACAAGTCTGTATGATCTAGGAGAACTTGAGGGTAGCACAAAGTGGGCAGAAGAGCTATGCTGATAATCGAAGAAGACCATTGGAATTTGAAGAGGGTGATCATGTGTACCTAAAGGTGTCACAAATTTGTGGAATGAGAAGATTCAAAGTTATGGGCAAGTTATCCCCTCGCTTTATTGGAACCTTCAGAATCTTTAGGCGAGTTGGAGAGATGGCCTACCAGCTTGAGATACCAGATCATCTGTCTGATGTACACAATGTATTCCACGTGTCTCAACTCAAGAAGTGTCTCCGTGTCCCTGAGGAATAGTTACCAATTGAAGAACTCAGTGTTCAGGGTAATCTGACTTATACAGAGTATCCTACCAAGATCATTGACACTTTGACTCGGGTTACAAGGAATAAGGTGATAAAAATGTGCAAAGTGCAATGGAGTCACCATGGTGAAGATGAGGCTACTTGGGAGAGAGAAGAAGAGCTTCGAATAGAATTTCCCCACCTCTTCCCTAGTCCTTCCTAATCTCAAGGACAAGATTCTTTTTGAGTGGGTAGGATTTGTAATACCCAATTTGTAAAAGTATAATAAAGGAGATGTTTATCCTTTATATGTTTTGCCTCTATCCATTAGCTCTTGTGAACCACTAAATTTCAAGTGATTAAATAGCTAGTGACATCGAAGATAAATTTGTGCATCATGTTGGGGTTTATGTGTTTGTGCATCTATGGATAATAGTAATAATAGTAATAAAATAAAATAATGTCCAAACAAGGATTTAAGACCCAATGTGCAAATCAAGGAATTGAAATAACAAAGAAAAAGGAGAAAGAGAGGGAGAAAATACTATATACAGAAAATAAATATATAAATAAAAATATATTCTTCCTATACTAAGAGTTGAATTTGTACATTCAGCTCAAATATGAAACTCATAACAAAAGCCGAATTTAAATTTGAAATTGAATTTGAAATCAAAAATAAAGATGAAGGAAATTCAAAACAAAAAAGGCTCCCAATGCCAGCTGGGCCGAAACCGCTCGCGTCGGCCCATTACTTCACTACCCCGCATAGCCTAACTATGTATCGCATGGCAATACACTGACATGAGGACCCCACCTACCCGTCTCGGCCGCTCGCGCGCATGACCGTGCGGCCATGTAGTCTGACGCGTGGGGTCTATGTACCGGTCGCTGATCAGGCTATCACAGACGCTGCGAGTGGGTCCAGTACTGTACCTCTTCCCCGGATTCCATCGCGAGCTCACCCGTAACCACCTCCGAGTTCCTCGTCGTCCGCGCATGTGCCGACCCACCTCTCAGGTGGCCATAAATCGCGGCACCCAAACCCTAACCACTCCCTCCTCCTGTTGCCGCAACCTAATTTCTCACTAGTAGCCACCGGTGTGAGCAAGACCTGGATTGTGCCGCCGCCGCCGTACACTCGCTCCCTCGCCGTCGTTTCGGGGTCGACGAGGAGACTTGGCGACATGCCTGTTTACGTGGAGCGTGACCGTGGCAGATCAGGGCAGGGAAAGTGTGACGGAACCTCCCAAGTCATTAGGCCCACCTATAGTTGTCCTTGTTCTACGGACCTCAGACAACCCTGCAGGTGTTCCTGAATCACTTGACAAGTTCGGTATCTGCTTTTCTTACCTTTCCCAAGAGCGTTTCACCCGTCACGCAGACATTATAAATCATCAGAGATACAGAAATGCGGAAGCAATTACATAAACTTACCTTTATTCAAAAGTAAAACGAAGTTAAATATTACAGACCAGGATATAATATACGAGTGCCGAGTATTATTATTACAGAACCCAAGGGAGGCAAAAACTCCTCCCGATAAGTTTTACACAAAAGTTTTTATGGAGGATCCCTTCCTCCCGCAGCTTACTCTTGGTTTTCTTATTTTGAGACCACCTTGGAACAGAAACAACAAAAGTTTGTCGCTTCTCCACCTAAAAACAATAGGGAATAAAACCCTGAGTATGGGATTACTCAGCAAGACTTACCCGACTAAAGAAAAGACTCTCAAGGGTATGCTAGTTATAAGGGAGTCAAGGTAAGGTTTCTCAATAAGTAAAGACTCTGTTTGCATAAATGCTTACTAAAAGTGGATCCTTAAACATCCAGTTTTATTTGGCAAGTTAAGTGAAATTACCTGCACTAGAGTTCTTTCTACCCTAGTTCAATCACTTGACCTACACTAGCCAATTTCTTAACCACCCTTACTCTTTACTGGAGTTCTACGTATAGGGCAGTGACCAAGTCTTCATAACCGCAAAGGTACGGCGATCCGAATCGATTATACTCAGCTGAGGATCTCCAATCACACGACATATGTAGCACTTAACCCTTGCATATGTCAACTCGCCACCGGGGTTCTTAAGACCAGATCAGGTTCACACCAACCGAGAGCACAGATACACCACCGTCCAGCCTCTTGCCACGGAGGGTACACGCTACTCTCGCCATCTCTCCACTCCCATTGTGTGGTATCTTATTCTGGCCTTAGTCTGCCCGAGGCAAAGCTTACCCATGATGAGGCATGTGACCAGTTAAAGGGTCCTCGGTCAGCAAGCCTACATCGACACAGTCCTTAATCGACTCAGACGGAGAAACTACACCGAGACTCTCTTTTCTCGTGCAAGTCACCCACCCGGTCTCAGCTTAATCATTTCAACCCAAAGTTTGGTACCTGACAGAGGTACATCTTTTCTGATGTTGAACCCATCATGGACATGATGGATCCACCATCAAGTTTTGTTTCCAAAAACATCCCTCCCACTTTGCCACATCATCTTTTGTAAAAACAAAACCTTTTTCATTGCTAGAGCAAGATTAAGCATAGTAAAAACCTTTTATAAAACAGGGATTCAAAGGAAGGTAATCAAATTAAAGGAAGGTAATGCAGGAATTGTTTTAGCATTCAACTCCTATCACCTAATGCATCAAGCAAGTGAGAAAGATTTTAAAAGCATCAAGGGGGTGGCAAAGGCATCGGGGCTTGCCTTCGTTTACAGGTGATTCAGGCTCAAACCCACAGATGTCAAAATAAAAACAGCTGCCTGCCTGATGTTCCGCAGGTGGTGGTGGTGAAGTCTTCTCTCCTTCTACTTCAACTTCTTCTTCGTTTTCTAAATATAATCATATATATAAGAATGAATGCCCATGTAATGCTCATGAAGATGCAAAGATAGTAGAAGTTGGCTATCTAAAGTCTTGAATACAATTTTCCTTCACGGTTCTCCGAGAAACTAGGGTTTCCGGAGTCAGTAAAGGAATTCAAAGGGCAGGGGTAGGGTTTTGGGCTCTAGGAATCAAACAAGGTCCAAATCAAACCAAACTCAACCCAAGGCTTCTAAATATTATTTAGAGTTCAAATAAAAAGTTTGGCGATTTTTGGAATTATTATCTAATTTCTAAAAATCCAAAAACAATGTTTTAGGCTATTATAAATGCTCCAAAATTCCCTATTTTATCTAAAAATCATGAAACTATTTTTATTAAATACTATGGAAAATTAGGAATCTAGGAAAATTGGTTGGACATTTTTACCATTACTCTACAATTTTCTATAGATTTCCCAAGTTTCACTGAAAAAGAAAAGGAAAAAGTTTGAACAGTGCTGGGCTTAATCCAGTTGCAGCGGCCCAAGCCCAGGCGGAAACCGCGCGCGCCCGCGCCCGCGCTGGCAGTTTTGTGAATAAGCCCCGGCGTTCTGGATAACCCGAAGGGGGTGCTTTCACTGTTATTATGAGTCACTGCCAGTTTGCAAAAAGAACCTCCACGTTCTATTCCTTTACACGTTGAGGTCCCCGACGGTGCACCACAGAGGGAGCCGAGTTCCGGTGAGCTAGACTGGCTGGAGGGAGCCAAGACCGGTGCTCCCGAGTGGCAGACACCAAATCGGTCCCCATCCGAGCATTTCCCCCAACCTAATTTTAAGAATGGTGACCTAGGCTGCTCTGGCCACGGTAACAGCGCGGATAATCCAAAGATCAGTGCGTTCCCGACGATGGGTGGCGGCCTAGTTCAATCAGATAGGTCGACGAGCATCACGGGCATGTGAGATCACTCAAACAAGAGAGCAGAGGGGATGAGCTAACCTGTAGCGCGCTGCCCACGGCGAGGTGTTCTTGCGGCGTCTTCGACCGATTTGGGGGAAGTTAGAAATTGGAGCTCCTCAGTGAACAATTGAGGGTGATTCTTGGTGGCTGGGTGCTTGACTACCCTACGGAGCTCACCGTGGCTTCAATTTATAGGATGCGCGAGCGGTGGTGATCAATTTGGGCAAGTTGTGCTAGCGGCCGGAGACAGCAAAGGTTACAGGCGCACGCGATTAGTGTCTTACGTCGTGTCGAACTCACTGGCGATGAGCGGATACCGCAAATCGAGCTACTGCGACGTGGTAAAGTGCTTTAGCACATGGTGCACGGCGGTAATCGATTAACGGCGGCGAGTTCTTATCTGATCGACGATGAGCATAGGGGAGGGTATGGCGGCTAGTCAGATTGATGTCCAGCTCAACGATGGCGATGATTTTTCTACCCGAGATGTTATCCACTTACCCCGAGCACGAATCAAGACGCCGGCGACACGAATCACGGCGGGGATCATCGGCGGTGAGATGCGCTGGCGTTCTGATCTTGTTCAGGCACTGTACCATGGCGTCCTTCATTCAGTTGGCCTGACAGCCTAGGTTTAGGGCAGATTTTCTCTAAAGTTTTCATGGCAACTTACCCAAATCTCTGCAACAAAGTTGTAGAGCTACAAACCAGCGACATTTCGACTATAGGGATTGAACTCAGTTGAGCAATAGATCAGACATAATTTCAATCCCAAAGCTTGACCAATGGCAGTGGTGGACATTTTCAGTCAGTAACCCTACTGACAGCCCATCTTTGGGTTGGATTATCTCCAAATTCTTCATAACAACTATGCTTACCCTCTTAAGCAAAGTTGTTCCCCTTTGATGGGTCTACAAATTTGATGTGGTGACCTAGGGCAAAAACCTTAAAATTTGAAAGTTATAGTGCTCCAAAGTTGAGCCAATATCACTGAATTCCAGACATAGACTTATAGGGTTTAAGTGGTGCTTTTTGTAAATAGACCCAAAACTTAGGGTTTAACTTGCAAATTCACATATTTGTGAACCATTAGACTTAAGATACCTTATTGTCATGGTTTTTGGCATTTTAGTCCAAAAGTGGACTAATTTTGCACTTAGCCCCGTAGGGTTTAGGTTTAGGGTTTTCCAGGGTTCCAATTAGGGTTTTTGGTATTTCAAGGGTGTGAATGCAACTTAGATCCATCCTTAGTAATATTTTATGATTATTTTACTTAAGCTTTAGGGTTTTCTCTATTTGGGTCTTGTTTTACCCTTCAGATCCCTGTTCAGGGTTAAGTACCTACACCAGGGTTCTATTTGCAAAATGTCATAACAATACAACTTGTTTGAGATTTTTGCCTAGTGAATGCATTCTAGGTGTATCAATACACATGAAATGCCAATGCTGATGATGTTATGCTCAAGTTTTAGTAACAGTAACACCAGGGGTGTTACATCCTTCCCCCCATAAAAGAATCTCGTCCCGAGAGTAAAAATCTTAGGGTAAGTAGTGGAAAAGGAAATGCTTCACATTTTTATTTCCTGATTTTTGGTACAAGGCAGGGGTGGTTTGGGGCTCACTCCTTTATTACAACAATTATATACATATCATAATTTACATGAGACTAGAAAGCCTCGGAAATTCTTCTCTAAAAAGTCTTGAGTCTCCCATGTAGCTTCATCTTCATAATGTTGGTTCCACTGTATCTTGTAAAACTTGAGAGTTTTTCTTCGGGTAATCCTGTCCTTTTGATCCAAGACTCGAATAGGGTGTTCTGAATATGTCAAGTCTGGCTCTAGAACAACATCTGTTACTTCGATATTTCGATCTGGAACCCGAAGACACTTCTTCAACTGAGACACGTGGAACACATTATGTACAGCAGACAAGGTTTCGGGTAGTTGAAGTCGGTATGCCACTGGTCCACATTGTTTAAGGACAAGGAAGGGACCAATGTATCGAGGTGCAAGCTTTCCTTTTACCCCGAAACGTGTTACATCCTTCATTGGGGAGACCTTCAGATAGACATAATCTCCCACCAGAAAGTACAAGGGTTGTCGTCGCTTGTCTACATAGCTCTTTTGGCGAGCTTGAGCTTTCTTCAAATTATGAATTATCCTTTGAACTTTTTCTTCTATCTCTTTTACCATATCAGGCCTGAAGAAATTTCTTTCACCAGGTTCAGACCAGTTTAATGGAGTGCGACACCGCTTCCCATACAAAGCTTCAAAGGGTGCCATCTTGATACTTTCATGATAGCTATTATTGTGCGAGAACTCCGCTAAGGGTAAACAATCATCCCATTTCTGGGGGAACTCCAAAGCACAAGCCTGTAACATGTCTTCAAGTATTTGGTTCACCCTCTCAGTCTGCCCACTGGTTTGAGGATGATAGGCCGAACTATGGAGCAACTTAGTATCCAAGGCCTTGTGAAGTTCTTCCCAAAACTTGGACACGAATTGCGATCCACGATCTGACACTATCGTCTTCAGAACACCATGCAAACTGAGAATACGAGCAATGTATAATTCTGCATAAGTGGCCACTGTATACTTTACCCTGACAGGTAGGAAGTGGGCAATCTTTGTGAGTCGATCAACGATAACCCAGATAGAATCATACCCTTTGACAGTCCTGGGTAGTCCCACAATAAAGTCCATACTAATATCCTCCCATTTCCATGTTGGGATTGGTAATGATTGCAATGGCCCAGCAGCCTTCATGTGTATGGCCTTGACACGTTTGCAAGTGTCACACCTTGCCACATAGCGTGCAATTTCGATTTTCATTTTCGTCCAGCAATAATGCTGTTTCAGATCTTGATACATCTTAGTGCTTTCGGGATGAATAGAATAGCGACTAAGATGTGTTTCATCTAAAATTTGCTAGCGGACCTCTTCATTCTTCGGCACAACTATGCGATTGTTGAACCATACAACACCTTGGTCGTCTTCTCTGAAACAGTTGGCTTTTCCAGCCCTTATCTTCTTATGCATGTGTTTCATACCCTCATCATTCTTTTGTGCGTCGATTATCCTTTGTAAGATGACTGACTCCAACTTCAAGTGATTTGAAGTTCCATGCTGAATCATTCCCAGGTTCAGATTCTCCATTTCCTGGCATAATGTAATGTCAGAAGTCCCCATAGTTAGACAATGGCAGGAAGCCTTGCGACTGAGTGCATCTGCCACTACATTAGCTTTGCCTGGGTGATAATGGATCTCCAGTTCATAATCTTTAATAAGCTCGAGCCATCGTCTTTGTCTCATATTGAGCTCAGACTGGGTAAAGATGTACTTCAAACTTTTGTGGTCTGTATAAATATGACAAACATTTCCCAGTAGATAATGACGCCATATCTTCAGAGCATGAACCACTGCAGCTAGCTCCAGGTCATGAGTTGGATAATGCTCCTCATGCTGGTGTAACTGCCTTGAAGCATAAGCTATTACTCGGTCTTCTTGCATTAATACACAGCCGAGACCACTGCCTGATGCGTCACAATACACATCAAACGGCTTTTCAATATCTGGTTGAGCCAATACCGGAGCAGTGGTTAATAATACCTTCAATTTCTCAAAGGCTTCATTACATTTTGAAGACCAATTGAATTTAGTATCATTCTTCAATAAACTCGTGATTGGTTTCACAAGCTTAGAAAAATCTGGTATAAATTGGCGGTAATAGCCAGCTAGTCCCAGGAAACTTTGGACTTGATGTACAGTGGTTGGGGGTTTCCACTCCAAAATATCCTTGACTTTGCTGGGATCTACCGCAATCCCCTTGGCAGATAACACATGTCCTAGAAATTGAATTTCTTCCAGCCAGAACGTGCACTTACTGAACTTGGCATATAATTGATGTTCTCTTAAGCGCGTCAATACGATCCGTAAGTGTTGAGCATGCTCCTTTTCATTCTTGGAATATATTAAGATATCATCTATGAAGACCACCACGAATTTGTCCAACTCGGGCATAAATACCGAGTTCATCGGACAAGTGAAGTGGGCAGGAGCATTCGTTAGTCCGAAAGACATTACCAAGTATTCAAATAAACCATACCGCATAGTGAATGCGGTCTTGGGTATATCCTCGGGCCTAATACGGATCTGATGATAACCTGATCCGAGGTCAATCTTGGAGAATACCCTTGCTCCAGTTAGTTGATCAAATAGAATGTCAATCCGGGGAAGAGGATACTTATTCTTGATAGTGACCTCATTAAGGGGTCGATAATCCACGCACATCCGCAATGTTTGATCCTTCTTCTTGACGAATATGGCTGGACAACCCCATGGCGATGAGCTTGGTCGGTTGTATCCTTTTTCAAGTAGATCTTGCAATTGGGTCTTAAGTTCTGCCAACTCATTTGGAGGCATCCGGTGTGATCTTCTAGAAATGGGAGCCGTACCGGGCTTCAACTCAGTTACAAACTCTACATCTCTTTCAGGTGGCAATCCAGGCAAATCTTCTAGAAAGACATCTGGGAACTCACATACTACCGGAATATCTTTGATCTTCTGTATAATGACTTCATTAATTCTGCCAATTGGTTTAGCTGGAATGGCTACGGGGATAGATAAAAGAATCTCTTCTTGGTTGTGACTCAACCTGATGGTTCTCTGTTCATTGTTGAGGATTGCTTTATGTTGTGCTAACCAATTCATGCCCAAGATTACATCTATATCTTGGCCTTTCAGAACAATCATATTAGTAGGAAAGTCTCGTCCAGCCAATGTTACGGGCACTTGGAAAGCCACTTCTTTAGTAAATATTTGTCCCCGAAGTGAATGAATTTTAAACCCTTCCCTTAATTCATGGTATGAAATGGAATATTGCTCCACAAATCTCTTGCTTATGAATGTATGCGACGCACCAGAATCAAAAAGAATAATTGCAGGGTAATTGGCCACGAGGAACGTACCCATCATCACCGGTTCACCTTCCGGTGTGGTGGCCACTTGAGTGTAATAAACCCATCCAGTTTTCCTTGTATTCTTGCCCACGGTACTGGTTGCCGCATTTCCCTTGGAACCTCCGGAACTTTGTTGATTACTTGCTTGATTCTGCCTTGGGTATGGACAATCCTTAATGAAATGCCCGGACTTTCCACAATTGAAGCAGCCGGTTGATGAGCTTGAAAGAGCAGGGAAATGAGTGCCAGGGGCACCCAGCTGATTTGTAGCAGTGGGGGCAGGGGTAGGACGGATAAACACTGGTTGCTTGAATGGGAAGGAGGGTGGACGAGAGGAGGAGCGACTTTGATTAAAGGGCCGGATAACTAACCGTTGCCTTTTCTTAGGGCCCTGATTGGGCCTGTTGCCTCCATTCCCCTTGGATTTTCCAGAACTTGTATATTTAGCTTCAACTGCCATCGCTGTGCTGACAGCCCTTCCGTAGGTAAGGTCGATGCAAGTGGCCATCTTTCTTTGCATCCTATCATTCAGTCCTCACATGAAACAATTCTTTTTCTTTATGTCTATGTTGACTTGGTCGATTGCATAGTGAGATAAGTGATTAAATTTATTGAGATACTGGGTGACAGTATCTCTGCCTTGCTTCAATTTCATGAACTCCTCTTACTTCATGTGAAGAACTCCCTCAGGTATATAATGCTCTCTGAAGGCTAGCTTGAATTCATCCCATGTAATCTGATCATCGGCCGGCTGAACGGCCACAAAGTTTCCCCACCACGTACTGGCAGGGCCTCACAGTTGTTGCGCTGCAAACAGGGGCTTTTGAGTTTCTGAACATCGAAGAAGCCCAAATTTCTGCTCAATAATGCAGATCCATTCATCCGCCTCTAGAGGGTCTTCTGCTTTGACGAACAATGGAGGGCGCGTTTCGGAGAAGTCCAGATAAGATGTCTCCCGGGGGCCTTGCGAATAGCCCTGCCCGCCTTGTAGTTGGAGTTGTTGACCTGCCATCTCCCGCAGGAAGCAGGTATTATCTGCTGTAGCATTTACCAAGGCAGCGATGGCCTCGGCAAGTGTCGGAGGTATCGAAGGTGGATTCGGGGTCGCTTCCCTCCCACGGGAGGTACCAGCCCCATCCTGAGCGCGAGTCCTGGAAGGCATCTGAGGCAAAGAACATTTGGAGCAATATGATATGCCATACAAACCATCCATTTCACATTACTTAAAAAGGTAATGTTACAGACTCGTACTTTACAATTGGATTACACCACCTATTACACAATAGTACTACTTCTATACTATACTATTCCTGCTTTTTGTCACTCTGGGTAGCTTCGTTGTCAGGCGTAGGAGACCATTCGTCGACCAGCTTCATAGAGGGAGGGGGCCTAAAGAGGTCCAGCTCACCACCAAAAGCTTCTCCCACTACTTGAGAAGGTCCGGCTTCCGTCCTGACAGGATCCGCAGGGACGTTCGGATGCAGTTGCGAGTACAGTACATGAACTTCTTCATGTAGTGTGTTGCAATAGACCTGCAAGCTATCCACGGTTGAGCTAAGCTCTTCCATTATGGCTCGAGCTCTAGCTTACTTTGCCCAAGCTAGTGAATGAGAGTTCACAACCCAGTCGAGTGCTAGATCCCGATCTGCTAGCTGGTCTTGCAGTTGGCGGATGTCTCTTCTCAATTCATTGATTCTTTCGCCATCTGCCACCCATATTTCGTTCCTGCGTCGGAGTTCTATTCGAAGCTGATTAACCTAAGCTTCTAGATCCCCGATCGGATCATTACTACCTCTACTGTTGTCGTCATGTCTCGGGGCAAGTTGGTGACGTGGTACGCCAATCGGCCCGGTCGACTTGCGTGCAGTCTTCCTTGTACGTGGCGGCATCTTTCTAAGGGGGAAATCTTATTAGCATAGTTTTTAGCATGATGCATGTGTAATTACAGAATCAACCTTAGTTGACTCAATCTTCTATACATTGCACTCTTCCTATCTGGTCTTTCACATAAACTCTTTAGAGATACTTAGGTAAGAAAGGAAGAAATTTTCTAGATAAGTTTTAGAAAATTCTTTTGAAGATGCCTCATAATATCTGCAGAGATGGGCTTCGCTCCGATACCAGCTGTGACGGAACCTCCCAAGTCATTAGGCCCACCTACAGTTGTCCTTGTCCTATGGACCTCAGACAACCCTGCAGGTGTTCCTGAATCACTTGACAAGTTTGGTATCTGCTTTTCTTACCTTTCCCAAGAGTGTTTCACCCGTCACGCAGACATTACAAATCATCAGAGATACGGAAATGCGGAAGTGATTACATAAACTTACCTTTATTCAAAAGTAAGACAAAGTTAAATATTACAGACTAGGATATAATATACGAGTGCCGAGTATTATTTTTATAGAACCAAGGGAGGCAAAAACCCCTCCCGATAAGTTTTACACAAAAGTTTTTATGGAGGATCCCTTCCTCCTGCAGCTTACTCTTGGTTTTCTTCTTTTGAGACCACCTTGGAACAGAAACAACAAAAGTTTGTCGCTTCTCCACCTAAAAGCAATAGGGAATAAAACCCTGAGTATGGGATTACTCAGCAAGACTTACCCGACTAAAGAAAAGACTCTCAAGGGTATGCTGGTTATAAGGGAGTCAAGGTAAGGTTTCTCAATAAGTAAAGACTCTGTTTGCATAAATGCTTACTAAAAGTGGATCCTTAAACATCCAGTTTTATTTGGCAAGTTAAGTGTAATTACCTGCACTAGTGTTCTTTCTACCCTAGTTCAATCACTTGACCTACACTAGCCAATTTCTTAACCACCCTTACTCTTTACTGGAGTTCTACGTATAGGGCAGTGACCAAGTCTTCATAACCGCGAAGGTACGGTGATCCGAATCGATTATACTCAGCTAAGGATCTCCAATCACACGACATATGTAGCACTTAACCCTTGCATATGTCAACTCGCCACCGGGGTTCTTAAGACCAGATCAGGTTCACGCCAACCGAGAGCACAAATAGACCACCGTCCAGCCTCTTGCCACGGAGGGTACACGCTACTCTCGCCATCTCTCCACTCCCATTGTGTGGTATCTTATTCTGGCCTTAGTCTGCCCGAGGCAAAGCTTACCCATGATGAGGCATGTGACCAGTTAAAGGGTCCTCGGTCAGCAAGCCTACATCGACACGGTCCTTAATCGACTCAAACGGAGACACTATACCGATACTCTCTTTTCTTGTGCAAGTCACCCGCCCGGTCTCAGCTTAATCATTTCAACCCAAAGTTTGGTACCTGACAGAGGTACATCTTTTCCGATGTTGAACCCATCATGGCCATGATGGATCCACCATCAAGTTTTGTTTTCAAAAACATCCCTCCCACTTTGCCAAATCATCTTTTGTAAAAACAAAACCTTTTTCATTGCTAGAGTAGGATTAAGCATAGTAAAAACCTTTTATAAAATAGGGATTCAAAGGAAGGTAATCAAATTCAAGGAAGGTAATGCAGGAATTGTTTTAGCATTCAACTCCTATCACCTAATGCATCAAGCAAGTGAGAAAGATTTTAAAAGCATCAAGGGGGTGGCAAATGCACCGGGGCTTGCCTTCGTTTACAGGCGATTCAGGCTCAGACCCACAGATGTCAAAATAAAAACAGCTGCCTGCTTGATGTTCCGCAGGTGGTGGTGGTGAAGTCTTCTCTCCTTCTACTTCAACTTCTTCTTCGTTTTCTAAATATAATCATATATATAAGAATGAATGCCCATGTAATGCTCATGAAGATGCAAAGATAGTAGAAGTTGGCTATCTAAAGTCTTGAATACAATTTTCCTTCACGGTTCTCTGAGAAACTAGGGTTTCCGGAGTCAGTAAAGGAATTCAAAGGGCAGGGGTAGGGTTTTGGGCTCTAGGAATCAAACAAGGTCCAAATCAAACCAAACTCTACCTAAGGCTTCTAAATATTATTTAGAGTTCAAATAAAAAGTTTGGGGATTTTTGGAATTATTATCTAATTTCTAAAAATCCAGAAACAATGTTTTAGGCTATTATAAATGCTCCAAAATTCCCTATTTGATCTAAAAATCATGAAACTATTTTTATTAAATACTATGGAAAATTAGGAATCTAGGAAAATTGGTTGGACATTTTTACCATTATTCTAAAATTTTTACAGATTTCCCAAGTTTCACTGAAAAAGAAAAGGAAAAAGTTTGAATAGTGGTGGGCTTAATCCAGTTGCAGCGGCCCAAGCCCAGGCGGAAAGCGCGCGTGCCCGCGCTGGCAGTTTTGCGAATAAGCCACCGGCGTTCTGGATAACCCGAAGGGGGTGCTTTCACTGTTACTATGAGTCACTGCCAGTTTGCAAAAAGAACCTCCACGTTCTATTCCTTTACACGTTGAGGTCTCCGACGGTGCACCGCACAGGGAGCCGAGTTCTGGCGAGCTAGACTGGCCGGAGGGAGCCAAGACCGGTGCTCCCGAGTGGCAGACACCGAATTGGTCCCCATTCAAGCATTTCCCCCAACCTAATTTTAAGAATGGTGACCTAGGCTGCTCTGGCCATGGTAACAGCGCGGATAATCCAAAGATCAGTGCGTTCCCGACGATGGGTGGTAGTCTAGTTCAATCGGATAGGTCGACAAGCATCACAGGTATGTGAGATCACTCAAACAAGAGAGCAGAGGGGATGAGCTAACCTGTACCGCGCTGGCCACGGCGAGGTGTTCTTGCGGCGTTCTTCGACCGATTTGGGGGAAGTTAGAAATTGGAGCTCCTCAGTGAACAATTGAGGGTGATTCTTGGTGGCTGGGTGCTTGACTACCCTACGGAGCTCACCGTGGCTTTAATTTACTGGATGCGCGAGCGATGGTGATCAATTTGGGCAAGTTGTGCTGGTAGCCGGAGATAGCAGAGGTTACTGGCGCACGCGATTAGTGTCTTACGTCATGTCAAACTCACCAGCGATGAGCGGATACCGCAAACCGAGCTACTGCGACGTGGTAAAGTGCTTTAGCACGTGGCGCACGGCGGTAATCGATTAACAGTGGCGAGTTCTTATCTGATCGACGATGAGCATAGGGGAGGGTACGACCGCTAGCCGGATTGATGTCCAGCTCAACGACGGCGATGATTTTTCTACCCGAGACGTTATCCACTTACCCCGAGCACGAATCAAGACGCCGGTGACACGAATCGCGGCGGGGATCGTCGACGGTGAGATGCGCTGGCATTCTGATCTTGTTCAGGCACTGTATCATGGCGTCCTTCATTCAGTTGGCCTGACAGACTAGGTTTAGGGCAGATTTTCTCTAAAGTTTTCATGGCAACTTACCCAAATCTCTGCAGCAAAGTTGTAGAGCTACAAACCAGCTACATTTCGACTATAGGGATTGAACTCAGTTGAGCACTAGATCAGACATAATTTAAATCCCAAAGCTTGACCAATGGCACTGGTGGTCATTTTTCAGTCAGTAACCCAACTGACAGCCCATCTTCGGGTTGGATTATCTCCAAATTCTTCATAACAACTATGCTTACCCTCTTAAGCAAAGTCTTTCCCCTTTGATGGGTCTATAAATTTGATGTGGTGACCTAGGGCAAAAACCTTAAAATTTGAAAGTTATAGTGCTCCAAAGTTGAGCCAATATCACTGAATTCCAGACTTAGACTTATAGGGTTTAAGTGGTGCTTTTTGCAAATAGACCCAAAACTTAGGGTTTAACTTGCAAATTCACATATTTGTGAACCATTAGACTTAAGATACCTTATTGTCATGGTTTTTGGCACTTTAGTCCAAAAGTGGACTAATTTTGCACTTAACCCCCCTAGGGTTTAGGTTTAGGGTTTTCCATGGTTCCAATTAGGGTTTTTGGTATTTCAAGGGTGTGAATGCAACTTAGATCCATCCTTAGTAATATTTTATGATTATTTTTCTTAAGCTTTAGGGCTTTCTCTACTTGGGTCTTGTTTTACCCTTCAGATCCCTGTTCAGGGTTAAGTACCCTACACCAGGGTTCTTTTTGCAAAATGTCATAACAATACAACTTGTTTGAGATTTTTGCCTAGTGAATGCATTCTAGTTGTATCAATACACATGAAATGCCAATGCGGATGATGTTATGCTCACGTTTTAGTAACAGTAACACCAGGGGTGTTACAGAAAGCTAGGGATGTTGGCTGAATTTCTCGCCGGAGTGTGTCTCGGACTTGAATCCGCGGTTCCTCGTCGCTCGGACTCGTCACCGCCCCAACTCCCGGTATGTTTCCCTAAGAAGACTCACCAAACCCAAAGCACCATAATCCTTCGGTTAATTGCATTGTAGTAGACTAGATCACGCGTTCGGCCCGACCGGCCATGCCACCGCCGCGGTGTGCATCGTCGTCGCTCCAGCCACCATGGGTATGGGAGCTGTAGCCCCGGCCGTCAGATGCGCCTTGCACGGTTACGATTAGATCATAGCGTACCCCTTCGCATGATGTGATCAGAGACGTTGATTCGGTGATGTGCGGTTCTAGTTCGGTCAGAGCTTGGCCGCTTTGAAAGTCGCCTAGAGGGGGGTGAATAGGCGAAACCTAAAATTTATAAACTTAAACACACAGTAAGGCCGGGGTTAGCATTAGAATTAAATTCAAGTGTGGAAGATTATTTCTCTTGCTAAGAGTTGCTCAATTGATACGAATGATGTTTGGGAGCAAACTCAAATCAATGCTAGCAATGAAACTTTACAGAGAGAAAAGAGGGCAAACAAATCAAGCAAATATCAATGCAAGTGAACACGGTGATTTGTTTTACCGAGGTTCGGTTCCAAAGAACCTAGTCCCCATTGAGGAGGCCACAAAGGATAGGTCTATTTCAACCCTTTCCCTCTCTCAACCGGTCACTTAGACCGGATGAGCCTTCTCCTTAATCAATTGGGTAACTAAGACCCCCGCAAGGACCACCACACACTTAGGTGTCTCTTGCTAGCTTTACAAAGCACTTAGAGAAATAAGGATGGGAAGGAGAAAGCAATCCAAGCAACAAGAGCAACAAATGAACACAATACTCTCTCTCAAGTCACTAAGTGGTCGAGTTGATTTTGAGACTTGGAGAGGTTTTGATCTTTGGAATGTGTCTTGGAGTGAATGCTATTGCTCTTGTATTGAATATGAACTTCAGAAAACTTGGATGCCATTGAAGGAGGTGGTTGGGGGGGGGTATTTATAGCCTCCAACCACTTCCTAGCCGTTGGGTGAGTTTGCTGGCGATGGGCACACCAGACAGTCCAGAGGTGCACCGGACAGTCACTGTCACTGTCCAGTGCGTGCAACGTCAGCATGCCCGTTGGGGTTTGGAGCGAGTTGACTGTTGGAACCGTTGTCCTGTAACTGCACCGGATAGTCCAGTGCCACACCGGACATGTCCGGTGTGCTCTGACTTCTCTGCTCTGAGCTCTGACACGCACTGTTCACTTTGTAGTCGACCATTGGTGCCAGGTTACTGTTGCTCCATTGTCTCACCGGACATGTCTGGTGCACACCGAATAGTCCGGTGAATTATATCGGAGCGCGGCTTGGCAATTCCCGAGAGTGGCCTGTTTGCTTGCGTGCAGGCCTGGTGCACCGGACGCTATGCGGTGCGCCGTTGGCAGCACACTCTCAAGTCCTTTGCTTCAAACTCATTTGAGTCACCAACTGAGTTTCTTTCTTGGTTTGTGTTGAACCTTATGCACCTGAGATAAATGACATCTTGGCAAACTAGTTAGTCCACGTGGTTTGTGATGGACGTCAATCACCAAAATCGATTATAGGAAATGATTAAGCCCATTTCCCTTTCAATCTCCCCCTTTTTGGTGATTGATGCCAACACAAACCAAAGCAAATATAAAGTGTAGAAATGTAACTAGTTTGCAATTATGATTGATGTGCATAGGTTACTTAGATTTTAAATCAATTGAAAGACTTTGTACATATGTCTAATAATAAACGTGATTGCTTTCTTCTATTTAACATTTTGGACCACATTTGCACCACTTGCTTGTTTTTGCAAATATTTTGGAAAAACCCTTTCAAATTCTTTTGCAAATAGCCAAAGGTATAAGAATATGATTTCAAGAAGCATTCTCAAGATTTGAAATTTCTCCCCCTGTTTCAAATGCTTTTCCTTTGACTAATTAAAAGCTCCCCCTGAAGAAATTCTCCCCTTAGCTTTCAAGAGGGCTTTTGAAATGATTTTCACTTTTTGAAACAGATACCAAATAAAGATATACCAATTGAAATTTTGAAACCAAATGAGATACCAATTGAAAATCCATTTTGAGGCTAACTCAAATACTAATTGAAATAATTTCTTCCTTTAGTTTTTGAAAATTTTAAAATGGTTTTGGTGATGCTGTCCTTTTGCTTTGGGCTTAATACTTTCTCCCCCTTTGGCATTAATGAGAGCACCTAGAGGGGGGTGAATAGGTGATCCTGTAAAATCAAACACTAAATAGCCACAAGACTTAGTTATTAAAAATGTTAGTGCGACTAAGTAGCTTTGAGGCGAGTTCTTGTGAACAACACAATCACAGAGAAGGCAACACAAGAGACACGCGATTTTATCCCGTGGTTCGGCCAAGTAACACTTGCCTACTTCCACATTGTGGCGTCCCAATGGACGAGGGTTGCACTCAACCCCTTTCAAGTGATCCGATGATCAACTTGAATACCATGGTCTTTTATTTTAGAGTCTTATCCTGTTTGCGAGGAATCTCCACAACTTGGAGTCTCTCGCCCTTACAATAGAGATCACAAAGAAAGCATAGAGTAAGGTTGGGAGAAGCAACACACGTAAGACTCAAATACGCAGCACAACCACGCACACAAGTGAAGACTTGAGCTCAAATGATAACTCAGGGAGTGCACAACTCGAATGGAGCCCAAATCACTAACACGAAGAATCAAATGCATGGGAGCAGAGTCTAGATGTCTTAGAATGCTTAGAGAATGCTTGGTGTGCTCTTCCATGCGCCTAGGGGTCCCTTTTATAGCCCCAAGGTAGCTAGGAGCCGTTGAAGACCAACTTGGAAGGCCAATCTTGCCTTCTGTTGAGTGGTGCACCAGACAGTCTGGTGCACCACCGCACAACTACTATTCATGTCCGGTGCTTGATTTCTTTCCTTACGGAGAGCAGCCGACCGTTGGTCCCTGGGATCGGTTGGCGCACTGGACACTATCCGGTGTGCCCAACCGACCGTTGGCGCGACCACGTGTCGCGCGAAGATTGCGCGGTCGACCGTTGGCACTAGCGACCGTTGACTCACCGGACAGTCCGATGCGCCACCGGACAGTCCGGTGAATTTTAGCCGTATGCCGCTGATCCTTTTCTCGAGAGCGATGAGTTCGCTGCGGATGACTCACTGGACAGTCCAGTGCACCACTAGACAGTCCGGTGAATTATAGCCGTACAACTCCGTCTATTCCCGAGAGCGGCCTTTTCACCGGTGACTAGCCTGGCACACCGGACACTGTCCGGTGTGCCACTGGACAGTCCGGTGTGCCAGACCGAGCTGGAGCTTGGCTGCACATAGCCAAGTCTTTTGCAATTCGATTCTCTTCTTCTCAGCACTGTTTCTAGCACTTAGATAACCACATTAGTATTCAAAAACAATGTACTAAGTCAAGAAACATACCTCATGCCTTGATTTGCACTTTTCCCACATTTAGCACACAAGAAGCCAATCAAGATGTGTTGGACATTTAATCGCCAAAATACTTATAGAAATTTCCCAAGGGCAGATTTCCTTTTCAATCTCCCCCTTTTTGGTGATTTATGCCAACACATCAATAAGCAACTAAAAAAGTGCAACATCAAAACAATCGAAGACCAATTTGTTTTAGCTTATGATTTGGCATATTTGGATCGCTCTTTGCCACCACTTGGTTTGTTTTTGTAAACCAAATTCATTTTCCTATCTCTAAGTCAAACACGCTTGTTTGGGCACAAAGAGAGATATTCCAAGAGTGAAATTGATCAAGTGTTAAAAACTCCCCTTTTTCCCACAATCAAAATTCTCCCCCACAAGTGACCAAATTTTGCAATAAGAGCATTTTGGACAAAACAAAAATTCTCCCCCTTTGGCATTCACAAGTGGTAGCTGATCCATTTGCTTTGGCCTTAATTTCTCCCCCTTTGGCATTAAGCACCAAAACGGGATCATTTTTGGCCCTTTAACCCCATTGCCTCACAAAAAATGTCAATTAAGAGCAAAAAGGCAATGAGATTGCAAGTATGAACTTGGAAGTAAGTACACTAATACCGAAGTGCAGTGGAAGTCTTTTCATCGTCCAAGTTCACTTTTCCCTTTCAATGCACCTTTGAGACTATCTCAAGTGGACTCAAACAAACAGGTTAGTCTCAAAGGGTCAAGTTGTAGCACATCTCCCCCTTAATATGTGCATCATTCGCATATGGACTTGTGAGGTCTGGGGATCACCTGTACAACTTGAGCACCATAAATAACAATAATTGATTGAAATGCATAAAGTAACATGATCAAAGGCATAGAACACATGTGTTGTCTATCAATCCAAGTTACGCGAATCTAAGACATTTAGCTCACTCCGCAACCTGCAAAACCTTTTCTCATCTAAAGGCTTAGTGAAGATATCGGCTAGCTGGTTCTCGGTGCTAATATGGTACACATCGATATCTCCATTTTGCTGGTGGTCTCTCAGGAAGTGATGCCGGATGTCTATGTGCTTAGTGCGTCTCTGTTCAACAGGATTATCTGCCATGCGGATTGCACTCTCGTTGTCACATAGGAGTGGGACTTTGCTCAGATTGTAGCCAAAGTCCTAGAGGGTTTGCTTCATCTAAAGTAGTTGCGCGCAACACTATCCTGCGACAACATACTTTGCCTCAGCGGTGGATAGGGCAATGGATGTTTGTTTCTTAGAACTCCAGGACACCAGGGACCTTCCTAGAAATTGGCACATCCCCGATGTGCTCTTCCTATCAACCTTGCACCCGACATAATCGGAGTCTGAGTATCCAATCAAGTCAAAGGTAGACCCCTTTGGATACCAGATCCCGAAGCAAGGCATAGAAACTAAGTATCTAAGAATTCGCTTAACGGTCACAAGGTGACATTCCTTGGGGTCGGATTGATATCTAGCACACATGCATACACTAAGCATAATGTACGGTCTACTAGCACATAAATAAAGTAATGAACCTATCATGGACCGGTATGCCTTTTGATCAATGGACTTACCTCCTTTGTTGAGATCAACATGCCCGTCAGTTCCCATCCGTGTCTTCGTGGGTTTGGCGTCCTTCATCCCAAATCTCTTGAGAAGATCCTGAGTATACTTCGTTTGGGAGATGAAGGTGCCGTCCTTGAGTTGCTTCACTTGGAACCCAAGGATGTAGGTCAACTCGCTCATCATAGACATCTCGAACTTTTGTGTCATCACCTTGCTAAACTCCTCACAAGACTTTTGATTAGTAGAACCAAATATTATGTCATTGACATAAATTTGGCACATAAAGAGATCACCATCACAAGTCTTTGTAAAAAGAGTTGGATCAGCTTTCTCAACCTTGAAAGCATTAGCAATTAAGAAATCTCTAAGGCATTCATACCATGCTCTTGGGGCTTGGTTAAGTCCATAGAGCGCCTTAGAGAGCTTATATACATGGTCGAGATACCTGTCATCCTCAAAGCCAGGGGGTTGTTCCACGTATACCTCCTCCTTGATTGGCCCATTGAGGAAAGTGCTCTTCACATCCATTTGAAACAACCTGAAAGAGTGGTGAGCAGCATAGGCTAATAATATTCAAATAGACTCTAGCCTAGCCACAGGAGCAAAAGTCTCCTCGAAATCCAAACCCGTGACTTGGGCATAACCTTTTGCCACAAGTCGAGCCTTGTTTCTTGTCACAACCTCGTGCTCGTCTTGCTTGTTGCGGAACACCCACTTGGTTCCCACAACGTTTTGCTTTGGACGTGGCACCAGGCTCCAAACTTCATTTCTTATGAATTTGTTGAGCTCTTCCTGCATGGCCAACACCCAGTCCAGATCCTGCAAGGCCTCTTCTACCCTGAAAGGCTCGATAGAAGAGACAAACAAGTAATGCTCACAAAAATTAGCTAAGTGTGAGCGAGTAGTTACTTCCTTGCTGATGTCACCCAGAATCTGATCGACGGGGTGCTTTCTTTGGATCGTTGCTCGGACTTAGGTTGGAGGGGCCTGAGGTGCTTCTTCCTCCATCACTTGATCTTCCTGTGCTCCCCCTTGTTCATGCCCTTCTTCTTGATGTACCTGTTCATCATCTTGAGTTGGGGGATGCACCATCGTGGAGGAAGATGGCTGATCTTGCTCCTGTTGTTCCTGTGGTCACACATCACCGATCGCCATTGTGCGCATTGCGGCCGTCGGAACATCATCTTCATCTATGTCATCAAGATCAACATGCTCTCTTGGAGAGCCATTAGTTTCATCAAATACAACGTCGCTAGAGACTTCAACCAAACCCGATGATTTGTTGAAGACTCTATACACCTTTGTATTTGAGTCATACCCTAGTGAAAACCCTTCTACTGCTTTGGGAGCAAATTTAGAATGTCTACCTTTCTTTACCAGAATATAACATTTGCTCCCAAATACACGAAAGTAAGAAACGTTGGGTTTGTTACCAGTAAGGAGTTCGTAAGAGGTCCTCTTGAGAAGGTGATGCAGGTAGAGCCGGTTTTTGGCGTGACATGCTGTGTTCATAGCTTCCGACCGAAACCGCTCGGGCGTCTTGAACTCTCCAAGCATCGTTCTCGCCATGTCGATTAGCGTCCTGTTCTTCCTCTCTACTACACCATTTTGCTGCGGTGTGTAGGGAGCGGAGAACTCGTGCTTGATGCCTTCCTCCTCAAGATACTCCTCAACTTGCAGATTCTTGAACTCGGACCCGTTGTCGCTCCTTATCTTTTTCACCTTCAGCTCAAATTTGTTTTGAGCCCTCCTTAGAAAGCGCTTTAGGGTCCCTTGGGTTTCTGATTTATCCTGCAAAAAGAACACCCAAGTGAAGCAGGAAAAGTCATCAACAATTACAAGACCATACTTACTTCCCCCGATGCTAAGGTAGGCAACAGGTCCAAAGAGGTCTATGTGAAGAAGCTGCACTGGTCTTGATGTTGTCATCACATTCTTGTTGTGATGAGTGCTTCCCACCTGTTTCCCTGCCTGACATGCTGCACAAGGTCTATTTTTCTCAAAACAAACATTGGTTAGTCCTAACACATGTTCTCCCTTTAGAAGTTTATGAAGGTTCTTCATCCCAACATGTGATAGACGGCGATGCCAAAGCCAGCCCATACTAGTCTTAGCTATTAAGCATGCATCTAGATCGACCTACTATTTTGAAAAATCAACTAAGTATAGTTTGTCGTCTAATACACCCTTAAAAGCTAATGAACCATCACTCCTTCTAAAGACAGATACATCAATGTTTGTAAAAAGACAATTGTAACCCATGTGACACAATTGACTTACAAACAGAAGGTTGTACCCAAGCGATTCAACTAAAAACACATTGGAGATAGAATGCTCGGATGTAATGGCTATCTTTCCCAATCCTTTAACCTTACCTTGGTTCCCATCTCCAAAGATAATCGTATCCTAGGAATCCTTGTTCTTGACGTAGGAGGTGAACATCTTCTTCTCCCCTGTCATGTGGTTTGTGCATCCGCTGTCGATAATCCAGCTTGAGCCCCCAGATGCATAAACCTGCAAGGCAATTTAATCTTGGGTTTTAGGTACCCAACTCCTGTTGGGTCCTACAAGGTTGGTCATAACAGTTTTTGGAACCCATATGCAAGTCTTATCTCCCTTGCATTTGGATTCCAATTTCCTAGCAACTACTTTTGCATTTTTACATGAAAGTACAAACGAAGTATTGCAAGCATGATAAATAGTTGAAGGTTCTTTGCATAATTTTCTAGAAACATGAGGCACAACATGATTTTTCGTAGGCCTGCTTCTACCATGAACGAAGGTAGAACTAGAGGCAAACATAGCATGTGAATTATGATCATAACTCCTATTTTAATGAGAAGGACTAGCAACTTTCCTATCATAAATAAATGCATGGTTCCTTTGAGGACTACTAGCCATAGGGGCCTTCCCTTTCTCCTTGTTGAGAACGGGAGTCCTTTGGCTTGTTAAGTTCTTGGTTTCCTTTCGAAAACCAAGTCCATCCTTAATTGAGGGGTGTCTACCAACAGTGTAGGCATCCCTAGCAAATTTTAATTTATCAGAATCAATTTTGTAAGTCTTAAGTTGAGCATTAAGACTTGTCACCTCATCATTTAATTTAGCAATAGAAATAAGGTGTTCATCACAAGCATTAACATCAAAGTCCTTGCATCTATTGCAAAAAACTACATGTTCTACACATGATCTAGTTGCATTTGCCTCCTCTAGCTTAGTATTTAATTCATCATTTAAATTCTTTAAACTAGAGACAGATTCATGGCATGCAGACAACTCAGAGGATAGCATTTCATTTCTTTTAATTTCTAGAGCAAGAGATTTTTGAACACTAACAAATTTATCATGTTCTTTATACAAAATGTCCTCTTGCTTTTCTAAAAGTCTATCCTTTTCATTTAGAGCATCAATCAGTTCATTAATTTTCCCTACTTTGGCTCTATCTAAACCTTTAAATAAACTAGAGTAATCTACTTCATCATCGAAGGATTCTTCATCACTAGATGAAGTGTACTTGGGTGTGTCCCGAACACGTACCTTTTTCTCCTTGGCCATAAGACATGTATGGCATTCGTTGGGGAAGAGTGAGGATTTGTCAAAAGCCGAGACAGCAAGTCCTTCGTCGTCGGAGTCTGATGATGAGCAGCCAGAATCCCACTCCTTTCCAAGGTGTGCCTCGCCCATCGCCTTCCTGTAGTTCTTCTTCTTTTCCTTCTTCCCGCTCTTTTCTTGTTCCTGGTCATTATCATTATCGGGGCATTGTGCAATGAAATGACCAGTCTTACCGCATTTGAAGCAGGAGCGCTTCCCCCTTGTTTTGTTCTTGTTGGAGTACTCCTTGCGTCCTTTAAGTGCGGTCTTGAAGCGCTTAATGATAAGCGCCATTTCATCTTCATTGAGCCCAGCAGCCTCCACTTGTGCCACCTTGCTTGGTAGCGCCTCCCTGCAGCTGGTTGCTTTGAGAGGATTGGGCTATGGCTCGTAGACGGGTAGTGGACCGTTTAGTGCATCGTCCACATATCGAGCTTCTTTCACCATCATACGCTCACTTACAAATTTTCCGAGTATCTCCTCGGGCGTCATCTTTGTGTACCTGGGGTTTTCATAGATAAGATTCACAAGATGGGGGTCAATAACTGTAAATGACCTGAGCATGAGTCGGACGACGTCATGATCCGTCCATCTTGTGCTTCCATAGCTTCGGATTTTGTTGACCAGAGTCTTGAGCCTGTTGTAGGTTTGTGTTGGCTCTTCTCCCCTGATCATCGTGAATCTTCCCAGCTCGCCTTCCACCAGCTCCATTTTGGTGATCATGGTGGCATCGTTTCCCTCATGAGATATCTTGAGGGTGTCACATATTTGCTTTGCGTTGTCCAAGCCGCTCACCTTATTATATTCATCCCTGCAGAGAGATGCTAGCAACACAGTAGTGGCTTGGGCATTTTTGTGAATTTGTTCATTTATAAACATAGGGTTATCAGTACTATCAAAATGCATCCCATTCTCTACGATTTCCCAAATACTAGGATGGAGTGAGAACAGATGACTACGCATTTTATGACTCCAAAATGAATAGTCTTCTCCATCAAAGTGTGGAGGTTTTCCAAGAGGAATTGATAGTAAATGCGCATTTGTATTGTATGGCATACGAGAATAGTCAAAAGAGTAGTTCTGATAAACCGTTTTCTTTTTCGATGAAGAGTCATCGTCGTCTCTTGGTGAAGATGAAGAGGCACCGCTGTCGTAGTAGATGATTTTCTTGATGCGCCTCTTCTTCTTCCCGTCCCTCTTCTTGTGACTTGAGCCTGAGTCGGTAGGCTTGTTGTCTCTTGGCTCGTTGAGGAGGGACTCCTTTTCCTTGTCGTTAATCACCATCCCCTTACCCTTAGGATCCATCTCTTCCAGCGGTTAGTCCCTTAAGTGAAGAGTGTCACACCCGGCTTTAAGGAACAAAGCCAGGTGCATCTCATACATGCGCCAGGAAGACAACATATATAATAATAGAGTGCATAGAGATAAATGTCACAATAATCAGAGTATTTATACATAGCGGAAGTCTTACAAAATAAAAGATAAATATAACACGAACTAAGGATCGTTGGCGCCGATGTCAACTGAGAAACGCCACCTAGATCGGATCAAACTCCTCGATACGTGGCTCCTCCTGAACCACCTGTTCTTCTCCTGTGGGGGGTGTGAGACAGCAAGGGTGAGCTCACACATGTTCATCGCTCAACAAGTTGTGGGGAATAATGTGACATGAACTCACCAAAGATGGGAGATCATGAAGTGTAAGGCTGATCAACAATAGAGGTTAAAGCTGAGCATTGCTTTTAAGTAGTTGGTCAAATTTTATTAGCAGTTACTAAGTGTAAGTGAATACCAAACCATAATAAAATAATAGAACAAAATTAATAACAGATCCCATGCAAATGCAAATGACAAATTGAGTTTAGATTCCATAATTTAATCATCGGAGAGTCCTGAGCTGCTCATGACCGTGAGCTCGGCTAGTATACCAGTTTTACACTCTGCAGAGGTTGTACCCTTTACCCACAAGTCGTGTTTCCCATGTCGCCAGGGTTAGCTAGGCCCTTAGACACTACCAAGGTGAATGGCTAGGGATCCACTACGAGGCCTTTACAAAGTTCCACTAGCTTCCGAAAACCCGCTACAGTTTATAGGAAGTTCCAATGTAGGGTTCTCGTCTGACCGCCATCGCAGCAAAATCAAACAAGGACCTCCCTACACTGACCACTCCCCTACTGCCCTTGCCCCTTTCGGGTAAGGTAGTCTTCCACTAGCTTTCCTAATTAGTCAGCCAAGGGGTCCCATTCCTCCCTTGTGGTGGCACGTGGTTCTCAAGTTAAGCTCCATGTTCCAATTAACAATAACATAATGATCTTGACATGAACATAAATAGAATAACAAAATAACTGGAACATGGATATAATGAAATATTAACCCAAAAACCACGTAAAGCAGTAGCATAAACTACCCATGTGATACAGGGGTAAACAAGGTAATGAGATAAACAATCTAGGGTGACCTATTGGGTCCCATCAAAATTAAACCTATGCATGGTAAATGATTATAAAGAACATTATTGGGTAACAAAAGTGAATCAAGGGCACAACTTGCCTGGCACTTGAGATTCCAGGTACCAACTTGCTTTTCAGATGACCGTGTCCTCGCGCTAGTCGTAGCAATACGAACAAAACATGGTGTAGACAAAAATCAACATCACACCAAACATAACAAACTGAATAATATAATCTACGTGACGTTACGAGATCGTAGAAACAAGAACCACTAAATTCGGAGTTGCGGTTACCAAGTTATGAATTTCGGAAACTATTTAGTGCTTGGAATAGACTAATCCAAATGAATTATTTTAATTCAAGTTTCACGGCTAAATAGTACTACTAGTTGGTAGACAATATTAATACAAAATTATTACAACTGGAATGACTCAATTTGAAGCTAAAATGAATTATATATGAATTATACAAGTTTCTAGTATTGTTTTTGTATTAAAAATCATTTTCTATACTTAATTTTCTATTTTTATTGGTCTGTGGACTCGGCGCATTATTATCAGAAACCCTAGGGGCTAGAGCGCAAAAGGACCCAAGACCCAGCCCAACCCGAGGAGTCCTGCGGGTTGATTCACAAAAAGGATGAGGGCCCCTTTGCAATTGTGTCGCGGCTGAAGAGGTATTAGTAAATTCTGGCCATTGGATCCAACCCTGAGGGCCACGATTAGATCCACGTAAATCCAAACTGTTACGCGCCCGAGACCGCTGGATCGCCGATCCACGGTCCAGATCCGATTATCGCAAACGAGTGAGCTGGTTCAAATCCCGACCGTGCATCGCAGATCGACGGCCGGAATTCTTTTCCCCACCGTGGACAGAGAACCGCGGCGGCGCGAGTCACTCCGCGGCGGAGGACATCGCCGGAGTGAGACGGCTAGCGGATTTGTGCGCTAAGCGACCCCCCCAGCGGTGCTATACGTGGGGAAAGAGATGGCAGAGATGATGGGGTATTACTCACCGACGGTCGAGCGGTGAAGAGGCCCAACCACGAGGTAGTGCGGCCCGGCGGTGAAATTGTTGTGCCGACGAGCAATTACCGGTTCCCGGATCGCCACCAGAGCCCGGAGACCCCACGCAGACCACCAGTGCACCGAAACGATTCCCCAGAAACACCCGTTGAGGCCCCGTCGGTGGTGGTTGTGTGTTGCGGCGTTGGCGGAACAAGTGGCAATGGCGGCGGCCGAAGTCTTCTCCGAGGCGGCTATGGAGGGCACGACTGCGCGGCTAGTGCTAAACGAGAGGGCAAGGGAAGGAGGTGGTGACATCAATTCTTCCCATATCAGGGCCGAGGCGATAGGGAACGGGTTTGGTCAGCTCCGCCCGGGAGGACCTCCGCGCGAACCGCGCGGTTGGGTAGACCGTTGAGGAACGCGATGGCAACCGGGAGATCAGCTATGCAGAGACGCGGACCAATTCCGTAGAGTCCAAGCAAGTAGGCGCGTTCCTGGGATCACGGCCGAGCAAGTCAGCGCGATCCGATCCTTGCGAGGAAGAAGGGCTGTCCGCGTCGAGCGAGGGGAAGGAGATACTGACGGGGGTGGCCCACAGGCAGTGACCCGACCGAGCACGTGCACGATTCGCGGTTCTGGTCAGCGGGCCGATTGCGCAGTAGAAGTGGGAGTGGGCCAAATTGCACCCTGGCGGCCCAGGAATGTTATAGCTCCTTTTTCTTATTTTCGATTTTGTTTTATTTTGAATTCTCTTTACTAATTTCAAACCTATTATTTGAATTCAAATTTGTTTTGTAGATTTCACCCAGGTCATATGAACAAATAAAAGTACCAGGTTTAGAGATATAATTATATTTATTTTTTTATTATTATTTTATACACCTTTCCTTTTCTTTTCTCCACATTTTAATTTCTACTTCAAATTTAAATTCCCATCTTGTGTCGAGTTTGCCCCTAAATCAAAGGTGCAATTTGAACATACCCAAAATGAGATGAGTTTGTGTATTTATAAATTTTATTTTGGTTTTGTATAATATTCTTTTCTTTCCTTCTACATTTTCAACCCAAATCTAAATTTAGGTTTTACTTCAAATCCTCTTCTCATTATTATTATATTTTTGTTCATATTATTATTATTCTTATTAAGTGCACAAACAAACAAAACTCATCATGATGTGCAATTTAATGGCATGTCCTTTATTAAGTATTTTTTATGAGGTGCTCACGTGAAATAATAAATAGGGACAACACACCTACATATAAAGGAATATAATTTCTCCTTTTAGACTTTTCTTACAAAGTGGGTATTACAAAGAGTACGGCTCTGATACCAATTGAGAGCACCTAGAGGGGGGGATGAATAGGTGATCATGTAAAATCAAACACTAAATAGCCACAAGACTTAGTTATTAAAAATGTTAGTGCGACTAAGTAGCTTTGAGGCGAGTTCTTGTGAACAACACAATCACAGAGAAGGCAACACAAGAGACACGCGATTTTATCCTGTGGTTCGGCCAAGTAACACTTGCCTACTTCCACGTTGTGGCGTCCCAATGGACGAGGGTTGTACTCAACCCCTTTCAAGTGATCCGATGATCAACTTGAATACCACGGTCTTTTCCTTTAGAGTCTTATCCCGTTTGCGAGGAATCTCCACAACTTGGAGTCTCTCGCCCTTACAATAGAGATCACAAAGAAAGCATAGAGTAAGGTTGGGAGAAGCAACACACGCAAGACTCAAATACGCAGCACAACCACGCACACAAGTGAAGACTTGAGCTCAAATGACAACTCAGGGAGTGCACAACTCGAATGGAGCCCAAATCACTAACACGAAGAATCAAATGCGTGGGAGCGGAGTCTGGATGTCTTAGAATGCTTAGAGAATGCTTGGTGTGCTCCTCCATGCGCCTAGGGGTCCCTTTTATAGCCCCAAGGAAGCTAGGAGCCGTTGAATACCAACTTGGAAGGCCAATCTTGCCTTCTGTCGAGTGGTGCACCGGACAGTCCGGTGCACCATCGGATAGCTACTGTTCATGTCCGGTGCTTGATTTCTTTCCATATGGAGAGTAGCCGACCATTGGTCCTTGGGATCGGTTGGCGCACCGGACACTGTCCTGTGCACACCAGATAGTTCGGTGTGCCCAACCGACCATTGGCGTGACCACGTGTCGCGCGAAGATTGCGCGACTGATCGTTGGCGCTGGTGATGTTGGCTCACCGGATAGTCCGGTGCGCCACCAGACAGTCCAGTGAATTTTAGCCGTACGCCGCTGATCCTTTTCCCGAGAGCGATGTTCGCTGCGGATGACTCACTGGACAGTCCGGTGCACCACCGGACAGTCCGGTGAATTATAGCCATACAACTCCGTCGATTCCCGAGAGCGGCCTTTTCACCGGAGACCAGCCTGGCGCACCGAACACTGTCCGGTGCACCACCGGACAGTCCGGTGTGCCAGACCGAGCTGGAGTTTGGCTACACACAACCAAGTCTTTTGCAATTCGATTCTCTTCTTCTCAACACTGTTTCTAGCACTTAGATAACCACATTAGTATTCAAAAACAATGTACTAAGTCTAGAAACAAACCTCATGCCTTGATTTGCACTTTTCCCACATTTAGCACACAAGAAGCCAATAGATGTGTTGGACATTTAATCACCAAAATACTCATAGAAATTTCCCAAGGGCATATTTCCCTTTCAATTAATCGCCAAAAATAAAGAACTTAAAAGCCCTTCATAATTCTCCCCCTTTGGGGCCTGATACTTTCTCCCCCACAACATGAGTGAAGGGTTATACCAATTGATATTTGCATGAGTAAAGGCAAAGGGTAAATGATACCGTCAGAGTTGGAGTGGAAGTCTTGTCTTTGCTGAATACTCCATTTCCCTTTCAATAATCTAAGACTAATCATAGAGATATGCTTGAAAGCACATTAGTCTTAGCCTTGGTATAAGAAGAATAAGAAATATACATTTGTACCAAATGAAAGAGATATGACCAAAGGTATGTAAATTAGCTATGTGTGCAATGTTTCAATCAAAGTTCCGAGAATCAATTATATTTAGCTCATTCCTAAGTTTGCTAAACATCTTTTCATCTACTGGCTTGGTAAAGATATCAACTAATAGGTTATGGGTATTAACATAAGCAATTTTGATATCCCCTTTTGTTAGTGATCTCTCAGAAAGTGATACTGGATGTCTATGTGCTTAGTGCGGCTGTGTTCAATGGGATTAACCTCCATGTGGATTTCACTCTCATTATTACATAGGAGAGGGACTTTGCTCAACTTGTAGCCATAGTCCCTAAGGGTTTGCCTCATCCATAGTAATTGTGCACAACAATGACTTGCAGCAATATACTCAGCTTCGGCAGTAGAAAGAGCTACTGAGTTTTGTTTCTTTGAAGCCCAAGACACCAGGGATCTTCCCAAAAACTGACAAGTTCCTGATGTGCTCTTCCTGACAATTTTACATCCAGCATAGTTGGCATCGGAATACCCAATTAAATCAAAGGTAGATCCCTTGGGGTACCAAAGCCCAAACTTAGGAGTGTAAACTAAATATCTCATGATTCTTTTCACAGCCCTAAGGTGAACTTCCTTAGGATTTGCCTGGAACATTGCACACATGCATACAGAAAACATTATATCCAGTCGTGAAGCACATAAATAGAGTAAAGATCCTATCATCGACTGGTATACCTTTTGATCTATGGATTTACCTTCTATGTCAAGGTCAAGATGCCCATTTGTTCCCATGGGTGTCTTGATGGGTTTGTCATTCTTCATTCCAAACTTCTTAAGTATATCTTGAATGTACTTAGTTTGGCTGATGAAGGTGCCCTCTTGGATTTGCTTGATTTGGAATCCAAGAAAATACTTCCACTCCCCCATCATTGACATATCGAATTTCTGTATCATAATCCTACACTAGAAGAAACTGATAAATGTTCCTGGGTAAAATTAAGAACGTGGGTACCCACATTCTTACTTGAGTTAAGTTCATGGGTTATGTTAAGAACGTGTGTACCCATGTTCTTAAGTTAAGTTCGTGGACCCTGGATAAAACCGTCGAACTTAACGAGTTAGGAACGTGGGTACCCACGTTCTTAAGTTAAGATCGTCGGGCTTGTGGACACCGTCGAACTTAATCCTGAAAACCTAAATCCAAAAATCCCACGCATGTGCGGCTCTCTCTCTCTCTCACGCCTTGTCTCTTCCCGCCCACGCGCTCCTCTCTGTCACCCGCACCAGGCCGCGCTGCTGCCTCGCCACCGCCGGCAGCCCACGCCGCCGCCGCACCACCGCGAGGGGGCCGCTCCACCATGAGCGGGACATGCCGCTGCCGCACCCCCGAGAGCGGTCCGTGCCGCCACCGTGCCCCCGCGAGCGGTGCGTGCCGCCACCGCGCCCCCACGAGCGGTCCGCACTGCCACCGTGCCACCGCCGCGCCACAGCGTGCGGGCCGCACAGCCGCCGTGCCACTGCACCGTCGCCCCGGCTCGCAACCCCCAGCAGGCCGTGCCACCGCACCACTGCCCTGGCTCGGCACCGACCGCCCCAGCTCGCCACCATCGCACCACCGCCCCGGCTTGCCACCCCCAGCAGGCCGCGCCACTGCTTAGCTCGGCCTTGGTGCCGCGCCGCCACACCACAGCACAGCCCAAGCTTGGCCTCGGCGCCACACCACAGCCCAAGCTTGGCCTCAGCACCGCCACCGCCCAGCTCAGCCTCGGCTAGACGCCCCGCTACCCAAGCTCGGCCTCGACGCAGCCACCGCCCAGCTCGGCCTCGGCTCGCCGCCCCGCTGCCCAATCTCGGCCTCGATCGGCTCGCTAGCACAGCCGCGCCACTGCCCAAGCTCGACCTCGGCTCGCTAGCACCACCTCGACGGTCTCCGCGAAGGTATAAGGGCTTCTATTACTATTTATTAGCATGTGATTAATTTTGTCAACTGATTAAGGTCTTGTACTACTATTAACTAATCAGTAATCCGTACAATATGGTTAAGGATGTTAGTTTGTTAGTTAAAATTTGATGCTAAATTTTTGGGTAGTTGTTACAATTGATGCATAATTTCTTGTTCATTGTAGATTAATTGATGTTAGGTTCAATGTTTGCTTAAACAATTTTTTATGTCTAGTGATTCTTCCTAATAGGGTTGTTATACACTGTCTGGATTTACGTTTATATGCTTAATGATGTTTATTTACACATTTTTTATACATTGGGTTATTTAGTTTTGGAAATGGATGACAATAGAAGAAGGGCGATGTATGATGGATTCAATAGTGTGACTCTAGGTCACTAAAAGGAATGGGTTAGGGTTGCAAAACAATTCGTGGATCTCGCATTTTCCGGTGGACCTCGTGTGGTGAAGTGTCCGTGTACCAAGTGTCGGAATTTTAAGTATGTGAGAAAGATTGAAGAACTGGAGCATCACCTTTGCAAGAATGGGTTTATGCCTAACTATCTTGTGTGGCGCTCAAATGGAGAAGTAGAGCAGAATATCATAGAGTCAGAAATAATTGATGATGAGGAGGAGGATCAGATGGATGACTTGGTGGCTGATATTAGTAGAGAGTATCCAACATTGGCCTCGGAACAGGCTACACCAGAGGAAGTGCAAGAGTTTTATAAGTTTTTCCACACGTTAGAGGAAAAAGTGCATGACGACACCACTGTGACCGTGTTGTAGGTGGTTACACGTCTTATGGCAATGAAGGCAAAGTATAACTTCTCGAATAATTGCTATAACGATATAATCAATCTAATTATTGATCTCATCCCATCTGTTGGGGGCCTTCGTCTTCCAAAGGTCCTCAAAAACATGATTTAACAATGTTTCCAGAGTTGTAATACATGAACAGGTACCTTCGGATTCGAATCAGAACCACAGTGGGAGAAGCACGAACAATACGAAGATTGATGCAGCGCCGAAGCTACGCACAAGGGAGCTTCGACATGACAACAGGAAAGGGAACCGACTTAAAGGGGAAAAGGCTATTTAGACCCTGATGAGTTACTTTATAGTCATTAGCAAATGTAAAGGGCATAAATGTAATTTCACGTGGGCTGCGTCCCATGCCTATAAATAGATGAACAGTACCCCCGTACTGTTCACGCTGACTTGGCATTTGCTTTTGCATATACCTTTGTTGTCTATCAAGTCGAAGGTATCAAATGTAATTAAATATTGTTTTTACATTTTCATGATAATAGAATGGAGATGAATTTATAATGCTATATGATTATTTATGTCATCTTTTGTATTTTACACGCTTCTTCTATTACTAACCTACCTTCGATATTCGAAGGTATGTCTTTCATGACCTTCGTCTGAAGATCATTATATCCTAAGGGAAATAATGTTTCGAAGGACAAAGGGCATTGGTATTTAACATGTTATGTTGCCTTGTTCTTGATTCATAGCATTTGAGAACAAGCCCCCAACATTGGCGCCCACCTCCGGTGAACCCTTTTTCGACCACCTTCGACAAGCACTAACCCTCGTCATGCCGCCGAAGAAAGCTTCAGCGACAGGGGCTACTGCATTACAGCCACTGGACCCAAATCAGGAGAACCTTTCTCTCGAAGAGGCCCGAAGCCAGAAGAGGAAGGCCACCAGCCCAACACTTCAGGAGGAAGAGTTGGACCAAGAAATCAGAAACATGGAGATACTTCGTCAGCAAGTACAAAGGAAGAAGGAGAAGATGGCCCGACTAGCTGATCTTCAAAGGCAGATTAACGAAGCTACTGAAGAAGTATGCCATCTCGCTCAAGACGAACAAGAACGAAGGCCCCAACATAGGGAGCTTCATCAAGAAGGCTTCTTCAATGAGGATGGATGGTATGATGATTTCCATCATGGAAATTTTGCTTTTGATAATGCTTCTCCTCTGTCAGCAGAACTGTAGGCTACCCCATGGCCTCCATCATACAAACCACCCTAGCTCCCCATGTATGATGGGCACTCAGATCCGAAGCAGTTTTTGATGAGTTACGAATCAACCATATCTTCATATGGGGGTAATACCGCATTCATGGCGAAATCTTTCGTCATGGCAATCAAGAATGTTGCACAAACCTGGTACTCCTCTCTTCGGCCAGGAACAATCACATCATGGCAGAAGCTGAAAGACATGCTGATCACCAGTTTCCAAGGGTTTCAGACGAAGCTAGTTACTGCTCAAGCTTTGTTCCAGTGCACGCAAGATCACGAAGAATACCTCCAGGCGTATGTTCGATGGTTCTTGCGCTTAAGGGCACAAGCGCCAACTGTGCCCAATGAAATCGTCATTGAGGCCATGATCAAAGGGCTTCGGCCAGGACCTATGGCCCAATACTTCGCCAGGAAGCCCCCTCAGACCCTGGAGAAGTTGCTCCAGAAGATGGATGAATACATCCGGGCTGGCAATGACTTTCGCCTAAGAAGAGAGGAAGCCTACAGGTTCTCTGAGATGACCAGGGGCTTCGGAGGAAGAATCCACCCAAGGCATGTTAGGTCAATTCACTCCACTTAGAATGATGACAGAGGAAGTCAGCTGTAGAAGTCACAATATACTTCACAATCTTCGGGGCAACAACAAAGCTCTTTCCGGCCGACAGCTCCAAGAGGTAGAGGCGCCAGGGGCTTCGGAGGAAGGTTTGGGGATCAGCCCAGAAAATTTATTGCTTATTCTGTGGTGAGGACAAGGGCCATACTACAAGGATGTGCCATGTCACCATTTAGAAACAAAAGAAAATAGCAGAAGCTGCAGCTCAGCAGAAACAGCCGAAGCAGGTCATGCACACCGCTTCGAATCACTCACCCTACATACCAGAGTATGTGGGTAACCATCCTATAGCTTCTGTCGCTTCGGCTAGCCAGCCACAGGCGTCTTGGCCACAGCTTCCACCTTCGCCACCACTACAGCCTGTGTATTAACAAGGTCAGCAGCCAGAAGGGAGCCAACAGACCCATCAGCAGCGAGATTTCAGGAAGGAGTCTGAAGCTCGCACAGTCAACAGTACTGTGCCAGAATCGAAGCATATCTATTGAGAGATATCCTACCCCTAAAACAGTTTTTACATTCATTGTCATTTTCTTTTTTAATAAGGAACAATTATTAAAAACCTAGTTCCCTTGTCATTTTCAATTTCCTGTAATAGCTTCGCTCTTGTCATAGCGAAATATATCTTCTCCACAGACTCACGAAGTCCAAAAGTCGTTGAAGCACAAAAGTCGTTCCTAAGGGAACGCAGGCCTAAAAATCGCATTGCAAGTATCCCCGAAGCTACAAAAAGTCGTTCTAAGGAACGCAGCGTAAGTTTGCCGAAGATACAAAAAGTCATTCATAAGGGAGCGCAGCGTAAGTTTTCTGCTCAAAAGTCGTTCCAAAGGGAATGCAGAGCCAAATACCGCCGAAATATAAGGCGAAGCGCGAAAAGTCAACGCGAATACCGCCGAAATAGAAGGCGAAGAAGTTCAAAAGACGTTCCTAAGGGAATGCAGAACTTACAGCGAAAAGTCAGCGCTGATACACCGAAAAATAAGCGGTGAAGCCGAAAAATAAGCGGCAAAGAGATTGTGTATTCCACTATGGGAGTGTGAGTGTGTGTCTTCGGCATAAATATCATTTTGCACAACATAACATCATCACATCATTTCGCGTAACATAGCATCATACATCATATTGCATCAATGGCACAAGAAGGGGATACAATGTTGACCTTCAGAGAATGCTTCGAAAAAATGAAATTGTGCTAAGACACAAAATAAGTTTGACGAAATACAGCTTTGTCAGCTTTGATGTGGAGGAACAAATCTATTGTTGATGAAGCATTAATGTTTTTGTGACGATTGGAGGATTTTTACAAAGCATAGAAGCTCTTCTTTACGAAGCATGAAAAGAAGGGAAGGTGTTTTTTCGCCAAAGGCTCAAAAACGGTATGTACATAAAAGTTTCATGCATCGCAAAGAAATGAATTGCAAAACCATTCATATATTACATTCAAAACCTACGAGCACCGAATATTACAAGCATGTTCCAGCAAATGTTACATTAATATTTTAGCAATGTTTTTACAAATAGCTATTCTTCTTCCTTCAGGACTTCTTCTGCAGCTTCGGTTAATAATTTTGTGATAACTTCGTCCACAATAGCTTTGGCCATATTAATAATTTCTACTGACTTCTTTGTCTCTGGGTCGGCCAGCGGGTCGAAGGGCTCTAGGGGAGGAGATAGTTCAGCTGCAATAGAAGATATAAATTTGTTCGAAATCACAAAAATAAGCAATAAAGTTAAAAGCCATTAAGTAATACCTATCCGTTTTTCATGTTCCGCGGCTTTTTCAGCTGCTTTTGTTGCTTCTCGAGCGTCATGAATGTCTTTTTCGCTCTTTTTCATTATTTCATGCGCCATTCCTCGGCCGCCATTTTCCCAAGTATCAGTGAAAATTTTTCCACCTATTAAGCTTGCTTCGGCCGAGGGGTCCTTCGTATCATCAATAGACAAAGCAGCTTCGGCCTGGACCAAAGTTTTAACATGATCGCACCCTGCTTTCTCCAAAATAGCTGCAACTCCCCTCGCACCAGAGAATGCACATACGTCCCCGCGGTTGCTCAGAATTTCTTCAAAAGCTTCAGCTTCGCTGCTGATCCACTCAATTACGCCCTTAGGGTTGCCTCTTATAAAGTTGTCTTCGCTTGAGTATGCGCCCACGTTGGCAAAGCTAGTTTTTACCTTTTTAACGCATTCTACAGATTTTTCAAAACATCTTTCCTTCGATGAGCGAAGCTCTGCAACTGTTTTTTCAAAATAATTTTTCCAGTACTCACTGGCATCTCGGTCAGCTTCAGGAATAGCGCATTTCAATTTGGCTTCGGCCAGTTCTCTTTGAAGGTTTTCAATCTCATTCCTTTGGATTTCATATTGAGCCTTGAAGTTAGCCTCATCCCCCTTTACCTTGTCCACCAATGTAAGTAGAATTTTGTCTTTCTCCAAAGCTTCGTTCCTCAGCTTGATAACCTCTGTTCAAAGGTTATTGAGAGCAATAGTGCAACTCTCGTCTTCGGCATTCTTTTGCGCCCTTAAGGCGTTGCTAAGTATTAAACCCTATATGAAAAAATGAATGGGTTAATATAAGAACAAAAGAATAATTCAAAAACTCATAAACTTCCAAATACACAATTTTTGTACCTTCAGACTGTTATATGCAAAGCTATCCGCAAGATCCTCCTTCATCATGGTGCAGAGGCTAGCTTCAAGCTTCGGGAACCCCATACTTCTGGCCATTTCCCGGCAGACAGATAGTTCTTTGTTCTCTGGGAGGCAGTACAAGAAGTCATCTTCATCTGTGCCACTAAACACTAAGGCCCCTTTCGGGTACTTCAGTTCTTGGGCATAGTGTTTAGCTTCAAAAATTTCTTCTTCAGATAATCTTTTTCCCGAAGCATGTCGAATAATATAATCAAGGACTTTGGAAGACGCTTCGGGAGTAGGTGCGATAGCTTTTTCAGGCAAAATCTGTTTTATAGCTTCTTCTCCCGCCGCCTTTTCTCTAGTTTCCGAGGATTTCTCCTTGACGGGCTCTGAAGGTCCAGCTTCGGCATCGGCCTGGCTCATTGTAGCTTCGGCTTCGGTTACCTTTGCCTCGGTTTCAATCTGCGCCTCTGAAGCCTTGGCAATTTTCCCTAGAGTAGAGCTTGAAGCTTTTATTGTCTCCAGCACATCTAGTACACTAGCCATACTTTTTCTCTTGGGGGTCGCTGCCAGACCTTTTTGTGTCTTTGGCACCTCCACTCCTGCCGAAGGGCTTAGAACTTCTAATGTTTTCGTCTCTTCGATTCTCGGTTCTTCAATTTTGTCAGTCTTCGGCATTGCAGCCGGCTCTTCAATCCTCTGCGTAAGAGCAAGTTCTTTGGCTTCAATAGCTGAAGAAGTCTCACCGCTAAATTCAGGCACCATGGCCGGTTCAATGTAGCGCGGTCGGTGAGTAAGGACCTTCAACTTTTTCCTCTTTGGTGCCGCCTCGCTTGAGGTAGCCGAAGCAGCAGCCTTCCCAGAAGTTGCACCCTTTCTTTTCTGCCCCCGTGGCGGGTAGCGATAGTCAGGGTACACAAATCTGATAGCATCAAAAACTCTATTTATCCTTTTCTTTTTTCGGCTCCCGAAGGCCGTAGATAGTGCATTATCTTCAGACTTGGAGTATGCTCCAAGTAGTTCATCACTAGTATTTTCAACGCACTTCAGCCAGTCATCGTCTGGTTCGATAAATTGGTCTCCAAACCTGAAACTATATTTCAATCGAACCAAACCACCTTTGCTAGGGTTAGTGATGGTTTCCCTTGGCATTTCCCAGCCGTCTATCAGTGGCCATATTCTAAAGGCTATATGCTCTTGAAGCAAGTCCCTTGTCCCAACAAAAGAGCAGACTGTGCTGAAAGCCCTTCGGCATGCTTCGGCTGCCTCGTCAATTTCAACCTTCGGCTTCCGGAGGCCGAAGCGGGACCAAATGGGACGCATGATGATCTCTTTAATATCTTCTCTCACCTTTAAATCATTCTTTACATAGAACCATTCTTTCATCCAGTCTCCGGGCCACCTCTTCCGGAATGTTGGCACTGGGTAACTTGCGCCGGAGCGGGCAACAAAGCTATAGTAGCCGAAATTGTTGTGATATTGTTCTTTACCCAGGCCTTCATCTCATACGAGAGCTCGTGCATACTGCAAAAACATCTTGCGCTTGGCTCCATACCTTGACTTTTCACAGCCCAGACAAAAATCCCCATTCTAATAATCGCTTCGGGAGTAATCTAATGAAGGTAGATTTGGTATGTCTTCAAAACTTCAACCACAAATCTACTCAACGGGAACCGAAGTCCAGCTTTGAAGAAGCTTCGGAAGATCACAACTTCATTTTCTTTGGGAGCAGGAACGGCCCTGTCTACGTCAGCCCTCACAATAGAAATATCTCGAAAGTACCTTCCTCTCATATTATCAAGATGACTCTGTTTGATAGTTGATTTCCCAAAGACTGTGTGACTTGGTTGCCAAGGACGATCTTCCGAGTCTTCGCCTCCACTCTCCATATCATAGCTGTCGCTATCATCAGTATCTTCAGACAAGCCTTCTAATATCTCTTTAGTTATCTTCTCTGTGTTTGTTTTTGCAATTGATTCAATAAATCCAGCAGTCTTCTTCTCAAGGAGCTTCTCCTCCTCGCTTAGCTTCGTCTCAGCAGCAACTTTTTTGTCTTGAGACATCTCTACTTCAGGAATGGCGAAAATGTGTCCTTAGAACCGAAACTTAGAAAATCTAAGAGACTAAGCAACTGTTGGTAAGCAAGGGCTAAGAAATTAAGCAAAGCTCCAAGTTGGAGGGCCCCGTCTGTCATTAAATCGGGGTAAGTTCTTATTTATACGCCTAGCACGCTCCAAGTTGGAGGGCCCCGTCTGTCATTGACTGTTGCTATTCTAGGAAAGGGAAGGTGTTTTTTCGGACCTTCGGCTTAGGGCCTTCATCCATATCACAATCTGAATTCGTTATTCTAACAAATTAACCTTGCGAGGGGCTACTGTTGGGGGCCTTCGTCTTCCGAAGGTCCTCAAAAACATGATTTAACAATGTTTCCAGAGTTGTAATACAAGAACAGGTACCTTCGGATTCGAATCAGAACCACAGTGGGAGAAGCACGAACAATACAAAGATTGATGCAGCGTCGAAGCTACGCACAAGGGAGCTTCAGCATGACAACAGGAAAGGGAACTGACTTAAAGGGGAAAAGGCTATTTAGACCCCGATGAGTTACCTTATAGTCATTAGCAAATGTAAAGGGCATAAATGTAATTTCACGTGGGCTACGTCCCATGCCTATAAATAGATGAACAGTACCCCTGTACTGTTCACGCTGACTTAGCATTTGCTTTTGCATATACCTTTGCTGTCTATCAAGTCGAAGGTATCAAATGTAATTCAATATTGTTTTTATATTTTCATGATAATAGAATGGAGATGAATTTATAATGCTATATGATTATTTATGTCATTTTTGTATTTTACACGCTTCTTCTATTACTAACCTACCTTCGATATTCGAAGGTATGTCTTTCATGATCTTCGTCTGAAGATCATTATATCCTAAGGGAAATAATGTTTCGAAGGATAAAGGGCATTGATATTTAACATGTTATGTTGCCTTGTTCTTGATTCATAGCATTTGAGAACAAGCCCCCAACCCCATCGAACCATAAGATGCCAAAAGACTTATACCAGTCTAAAAAGATCATGTCCGGTCTTGGCATGAAGTATAAGAAGATTGATGTGTGCGACGATAATTGCATGTTGTTTTGGAAGGAATATGAAGCGGCAACCCATTGTCAGAAATGCGATAAATCAAGATATGCGGAGGTACTAAAAGAGGATGGAGCTAATTTTGCTACAAAAGTGGCAGTTAAACAACTTCGATATATGCCCATCACCCCAAGGCTTAAACGTTTGTTTTTAACCCCAGAAACTGCGAAGCTAATGTTGTGGCATAAGGAAGGAGACCGTGAGAGCCAAGACCCAGACATTATGATGCATCCATCAGATGGCGATGCTTGGAAGGCTCTGTATCGTTTTGACCTAGAATTTGCAAGAGACACTAGGAGTGTTCGTCTAGGCTTGTCCACTGATGGTTTCACTCCTTACGACAACAGTTCAACTTCATACTCTTGTTGGCCAGTTTTCATCATGCCCTACAACCCCCCTCCCAACAAATGCATGAAAGAAGGGTTCATATTTCTTGCCCTTATTATTCTAGGGCCTAAACATCCTGGAAAGAAGATCAATGTATTCATGCAACCATTGATTGAAGAGTTCAAAGAGCTATGGGTAGGGGTAAAGGCTTATGATGGTCATCTAAAACGTGAATTTACCTTACATGTTGTATATTTGTGGTCAATTCATGATTTGCCTGCATATGGTATTTGGTCTGGCTGGTGTGTCCACGGTCGACTGTGTTGTCCCATATGCATGGGGGACACACAAGCATATCGATTGGAGCATGGTAAAAAGGTCTCATTCTTTGATTGTCATCGACGGTTTCTTCCATCCAATCACCCGTTTTGAAATGATACAAAGTCATTTAGAAGAGGCATAAAAGTTAAAGAGGGTCCACCAAAACGTTTAATGGGTGAAGATATCATGATACAACATCGTGCCCTTCAAAGGGCTGCAGAAGGTCATGAGTTTGAAGGCTATGGTCAAGATCACAACTGGACTCATATTTCTTTTCTGTGGGAACTTCCGTATGCGAAGGTATTGATTTTACCACACAACATAGATTTGATGCACCAAGAGCGCAATGTTGTTGAAAGCATCATAAGCATGTGTCTAAACATTAAGGGTAAAACAAAAGACAACATCAATGCCAGGAAAGATTTAGCTAATCTTTGCGATCGCCGTAGCCTTGAGGTCAAATTAAATCCTAATGGAAAGGAGAGGACACCACGAGCTCCATACTGTCTAAAGCCGGAAGAGCAAAAAGAAGTATTTTGATGGTTCAAAATGTTGAAGTTTCTAGACTGCTATGCAGCTAACATAAAACATACTGTTAACCTCGACACTAATAAATTAAATGGTTTGAAGGCTCATGATTACCATATTTTGATGGAAAAACTTATGCCGGTAATGTTCCGTGGCTATTTGAAGCCTCCTCTGTGGAAGATGATTGCTGAACTTAGTTACATATATAGACATATATGTGCTAAGCATATCTCAAAGAAATTGATGATTAAATTTGAGAAACAAATCACGGTGCTTGTATGCAAGATGGAAAAAGTATTTCCGCCTGGATTTATGAATGTGATGCAACATTTGCTAGTGCACTTACCTTATGAAGCATTGGTAGGAGGACCAGTGCAGTTCTGATGGATGTATAGTCAAGAAAGAGAATTGAAAAAACTTAGAGCTACTGTGCGGAACAAAGCAAGGGTTGAGGGGTGTATCTTAGAGGCCTTTGCAGCTAAAGAGATCACAATCTTCTCAAGTCAGTATTTATCACACACTAACAACGTGAATGCTCAGTCAACATGGTATCATACTGAAGAAGGTCCTTCGACCGACCTTAGTGTTTTTCTCTAGAAGGGGAAAGGGGTCGGGGCTTCTACTGCACATTATGTTGACATAAGAGAGCGTAATTTCACCATGCTCTACTTGTGCACCAACATGGAGGAACTTGATCCATACTTTGAAATGTTTGATTCCATATATTTAACTGGTCACAAACCTACACCAAAGGAACTAGATAATCTACGTATGAAAGGGATGAATGGAGGTCCATGTTTCATTGAATGGTTCCATGAGCATGTAATTATCTCTTTATAATTTTCCTTTGTGTACTTAGTTTGCACATATGACTTGCTATTTAACTATATATTTTTTTCTGCTCTATGTAGTGTAAGAAACTTGGCTCTCTAGTCTCGGATGATTTGTGACAGATATCACATGGTCAGTTGAAAGAAAGAAAATATAGCCGCTAAATACCATTTTCGAACATCAAAATTAGAAAAAAAATCCGCCTGCAGGCAGCCGCGACAAACAGTGGAGTAGTAGCAACTGCCACAAATGCAGACGGAGGCACTCATGACTATTATGGTGTTCTTCAAGACATAACTGAGTACACTCTTGGTGGGGCCAAAGAGTTCATGTTTGTGTTATTTGATTGTGAATGGTTTGATCCTCAACAAACGCGAGAGGATGAATTTGGAATTGTGGAGGTAAAGCATGAATCACGGTTTAAAGGCAGCGATTATAGCAATGTTGTGCTTGCACATCAAGCGCAACAGGTGTACTATCTAACATATCCTCATGAAAACTTGAAGTCTTGTTGGGTTGTATTCAAAATTAATCCTGAAGTCCATCCGTTACTATATGATTATTACAACACAAATAACGAAGATGATGATTTTGTTAATATTTATCAAGAAGAAGGCGATCAGTCAGAAAATAGAGAATTTACTATATCTGAGGATTTAGGGCTCAATGAAGTAGCTAGTCTCACCATAGATTTGATGGTAGAAGAACCAGGTACTTCTAGGGCAAGGACTCGTAAGTCACAGAGAATTCTTGAAAAACAACAAAGACTTGAAATAATTGAGCAGCACGTTGCTGAAGCAGATTCTGATGCCGATGATTTTTGAAAAGTATATATATTTAAATTCTTGTATATGCATTCCTATTTCAATCATAAAAGTATATATAATTAAATTCTTGTAATGAAATTTGTGCAGATGATGAGGGTCATGGACAAGCTCAAAGGGAAGAAGCGTGGAGACCGTGGTGACTCCTCGAGGTCACGGTCGACTAGGGGTTCTGGTGGTGGGGATACATCCTCTATGTTGTTCCAGGTATTTAATTTGTTTTATTTTCTTTTCTTCTAAGTATGTAATAGTATTACCACCTTATTTTCGAGTACTTGATATATCTCATTGTTGATTATGTTTGTAGGGCTCTACAGCGTCAAGGCAACGACTAGAGCAGCTCCTTGGTTGCATGGAGGAGCAGGGGCACAAAGTGGCAAGCCATAGTGCACCTGGGCAAGAGCGCGAGGTGGCAGGCCATAGTGCACCTGGGCAAGAGCACGAGGTGCCAGGCCACAATGCACTTGAGCACGAGCGTGAGGCGATAGGCTCAAGTGGACCTATTCTAGAGCAGGACCACAATGCATTTGATCAAGAGCGTGAGGCGGCAGACCACAATGCACCTAGGCAGGAGGACGAGCTGGCATGCCAAGGTTCACTGATGCGTGATGATGATGATTATGGGGAGGACTACGATGGAGAGGCCGATGGAGAGGCCGATGATGAGGTTGTTACAATGACACAGGCAACGAACTTTAGGTATTTTTATTTTGACGATGAGTTCTATTTTTTGTTGGATTGATATTATTACCAGTGCACAATTTACAATTTTGTAGGTTTCGGCGGTCCCTTAGAGTTCCACCGACACAACCCTTGAACAATTTAGATTGGATGAAACAGCGAACGAAGAACATGCAAAATGTGTATTCCACAATGCTGCTAGAAAAGTTATAAATGGTTCAATGTCAGATGCACAGGTCAAAGTTGTTAGCGTGTACTTCAAGAAAGTGAAGGGTCAAAGAATGACCAACAAGTAGGCGTGTGAAATCCACTTGACAGTTGAGGAGTACAAACAAAGTGAAGTGGACTGGCTCACTGCTCATCCTAAAGCTTGGGTCAAGCTCTGCGAGTACTGGGCCTCAGATGAGTACAAAGTGATTTCAGATAGAAATCGTTTGAACCGGAAGAGCAAACCGGGCCTCCATCGATTTGGAGCAGATGGATTTATTGGGAAATCACAACGAATGATATGACGAGCTAAGTAACATTTAGTCTTTTTCCCTCTGACAAATTTGTATATTTCATTATGTCTCTTACTGCAGGAGGCTCGTGATGGTGTTGAACCCCGATTCATTGACGTTTACATGGAGGGACACCGAGGTCCAGATCCAGAGCATCCAGAAATTTTATGTGACGAAAGCGCGATAGAAAAGCTGGTAGGTGTAAATAATAACTATCTATTCTTAATTAACTTGTGACTCATTTATAATTAACATAAATTGTTTTGTAGACTCGTTATGCCGAGGAGGTTAGGAGGAAAGCAGGAGACGATGGTCTAGATTGGAGGGAGGCACCTTTCGATCCGGATGCAGCATATGTTGCTGGTGGTGGGCTACCACATGAGAGGTATGATAAGATCAAAGTTGTGACAAATAAAAGCTATTGGTTCATAACTTGTGATGTTTCTAGGTTGGGGATAGGTGATGGGGTTGTGAGTCGCGATAGCTTTGGTCATCGGTCTGTTTCCTCGATGGGGAGTAGATCTCGAACTTCAACTTCGAGAGAATCAGTGCTTGATGAGCAACTAAGACAACAACAACAAGTTCAACAACTATCTCAACAAGTTCAGATGATGCAGGGAATGTTGATGCAGGTAATAATTTTAGTAATCCGCTTAGAATCTGCCCAATCTCAGAATCTGCCTAGATTATGTACTGATTTCGAAAATAACCTTGTTTGCCCAAGTTAAACTTAGAATCCGCTCTTAGTAATTATAGGAGAATTGTAGTACTTTTCTTAAGATTTCCAACAAATTTTGGAGCACCCTTTTTGGTGGTCTAGAAGTCAAGTTATGGCTGTTTGAAATGTGATGTTTGAATTTGTCAAAAGTCTGGACAGCAATGTTTGTTTGTATTAACTGACTTTGATACACATTGAATCACCTTGATATTATTATAAATGAGTTGTAGAAAATTTTATTAGCTTTCTAAAAAGTCTAGGATCACTTCATTTGGATGTCTGAGACTCCAGTTATAGATTTTTGAAGTGAGTAGTCGAATTTTGTCCAAATCTGGACAGAATTTATGTTTAGCACTGTTTGACCTTTCTAAAGGTCGAATCTTGTTATGATGATAATACAAAAGTTATAGAGGACTTTATAAGCTTTCTAGAAAGTCCTAGTTTACTATTTTTGGATGCATATCTTGTGATTTATGAGCTAAACAAGTAGTTGTTGTCCTGCTGTCCAAAAATCAGCAAATATTAAAATGATTGCTTGGAGTCTCTTTTGTGTGGGTAAATATATTTGGTTAGTTCTTGTCTTGATTAATGAAGTCTTGTGATCTGAACATACAAACTATGGTGGCACGAGTGCTTTTTAGCTCTGTCTTTCTTCTGTGTCTATCAACCACTCTAATCCTACACGTTCCAATGCACTTTATGTTTTCCATCGGATTCAGAATTCAGTTGTTTAGTATAAACTCTCTATATACATTAGTTTAAAATAAAACTCAAGCTTATTGTATTTATAGATGTATAGTGCTCAGATGGGATCTCAAAATGGGACCCCAGTTCACCCGTCCGTCACAATCTAGACAGACCCCAAACACCAACGAAACACAGGTATAGTTTTGTAGTATATTAACCTTCATTTACAATTATAATCATGCATCATTTTATTTGGTTATAGGGTTCTGAGACCGGACAAGGAAACCCACAGATGGACATACAGTGGTCGATGCCCCCTAGAGGATAGATTCTTCCTCCTCCACAACCAGGCATGGGATATTGGCCGCCACCACCATGGGGATATCCTACACATCCAATGGGGCCTTGGGGACGCCCCCCATGGCCAACACAGCCACTTCCATCACCAGCGGTACGTTCCTGATTCATGCTGCTTGCTACTTTTATTTGCTACAAATTGGACTTTTTTTGGGACTACTCCACTACTGCTTGTACATCTGGCGTTTGGGACTTTTTTTGGGACTACTCCACTACTGCTTGTACATTTGTCGAAGTGAAATCCTGATGGTTTTGCTGTTGTTTCCTTCAACAGTTTTCTAAGTACCTGGACATAGCCACATAAGTTGTTAAGAAGTTGTTGTTGCAGTGCACAGTTTATCCTTTTTTAGAGAATAGCCACTGGTCGCTTGCTGTACTATGTAGACATTTCTCCAATAGCTTTAGTTACATCGGTCTATCAGGCCTTGAGTCCAAAGTAGTTTCTTGGACAATTAACATCGCGGATCCTTTGCACGATGCATCATTTTAAATAACACGGTCCTGCGTCTTGAAATGAAGTCTCTTTTCATTCTCATGTTCATGTTCATGCACAAATATGGAAGCCACATTTTGTGTTTATCATGCTTTCCTATATCTTTGTGTACATGTGATTTAATGCCAGTTGTATATTTATGAGAATTTTGGTTTATTTTGTAGGATTCCGGCTCTCATCAAGTGACTCCTCCCCCTCATGATGACTTTGCGGACAGATGTCTCAATTCTAGTGGTGGAGCTACGAACAACAATCCGATGTCCTGATCGAGAGCGATGAAGCTAATGTTTGAACTTGTGTGTTTGAACTTGTGAACTAAAAATGTGAACTATGGATGTGAACTTGTGTGAATTTGTGAACCTATGTATTTGGACTTATGTGAATTTGTGAACTTATATATTTGGACTTGTGTGAATTTGTGATATGAACATATATCAATGTGTTTGAAATTTGTATTGTATGTGATATTCTATTTTGTATGTGATATTATGTGTGTCTAATTTTTCATTTCTGTATTTTTTATTTTTTTCTGAAAAAGAGTTAAGAACGTGGGTACCGTCGAACTTAATGTGCAGTCCTCGCAGACCCACGTAGGACACATAAGTTCGACGGCCATGTGGCCCCGTCGAACTTAACATTAAGAACGTGGGTGCCATCGAACTTATGGGAAAAAATTTGACAGCCCCCATCGAACTTAAAAACGCACGTTCTTAAAGTTAAGTTCGACGGTACCCACGTTCTTAAAGTTAAGTTCGACGGTACCCACGTTCTTAATGTTAAGTTCATCGGGGCTGTCGAACTTACTTCTCTTAGTTCGTTCAAAAATCGTCGTCGGCTATATTCGTCCGTAAAACCACGTTCTTACGGTAAGTTCGACGGCTTATTACATGAAGTTCGACGGTGTTGGGGTCGTGCTTCGGTGCGCCGAAGGTCTCACACGAAGAAGCAGCTTCGGCTGAAGTCGTCTCCAAGAGATGGCCGAAGGTTCCTTTTCATGGAGCTTCGGCGTTTCAAACCGACATAGAGATAGAATGACCTTTTTATACATATAGGTCTGAGTCAATGTTGTAAACTTTTGTAAGGGGCATAATTGTAATTTGTCACAGGCTGCGACCTGTGCCTATAAATAGATGAACAGTACCTCTGTACTGTTCACGCGAACCTGTCATTTGCCTTCGCATCACACTTGTACTCTCGCCTTCCTCAGGACCGAAGGTACATTTGTAATTTGAAATCATTTATATTCGTTCATGTTAGTAAAAATGGAAATGATTCTATGTTAACATTTAAATGTCTATTTTATACATCATGATTTATACGAATACTTCATCCTTCATTATTATGTTTACGAAGGTACGTCCTTCGTAACCTTCGTCTGAAGTCCCTTATATTCCGAACGGATATAATGTGATGAAGGACGAAGGACCTTAATATTTAACATTTTCTGTGTTGCCTTGTTCTTAACTCTTAGCACTTGAGAACAAGCCCCCAACATTGGCGCCCACCTCCGGTGAACTCACTTCCACTTTTCTGAGCTGATGGCTTCGTTCAACAATCAAGCTGGAGCTGCTTCGGCTTCGAAGCTGGTGCTCCCGATAACAGGAGGTTCTTGCTCAGAGCCGGCTAACAAGAAGCAGAAGAAGGAGGCTCAGAGAAGGGTGCAGCATGTTGGAGTGCAGGGACCCTTCATCAAGTCAAAATGGTCCCACATTCCAATTACTTTCTCTCAGGAAGACCTTCAGCTTAAGGATTATCCTCACAATGATGCCATGGTTATCTCTTGCGTGATCAAAGGATTTCTGGTCCACAATGTCCTAGTTGATACAGGCAGTGCAGCTGACATTATATTTGCTAAAGCCTTCAGACAAATGCAAGAGCCTGAAGACAAGATTCATGATGCTACGCACCCCCTTTGTGGCTTCGGAGGGCGGCAGATTGTAGCACTTGGGAAGATTACCATGCCGGTAACCTTCGGATTTGTTAACAACACAAGGACTGAGCAAATTGTGTTTGATATTGTTGACATGGAGTATCCTTACAATGCTATCATCGGCCGTGGTACTCTTAATGCCTTCGAAGCAATTCTTCACCCAGCTTATCTCTGCATGAAGATACCTTCGAACCAAGGGCCTATTGCTATTCATGGAAGCCAGGAAGCTGCTAGAAGGGCCGAAGGAAGCTGGACTGACTCCAAGGCAATCCATAACATAGATGGAGCTGAAGCTTGTGAACAGTACAAATTCAGGAGGGAGAAGGCAGCTTCAGCAGATCAGCCGAAGCCCATGTTATTGTGTGAAGACATAGCAGAGCAAAAGGTGTTGTTGGGCTCGCAATTATCTGAAGACCAGGAGAAAACCTTGATAAGGTTTTTATTCAACAACAAAGATGTTTTTGCATGGTCAGCCAATGATCTCTGTGGAGTGAATCGGGATGTTATTGAACATTCGCTCAATGTTGACCCATCCTTCAGACCCCGAAAGCAGAGGCTTCAGAAAATGTCTGATGACAAGGTCGAAGGGGCTCGCAATGAAGTAAAAAGACTCCTTAGTGCAGGAGTTATCAGAGAAGTGAAGTATCCAGAGTGGTTAGCTAACACTGTTATGGTGAAGAAGGCCAATGGCAAGTGGAGAATGTGTATTGATTTCACAGATCTCAACAAGGCTTGTCCGAAGGATGAATTCCCGCTGCCAAGGATAGACTCTTTAGTTGATGCGGCAGCTTCTTCGGAGCTCATGAGTCTCCTGGACTGCTACTCAGGCTATCATCAAATCTGGATGAAGAAGGAAGATGAGCCGAAGACTAGTTTCATCACCCCAAGTGGTACATATTGCTATCTTCGGATGCCCGAGGGGCTCAAGAATGCTGGAGGGAGTTTCAGCAGAATGACTGCGAAGGTTCTCCAATCTCAGATAGGCAGAAATGTGTTGACTTATGTCGATGACATCATTGTAAAAAGCACGAAGCAAGAAAATCATATTGCTGATCTGCAGGAGACCTTCGCCAGCTTCAGACAAGCTGGTCTGAAGCTGAATCCAGAAAAATGTGTCTTCGGAGTGAAGAAGGGCAAATTTCTTGGATGCTTGGTTTCAACAAAGGGAATCGAAGCTAATCCAAATAAAATCGAAGCTATACTTCGAATGGAGCCACCAACCACAAGAAAGGGGGCCCAAAGATTGACAGGAAGGCTGGCATCTCTCAACAGATTTATATCCAGATCAGCAGAAAGAAACTTACCATTCTTCAGGTGCTGAAGTCAGCTGAAGTCTTTCAATGGGGCCCAAGTCAACAAAAAGCCTTCGAAGAGCTGAAGCAATACTTAATAGATCTCACAACATTAACTCCACCAACGCCAGGGGCTCCTCTGTTGTTGTATGTGGCAGCTTCGCACTCAGCAGTAAGTGCGGCACTTGTTCAGGAGAAGTTTGATGGACAAGTCAAGAAGCAGGTCCCAGTATATTTTGTATCTGAGGTCCTTAGTGTCTCAAAGAAAAATTATACAGAGCTGGAGAAGGTGTTGTATGCTGTTTTAATGGCATCCAGGAAGCTTCGGCATTATTTTCAGGCATACAATATCATTGTTCCTTCTTCGCAGCCGTTGAAGGATATCATGAGAAATAGAGAAGCTACTGGTCGGATTGGAAAATGGGCTGCGGAGCTCAATGAATTTTACATTGATTATGTGCATAGATCCTCAATCCAGTCTCAAGCATTGGCAGATTTCATTGCCGACTGGACGCCAGGGGCTCAGGACGAAGAAGCGAATAAAGATGCCGAAGCATGGACAGTGTTTTGTGATGGCTCTTGGGGAACCTTCGGAGCAGGTGCAGCTGCTGTTTTGGTCTCACCGTCCAAGGTTAAAACTTGCTATGCAGCAAGACTTGACTTCAGCTGCACAAATAATATCGCTGAGTACGAAGCTTTGCTCCTGGGTCTTCGAAAACTAAAGGCAATGGGGATCAGAAGGGCGATTCTTAAAACTGATTCCCAGGTTGTTTCGGGTCATATTGACAAAAGTTGCAAGGCTAAAGACCCGAAGCTTGAAAAATACCTAGACACGGTCCGAAGGATTGAAGCTTCTTTCGAAGGATTTTCTGTTAAGAATATCCCTCGAGGACAAAATGAGCATGCTGATTTGTTGGCCAAGTCTGCAGCACAGGGGCTGCCGTTACCTTCGGATGTGTTTTTCGAAACAATAAAGGCACCTTCAGTGGAGCTACTTGAAAGAGCAATCCTTAACATTTCTCCTGTGTACAGTGAAGATTGGAGAACTGAAATAATTTCTTACCTTCAGGGCAACTTCCTATCAGATGACGAAGCTTATAATAAAAGAATAGAGGCAAGAGCTCGTCCGTATATCATGATAGAAGGGGAGTTATACAAGCATGGAGTTTGTGCCCCGCTGCTCAAGTGCTTATCTAGAGCCGAAGGTATAGAATTGATGAAAGAGATACATGCAGGCCTGTGTGGATCCCACATCGGATCCAGGCCCTTGCTTGGAAAAGTTTTTCGCCAAGGGTTTTATTGGCCGAAGGCAGCTTCGGATGCAGCGGAGTTGGTTCAAAAGTGCGAAGGTTGTCAGAAATGTGCAAGAGATCAAAAGCAACCTTCGTCTTTGACACAGCTGATACAGCCCATCTGGCCATTGCAAAGGTGGGGCCTCGACTTGCTGGGTCCATTACCACCGGCTCAAGGCAATCTGAAATATGTTATAGTAGCTGTGGAGTATTTTTCCAAGTGGATTGAGGCGAAGCCATTAGCCACAATAACTTCAGCCACTGTCCAAAAATTTTTCTGGCAGAACATTGTCTGTCGCTTCGGAGTACCGAAGGCCATCACTGTAGATAATGGAACACAGTTCGACTCCGAAGATTTCAGAAATTTCTGTGATCAAATTGGAACGAAGATCCATTTTGCATCAGTCAGGCATCCGGAGTCGAATGGGCTTGTTGAAAGGGCCAACGGCATCATAATGACAGGAATAATGAAGCTAATCTTTAACCAACCAAGGGGAAAGTGGCCAGATCAGTTGACCAAAGTGGTGTGGAGCCACAATACAACAACATCAAGGTCTACAGGCTTTACCCCATTCAAGTTATTATTCGGTGACGAAGCAATAACTCCAGAAGAAGCTAAAGCTGGATCAATAAGAGTGGTAGCTTCGGCAGAACCAGGTGCCGAAGATACTTGTCTTGTGGAAAAAGATGCCCTAGAAGGGATCAGGCTTCAGGCCGTGGAGAATATCAATAAATATCAAGCTGAAACAATCAAATGGCGAGATAGAAAGGTCCGGCTAAAAAATATTGAGCCAGGGCATTTGGTGCTTCGGAGAGTGGCCAACCCAGATACAGTGGGCAAGTTACAATTGAAATGGGAAGGGCCTTTCTTAGTAGCATCTTCGTCAAGGCCTGGTTCGTACAGACTGAAGGACATGGATGGCAATGAAATTCCAAGATCTTGGAATGCGGATGAGCTTCGGCGATTTTATGTATAACTCGATATAATTTTGTATGTTTTTTCTTTTCTTTTTCATGGCACCCTTTTCCTTTCTAAAGGGGGAGAAAGGTTTTCAATGGGGCCATCATATGTAATTTTCCTTTTTAGTTTTATAAGAGCAAAATCCCCCAAAGAATGTAAATGTAAAAGCTGAGAGCGCACCATCGAGTGCCGAAACTGAAAAAAAAGAAAAAGCTCCGAAGACGTCCCTAAGGGGATGCAGAGCTCACAGCGAAAAGTCAACGCTGATTCCGCCGAAAGTAAAAGGCGAAGAAGCTCAAAAGACGTTCCTAAGGGAATGCAGAGCTTATACCGCCTAAGTAAAAGGCGAAGAAGCTCCAAAGACGTCCCTAAGGGGATGCAGAGCTTACAGCGAAAAGTCAACGCTGATACTGCCTAAGTAAAAGGCAAAGATGCTCCAAAGTCGTTCCTAAGGGAATGCAGAGCTGATGTGTGGTTGGTTCTAAAGAAGTAATGGTTGAGAATGTGGCTTCGGACATACGCTTCGGACATTCATTCGCACATTACATTACATCATGGCATTTGCATGCATAAGCATTCATTCATAGCATTTGTGTTCCTAAGTGGTTGCTTCGGCAAAAAGAAAAGCTTCGGAGAAGTGGTTTTTTATGATTCGTTATGCTATGTTGTGTACAAAAAAGAGAAGCCTCAGCAAAAAGAAGAATTGCTTTTATGCTTTGTTGTATACAAAAGAGAAAAGCTTCGTTGCTCGGCAAAAAGAAGAATTGCTTTTATGCTTCGTTGTGTACGAAAAGAAGGGAAGGTGTTTTTTCGCCTTCGGCTCAAAATACTGATTTCGTCCACATCAAAGCGCCTCAATCGAAGGGTAAGAATATATTACAAGGTATGTACAAAGTTCCTTGAGAACAGTTTAAATGTATTTACAAAAGTTGTTACAAAAGTATCCTAAGTTTTTATCCTATAGTACATTTCTACTGATCTTCATTAAGCTTCAGCTTCGGCGACAGCTTCGGCGATATAACTTAAGTATCATCTTCACCTTCGTCATCCTACATAAATCAAGGAATCGTAAGTAAAAATCAAGTGCAAAGGAAAAGGTAAGTACGAAGTATCATTTCTTACTGGTTCAAGATGACTTCGTGCTTCGTCTCCAGCCTTCTCCCGCCCGCCTTTTGTCCATATCATTTTTATAAATCTATTTGAGATGCTTCGGGCGAGGTCAGGTATATCATCCAGGATTGATGGAGATAGGGTGAAGTTGGGCCTGTTGACAATCTTTCCATGCTCGCAACCGGCCCTCAGGAATGCAGCAGCGGTACCCCGAGAAGCTACCCAGGCACAGAAGTCGCCGTGCCCGGCCATAACTTCGTCAAGTTCTTCGATTTCGGCTTCGATATGATCGAAGGCCTGTGGTAAATTTTCCGCTGAAGGGTTAAATTTCCCGCTGCTGGCTCCAACAGAGTAAAATATCTTTTTTAATCGTCCAATACAATTGTTGCTAAATTTTAAGCATTTGTCTTGAAGGCTTGCTAACGATTTCTTCAACTCTGAACTGGTCTGGACTTCGGCTTTAAGTTTCGAATTAAGCTCCAGCTTCTCCTGATTGAATTGTTCTGATTGACTGATAAGCTTCGAATTCAATTCTGATACCTTAGCCTCAGTCTCTGCCAGCAGGCCTTCGGCGGATTGGAGCTCGAAGTCTTTCTTTTCAATGATAGTTGATTGTTCTTTTATCTTGCTCTCTAAATTTTCGATTATAGCTTCGTGTTTTTTGTCCTCCAAGTCTTGTTGCATCTTCAGAGCTTTGCTCAGTAGCATGCTCTGTACAGAAACAACTTACGTTAGTAGTATTTTCATTATTAACAGCAATAAAAACCAGAGAAAAGGTTGTTTACCTTGAAGTTGGAGTAAAATAAGCTGCCGACGATATGTTGTCGTCGGTAGCGGCTGATGTCTGTCTCTAGCTTCGGAAAACCGATACTCTTTGATAGAGTACCGATTACCTTAGCTCCAGTTTGGTCTCGAATGCAGCCCAATTTTTCGTCATCAATGCCTCCAAATAGAAGGGCTCCTGGCTTGTAGCCGCAAGATTTGGCATAGTCCTTGAGTTCTTCTATTTCGTCCTTCGTCAGTTTCTGCCCAACTAAATTCTGGAAAGAGTAGGCTTCGTCGTCCGAAGTGTCTTCGGCTATTTCTTTTCCTTTCTCAGGCACTGTGGCCATGGTTTTTTCAGTAGTAGCACCAGCTTCTTCTGCTGCTATGTCTTCCAAAATCTTGTTAATGTCCTCAATGGTAGTTTCTAAGTTTGTATCTTCGGCTGTAGCGGCTTCGGTAGCCGCGACCTCCGAAGGTGCGCCTTCGACGATTGCTGTACCTTCAGCAGCTGCCGTTTTCTGAATTGACGCCCTAGGCGGCGTCTTGTCGATAACTTCAGTTACCGCAATAATTCTTTGCCGCTTGGGTTTGTTTATCTTCGTTTGATCCGGCTCGTCCACCTTTTGAAAAAGCTTCGTCAGTTGGAGCCCTAATGGACTTAGCTTCGTGGGCATGGGTTCAGTCATTACCTTTAAAATTTCCTCCACGTCGCTGGTAGAAGGCGGTGTGGGGGACCCCTCTTCTTCGGGTGATTTGCGCTTTGGAGTAGATATTTTTCTTTTCTTGGGAATTTTCTTCTCCTTTGCTGGTCTTTCTTCATCCCTGATCAGAGTTTCGGCTACTCTTTTTCTTTTATGGCCCTCGGCACTCTTGTTCAACTGCTCATAGTCTGGGTACTCGAAGCCCAGGGCATCAAGCACTCGGTTCAGCCTTCGCTTCGGTCGGGCACCGAAGGCCGCTGTCATTAGTTGATCCTCTTTTTTGGAGTAGTTCCCCAGGATTTCATTGCACATCACCTCAACTGTGTCTAACCACTCTTTGCAGGGTTTTTTGAAGTACTTCTTAAACTTGAAGTGATAAGGAAGCCGGACAAGCTCCCCCTTCTTCTTCTCTCCCTCCAGCTTCGGCATTTCCCACTCTTTTAGAGTAGGGAAAACTCTGAATGCCAAGAACTCCTGAACTAGATCCCTAGTGCCAATATGTTCTGAAATAATTTCAAATTCACCCAGAGCAGCCCAGGTGGGACCTTCTAGATCGCCGATGCGGCATCGTGGCCTTGTCTCTCCGAAGATTAAATCCAGGGGGCTTTGTACCAATTTTTCTTTGTCTTCGTCAACTTTTACATAAAACCACTCAGATTTCCAGCCTGCTGGCCATTTGCTTCGGTAGCTGATGACAGGACACTTTGTTGTCTTCCGGTAGGCAAAATTATAGCAACCGAAATTATCATGTAGCCCATCTTTTCTGGCCTTTGTTTGGTAATGTAATTCGTGAACTCGGCAGAAGCTGTCGGCAAACGGTTCCACAGCTTGGCTTCGGAGGGCCCAGATATAAACATTGAGCCTAACGATGGCGTTAGGAGTCAGTTGATGAAAGTAGATACCAAACCTCTTCAGTATCTCCACAATAATATTGTGAAGAGGGAATCTAAGCCCAGCCTTTAAAAAGCTCTTGAAGATAACAATCTCATCCTTCCCTGGCTTCGGGGTGGTTTCTTCTCCCCCGAAGCGGAGTAGCTTCTTCTGATCTTCATTGAAATAACCTGCTTTCACCATCTTCGAAAGATCAGCTTTTGAAACAGTTGATTTCCCAAAATCCAGGTGACTGGGCTTGCTGGGCATAGCAATGTGGTAGTCATCTTCGGGGTCAGTCCCTTCAATGTTTTCATCTTCTCCTTCGGCAGTTGTCGGGTTTGCTTCAGCAGCAGGCATTTCTTCCGCAGTCACTAGACCGGAACGCTGCATCGCTTCGGAGATGGGCACAGTGTCCGAACCTTCGGCTTCGTCTCCCTCACGTAACACTTTGGCAGTAGATCGTACTCTCGCCATTTGATTCTGAGTTTGGGGAAGTCAGAAACTTTTTTCCTTTTTCTTTTCTCCGAAGCTCTTCTTTCTGACGAAGCAGACGTCGAGATGGACCTTCGTTCGATTCTGAGACTCAAGCTTCGGCTATGGTGGAAAATTTTGGCAGCAAAACAGTGCAAATAGCAATGAATGCTGTGGTAACTTCACACCTACCCGTTTGTTTATATAGTGCTGCAGGTAAGAAGGCGAAGCGGCAGGATTTTTGCACCACGCGGGCAGTCACTTGTACTCGCTGTGCAGTGGACCGCAAAGGTCAAACAGTAACTCTGCAAGGTGGGCCTGGCACGCGCTCGGAAGCCGGATCGTTTCTCCGCAACGAGCTCAGGGAAGGTGTTTTTTGGACCTTCGGCTTCCCGAAGCTGAAGAGGCTTTTTTCACGGGTCAAGCTCGTTACGAAAAACGATCTAGCACCGCGAAAGGGGCTACTGTTGGGGTCGTGCTTCGGTGCGCCGAAGGTCTCACACGAAGAAGCAGCTTCGGCTGAAGTCGTCTCCAAGAGATGGCCGAAGGTTCCTTTTCATGGAGCTTCGGCGTTTCAAACCGACATAGAGATAGAATGACCTTTTTATACATATAGGTCTGAGTCAATGTTGTAAACTTTTGTAAGGGGCATAATTGTAATTTGTCACAGGCTGCGACCTGTGCCTATAAATAGATGAACAGTACCTCTGTACTGTTCACGCGAACCTGTCATTTGCCTTCGCATCACACTTGTACTCTCGCCTTCCTCAGGACCGAAGGTACATTTGTAATTTGAAATCATTTATATTCGTTCATGTTAGTAAAAATGGAAATGATTCTATGTTAACATTTAAATGTCTATTTTATACATCATGATTTATACGAATACTTCATCCTTCATTATTATGTTTACGAAGGTACGTCCTTCGTAACCTTCGTCCGAAGTCCCTTATATTCCGAAAGGATATAATGTGATGAAGGACGAAGGACCTTAATATTTAACATTTTCTGTGTTGCCTTGTTCTTAACTCTTAGCACTTGAGAACAAGCCCCCAACAGACGGTTTGTCACCCACATTCTTTAACCAGTTTTCTGCAGTGCTACTAAACTTTTCACAAGATGACTTATTAGTAGACCAAAATATAATATCATCGACATAAATTTGGCATATAAACAAGTCTTTATAAATTGTTTTAGTGAAGAGAGTAGGATCAGCTTTACCAACTTTGAAACCATTAGTGATTAGGAAGTCTCTTAGGCATTCATACCATGCTCTTGGGGCATTCTTGAGCCCATAAAGCACCTTTGAGAGTGAAAGGGAAATAGGGTTAACCTTTTCCCAGTATTAATTTTGGTGGTTGAATGCCTAACACAAATAAAGGACTAACTAGTTTGCTCTAGATTATATGCTCTACATGTGCATAAAGGTTCAACACAAACCAATAAAAGATTGAAGATATGGTTCAAATACAAAGGAGCAAAGAAACCAAGTGTGCCTTGGTCTAGCGCACCGGACTGTCCGGTACACCAGGACTGTACAACCTCAAACCAGCCACTCTCCGGTTTTCAACAACGTGCTCTGCTATAATTCACCGGACTGTCCGGTATGCCACCAGACTGTCCGGTGTAACAGCGGAGCAACGGCTACTTCGCGCAACGGTCGCCTGCAAAAGTTGAGGATTAGAGCTATAGTGAAGAACAGTGCGCGCAGAGTCAGAGCTGCCCGTCAGAGGCGCACTGGACACTAAACAGTGCCTGTCCGGTGCGGCACCGAACTGTCTGTTGCCACTAGAAGACAAAGCCTCCAACGGTCAGAAGCTCCTAAACCCTAGCGGTTGGGTGACATGGCTGGCGCACCGGACAGTGTCCGCAGCCACCCTAACGGTTGTTTGGTGGTTGAGGGCTATAAATACCCCCCAACCACCACCACTCCAACCATCCAAGCATTCCACACATTGCATTCAATACAAGAGCAATAGACTTCACTCCAAGACACAAATCAAAGCGATTGATCCACTCAAAGTCCCAAATTCAACTCAAGCGCATTAGGGCTTGTGAGAGGATCACTTGTGTTTCTTGTTGCTCTTGTTTGCTTGGTTGGCTTTCTTTTCTTTTCATTTGTTACTCTCAAGTGCTTTATAAGCAAGGCAAGAGACACCAATTGTGTGGTGGTCCTTGCGGGGGTCTAAGTGACCCATGAGAAGTAAGAAGAAAGCTCACTCGGTCTAGGTGACCGTTTGAGAGAGGGAAAGGATTGAAAGAGACCCGGTCTTTGTGACCACCTCAACGGGGATTAGGTTCTTTAGAACCGAACCTCGGTAAAACAAATCACCGTGTTCATCCGCTTTATTTCTTGGTTGATTTGTTTTCCCCTCTCTTTCGGACTCGGATTCATTTCTAACGCTAACCCCAGCTTGTAGTGTGTGCTTAAGTTTATAATTTTAAGATTCCGCCTATTCACCCCCCTCTAGGTGACTTTCAATTGGTATCGGAGCCCGGTGCTTCATTAGAGTCTAACAACTCGAAGTGATGCCGGGAGGATCCGCCAAGAGGGAGATGGAAACCGGCACGAAGGCCACAAGCCACAGGAAGGCTCCATCAAGGGAGTCCGGCACCAAAGGCAAGGAGGAATCCCCTCCCCGCGTCAAGTCGCATCGAAGTGGCGACAAGAAGAAGTAGATGAAGAAAGTGGTCTACTATGAGACTGATTCTTCGTCGCCCTCCACATCCGGCTCCGACGCTGTGATGGAACCTCCCAAGTTATTAGGCCCACCTACAGTTGTCCTTGTACTACGGACCTTGGACAACCCTGTAGGTGCACGTAATCACTCGACAAGTTCGGTAACTGTACCTTCATTATTTGGCCTAGAGCGCTTCACCCATCACGTAGATATTACATCACATCGGAGAAAAGAATAGCGGAAGAAATTACAATAACTTAATTTACATTCATTCAAATATAGAGAAAGAGTATTATTGTTACATTACTAGGTTATATGAGTGCATAGAGTATTATTATTACAGACTTGGGAGGCAAAAACCCCTCCCGCATAAAAGTATATTGTTTTTCGAGTGGGAGGCCAACATCCTCCCGCGGCTTCACTGCTAAGGTTCTTTTTTGGGCACCACCTTAGAACAAAAACAGAAAAAGTCTGTTGTTTCCTCACCTACAACAACATGGGTTTGAAAATCCTGAGTACAGAGTGTACTTTCGCAAGTCTTACCCGTCCAAAAGAAAAGACTCTCAAGGATATGTTGGCTTGAGGGAGTCAAGGTAAGGTTGTTCAAGGATCAAAGCCTCTGTTTTGCAGAAATGCTTACTACAAGTGGATTCTTAAAAATCCAGTTTTATTAGCATGTTAAGTTATTACCTGTAACTAGAGTTCTTTCTATCCTAGTTCAAGCACTTGACCTGCACTAGCCATCATTTATCAACCCTAAAGTTTACTGGAAAGCTACGTGTAGGGCAGTGACCAAGTCTTCATATCCGAGAAGTAACGGCGATCTGAATCGATTAGTACCCAGCTGGGGATCTCCAATCACACGACATATGTAGCACTTAACCCTTGCATATGTCAACTCGCCACCAGGTTTCTTAAGACCAGACCGGGTTCACGCCAACCAAGAGCACAAATACACCACCGTCCAGCCTCTTGCCATGGAGGGTACACACTACTCTCGCCATCTCTCCACTCCCATTCATGTTGGCCTTTCTAGTATTAGTTTGCTCGAGGCAAAGCTTACCCATGACGAGGCATGTGACCAGTTAAAAGGTGCTCAATCATCAAGCCTACATCGACACGGTCCTTAATCGACTCAGATGGAGACACCACATCGAGACTCTCCTCTCGTGCATGTCACATGCCCGGTCTCAGCTTTATCATTTAAGAACCCAAAGTTTGGTGCCTGGCAGAGGTACATATTGTCTGATGTTGAACCCATCATGGCCATGATGGATCCACCATCAAGTTTTATTTTTGAAAACATCCCACCCACTGTGAAGCATCATCTTTGTTTCAAAACAAAATATTTGTTTTTCTAAAGCAGGACTAAGCATCAGAAAATCTTTTAATAAAATAGGTAATTAGGGAATGGTAAATAGTTTCAAGGAAAGAAATGCAGCAATCGGTTTAGCACACAACTCCTATCACCTAATGCATCATATAAGGTGATAAAGATTTTAAAGTAGCAAGGAGGTGGCAAATGCACTGGGGCTTGCCTTGTGTTGTAGGGGAGTCGGGCTCTGTTCCACAGATATCAAAATAAAAACAGTTCTCGGCAGGTGGATTTTCAGTTGATGGTGCAGTTATTTCTTCCTCGTTTTCTATATATAACCATATATAATCATGAATGCTCATGTGATGCTTATGAAAATGCAATGATAGTAGAGATACATCAAGTTGTATCTTGAATACAACTTTCCTTCACGGTTTACCAGGGAAGCTAGGGTTTGTTGAGTCAATATCTCATTTCCCTAAGGCAATTATTACCTAGATGGCTAGGGTTTTGGGTTTGAGAATCAAACAATGTCCAAAACATGCCAAACTTCACTCAAGCGTTCTAAATACCATATTTGGCTTTTCTAAAAAGTTTGGTGATTTTTGGAATTAACAAATAATTTCTAAAATTCCAAAGGTCTAGGTTTTGGCCTTCTTAAATACTAAACAATTCCTGGTTTGGACTAAAATTCTTGGAACTATTTTTATTAAATACTATAGGAATTTAGGAGTCTAGCAAAACTGGTCCACTTGGGAGCCATGTTCCTTAATGGACATGTTCCCCAATGGACATGTTCCTTAGCGCGACGCATGGACCCTCTTCATCATCTAGTTCATCAAGATCAACTTGCTCCACTTGGGAGCCATTAGTCTCATCAAACACAATGTCACAAGAAACTTCAACTAATCCAGTGGACCTGTTGAAGACTCTATATGCCCTTGTATTTGAGTCATAACCAAGCAAAAAGCCTTCTATGCTTTAGGAGCAAATTTAGAATTTCTACCTCTCTTAATAAGAATAAAGCACTTGCTCCCAAAAACTCTAAAATAAGAAACATTGAACTTTTTACCAGTAAGGAGTTCATACGATGTTTTCTTGAGGATTTGGTGAAGTTATAATCGGTTGATGGAGTAGCAGGCGGTGTTAATCGCCTCCGCCCAAAACCGATCTGGTGTCTTGTACTCATCAAGCATGGTTCTTGCCATATCCAGTAGAATTCTATTCTTCCTCTCCACTACACCATTTTGTTGAGGTGTGTATGGAGAAGTGAAAGGGAAATAGGGTTAACCTTTTCCAACAAATTAATTTTGGTGGATTGAAAGCCCAACACAAATATATGGACTAACTTGTTTGCTCGAGAAGACATGCTCCACAGGTGCATAAGGTTCAACACAAACCAATAAATATTCAAGTTAGGGACCCAATTCAAAAGGAGCAAAAAGGACTTGAGTGTGCTGTGGTCTGGCGCATCGGACTGTCCGGTGTGTGTGCCACCGGACAGTGTCCGGTGCACTAGGCTCGTACAGGGTCCAACCAGCCACTCTCGGGAAAACATGGGCGTGCTCCGCTATAATTCATCGGACTGTCCAGTGTGCCACCGGACTGTCCGGTGTGCCAGTGGGGTAACGGCTATCCAACGTGCAATGGTTGACTCTGACGGATGAATAGTGCAGCACAGTACCGCGGCAGAGGTCAGAGCAGCAGGTCAGAGGGGCACCGGACTGTCCGGTGCCACAAGAAGATAAGGGCGCCAACGATCAACTGCTCTAGAACCCTAATGGTTGGGTGACCTGGCGACGCACCGGACACTGAACAGTGAGTGTCCGGTGGCGCACCGGACTGTTCGGTGTGCCCATCACCAGCAGCCTCCCCAACGGCTACTTTGGTGGTTGAGGGCTATAAATACCCCCCAACCACCACAACTCCAAGCATCAAAGATTTCTGAACATTACATTCAATAAAAGAGCTCTAGCATTAACTCCTAGACACAATTCAAAAGATCAAAGCCTCTCCAAGTCCCAAATTCACCTCAAATACTTAGCGACTTGTGAGAGAGTGATTTCGTGTTCTTTTGAGCTCTTGCCTCTTGGATTGCCTTTCTTCTTTCTCGTTCTTGTTCTCAAGTGACTTGTAATCAAAGCAAGAGACACCTAAGAGTGTGGTGGTCCTTGCGGGGTCTTAGTGACCCGATTGATTAAGGGAAAGGCTCACTCGGTCTAAGTGAACGTTTGAGAGAGGGAAAGGGTTGAAATAGACTCGATCTTTGTGACCTCCTCAACGGGGACTTGGTTCTTTGGAACCAAACCTCAGCAAAACAAAGCACCGTGTTCATTCACTTGATTTCCATTTGATTTTTCGCCTCTCTCTCGGACTTGATTTTAGTTCTAATGCTAACCCCGGCTTGTAGTGTGTGTTTAAAGTTGTAAATTTCAGAGTACGCCTATTCACCCCCCTCTAGGCTACTTTCAATTGGTATCAGAGCTTGGTGCTTCATTAGAGTCTAACAACTTGAAGTGATGTCGGGAGATCATGCCAAGAGGGAGATCGTGACTAGCGACAAGCCCGCAAGCTCGGGGAGAACCCTTTCAAGGGAGTCCGACCACAAGCATAAGGAGGAATCCTCTTGCTCCACCAAGATGTATCGGAAGGGTGACAAGAAGAAGAAGATGAAGAAGGTGGTCTACTACGAGACCGACTTTTCGTCACCCTCCACATCATCAAGCTCCGACTCGTCTGTCGCTACTAAGCGCCATGAGCGCAAGAAGTATAGTAAGATGCCGCTATGCTATCCTCGCATTTCAAAGCGCGCTCCATTACTTTCCATTCCCCTAGGCAAACCACCATATTTTGATGGTGAAGATTATTGTATGTGGAGTGATAAAATGAGGCATCATCTAACCTCACTCCATGAAAGCATATGGGACATAGTTGAATTTGGAGCGCAGGTACCACAGGTGGGGGACAAAGACTATGATTTGGACGAAGTCACCCAAATTAGGCACTTTAACTCCCAAGCCACTTCTATACTCCTCGCCTCCTTGTGTCGAGAGGAGTATAACAAGGTGCAAGGGTTAAAGAGCACCAAAGAAATTTGGGATGTGCTCAAGACCGCGCACGAAGGGGATGAGGTCACCAAGATCACCAAGCGCAAGACGATCGAGGGGGAGCTCGGTCGGTTCGTCCTCAGCAAAGGAGAAGAGCCGCAAGCCATGTACAACCGGCTTAAGACGATGGTCAATCAAGTGAGCAACCTCGGGAGCACCAAATGGGATGATCATGAAATGGTCAAGGTTATTCTAAGATCCCTTGTTTTTCGTAATCCTACTCAAGTACAATTAATACGTGGGGATCCTAGATACAAGCTAATGTCTCCTGAAGAAGTTTGTGAGCTTTGAACTTATGATCAAAGACTCTAAACATATTGTCAACTTGGAGCAAGGTGCCACCTCCACACCCGAGGTGCAACCCATCGCATTCAAAGCGACGAAAGAAGAAAAGAGGGAGTCCACACCAAGTAGGCTTCCAATCGACGCCTCCAAGCTCGACAACGAGGAGATGGCGCTCATCATCAAGAGCTTCCGCCAAATCCTCAAACAAAGGAGGGGGAAGGACTACAAACCCCACTGCAAAAGGGTGTGCTACAAATGTGGTAAGCCCGGTCATTTTATTGCAAAACGTCTAATGTCAAGTGAAAGTGACAGGGACGATGACAAGAAGGGGAAGAAGAAAGAGAAGAAGAGGTACTACAAGAAGAAGGGCGGTGATGCCCACGTGTGTCGGGAATGGTACTCTGACGAAAGCTCCACCGACTCCTCCTTCGATAAGGACGCCGCCAACATCGCCGTCAACAAAGGCCTCCTCTTCCCCAACGTTGGCCACAAATGTTTCATGGCTAAGGACGGCAAGAAAAAGAAGGTACACTCTAGAGCCACCCCCAAATATACAACATCTAGTGATGAGGGTAGCTCTAGTGAAAATGAAGATGATTTACTTACTCTTTTCGCCAACCTCAGCATGGAACAAAAGAAAAAATTAAATGAATTAATAGAAGCTATTCATGAGAAGGATAAACTCTTGGATAGCCAAGAGGACATCCTTATTAAAGAAAACAAAAAACACGTTAAATTGAAAAATGCTTATGCTCAGGAAATAGAAAAATGTGAAAATTTATCTAAGGAGCTTAGCATTTACCATGATTCAATTTCTAGCCTTAGAAATGAAAATGCTAGCTTAGTTTCTAAGGTTAAAGAATTAAATGTTTGCAATGATTCTATTTCCTGTCTTAGAGATGAGAATGCTAGATTAAGTGCTAAGATAGAGGAATTAAATGTTTGTAAACCCTCTACATCCACTGTTGATCATGTTTCTATTTGCACTAGATGTAGAGATATTAATGTAGAAGCTATTGATGATCACATTGCCATGATTAAACAACAAAATGATCACATAGCTAAATTAACTACAAAAATTAATGAGCATGAGCTAGAAAATGAAAAGTTTAAATTTGCTAGAAGCATGCTCTATAATGGGAGACACACTGGCATTAAGGATGACATTGGTTTCCAACAGGGGAGCAATGTCAAGCTTAATGCCCCTAAAAGATTGTCTAATTTTGTTAAGGGTAAGGCTCCCATGGTTCAGGATAATGAAGGCTATATTTTATACCCTGCAAACTATCCCGAACACAAAATTAGGAAGATTCATGCTAGGAAACCTTATAATGTTTCTCACCATGCATTTATGTATAAAAATGAGGCTTATAGCTCTAGGCGTACCATTCATGTTAAATTGCCTAGAAAGAAAATTCCTACTGCATCAAATAAGCATAATGTTTCATTTAAAACTTTTGATGCTTCATATGTTTTAACTAACAAATTAGGCAAAGTAGTTGCCAAATATGTTGGGGGCAAACACAAGAGTTCAAAGACTTGTGTTTGGGTACCTAAGGTGCTTGTTTCTAACGTCAAAGGACCTAAGACTATTTGGATACCTAAGAACAAGGCCTAAAATTGTTTTGTAGGTTTATGCATCCGGTGGTTCAAGTTGGATAATCGATAGCGGGTGCACAAACCACATGACAGGGGAGAAGAGAATGTTCTCCTCCTATGAGAAAAACGAAGATCCCCAACGAGCTATCACATTCGGGGATGAAAATCAAGGTTTGGTCAAAGGTTTGGGTAAAATAGCTATATCTCCTGACCGTTCTATTTCCAATGTTTTTCTTGTAGATTCTTTAGATTACAATTTGTTTTCTGTTTCTCAATTATGTAAAATGGGCTACAACTGTCTTTTTACAGATATAGGTGTTACTGTCTTTAGAAGAAGTGATGATTCAATAGCATTTAAGGGAGTGTTAGAGGGTCATCTGTATTTAGTTGATTTTAATGAGAACAAAGCTGAACTTAACACTTGCTTAATTGCTAAGACTAACATGGGTTGGCTCTGGCATCGCCGACTAGCCCATGTTGGAATGAAGAATCTTCATAAACTTCTAAAGGGAGAGCACATTTTAGGACTAACAAATGTTCATTTTGAGAAAGACAGGGTTTGTAGTGCATGCCAAGCAGGAAAGCAGGTTGGCGCCTATCATCCACATAAGAACATCATGACGACTGACAGGCCGCTCGAGCTACTCCACATGGATCTATTCGGCCCGATAGCTTACATAAGCATCGACGGGAGTAAGTACTGTCTTGTTATTGTGGATGATTATTCTCGCCTCACTTGGGTATTCTTCTTGCAAGTAAAATCACAAACCCAAGATACATTAAAGGGATTCTTAAGATGGGCTCAAAATGAGTTCAGTTTAAGGATCAAAAAGATAAGAAGCGATAATGGGACAGAGTTCAAGAATTCTCCAATAGAAGGATTTCTTGAGGATGAGAGCATCAAGCATGAGTTCTCTTCTCCCTACACACCTCAACAAAATGATGTAGTGGAGAGGAAGAATCGAACTCTACTCGATATGGCAAGAACCATGCTTGATGAGTACAAGACACTAGACCGGTTTTGGGCAGAAGCAATCAACACTGCTTACTACTCCATCAGCCTGCTCTACCTTCACCGAATCCTCAAGAAGACATCATATGAACTCCTCACTAGTAAAAAGCCCAATGTTTCATATTTTAGAGTCTTTCGAAGCAAATGTTTTATTCTTATTAAAAGAGGTAGAAAATCTAAATTTGCTCCTAAGGCTGTAAAAGGCATATAGAGTCTTCAACAAATCCACTGGATTAGTTGAGGTTTCTTGTGACATTGTGTTTGATGAGACTAATGGCTCCCAAGTGGAGCAAGTTGATCTTGATGAGCTAGATGATGAAGAGGCTCCATGCATCGCGCTAAGGAACATGTCCATTGGGGATGTGTGTCCTAATGAATCCGAAGAGCCTGCACAAGCACAAGATCAACCGTCATCTTCCAACCAAGCATCTCCACCAACTCAAGATGAGGAATGGGCTCAAGATGATGAAAATGAAGATCAAGAGGATGAGCCACCTCAAGAGGAGGACAATGATCAAGGGGGAGATGATAATAATAAAGACAAGGAAGATGATCAAGAAATTCAGGGTCAAAGACCGCCACACCTAAGAGTCCACCAAGCAATTCAAAGAGATCACCTCATCAACTCCATCCTTGGTGACATTCATAAGGGGGTAACCACTAGATCTCGAGTTGCACATTTCTGTGAGCATTATTCTTTTGTTTCCTCTATTGAGCCATACAGGATAGAGGATGCATTAAGAGATCCGGATTGGGTGCTGGCAATGCAAGAGGAACTCAACAACTTCACAAGGAATGAGGTATGACATTTAGTTCCACGTCCTAATCAAAATGTTGTAGGTACCAAATGGGTATTCCGCAACAAGCAAAATGAGCATGGTGTGGTGACAAGAAACAAAGCCCGACTTGTGGCCAAAGGTTATTCACAAGTCGAAGGTTTAGACTTTGATGAAACTTATGCACCCATAGCTAGGCTTAAGTCAATTCGCATATTACTTGCCTATGCTACTTACCATGCCTTTAAACTTTATCAAATGGATGTGAAAAGTGCCTTCCTCAATGGACCTATCAAGGAAGAGGTCTATGTTGAGCAACCTCCCGGCTTTGAAGATAGTGACTACCCTAACCATGTATATAAACTCTCAAAGGCGCTTTATGGGCTCAATCAAACCCTAAGAGCATGGTATGAACGCCTGCGAGATTTTCTTACCACTAATGGCTTCAAAGTCGGAAAAGCCGATCCTACTCTCTTTACTAAAATTGTTGTAAAAGATTTGTTTGTATGCCAAATTTATGTTGATGATACTATATTTGGGTCTACTAACAAATCAACTTGTGAAGAGTTTAGTAGGATCATGATACAGAAATTCGAGATGTCTATGATGAAGGAGTTGAAGTATTTCCTAGGATTTCAAATCAGGCAACTCCAAGATGGCACCTTCATCAGCCAAACTAAGTACATTCAAGACATACTTATGAAGTTTGGAATGAAGGATGGCATACCCATCAAGACACCCATGGGAACCAATGGGCATCTTGACCTCGACATGGGAGGTAAATCCGTAGATCAAAAGGTATACCGGTCGATCATAGGATCTTTGCTCTATTTATGTGCATCTCGACCGGATATTATGCTTTCTGTATGCATGCGTGCAAGGTTCCAGGCCAATCCTAAGGAAGTTCACCTTAGGCCCATGAAGAGAATCATGAGGTATTTAGTCTACACTCCTAAGTTTGTGCTTTGGTACCCCAAGGGATCCACTTTTGATTTAATAGGATATTCCGATGCTGATTGGGTAGGGTGTAAAATTGATAGGAAGAGCACATCAGGGACTTCTCAGTTTCTGGGGAGATCCCTGATGTCTTGGGCTTCAAAGAAACAAAACTCAGTAGCTCTTTCCACCGTCGAAGCCGAGTATATTGCTGCAGGCCATTGTTGTGCGCAATTACATTGGATGAGGCAAACCCTCTAGGACTATGGCTACAAATTGAGCAAAGTCCCTCTCATATGTGATAATGAGAGTGCAATCCACATGGCAGATAATCCCGTTGGACATAGCCGCACTAAGCACATAGACATTCGATATCACTTTTTGAGGGATCACCAACAAAGGGGGATATCGAAATAGCTTATGTAAACACCAAGAATCAATTAGCCGATATCTTTACCAAGCCATTAGATGAGAAAACCTTTAGCAAACTTAGGAGCGAGCTAAATATACTTGATTCTTGGAATTTTGAATGAAACATTGCACACATAGCTCTTTTATATACCTTTGATCATATCTCTTTCATTTGGTACATACACATATTTCTTATTCATCTTGTGCCAAGACTACGACTAATGTGTTTCCAAGTGTATTTCTATACTAAGTCATAGATTGAAAGGGAAATGGAGTACTCGGCAAAGAACAAGGCTTCCACTCCACCACTCTGACGGTATCATCTACACTTTGCCGTTGTTCCTCCACTCTCAATTGTTATAATTCTTCACTCTTATTTACTTGTACCAATGGGGAGAAAGTTCAAAGGGCTCTCAACGTCTCTGTTTTTGGCGATTAATGCCAAAGGGGGAGAAAATATTAAGCCCAAAGCAAAAGGACCGCACCACCATAACTTCAAAAATTTTCGAAACAAAGTTTTAATTGATGTTTTCAACATTGATACCTATGGCACGACAATCTCTTCAATTGCAATCTTTAAAAGATAGATTTTCAAAATTGGTATCCAATTCACATTCAATCCTTCAATTAGCATCTTTTAAAGTTCAACTTTAAATTGGTATCTATTTTAAAAACCCTCTTGAAAGCTAAGAGGAGAATTTCATTCAGGGGGAGTTTTATTTAGTCAAAGGAAAAGTATTTGAAACAGGGGGAGAAATTTCAAATCTTGAAAACGCTTCTTGCAATCTTATTCATATACCTTTGACTATTTGCAAAAATACTTTGAAAAGATTTTTCAAAAAGATTTGCAAAAACAAAACAAGTGGTGCAAATGTGGTCCAAAATGTTAAAGAAAAGAAGAACAATCCATTCACATCTAATGAGATTATTAATTGGTTTAATTCCAAGTAACCTATGCACTTACCATATGCAAACTAGTTCATTTCTGCACTTTATATATTTGCTTTGTTTTGTGTTGGCATCAATCACCAAAAAGGGGGAGATTGAAAGGGAAATAGGGTTAACCTTTTCCTACAAATTGATTTTGGTGGATTGAATGCCCAACACAAATATATGGACTAACTTGTTTGCTCGAGAAGACATGTTCCACACGTGCACAAGGTTCAACACAAACCAATAAATATTCAAGTTAGGGATCCAATTCAAAAGGAGCAAAAAGGACTTGAGTGTGCTGTGGTCTGGCGCACCAGACTGTCCGGTGTGCCACCCGATAGTGTCCAGTGCTCCATGATCGTAGAGGGTCCAACCAGTCACTCTCGGGAAAACGCGGGCGTGCTCCGCTATAATTCACCGGACTGTCCGGTGTGCCACCAGATTGTCCGGTGTGCCAGCGGGGTAACGGCTATCCAGCGTGCAACCGTCGACTCTGACGGATGAACAGTGCAGCACAATACCGCGATAGAGGTCAGAGGGTCAGAGCAGCGGGTCAGAGGGGCACCAGACTATCTGGTGCACCACCAGACTGTCCGGTGCCACAAGAAGACAAGGGTGCCAACGGTCAACTGCTCTAGAACCCTAACGGTTGGGTGACGTGGTGGTGCACCAGACACTGAACAGTGAGTGTCTGGTGGCGCACCAGACTGTCCGGTGTGCCCATCGCCAACAGCCTCCCCAACGGCTACTTTGGTGGTTGAGGGCTATAAATACCCCCCAACCACCACAACTCCAAGCATCAAAGATTTATGAACATCACATTCAATACAAGAGCTCTAGCATTCACTCCTAGACACAATTCAAAAGATCAAAGCCTCTCCAAGTCCCAAATTCACCTCAAATACTTAGTGACTTGTGAGAGAGTGATTTTGTGTTCTTTTGAGCTCTTGCCTCTTGGATTGCCTTACTTCTTTCTCATTCTTGTTCTCAAGTGACTTGTAATCAAAGCAAGAGACACCTAAGAGTGTGGTGGTCCTTGCGGGGTCTTAGTGACCCGATTGATTAAGGGAAAGGCTCACTCGGTCTAAGTGACCATTTGAGAGAGGGAAATGGTTGAAATAGACCTGGTCTTTGTGACCTTCTCAACGGGGACTAGGTTCTTTGGAACCGAACCTCGGTAAAACAAATCATCGTGTTCATTCGCTTGATTTCCATTTGATTTGTTTTCCCCTCTCTCCCAGACTTGATTATAGTTCTAACGCTAACCCCGGCTTGTAGTGTGTGTTTAAAGTTGTAAATTTCAGATTACACCTATTCACCCCCCTCTAGGCTAATTTCAAGAAGAGAACTCATGCTTGATGCCCTCCTCTTTAAGAAATCCTTCAATTTGTGAATTCTTGAACTCCGTTCCATCTTTGCTTCTAATCTTTTTGATTCTTAATCCAAACTCATTTTGAGCCCGTCTTAAGAATCTCTTTAGGGTCTCTTGGGTTTGAGTTTTTTCCTACAAAAAGAACACCCAAGTGAAGCGAGAATAGTCATCCACAATTATAAGACAATACTTACTCTTGCCAATGCTTATGTAAGCGATCGGGTCGAATAGATCCATGTGGAGTAGCTCAAGTGGCATGTCAGTCGTCGTGATGTTCTTGTGTGGATGATGAACTCCAACTTGCTTCCCTGCTTGGCGTGCGCTACAAATCCTGTCTTTCTCAAAATGAACATTTATTAGTTCTAAAATGTGTTCTCCCTTTAGAAGCTTGTGAAGATTCTTCATCCCAACATGGGCAAGTCAGTGATGCTAGAGCCAGCCCATGTTAGTCTTAGTAATTAAGCAAGTGTCTAGTTTAGCCTTGTTATCATTAAAATAAACTAAATATAGCTGACCATCTAACACGCCCTTAAATGCTATTGAATCATCACTTCTTCTAAAGACAGTGACACCTACATCAGTGAATAAACAGTTGTAGCCCATTTTGCATAATTGAGAAACTGAAAGCAAGTTGTAGTATATAGAATCTACAAGAAAAACATTGGAAATAGAGTGGTCATGAGATATAGCAATTTTACCCAAACCTTTGACCAAACCTTGATTTTCATCTCCGAATGTAATAGCTCTTTGGGAATCTTTATTTTTCTCATATGAGGAGAACATCCTTTTCTCCCCTGTCATGTGGTTTGTGCACCCGTTATCGATTATCCAACTTGATCCACCGGATGCATAAACCGACAAAACAAATTTAGGCCTTGTTCTTAGGTACCCATACGGTCTTGGGTCCTTTCACATTAGAACAAGCACCTTGGGTACCCAAACACACATCTTTGGACTCTTGTTTGCCCCCAACATATTTGGCAACTACTTTGCCTGATTTATTAGTAAGCACATAAGATGCATCAAACGTTTTAAATAAAATGTTATGCTCATTTGATGCATTAGGAATTTTATTTTTAGGCATTTTGATATGAGTTTAATGCCTAGAGCTAGATGCCTCATTTTTATACATAAAAGCATGATGAGAAACATTATGAGGTTTTCTAGCATGAATCTTCCTAATCTTATGCACAGGATAGTTTTCAGGATATAAAATGTAACCCTCTCTATCCTAAACCATGGGAGCCTTACCCTTAACAAAATTAGACAATTTGTTCTTGGGGGCATTAAGTTTGGTGTTGTTTTGGCTTCCTTGTTGGAAGCCAATGCCATCCTTAATGTCGTCTCCCATTATAGAGCATGCTTCTAGCAAATTTAAAATTTTCATTTTCTAGCTCATGCTCAGCAATTTTAGCATTTAATTTAGCTATGTGATCATTTTGTTCTTTAATCATGGCAAGGTGATCATCAATAGCTTCAACATTAACATCTCTACATCTAGTACAAATAGTGACATGTTCAACAGAAGATGTAGAGGGTTTGCAAACATTCAATTCTTCTATCTTAGCATTTAAACTAGCATTCTCATCTCTAAGACAGGTAATTGAATCATTGCACACACTAAGCTCCTTCGTTAAGTTTTCACATTTTTCTACTTCTAGAGCATAAGCATTTTTCAATTTAACAATTTTTTTATTTTCTTTGACGAGCAAGTCCTCTTGGCATTCCAAGAGATCATCATTCTCGTTAATAGTTTCTATTATTTCGTTTAATTTTTTCTTTTGGTCCATGGTAAGGTTGGAAAAGAGAGAAATTAAATCATCATTATCATCACTAGAGCTACCCTCATCATCAGATGTAGTGTATTTGGGGGTATCTCTAGAATGTACCTTCTTCTTCTTGCCGTCCTTAGCCATGAGACACTTGTGGCCGACATTGGGGAAGAGGAGGCCTTTGTTGATGGCGATGTTGGCGGCGTCCTCGTTGGAGCAGGAGTCGGTGGAGCTCTCATCGGAGTCCCATTCTCGCCTCATGTGTGTGTCGCCACCTTTCTTCTTGTAATACTTTTTCTTCTCCATTTTCTTCTTCCCCTTATTGTCTTCGTCCCTGTCACTATCACTTGTATATGTACATTTAGCAATAAAGTGACCGGACTTACCACACATGTAGCACACCCTTTTGGAACGGGGCTTGTAGTCCTTCCCCTTCCTTTGTTTGAGGATTTGCCGAAAGCTATTAATGATAAGAGTCACCTCCTCGTTGTCGAGCTTGGAGGCGTTGATTGGAAGTCTGCTTGGTGTAGACTCCTCCTTCTTTTCTTCCATTGCTTTGAATGCAACGGGTTGCACCTTGGGTGTGGAGGTGGCGCCTTGCTCCAAGTTGACAATATGTTTGGAGTCTTTGATCATAAGTTCAAAGCTCACAAACTTTCCAATCACCTCCTCGGGAGACATCTGTTTATATCTAGGATCCCCACAAATTAATTGAACTTGAGTAGGATTACGAAAAACAAGGGATCTTAGAATAACCTTGACCATTTCATGGTCATCCCACTTGGTGCTCCCGAGGTTACGCACTTGATTGACCATGGTCTTGAGCCAATTGTACATCGCTTGCGGCTCTTCTCCTTTGTTGAGGACGAATCGACTGAGCTCTCCCTCGATCGTCTCCCGCTTGGTGATCTTGGTCACCTCGTCCCCTTCGTGCACCGTTTTGAGGACGTCCCAAATCTCTTTGGCATTTTCAACCCTTGCACCTTATTATACTCTTCTCGACACAAGGAGGCGAGGATTATAGAAGTTGCTTGGGGAATTAAAATGCCTAATTTGGGCAGCTTCGTCCAAGTCGTAGTCCTCGTCGCCCACCTGTGGTGCCTGCACTCCAAACTCAACAATATCCCAAATGCTTTCGTGGAGTGAGGTTAGATGGTGCCTCATTTTATCACTCCACATACAATAATCTTCACCATCAAAATATGGTGGCTTGCCTAGGGGTATCGAAAGTAGAGGAGCACGTTTAGGAATGTGAGGATAGCGTAGGGGCATCTTACTATACTTCTTACGCTCGTGGCGCTTTGAAGTTGTAGACTCGGCGCTGGATGTGGAAGGTGATGAAGAGTCGATCTCGTAGTAGACCACCTTCTTCATTTTTTTTCTTCTTGTCACCCTTCATATGTGATTTGATGGAGGAAGAGGATTCCTCCTTGTACTTGTCGCCGGACTCCCTTGATAGAGTCCTTCCCGAGCCCATGGCCTTGTCGCCTGTGATGATCTCTCTCTTGGCGTGATCTCCAGACATCACTTCGAGTTTGTTAGACTCTTAATAAAGCACTGGTTCTGATACCAATTGAAAGTAACCTAGAGGGGAGTGAATAGGCAAAACCTGAAATTTATAAACTTAAACACACACTAAGGCCTGGGTTAGCGTTAGAATTAAATTCAAGTGCGGAAGATTGTTTCTCTTGCTAAGAGTTGCTTAATTGATGCGGATGACGTTTAGGAGGAAACTCAAATCAAAGCTAGCAAGGAAACTTTAGAGAGTGGGAAGAGGACAAACAAATCAAGCGAAGATCAATGCAAGTGAACACAGTGATTTGTTTTACCGAGGTTTGGTTCCAAAGAACATAGTCCCCGTTGAGGAGGCCACAAAGGTCGGGTCTATTACAACCCTTTCCCTCTCAAACGATCACTTAGACCGAATGAGCCTTCTCCTTAATCAATTGGGTCACTAAGACCCCACAAGGACCACCACACACTTCGGTGTCTCTTGCTAGCTTTACAAAGTACTTAGAGAAATAAGGATGGGAAGGAGAAAGCAATCCAAGCAACAAGAACAACAAATGAACACAAAACACTCTCTCTTAAGCCACTAAGTGGTCGAGTTGATTTTGAGACATGGAGAGGATTTGATCTTTGGAATGTGTCTTGGAGTGAATGCTATTGCTCTTGTATTGAATAGGAACTTCAGAAAACTTGGATGCCATTGAAGGAGGTGGTTGTGGGTATTTATAGCCTCCAACCACTTCCTAGCCGTTGGCTGAGTTTGGTGGTGATGGGCACACCGGACAGTCACTGTTCACTGTCCAGTGCCTGCCACGTCAGCACGCCCGTTGGGGTTTGGAGCGAGTTGACCGTTGGAACCCTTGTCCTGTAGCTGCACCGAACAGTCCAGTGCTACACCGGACAAGTCCGGTGTGCTTTGACTTCTCTGCTCTAAGTTCTAACGCGCACTGTTCACTTTGCAGTCGACCGTTGGTGCCAGGTTACCGTTGCTCCGTTGGCTCACCAGACATGTTCGGTGCAGACCGGATAGTCCGGTGAATTATAGCGGAGCGCGGCTTGGCAATTCCCGAGAGTGACCTATTCGCTTGCGCGCGGGCCTGGTGCACCGGACACTTTCCGATGGACACCGGACACATTCCGGTGCGTCGTCGGCAGCACACTCTCAAGTCCTTTGCTCCAAACTCATTTAAGTCCCCAACTTAATTTCTTTCTTGGTTTATGTTGAACCTTATGCACCTGAGATAAATGACATCTAGGCAAACTAGTTAGTCCACGTGATTTGTGATGGACGTGAATCACCAAAATCGATTATAGGAAATGATTAAGCCCATTTCCCTTTCACGCCTCCCTGCCGTAGATGCGAGATCTGGCGATCGGGGGCAAATGGCGGGCGTATAACGTGCGCGCTTCTGATCTGGTTCTATCATTTCTGATCGAACGGCCCAGGGCGGCCGATACCCCTTCGTCGTGGTACAATTACGTAAGAGCCCCTGTGATTTAATATAAATAACCCGCAGTCCATTGCAGAGGAATCCTGAGTCTTGCACTTTTCGCGTAATAGCCCCTGTGTTTTCTGATTATGGTGCGCTCGGTCCAGAGAGCAGTGAATCAAATGAAATCATTTAGAAAATACATTTTTAGTGTAAAAATAATTATAGGAACTTAATTAATTCCTAGAAAATACATTTTAACTCTTTTTTGTCCACTCCAGTTCCTATAATTTTGCATTAATATTGTTTATCACTTAGTGACACTGTTGTAGCATGAAACCCCTAATAAAATTGATCACTTAATTAATTTTGTACCTAATACACAAAACCTTCAGAAAATCATAACTTAAAATACATAACTCCGAATTTAGTGATTCTTGTTCCTACGATCTCATTATGATGCGTCGATTATTATCATGTATTCTGTATTCATATTTGGTGTGATGTTAATTTCTACCTTGTACCATATTTGTTTGTATTGTGGTGAATAGACAAGCCAGTGGCCGAGGATTTAGGTATGTAGCAAGTAGAAGTTGCTGAGAAGGAGCTCATTGAAGGCAAATTGTGCCCTTGACCACTTTTTATTTACCCAATAGTGTTCTCTACAATCATTTTATCAAGCATAGGCTTAATTTTGATGGGACCCAATAGGCCACCCTAGTCTAGTTACCTTTTCACCTTGTTTACCCCTAAACTTTTGGGTAGTCTTTGCTATTGCTATATATGGTTTTGGGTGTTGAGATAACTATTACACATGATCATTCTTTGTTACTGTTATATTTCTGTTCATGATAAGACAATTTGTTAACTGGACATCGAGCTTAACTTGAGAAACGCGTGCCACCACAAGGGTGGAATGGGATGCCCTTGGCTGACTACCTAGGAAAGCTAGTGGAGGACTACCTTATCCGAAAGGAGCAAGGGCAGTAGGGGAGTAGGCGTGTAGGGAGGTTCTTGGGTTGATTTTGCTGCGATGGCGGACAGAGGGAGATTCCTGTATTGCTCTTCCTAGAAACTGTAGCGAGTTTTCTGAAGCTAGTGGAACTTTGTAAATGCCTCGTAGTGGATCCCTAGCCATTCATCTCGGCAGTGTCTAAGGGCCTTGCAAACCCAAGCTAGACATGATACACGACTTGTGGGTATAGGGTACAGGGTACAACCTCTGCAGATAGTAAAACTGGTATACTAGTCGTGTTGGCGGTCATGAGCAGCTCAAGATTGTTGCATGATTAATTTATGGAATTAAATTTAATTTGTCATTTGCATCACATTGTGGTTTATTATTAATTTTAATCTATTATTACTCTGGTTTGGTATCTACTTACATTTAGTAACTACTAATAAAACTTGACCAACCTATTAAAAGCAATGCTGAGCTGTAAACCTTATTTGTTGGTTAGCCATAGACTTCACATGAACTCTCACCTTTGGTGAGTTCATGCACATTATTCTCCACAACTTATTGAGCTATGATCTTTTGTGAGCTCATTTTTGCGATATATAAACCTCCCCACAGAAGAAGAACAGGTGGTAGAGGAGGAGCCTTATAATAAAGAGTACGAGCTCATCTAGGTGGTATCTCCCAGTCAGCTTGATGGCGCCAAAGAATAATATTTAGTTTGCTTTATTGTTATCATTTATTTTTGTAAGACTACCGCTATGTAATAATGATACTTGTGACATTTATCTATATACACTTTGTCATTATATGTGATGTTTTTTTTGGCGCACATATGAGTCGCATCTGGCTTTATCGCTTAAATTCGGATGTGACATTAGTCAAGATGAAAAATAGCTGATTGGAGTGATCGAAGAACCGAGCTACTTTAAGATTCTGTAATAGTTAACAAAGAGGAACTTATATATTGTTAATTACAAATTACATCTCGTAAGTCCCCACTAGCACAGAAACCGAGCGCCAAGCAATGTAAGCACGCTAGCTGTACAGTACATGTACAGCCAGTACGGCACGCTAGCTGCACCTGCAAGCGCAAGATCACTGTCCGTCCCGCGGCGTGGGCTGCCCCAGCGCCAGTGTGGCCGTGTCCTGCCACAGCCGCGCCTCCATCTCCTTCTCTGTCAGCTTCCGCTGCGCGCGCCGCAGCGCCGACTCCAGAGCCTCGATCCGCTCCCTGTCCCGGCGGTGCTGGAGCTCGTGCAGCCGCCGCTCCAGCTCCGTCGCGGAGACTCCAACCTCGTGCCGCCTCCCGCACGACTCGCCGTCGTCGCTCTCGTCGACCGCGGCGACTCGCTGGGAATTCCCGCCGCCGGTGCCGAAGCGCCCTCCCTCCAGCTCGATGAACTCGCCGTCGGACGGCGACTGGACCCAGCACTAACCAAACGCGCGAAAACCAGAGGATCAGAATGCGCCAGCCCGTTGATTCCGTTCGCGGACGACATGCACCAGGCACGCGACGCGGATAAAGATCTGAACCTGATCGGGAGTTTCTCGCTCGGTGGTGCACTTCCACTCTGGCTCCGACGTCCACTCCCCGTCCTCGCCGCGCCGGATCTCCAGGCAGTTGGTGCTCGTGTCCGAGACGCAGCTCGACGACACAGTGGAAGTCGACGACGGCCGCAGGTTGTTGCAGGTTTTCGGTGCGACAAGGACGACGTGGTCCGCGGAGCCGGCCTTCACCCTGCTAGCCTCTTCTCGGATCTCATTGAGGAGCGTCTCCATCTGCGCGCGCACCTCGGCCATCCGGTTGAGCTCCACGCATGTCCTCGCAAGGAGGAAGAGCATGCTTAGCCCCATGCCGGTTTGTCCGGCGGCCACACTACTACCGCCGCCGCCGCCGCTGGTTCCCGCCGCCGCTTGCTTCCATCCTGCGATATATATGGTGGCCGGGATCAAGGCCTGGAACAGGCAGGGACCGATCTACGGCACGACTGGACAAAGAGATGATCACGCGCCCGCGCACCTGAGGAGCCCACCGACGCGTCCTCGCTCTTCTCGGCCGCGGCGGCCTCCTTCCGGCCACCCCTTCCGCCGCGTTTCCTCCCGAGCCTGCCGAACCGGATCCTGGCGCAGGTGAACCTCGGGAGCCGCAGCCGCGGCGGCTTCTCCGGGGAAGGCGGCGATGCCTCCTCGCCTTCGCCTAGGCAGTCATAGATCGTCAACCTGTTCGTTGTAAGCGTCGCCTCTGCTTCCCCGATGTCGCCGGCGGAGGCCATCGCGCGAGCAAGAGCTCAGAGCACGAGACAGCTCGGCGGGTGAAGCGCGCGCGTCGTGTGGGCGTGGGCCGTGTTGCGTGGATCGGCCGAAGTGGAGTAGAGCGGACAGGAGAGGGGAGGCAATGGAGATGGCGATAGTACGGTGGGGGCACGCGACACGTCGTCGTGTTCCTGTTGCCGGACCGTGGCAGCTGCCTCAGAGAACAACATTCCATTTCCTGTAGAGAACTGTATTGACGAAGGGGGGAAAATCACGAGTTTCTTCAATGTGACTTTGCCTATTTCAATGCGAAGTTCGACCCATGCTAGATAGTAAGCGGAGTGCTGTGCATGCATGACACTGCCATTATCTTGACAGGATATTTAGGGGGTGGTTTGTCATCTAACTAAAGTTTAGTCCTTGTCACTTCCAATATTTAAACGATAATTACGGGTATTAAAGAGTGTTTAGACAGGAACGGATTCAGCTTAAAATCTGAGTGGGACCTAATGTCTGAGCGAAGGCGTAAATAGGCCTACTAAAACTAAAAAATTGAGTGGGTCTGTGCCCCACTCACTACAACGTGGGTTTACTCCTGTGTTTGGTTTCACTTTCACCTAAGTGCTTGTTCGGTTTTACCCCAATCCATATGGATTGAGGGGGATTAAGGAGGTTTCAATTTTTAATAAGTCAAATTTTTTCTCAATCCGTATTAATCCCCTACAATCCACATAGATTAAAAATAACCGAACAAGACCTAACTAAAGTTTAATCCATATCATATATAATATTTGATAATTACGAGTACTAAATATGGTCTAATTATAAAATTAATTACACAGTTAATGCTAAAAGGCGAGACAAATTTATTAAACCTAATTAAATCTATATGTAGTACTTGATCTTTAAATATTTGATGTGACACGAACTAAACTTTAATCAGGGAAACCTAACATCGATTATCTTTACTACTCCTTAAGAACATACTGTAGGCGTCCACATCTGGTGCGGTTCTGCCTCCCGAGGCCGCGACGCCCCATCCCTCACACCGTGCATCGTCGTCTGCTCCCCGCCCATCCTGCCGCCGCGTCCGCCCCCTCCCCCACCGAAGGAATCCCCGCGGACTCCGCCCCGGCTCCCTAGAATGCGATCCACTCTCCTCTCTCCCTCAATCCCTGCTTCCTTTCATGGATTGGGATCTCAAGACGCCGGTCTCCTGGGACCTGCCCGACCTAGAGCACGACGCCATGCCGCCCGTCTCCGCGGCTTCCCATGAGATTTGGCTTGTCCTACACCAAGGATGTTCTGCCTTTCCCCTACACCACGCCCCCTGCCCTTGCCGCACCCCTACACCGCGCCCCTTCCCCCGCCGTGGATCTCGCCCGAAGGCGCCGCGGATCCACCGTACCTCCTCCTCTCCCCATCACTGCGTCGCCTGCCCCCGCCGCACACCTCCACCGCGCCCCTCCCCCACCGTGGAGGACCTCGTGCTTAGCTCGCGAAACCCTAGGAGCAGCAGGAGGCGAGGTTTGGCTGGCGGCGATGGACGTGGACTCACGCATGGCGACGGAGTCCGACTCCGACTCCGACACGCGCGGTGGTAGCAGGTCCGGGAGCGAGACCCTCACGGCGTCCCCGTCCCCATCCGTGGTTAGCTTGGCGCTGACAGCTTCCTCATTTCCTTCTCCTTCCACGCGCCCAACGCCGAGGAGGACGGCAGCAAGGTCCAGGCCTTCCTCGCGGAGATGGAGGGCTCAATCCGGGACCACCCGCTCTGGGCCAACGCCACCGACCAGGAGATCGACCACGCGCTCGAGGTGAAGCCCTGCCCTGCCCCTCACTGAATCCCGTGCTCCCTCCTCCCCCATCAATGCTCCCTCCTCACATTCCCCGCACACCAAGAGATGAATCTATCCACGCTAGGGTTTCGATTCGTGGCTAGAGCCCGAGGTTAGATCCAGCAGGGGAAGGAAGATAGAGGAGGGGAGGGAAGGGGTTATGATCTCCATGATGTGGAGGCTTATGGACAGGTGGTTTTTAGCTTTTACCTGATCTTATTTTGTGTCTGTGGTTAATGTTTAATACAAGTGATTTGATCTAATTAAACATCTGTTTCCCAAATTATCTAGATGCTCAAGAATGCTGGTTTCAGTCATGTCATTGCTGAAGACCGAACTGATCAGGTCTACCTATCTAAACAGATGTAATCTACTTGTTCTTATTCCTGTCTAATGCCTCGCCACGTCTGGACATTTGTAACTACTGAGTTCTCTTTGCTATTCTGTTCTGTTCTGACCTAATTCTCTGTGCGGCTCTTAGCTTGGTGGTTCTCTACAACCACGACCAGGAGCAATTTCGTGTCACTTCCTTCTCCTATCGATTCAGGGTTTAATTCTAAACAACTGATGTGGTCTCAAAATTTTCGACCGCAGCATGTTCATGAGGTGTGTTTTGGCTTTCTGATTTTTGGTGTTGGGATTTGGGACTGGTATATAATCATCAAGTGTGTAGGATCTATACATAGCTCCTTTACAATGTTGTTTACTTGTGGAATTATTGGGTTCGGCCGTTAGGAATTCGTAGACTCAACTAAAAAAGCATTTGAGTTGGTGTTTTTAGGTCCTACTACTTCACATCGAGAGTTTGAGTTTATTTTAAAAAAGTACCTGTATGGGGAATCTATTTGTTCCTAGCGTTATGTGGACTTAAATCAATTGAACTTTCTGGTCCTTATTTAGCTTGTCATCAAGATTTAATCCTACTTCATTTATGGTTGCATGTAAAATATGTCTATCTCTATAGGGACCGATGCTATTTATAGACTTATATTAGCTATATTTTTCTCTCAGTCACTGGATTGTATGCTTATAAGCAACAGACTGCTGGCTCCAAAGAAATGGAGATGAGCCGTCCAACGAAGCTTGCTGGAGAGCCTGCGCGCAGTGGTGCCGACGAGGGGGCGGCAGGTCAACCGGAAAGTCGTTGAGTGGTGCCACACTTGTGGGGATTTAAGGTGAGACATCAACTTTTTATTTTTCTAATCTGATAATGCTCTTGTGTTTGCTTCTCCTAGCTAATGCGAGATAGTTCCATTTTGGTGTGTGCTAGGTAAATAGTAGTTTTTGTTTATGGTTTGCATGCTCGTTTGGTAGATCCTGAGGAGACATCATGACCATTTTGTGTTTTTCGATAGGTACTTGAATTTGTTAAGCATCTATAATTAACTTATATTATTTCGGCTCCAAAAATGCAAAAGCCGAAATAATATTTAAATTCAAGACATGAAACATCTATGTTTCTTGTAATCTGAGTATTTGATATTCATATAATTTATCTAGGAATGTGGACTCAAGTGATGCTGAAAACCCTGGGAAACAACCTGTATGTGACCGTTTTGTCACCTCGTGTAACTGATCAAGATCTGAAGAAGCACTTATCTACTGAGGGAGAGGTAGGTAATCATTAAAGAATATAATAAAATATCTGCAACTTTAAAGTGTCATTTCTAAGAAGTCAAAATATAATTATTGAACAATTCACTTTGCTTACTGATTGTGCTATAGGTGATCGATGCAAGCATTGTGTATGATCCTTGGACAAGGGAATCGTGGGGGTTTGGTTTTGTCACCAAGGCTGCTACTAAGGAGGCAGATCACTGCATCAAATATCTGGACTGTTCTGTGTTGCAAGGTCAGGTCATAATTGTTGAGAAGGTAAAATCATAAGATTGGGAGCATCTGAATTTCCTTTATTTAATTTCGTTACTGAATGATATTTATATACTTGTTTAGTACTCTACACAGAACATTTTATTGTTTTGTCTTCACCACCGAGAATCCGAGATCGCCTCCCATAGACTCCACATCCACAAGGTCCTGCTTGACTGCGACGACGTCAGGCAAGTCTATCACAAACCTCCTAGAGCGAGGCGAGTCGATCCAGGTACTCAGGCTCTAATAATTTTACAAAATCGATGGAAAGTTCTAAATCTCCTCAGTCATCAAAAAATAGTCGGATTGTGGTGCCTTCTGATAGTAATCGCCCCCGATTTGACAATGACGGTTTTTCTTTAGAAACTGCATCAAATCAAATGGTCGTGTTCAACTCTGAAGCAGCAGATGAACTGGGAGAAAACCGTTTGCAGAAGTCAGTGATAACAAAGGGGATATCACCATCTATTGGAGCATTCACTGTCCAATGTGCTAAATGTTTTAAATGGAGGCTTATTCCAACAAAAGAGAAATACGAAGAAATTCGTGAACGTATTATACAGGAACCTTTTGTATGTAAAAGAGCTCGTGAATGGAGACCTGATGTAACATACAATGACCCAGAAGATATATCTCAGGACGGTAGCAGGCTTTGGGCTATTGACAAACCCAATATTGCACAACCCCCTCATGGATGGGAAAGGCAGATTAGGATAAGAGGTGAAGGGGGTACCAAATTTGCTGATGTGTAAGTAATGCTTTTCTGTTAGTGTCGTTTTTGCTCTGATCTTATTATCTTTTGCAACACAATTTGGTTCCAGTTTTTATTGCTGTCATCTTTCCTTTCAAATCATTGTTAATGATAGAGAAAATAACATAAAACATAACTACTTTGACGAGTGTGCTATGCATTTTGGTTGAAACATTATGTTTTTTCCAAAATGTTCTCCAAAATAACATGGATCTAGCAAAAAAAAAAACAAAAAACAGACATGTATGTCTGTAGCATCATGGATAAAAATATTGACCTGTGAGACATACTTACACAATTTTACTGTATTTTCTGAACTTAATATGTTTGTGTAACCCTGTTATGGATGGCTACTATAGTGGTACTGTAGTGGGCCTTCTTGGGTCCTGACAAACCCTCTTCTATTTGCTTTCAGATACTATACCTCTCCTAGTGGAAGGAAACTTAGGTCTCTGGTTGAAGTCGATAGGTATGGCATTCTAATTTCTTCAAAACTTCCTTGAATACCATCCTTTATCAGTGAGCTTTATAAGTTTCCTGAAATTGCACTGTGAAAAGTTGCAACATCTTGAATTCATGAGCAGAACTTCCACAGCAATTATTGTATGTTGTAAGGCCTTTATGACATATTATGAATAAATAGTATGCAGATGTTAACTGTACCAGTTATGCACTACCTTTATTCCTTATATTTCTGAATTGTATACATATGCTTCAACCTGTCTGTCTTAAAGCCTCCATGTCTTACTTTTGGCAGGTTCCTCCAAGAGAATCCAGAGTATGTTGCACAGGGTGTAACTTTAGCTCAGTTTTCGTTCTAGATACCTAGACCTCTACGACAGGACTATATCAAAAAGAAACCAAAGTTGATAAATGCAAGTGATGAAGCAAGTACAATTACCTCTAAGTCTTCTGAACCAGAAGAAGGTCTCTAATTCGGTATCAGCAAACTAATGATTGTTTTCCAGTGTAATGCATGAACTATTGATTCTTTGATGAAGTTCTCCAATTTCCATGTTAATCCATGAATGATATAGCTTGAAACACATGGGCAGACAAGCAGAGGTTTGGAATATGATTGGCTAGGATGATGTAGCTATCCGGCCTCTTACTACTTGATTAGTATGAAGCCCTGGTTAGATATGGGAGTAGTGAATTTCTTTAACCTGTTGAAATGCTTTTGTGGTACATAATAATTCAAATGATTTTTTGTGAGGTTATTTGGGTTATGGGATTTGTTGGGAAAACTTTTTCCACCCCCATCCCCAAAAAACTATATAAACATGCCTTGCTAACTGTCGTATGTTGGGTATGTGTACTAGAAAATATCCTTTAATGTCCTAGCATCTCTATTGTACTCTCTCCGTTCCAAATAAAAAGATTTTGTCTTTTCTAGACACATTATTTTTACTATGTATCTAAACAGTGTATATCTAGGTGCATGGTAAAAGCTATGTATCTAGAAAAGTCAAAATATCTAATAATTTGGAACGGATGGAGTAGACACTAAGACAAACGATTTTTTTCATCATGGTTACTTACTGCTAAGTGTTAGATTGTGCAGCAAGTTCTCTTCTACATTTTAATAAGAAACTTAATTAACTATGTCATGGTGTTGTTGTATTGCAGTAGTATGTACACTGCTAGACTCACTATACTTTTCTGATTAAACATTTTTTTCAGTGAACCCTATAGCCTGGGCAGTTCCTACAAAACATGAGGGTGATGCCAGTGAAGAAGCTTCTCTCGTTGACGAGACACTTGCATCAGAAGTAGTGCTAACCCGGAAGAGGAAAATATGAAGCTCTTTGTCAGTAGAGCCAGACCATCTCTCTGATGAACTTGAACCAAAGTTGAAGGATGCTTAAACCTGCAGGTAGTTTCTTAAACCTAATTCTAGCTACAACTTAGTACAACTACTGGTAGTTTCTTAAACCTGATTCTAGCTACATGTTTCATATTGTGGCACAAGAACTTTTAAGAACATATGTTGATGCCCACTGTATTTAGTTACTACTTCAATACCAACTGTATTTTAGTTACAAATGTGTTTTCAAGATTGTAGAAATTTGTAGCTGAAATTATCCACACCACATTTGTGAACTGACATCATTTCTAAGAATATTACTGATTAGAATCTTTCACTTTTATAATGCTTTGCAGGAGTGGCCCCTCTGGAGTTGAATATGCAGTTATAACCAATTTTTACCCCTTTTATCCTAGAAGAGTTGCCAAGACACGATATAAGACCATGATAATAAACTAAGAGAGGATTTGGCTCTAATTACTATATGTTTTATTTATGCAGTCCCATGTGAACTTTGAGTATTTGCAGATTGCTTTATTAATTTATTAAAGTTAAAGATTGTATGTGTTGAGTATGTATCCACTCTTGTTGGAAGTGTCTTGCAATTCCAATATAAGGATGTATAAAAGACTGCATGGGCTAAGTATGTGCTTTTTCATGTATTTGGAGTATATATATTTTTTGTTGCTTGAGAACATGTATGTACACTAGAAGCTTGTCAATTGTGTGAACTTGAGTTGATCCCTGTCTAACCTGAGTATATATATATATTTTTTTTGTTGCTTGAGAACAAGTATGTACAATAGAGGCTTGACAATTGTGTGAACTTGAGTTGAACATGAATTTTGATAATCACAACTCACCATCCCTTTCAATATGCTTAGAATATAGCTTTTTATAATTTTTCACCCTACAATACAAAATTGTTCTATGAAGGCCATGGTACATCATCATATCCTGTATTATCAACCTAGGATTTGCCTATTTCGATTAATAATGGCATTGAGTCAAATTTTGGTTATTTCAAATGATAGACTTCGACATTTGTTATGATTTATGAGTTGATTCTTGATAGTATTACTAAAAAATGACCTATGTATACACAAGTGTCTTCCGTTGCAACGCACGGGCATATACCTAGTAAAATAATTACATCGATAAAGACTAAAAGACTAGATAAATTTATTAAACCTAATTAAGCCTATATTTAGTACTCATAAATGATTAAGTATTTGATACTAAACAAACTAAACTTTAGTCAGAGGAACTAAATAACCACTTAGTTAATGTAGGTAGACCTGCAGTGTTGTATTCAACGCTTGGGCATGTTCAACACTAAATTTTTGGATTGTTTTTCTAACTATAAGATATAGCTAAACGACTATATGATACTTAAGTGTAATTAAAATCAGTCACAACATAAATATAGTTAATAAATAATATAGAGAGAGATATGTTCTTCGTGAATAGACCATTTCTTAAATATTTTTATTTAATCTTTTAAAGACCTCTTAAAACACTTCTTTGCTAGCTAGCACTACAGTAAACTAACAAACATCCGACGGCCAAAGCCGTCGGACATAAGCTTCACACCGTCGGAGATAGCTTATGTTCGATGGCATTAACCTATCTCTGACGGTTTTAAGCCATTGGAGGTAAGGCGTCGGAAATAGCGTTAGGTCCGACGGCGGCCGTCGGACATAAGCTATCTCCGACGGCCTCATCCGACCGTCGGAGATAAGGGTGGGCAACCGTTTTACCCGTCGCCTGTGGGACCCACTTCGGTTATGTCCGACGGCTTCCTAAGCCGTCGGAGATAACAAGCCCTTATGTCCGACGGCTTACACTAGGCCGTCGGACATAACAAATTCCAGAAATTGCACAAAATTCTGAATTTTAAAAAATCTGACATTTTCAAATACAAAACAGATTTCATGCACATATACACATTCACAATCACAACTATACTCACATAAGTATACACATTCACAAATATACTCACATAAGTATTCAAATTCACAAATTTAACATAACGACATATAATACCAAATGGTTGCAACAAGTGTTTACATCAACATAGTTGTCCAAAATCCAAACTGACATTGTTCGACGGATAGTCTTTCACATGAAAGGTTGCAACAAGTGTTTTACATCATTATCACTCATATCCATCGCCACCTCCTCCGGCTGGACTCTGCGTGTTGAAAAGGTTGTTCACCCACGAATGTGATGTGTCGTCTTGACCAGACCCATCTCCAGGTGCGGCAACTGAAGCGGGTGGTGTCTGAAATCCCTATAACACAAGCACATGAAATAGTAACCACTCAGTTGTTCATTTAAACACATAAGACATCTATGAACATGTCACACACGCATATGTGTACATACCATAGGGAATTGTGTCGGAGGCGGAGGTGGAGGCGCAAACATTGGCATTGGCAGTGCAAAGTCCGGAGGCGGCATCCCATATGTCGGCATCGGGACGCCCGCTTGTTGGGCTAGTTGCTACAAATTATATACAAGTCATTGTTGAGCAAATAAGATACACATCATGTGTTTTGCAAAATAAGCTACAAAATGTTACTTCAACTTACCGAGAGAAGAGCTTGATTTTGGGCCTGGAGGCTTGCATAATACTCGTCCCTCTTCTTCTGGTACTCGGCTTGTTGTCTCTGGTATTCAGATTGTTGCCTCTGGTACTCCAATTGTTCCCTCAAGACTGATTGATGGTACTCTGCCTGTTGACGCAACACTGCAAGCTCTATCTCATGGGCGGATGATCGTGAACGGGACGACTATGAAGACGACGATGTGTACTGTCGTCCACAGCGTCTCAGCTCTCTGGAATCAATCGTAGAATCAAAAATACCCAATCTACAAGAGTGAACCATGCACTTAGTATAGTAACTCATGGCTCAGTTGAATCGCAAGCATATGATGACAATTTTGAAAACCAAATCAAATAATCTCACCGTCCATGGGCTTGTCCTCCTGCGCTAGCATATGCTGCCTAAGGGTCGATTGGCTGGCTCCTCCAATCGTACTCTTGCCCATGGCGTTGAACCATCTCCTGACCATACGAAGCCTGGAGGCAAACAATATCAAATATAAGTGCATAACCCCTATGCCCTTGCAAACAATATCAAACACATAATAGAGTACCAAAAACTCACTAGACGGTCGGTGGCCGTCTGAGTGCATAACACATCAGGATTCTGAGGATCAGAACCCCTATGCCCTTGCATATACACCTCCACATCCGTGGGCGTACGGCCGGATTTGACTTCCTGTACATAAAAGTTATAATGACACATTTCTATGTGATTCAAAGTTACGACAAACTGTGACTTACCATTCGCTTAGCCAAGCGCACATGACCATCATCGCCGTAGTTGTGGAACGACTTAGTCCCACGGTTCCCCCTGTTCCTTTCGGAAATGGCACGAAACTCAGGGGAAGCCCACCATCTGCACAATGCCCGATAACCGTCTGATCGGGTGGCCATCCACAGCACTGACACCTACATGAAATTTTTAAATAAAGCAAGCAAATACATGGCTTCGTGCGATATGAGAGGCAACAACCTGTTTACCTCTAGGTATTGCTCCTCCATCAAGTAAATTGATGACCACTCGGCCTTGGTATTTGGCATTGGTCGATCATCAGCATTTGCTCTGTACCATGCCTTTATAGCCTGAATTCATGCATAGTACATTGCATCTGCAACGACATCGTTCGCGTTATACTCAAACACGTAACGAGCGTTCATATCATATGATCCATTGTCCGGCAACTTGTACCGTTTCTGCAAAAAAATTAGTGTTATCATAAAAGCAAACATATATGGAATAACTAAAATAGTATAAACAATTCATACCCAGAATGCATCCCAAACTAGTGCCTGTGTGTTGCCAAACGTTCTACAGACACCATAGCGATAATGCTCCCAAGTGGTGGCGGGGACAGACTCGCCAGTAGGCAAAGTCACAAGACCAGACCAGTGCAGACGAACAAGATTACCAAGGACCATGTTCACCTGCCTGTAGTGTCCTGTGCCTGTGAACGAGTCGTCGATCCAAGTCCTGCAAACAGAAAACAATGTAGAAATTAAAACATAACTTTCAATAACATTTAAGCAAAGATATGTCACTCACTTTCCACTAGGCTTTTATCAAAACCCGAGATTCGGGTGGAAGCTCTGGAGGTGGTCCAACAAAATGCAGCTTCCTCGTTCTCCTAACTCGAGAAGTTCCAGACCCAGCTGCGGAATCTCCACCAGCCCCAGAATCCCCAGCCCCAGAATCCCCACCAGCGTCGTCTCCAGCATCATCTCCCACATTATCTCCACCATCATCTTCAACATCATCTCTTGCATGATCCTCTACCACTGGTTCCTCAATTTCAGCATCCTCTACCAGCGCTCTCCGTCTGCTCATGGTAGAACCTGTGCCCTGAAAAACTGAATCCTCACCCCTCGAGCTGCTCCTCGAGCTACCCCTCGTCCCAAGCAAACTACGAGCAAAAGACTTCATTTTCTTTGACATCCTATTTTAACAAAAACAAGTTAGTAGTCCTTCTGAACTTCTGAACCTCAGGTGTAGCTGGATCCTCAAACTCGGTGGGTTGACCGGGGTTCTCTGAATCGACGGTTAGAAGCTCATGGCGTACATCGTCAAGCATCTCTTCCATCCTATCGTAGTCCTCCTCTTCATGTGACTGAACTTCCGATACAATACGAGGAGGTGGGTCCTCACCGTGGTGCACCCACACCTCATAGCCTGGCATATAACCGTTCTTGCAAAGATCTATCGACATAGTCCTCCTGTCAAGGAAATAAATATTCCGACACTTGGTACAAGGGCACCTAACATCGGTTCCAGTCTCTGACCGAGCAAAAGCACGGTCGAGAAACGCGTCAGTCTTGGCAACCCACTCACTTGATAGAGCACCTCTTTTCTTCCAACCTTCATACATCCATCGACGATCCTCCTCCATACTAGATACGAGATGTTAACTTGATTAGTTAAGTTAATCACGCCTCTAATCTAATAAACCACACTAATACAAGAAAAATAATTTAACGTGACCCTAAATCATATAAAATAACCTTATCTCCGAGGGCATAATAATTACCCTCGGAAATTAATAATTTAAATTATATAGACACCACTACATAACATTATCACAGGTGACAAATCATATAAAATGACCTTATTTCCGAGGGCATAATAATTACCCTCGGAAATTAAAAATTTAAATTATCTAAGCACCACTAAGTAAACGAAAACAAACTAAATTAATTACATAATCTAATTTCGCCATATAATCAAAATTAGGCCATCGGATATAATAAGATAAACATTATTTAACATACTAATTATTTAATAACAACATTAGAAACTACAAAACAATATTAATATATACAAAATAAAACTAAAAATACTTACTTAGATAATAGGGCGAGGCAATTCCGGCGCGGGCGGAGATGTGGCCGGCAGCGACGGGACAGCACCGGCGGTGTGAGCGACGGGGCGAGCGGGGCCGCGGCCGGCGGCGACGGCGGGCGGGCGGGGCGGCGAGTTGGGCTGCGTCGATGGCGCCGGGGCAGTGGGCGGCGGCGGGGCAGTGGGAGGCGGGGCGGCGGCGCAGTGGACGGTGACGGCCAGAGAGAGAAGAGAGAAAGGGTGAGCGCGCGTGAAAATAAACCCCGCGCCGGTCTCTGGCAGCGTTAAAAAATCTTACCTCCGACGGCTACGCTGCCAGCCGTCGGACATAACCTTATCTCCGACGGCCTCGTACACAGCCGTCGGAGATAAGCAGTATTTTCGAGCGCCCTTTGTGGCCGTCGGATATAACCTTATCTCCTACGGCCTCGTAGACAGCCGTTGGAGATAAGGTGGCCGTCGGATGTTTGTTAGTTTACTGTAGTGTAGGTGCTTTACATCTTCTACATGGGATGGGGAGAAAAGAAGTCCAACACGGGCCGTCTCAGTTTGGTGCATGTAGACGTAGTCATATGGTCGTCCTCCGGCAACTATACGTCTATACCATTCCAAATCATTGAACGTATAGTGCTGGGGACGGGGAGGCATGGGCGTGAATGCTGCAAGTGTCAAGCGCCCCATAGGCCATTGGCCCCCCCGTCGTGCGAGCCCGGCCAGGGACCCCGCGACAAGAGGCTAACCCAAGAAGCAAGCAAGCGGCCAAGAACGCTGATTGATTTGATAAATCCGGCCTGCTAGTCGGCTCTGACCGGCCGCCAATGCAGGCGGAACGCGTCGGCGTCGGCGTCGGCGGTGAGCTAGCTGCCAGGCTGCGCCGGCCGCGAGGTGTCCTTTTCGCTCACGGTCGGAGTAGCTGCCGCTTCGCGTCATGCGGTAAAGCCGCCAGCAATGGAGGACTTTTCGCGATCGAGTGCATGGTTAGTGACTTGACGAGGGAGTACTGATCCGTCCCATCGATCAAGCACATCCGAGATCCATCTCATGCATCTGCTGTTATGGTGGACGCATTCGGACCGGCCGGTCGCAGTCGGCTGGCGTGGAGGCCGGTAGTTAGGGGAACCCTCCAAACGCTGCACTGCTGGCCGGTCGGTCCCAGCGGGTCTGTTCGTCCTTGGAGGTCACTACTCGCTAGTCGTGAGTGCACAGCATAAAAGCCGGGGATCCCGCGCGAAACAACGGCACACTACGTGGCACCTGCTGAGGCCAGCCTACAACAGCTTTACCTGCTTTAAATTTACCAGTGACGATACAGATATTCAATCCAATGTTAACGCACAGCAATTACATGATAACGGAAATACGTATATTATCATCAACATTAACTTCTCATTTTTTTTATCTACAAGTATGAAACTAAACTCTGGATCGGAAGCGTCTCCTCCTTTCCCTCGTTTGTTCAGCCACGCATTACAAGTGCCTCCTCCTCTCCGTCATGCCTCATCTATTCTTGTCTCGCTGCCTACAGAGACAAGACGGGGGATAGTCGACTGTTGAGCCACGCATCGTCGGTGGTGGCGCCTCCTTCTCCTCTATGTTAGATCTCCTTGCCTCGCTGCTTATAGAGCGAGACGCGTGTTCTTGCCCCGGTACCTATAGAGATGTATGGCGACGGAGAGTTGTGGCGGCGATTTGAGGCGCTTGCTGGTAGAGAAAGTTAATGGTTGCACGTGGGTGGGGCGTGGCAGCATTCGGTGAGTTGGAGGCCAGCAGCGGTGCGGAAGAATCTAGATGAAGGAGGCGGGGATGGGGAAAAGGATGGGAAGTTAGGTTAATATACGATGGCAACAATGAGCAAACGAACGTGGTGGTTGTATGGTTGGTTGCACATGCAAGAGCTAAGACTTATTTTATCTGGTTGTTAGGTGACACGTGCATGGAGAAAAACATATCTACGCACTTCGTGCGTGAAGCATGACGCGTTGTGGAAGAATCAAGATGAGGAAGGCGGAGACGGGGAAAGAGATGAAAAGTTGAGGTTAATATAGGACGTCGATAATGAGGGGGAGGAGGAAGCGCTCATCGTGGTTAAATGGTTCGTTGCGCATGCAAGAGATAAGACTTATCTTATCGATCCTGTTGTTAGACGAGACATGGGGTCATCTATTGAAGTTTATTCTCATGAAATGCAAGGGTTTTTTTAATAAATGTTGACACTAGACGACTATCAAAACTAGTGTTTTATAGGAGTAGAGATTAAAAACAGCTTTGGAAGGGAAATGTGTTAGATGTCATTTCTAACTTGGTTTTGGTGATTAATGTCCAACACAACCTTGAACAGTTTTGCTAAGTGCACACTTGCAGGTTCATTCAAGTCAAATTGAGGTTTGAAATCTAATACTCAACTCAAACAAGGCCAGAAAACGGCCAAACATTCTTGAGCACTTTGGATAGACTAGAAACATTATATATCACAAAAAATGCATTTTGGTGCTCATATTGAGTTGAAACATGAACTTTGATATGAAAAAGAGCTTCAGGTATGAATCTATGACTTAGCAAGTCAAACAGACTCTAAATATGTTTGTCTAAGTCATAGGAAAGCTCTTAAGGATAGCAAATTCGAATTGGAGAAGATTTGCTAAAAAGCAAAAAATGGGTTGTTTTGAGGCTCACCGGACCGATCTGGTGGTGCACTAGATAGGTTGGCTAGAGAGCCCTGTAGAAGAGCTTTGGTGGCTTGACACACCAGACCAGTCCAGTGGTGTGCTAGACCACTTCACTAGAGAGGCATGAAGAAGACAATAGAAGACTCTAGCACACCTGCCAGTTCGGTGGTGCACCAGACCTTAGTCCAACGGCTCCTTCCGGCTCAAAAAATAAGCGCAACCACTAGCTGACGTAGCAGATGGTCTAGTGGCAGACCAGACAAGACCGGTGCAGACTTTAGTTGGAAGGTCCTAGTCAGGATCCTAGAGGCGATGGTATTGTTGGGGGTCTCGTGGTGCACCGGACCAGTCTGGTGCGCCTTCGTAGAGCAGAATTTCAGCAAGTCTGCCAACAGCTATTTGAGCTACTTGGGGCTATAAATACCCCATGCATTAGCCTAATTGAAACACCAAGACACTCAGAGAGCTAGTACATCATTTCTATGCATTAGAGGAACACACCAAAGTGATCCAAACGCCCATTCTCGTGAGATAGAGCTATGTTGTTGTCGTGCACTTGTGTTCTTATTCTTTATGTTCTTGTTTTTTGGTGTTGTTCTTGTGCTCTTGTGTGTTCTCTCTCTCACTCGTGTTTCTTTAAGATTGCTGCTCCCATAAACTTTTTTATGGCTGCAAGAGACTCCAATCTGTGGAGATCCTTGTGAGGAGATATTATAAGGAAGATATGTGGCCTCAAGTTGATCATTGGATCACTAGAGAAGGGTTGTGTGCAACACTAATCCTTTGGGACACCACAATGGGGGTGTAAGCTCTTCAGAGTTAAACCTCGATCAAAAATCATTATGTCTTGTGTGCTTTACTTTCTATGATTTATTCTCCCTTTCTCTAAGTTCTTGATCTTCACTTGTGATTGACCTTAAACTAATTCTACAATCAAGTTGGGCATCAAGAGCAGGAACTTCTCATTGAAAGCTCTCTTGTGGGTTTTAGTTGTTTGGATGACAACCCAGTTAAAGGACTGACATGTGTGTTAAGTGTTGGATAGGCACTTAGTGTGAAGCTTGTAAAGTTCAAGACAAGTGTTCAAGAGTGATGGTCCAAAGGTTGAGTTGATTATGGTTGTGGACATCAAAAGTGAACGAGTACATTGCTTATGTGAGACATGGTGTGCATATCTTGGAGATAACTGTTCAAGCCAAGGATGGCAGCAAGAAGAGCTTCGAGGTACTGAGTGCACGGGAGAAGGTCAAGGAGGTTGAGGAATCGAAAGCCAGGGGTGAAGAGACTTGCAAAGTCAAGGATTGATCGAGTTGAGAAAAGATATGGTGCATCGAGAATCACTATCTAAGGACATGACTTACAACCAATGTGGTAACATATATGGTTAAGTGGTGTAAGTCATAAGGCTCAAGTTCTAGTTCAAAACATAGAGCAATGTCACTAGAAGGTGGAATAGTGTCAAAGCTAGAACCTAGAAGCAACCCGAAAGAGCTAAGTTTACTTTGACCCTGAATTTGGGTTGTTCCTATGTTTGGATATGTTCTGTGTGATCTACGCTGGGTGTTGGAGCTCATAGATGGCAATCTGGATCAAGTCTTGGAGACTTGGAGTTTTGGGATCTAACATCAACCTCAAACAGGCCAAAAGGAGCAAACAACGATGAAGGTTAAGTATGCAAGTTTAAGTGCTCAAATATGTTGCATGCACGACAAACCGAATGCGAACCATGTACGTGCCATGATCAGAAACTCACGTGCACAACGATTACATAGTTGGACATCATCACATATTGCTAAAAATAAATAGAGAAAATAGTACTTTATTACATCAAGATGTGCAAGACATCCACAGAGTCATTAACATAACATAGTCATTATCATAATCAAAGTGCGGAATACGAAACGTAGTAGATAAGGCCTTCATAGGCAACTAACTGGGGTTTGCCACTAACACGACTAGAACTCATCGTAGTCCTGAAACTCCTCAAAGTCCTCCATGTTGCCTGCATCTCCTCCTGAGTACTGATTACAATGAGGACAACCTGGGGTTGGGGGTTTTTAAAGCAAGAGTGAGTACACATCAACGTACTCAGCAAATGTCCCGTTTGGCTAAAGTGGACTAGCTGTATGTGGAGTTAAGGTTAAAGAAGTTGCTTTTAGTTGGTCAGGTATTTATTTCTAGTAGTAAGTCAAGTTTTAGTAATAAACCCAGTTATTACCCAAAAGTACTCCCTCCAAGAGGAAATACCATAAACCACAGTTATATTCATCATCAGTTACCATCATCATAAAAGTAGCCAAAATATTCTAATCAAAGAGGATAACAAGGCTGCTTTTAACCGTGAGCGCGACTGATATACCAGTTTCTAACACTCTGTAGAGGTTGCACACTATACCCACGAGTCGTGATCCCTGTTTGCCTCGGGTCGATCAAACCCTCAAACACTACCAAGGTGAGTAGCCAAGGTTTCACTACGTAGCCTTTACAAAGATTCCTAAGAGGTCATAGCCGCCCGTTAGGTTTCTCCAATTTTATAAACACAGTACTTCTCCCCATAGGAAGGATGACTATCAAAACGAAATCGAAAGAACCTCGGCAATCTTCCTCGACAGAGCAAGTACTATGGCCGGACCCCACTAGCGACCCTATGACAAAGCCAACTGCACCTCAAGTTCCTCTAATTATTTGGCTAAGGGCGTCCCATTCCACCCTCATGGTTATACTGTTATCCTGGGTGGTCTCTCAACAAATAGGTCCTTACGGAGAGGTACTCAGGTGTGACGGAACCTCCCAAGTTATTAGGCCCACCTACAGTTGTCCTCGTCCAGCGGACCTCAGACAACCCTGCAGGTGCACCTGATTACTTGACAAGTTCGGTATCTAAATTCCTTACCTTTCCCAAGAGCGTTTCACCCGTCATGTAGACATTACAATTCATCGGAGATACGAAAGTGCGGAAGCAGTTACAGTAACTCACCTTTTATTAAAGTAGGAGAGAGTTATAATATTACAGACCAGAAACAAATATAAGAGTGATGAGTATTATTATCACATCACTTTGGGAGGCAAAACCCCTCCCAAATAAACAGTAAAAGTTTTCTTAACGGAGGATCCTTCCTCCCGCAGCTTTAGTCTTGATTCTCTTCTTTTGGTACCACCTTTGAACAGAAGCAACAAAAGTTGGCTGCTTCTTCACCTAAAACAACATGGGACAAAGCCCTGAGTATGAAGTGTACTTTCGCAAGACTTACCCGACAACGTAAAAGACTCTCAAGGATATGCTGGCCTTTTGGGGATCAAGGAATGGCTTATCAATAGTTAAAGACTCTGTTTGCAGAAATGCTTACTAATAGTGGATCCTTAAAAATCAAATTTTACTTGTCAGGTTAAGTGAAGTTACCTGAATCTAGAGTTCTTTCTACCCTAGTTCAATCACTTGACCTATCCTAGCCAATTTCTTATCAAACCTTTATATTCACTGGAATGCTACATGTAAGTCAGTGACCAAGTCTTCATAACCGCGAAGTTACGGCGATCCGAATCAATTATACTCAGATGAGGATCTCCAACCACACAACATACGTAGCATTTAACCCTTGCATATGTCAACTCGCCACCGGGGTTCTTAAGACCAGATCAGGTTCACGCCAACCGAGAGCACAGATACACCACCGTCCAGCTTCTTGCCATAGAGGGTACATGCTACTCTCGCCATCTCTCCACTCCCATTGCGTGTTATCTTATTCTGGTCTTAGTTTGCCCGAGGCAAAGCTTACCCATGACGAGGAATGTGACCAGTTAAAGGGTCCTCGGTCATCAAGCCTACATCGAGACGGTCCTTAATCGACTCAGACGGAGACACTACACCGAGACTCTTTTCTCGTGCAAGTCATCCACCCGGTCTCAGCTTTATCATTTCAAACCCAAAGTTTGGTACCTGGCAGAGGTACATCTTTTTTGATGTTGAACCCATCATGGCCATGATGAATCCATCATCAAGTTTTATTTTTGAAAACGTCCCACCCACTTTGAAGCAACATCTTTTGTAAAAACAAAACATTTTGTTTTCTAAAGCACGGCTAAGCACAAGCAAATCCTTTTTGTAAATCAGGGAATAATCAAATCCAAGGAAGGAAATGCAGCAATGGTTTAGCACACAACTCCAATCACTTAATGCATCAAGTAAGTGAGAAAATTTTTAAAAGGAACAAGGAGGGGGCAAATGCAACGGGGCTTGCCTTGTGTTACTGGTGACTCAGGCTCTGTTCCGCAGATATCAAAATAAAAATAGTTGCCTACCTGATGTTCCTCAGGTGGTAGTGGTGGTGAAGTCTTCGCTTCTTCGACTTCTACTTCCTCTTCGTTTTCTAAATATAGCCATACATAATAATGGATGCCCATGTAATGCTCATGAGAGTGCAAAGATAATAAGAGTTTATTATCTAAAGTCTTGAATACAACTTTCCTTCATGGATCTCCGAGAACTTAGGGTTTCCGGAGTCAATAGTGAAGTTCATAGGGCAGGGGGCTAGGGTTTTGGGTTCTAAGTATCAAACATGGTCCAAATCATACCAAACTTTACTCAAGGCTTCTAAATATTATTTAGAGTTTACCCTAAAAATTTAGTGAATTTTTGGATTTATTATTTATTCCCTAAAAATCCAGAAGCATGGTTTTTGGCTATTTTATATGCTCTATAATTTCCTATTTGGACTAAAAATCATGAAACTATTTTTAGTAAATACTATAGGAAATTAGAAGCCTAAAAAAATTGGTCTTGTATTTTTAGCATTTTTCTACAATTTTCTAAAACTTCTTTAGCTCTGGTAGAAAAAAAAGAAAAGTCATAAACAGTATTGGACCGAAACCAGCCCGAGCCGGCCTAAAACAAGAGGAAAGCGCCCGTGTGCCAACTTTGCATACAGACCCCGTTGTTTTAAATAACCCGAACTGAGTTCATCGCACTATTTCTATGAGTCACTGACAGTTTACAGAAACCTCCCCCAAGTTCTATTCCTTCACCGCCCGAGGTCCACGACGGCGAATAGCGCGGGGTTGAACTCCGGTGAGCCTGTGCTGGCTGATTCGCGCAACGGCCGGTGCTCCCGAGTGGTAGACACCAAATCGGACCCCTCCTAAATCTTTCCCCTCACTTAATTTCACGAACGGCTACCAAATTTGTTCTGTCCACGGTGACAACGGGCATCGCGGACAGTCAACCGCGTTCCCGGTGATCTAAGACAGCCTGGCTCAATTGAATTGGCCGAGGGGCATCCAGGGAACCTAAGGAGGCTAAAACAAGGGAGGAGGGGGTATGAGCATACCTGGAACAGGCTAGCCACGACGAGGTGTTTCTATGGTGGCGAAAACAGAGATTGGGGGCGGTGAGAAATTTACGGTCTCTGGTGAACGATTGGAGGCAAGACTTGGTGGCTTGGTGCGTAATTACCTTACGGAGCTCGAAGTGCGCTCAATTTATAATGGGCTTAAGCGGTGGTCTGGAATTTGGACGAAGACGCGCGGCAGCCAGAGAAACAAGAAGTTACTGGCACACGTGATCAGTGTCTTTCGTCGTGGCGAGCTCACCGGCGATGAACAGACACCGCAAGCCGAGCCATTGCGACGTGGTAAAAAGGGTCATTGCCTGGCATGACCGGGGGAACGACGGTACCCGCGGTAATGGCCGCGCGGCCACGTCGCCGGCACAAGTGGGCAAAGGGCAGAGTGACCATGGTGGCTTGTGTTTATCTAGGGCAAGATCTTTTCACGTCGAGCATAATCCACTAGCTCAGGGCATGAATCGCGATGACCGGCGGTGCGAATCCAGACGCGCAGATCTTTGGCGGTGAGAGACTGAAGCCTGAGATATTTAGTGCACTGTACCATTAGGTTGTTCTTTAGTAAGCGTGACAGATCAACTTTGGGTTCAATTTTCTCCTAAATTTGCATGGAAACTAGTTGATCAGCTTGTATCAAAGTTGTTGTCTAATGATCCATCTATAATTTTGTTATAGCAACCCTAGCCAAACACTTACTGGATCATCCACGAAAAGACTCCCAAAGTTCATCTGATGTCACTGAATATAAAAATTCAGGTTTAGGCTAACTGACAGCCCAACTTTGGGCCTAGTTTTCTCTCAACTTTGCATAACAACAATTCTTAATCCCTTAAGCAAAGTTGTTCTCCTAACATAGCTTTACAAACTGGATGTGTTGACCCAGGGCAAAATCTTCATAACCTGGGAGATATGGGGCTTCAAAGTTGAGCCAATGTCACTGATTTCAAACTTATCTATATGATCCAAAAGTGGCTTTTTGCAAATAGGCCCAACACTTAGGGTTTCATTTGCAAATCCCTAAATAAGTGAACCATATGACTAAAGACACCCTATTTCCATGATTTTTGCACTTAGGTCCAAAAGGTGCACACTTTTACAAATACCCCCTCTAGGGTTTCAGTCCAGGGTTTTTTAGGGTTCTATTTAGGGTTTGTGGTACTTTTAGGGTTTTAATGCCACTTTAGTCCATTCATAGTGATATTTTATGATTATTATAACTAAGCTTTGGAGTTTTTCTCTTGGTTAAGCTTTGGTCATCCTTTTAAGCACAATCTAGGGTCAAGCACTATACCCTTAGGGTTTTCCTTAAAACATGTCCCATCAATACAACTTATTTGAAATTTTTGCCTAGTGAATGCACTCTAAGTGTGACAAACACATAATATGCCAATGCTTATGATGTCATGCTCAAGTTTTAGTGATAGTAACACCAGAGGTGTTACATCCTCCCCCCATAAAAGAATCTCATCCCAAGATTAAAAGTCCTAGGGCAAGTAATGGAAAAGGAAACGCGTCATATTTGTATTTCCTTATTTCTAGTACAAGGCACGGGCGGTATGGGGTTCATTCTTCTATTACAACAAATGTATACACCTTACAAATTACATGAGGCTAAAAAGCCTGGGAAATTCTTTTCTAAAAAGCCTTGAGTTTCCCATGTAGCCTCATCTTCTGAATGCTGGTTCCACTGTATCTTGTAAAACTTGAGAGTTTTCCTTCGGGTAATTCTGTCCTTTTGATCCAAGACTCGAATAGGGTGTTTTGAATATGTCAAGTCTAGTTCTAAGGCAACATCCGTTACTTCAATGGTTCGATCGGGAACCCGAAGACACTTCTTCAATTGAGACACGTCGAACACATTATGTACAGCAGACAAGGTTTCGGGTAACTGGAGTCGGTACGCCACTGGTGCATATCTTTCAAGGATAGGAAAAGGACCAATGTATCGAGGTGCAAGCTTCCCCTTTACCCCGAAACGTGATACACCCTTCATTGGTGAAACTTTCAAATAGACATAATCTCCAACTAGAAAATACAGGGGTTGTCGTCGTTTGTCTGCATAACTCTTCTGACGAGCTTGAGCTTTCTTCAAATTATGAATTATTCGCCGAACTTTTTCTTCAGTCTCCTTTATCATATCTGGCCTGAAGAAACTTCTTTCACCTGGTTCAGACCAGTTTAACGGAGTACGACACCGTCGTCCGTATAAAGCTTCAAAGGGTGTCATTTTGATACTTTCTTGATAGCTATTATTATATGAGAACTCCGCTAATGGTAAACAATCATCCCATTTCTGTGGGAATTCCAGAACACAAGCTCGTAGCATGTCCTCATGTATTTGATTTACCCTCTTAGTTTGACCACTTGTTTGAGGATGATAGGCCGAACTATGGAGCAACTTGGTACCCAAGGATTTGTGAAGTTCTGTCGGCGTTTCGGACCTGGGGGGTCCCTGGACCGACTAGTAAATTTGTTGTTGCGTGTCCCTGCCCAGATGGGTTGGTGCGAGATGGAACACAAGGGGAAAATGAGCCTTGTATTATCCTGCACCAGGATGCTCATAGTAGGGGTTACACGCGTTGCGAGAGAGCAAGAGCGGGAGAGCGAGTAGGAGAGAGCGAGAGAGAGAGAGAGAGGGTCTGGCCCTGCCCGTCTTCTCCCGTCCCTTTGTCGTGCGTCTACCCGTCCTCCCCTTTCCTCCCCCCTGGACATCCCCTTTTATAGACATAAGGAGATGGCCCAGCTGTACAATGGGGGTGTAGCTATGTGCTACGTGGCTAGCGGGGAAGTGCCTGGTCGCTATGCACGTGTTAACGTGTCTGTTGGAGAAGTGCATGAACCCTGTAGAAGTACAGTTGTTGGCATGGCATGGATCCTGCTGACATCTCCTTGCTTTCATAGGGGGCTTGAGAACCACCGACATCATGGACGCATGCGAGGAACCATCATTGCTTGTTACCGGGGTAAGCTAGATGGGACGCCAGTCTTGTTCCTTTGTATCCTGAGCTAGCTAGGAGTAGGGTAATGATGTATCCCTTGTGGCGTGGTCGATCTGAGCCTGAGGTCAGGCGAGGCGGCGGCTCCTCCGAGGCCAAGGCCCAGGGTCGGGCGAGGACGTGACTCTTCCCGAGGCCGAGGCTGAGGCCGAGCCTCGGGGTCGGGTGAGGCGGAGATCTCCTCCCGAGACCAAGGTCGAGGCCGAGGCCTAAGGTCTGGCGAGGCAGAGCTTCCTGTTGCGCCCGAGGCTGAACTTGGCTATTGTCGGTTTCACCCGGGTGGTTGGCACAGCAGCCGGAGCGAGGCGGGCGGTGCTGTTTTCCTGTTAGATCGATCAGTGAAAGGGTGAAGTGACTGCGGTCACTTCGACCTTGTCGACTGAGGCACGCGTGTCAGGATAAGGTGTCAGGCGATCCCAGCATTAAATGCGCATGCAATACGATCGACTGATAAGGCAATTTGGCAAAGGTCGCTTGCACGAAAAGGCTTGCCTTTGGTTGAGCCGAGGGTGTGCTCACTGCCTGAGGAGACCCTCGGGCGAGAGGTGAATTCGTCCGGGACTACTGTTCCCGCCCGAGGCCGGGCTCGGCCGAGGCGAGATCGTGTCCCTTGGTAGACGAAGCCTTGACTTTGACCCGAACTGCAGTCTTTATGGTTTGTTCTGAAGGTGTTTATCAGCCGTGTTTAGGAGTGTTGGGGGTACCCCTAATTACGGTACCCGACAGTAGCCCTCGAGCCTTGAAGGGAGTGTAGGCACTCGCTTGGAGGTTCTGCCAGATATTTGCGAGGGGACCAGCCTTTCTCAGTTATGTTTCCTTCCGGTGGGTGCGCGCGAGCGCACCCGCCGGGTGTAGCCCCCGAGGCCTCGGAGGAGTGGTTTGACTCCTCTGAGGTCTTAATTCTTGCTGTGATGCCTCGGTCGGCCTGGTTGTTCCCTCATGCGGCCTGGCCGCAGCCTGGGTGCATGATCAGGCTCCGAGTTTTTGAGCTGGTTTGTTGATGCTGTCAGCAGTTTTGGTCGCATCCGGGTGCGAGGGCAGCCCCCGAGCCTCTGCACGGAGCGAGAGGACGATCAAGGACTGTCTCGACTTTTATTATACGCCCCTTCGTCGCCTTTTCGCAACGAGGAAGGGGGGAAAGCGCCACGTTACCCTCGGAGGGTACCGATCATGGTGTTTCCAGTGAGTTGCTAATGGGTGATCCGAGTGGACGCCCGTGCCCCGTTCGTTAAGGGTCGGCTAGTGGCCCAGAGGCACGCTCCAAAAGTACCTGCAGGGGATTTGCTGGACCCAGACCCATTTCGACAGGGTCCGAGGGCTCGGTGCCTCCCTCCGGTGGGATTCCATTACAAATCGTTCCCACTGGTCTCAGAAATGTCATAGGGTACCTCGGGAGCGTAGCCCGAGCCTCAGCCATGTAACGAATGTACCCAGGGTCATCCCTCACTCTGCGTGCTCTGGGGCAGCTATCGAACCCTTCCGAGGGGCCAGCCTTTGAACCCCTGATCAGTAATGGGCGCGGAGCCTGAGTGCTCTAGGGTGGCTGTCGAACCCTTCCGAGGGGCCAGCCTCCGAACCCCTGATCAGTAATGGGCGTGGAGCCCGAGTGCTCTGGGGCGGTTGCTGGACCCCGCAGGGCGCAACCTTCGAACCCCTGATCAGTAGGAGGGCTCGGGGGCCCGAGTGCTCTGGGGCTGCTGCTGGACCCCGCAGGGTGCAACCTTCGAACCTCTGATCAGTAGGAGGGCTTGGGGGCCCGTGTGCTCTGGGGCAGCTGCTGGACCCCGCAGGGCGCAACCTTCGAACCCCTGATTAGTAGGAGGGCTCGGGGGCCCGAGTGCTCTGGGGCGGCTGCTGGACCCCGCAGGGCGCAACCTTTGAACCCCTGATCAGTAGGAGGGCTCGGGGGCCCGAGTGCTCTGGGGCAGCTGATGGACCCCGTAGGGCGCAACCTTCGAACCCCTGATTAGTAGGAGGGCTCGGGGGCCCGTTTCCTTTGCGGAGAACGATCCTTTTCAAAATATCCCCTTTCCCGGTCCCTGTGGCAAGAGAGAGGGGAAACGGAAAAGGATATGAATTTAAATAATGTGGCGCACCTTTTTTGACGCGGTCATCATGACGGAGGTGAAACGTCGCCCGCTTTGCCTGCAAAAGGTATCGCTTGCTCTGCCAAGGAGTTAATGCGATGGGACGGGTGATTCGCGGGGCGTCTATTGCTCGTGCGTGAGTCGTTTGAGGAACGGAAAGACCGTTTCACCTCCGGGTTTGAATTTCGCGGCGGGTTCGTGTGGCAGAACCTCTAAGTTATTGGCCCACATGCACCTGTCCTTGTCCCAAAGACCTCAAACGGCTATGCATGTGCACCAGATAACTTAACAGGATCTGTCCGATTGCCCCAAGGACATCGGATAAACCACTTACAACCAGAACCGCGAGATTAAGTAACACAAATCACACACACCAATATTTTTGCAGCGGAAATCTTATTACCAAATTTTACAAGTTACAAAAAATTTATATTATTTTATCGGAGTGATTACAAAAGTATAAGTTTGAAATATATGCTAGCTCAAATGACCATCCTCAATAAGAAGTATAGAAGGGTTACTTAGACTTATAAGAAGGTCGAGCCCACCGGCACTTAACACCATCACAGCAGCACAAGGTTAGAACCTGGAAAACAACAGGGAATAAAACCCTGAGTATGGAATTACTCAGCAAGACTTACCCGACTAAAGAAAAGACTCTCTAGGGTATGCTGGCTAGAGGGATTCAAGGTATGGCTTATCAAGAATCAAAGACTCTGTTTTGCAGAAAAGCTTACTACGAGTGGATCCTTAAAATCCAATTTTATTGTCAGGTTAGGTAAAGTTACCTACATCTAGAGTTCTGTCTACCCTAGTTCAAACACTTGACCTGCACTAGCCAATTTCTTATCAACCCGTCATCTTCGCTGGAGTTCTACGTATAGGTGAGTGGCCAAGTCTCCATAACCGTGGAGGTACGGCGATCCGAATCGATTATACTCAGCTGAGGATCTCCAATCACACGACATATGTAGCACTTAACCCTTGCATATGTCAACCCGCCACCGGGGTTCTTAAGACCAGTTTAGGTTCACGCGAACCGAGAGCACAGATACACCACCGTCCAGCCTCTTGCCACGGAGGCTACACGCTACTCTCGCCACCGCTCCACGCCCATTCCGTGTTATCTTATTCTGGCCTTAGTCTGCCCGAGGCAAGGCTTACCCATGACGAGGCATGTGACCAGTTAAAGGGTCCTCGGTCAGCAGGCCTACATCGACACGGTCCTTAATCGACTCAGACGGAGACACTACACCGAGACTCCTTTCTCGTGCAAGTCACCTGCCCGGTCTCAGCTTAATCATTTCAACCCAAAGTTTGGTACCTGGTAGAGGTACATCTTTTCCGATGTTGAATCCATCACGGCCATGATGGATCCACCATCAAGTTTTGTTTTCAAAAACATCCCAACCACTTTTGCCACATCATCTTTTCTAAAAACAAAACATTTTGTTTTTCTAAAGCAAGGCTAAGCATAAAAAAATCTTTTGTAAAACAGGGATTTCAAGGAAGGTAATCAAATCCAAGGAAGGTAATGCAAGAATTGTTTTAGCAATCAACTCCTATCACCTAATGCATCAAACAAGGTGATAAAGATTTTTAAAACACAAGGAGGTGGCGAATGCACCGGGGCTTGCCTGAGTAACACTAGGTTAGTGTTGGTTAGGCGATGAGCACTTGACGACCATTCTTTGTCTTGGCACTTGTCAGGTCATCCATCCTTGCGTTCGTCCTTCAGCTTCACCATGCGGAGTAGCCCGCGCTTGGGGTGGACTTGGTTTTTCTTCCGCATCACGCGATTATTTATCGTCCTAAATGAAATGCATTATGCATATGAATGCATATAAAGAACAATAACACTAGATATTACGATGCTACGCAAAAGAGAAATAACATATTTAATGACGAGACATTACGTACACTAGTTATCGATATATTGTTACTTACGACAATCATGTTCTTACAACCTAGCTAAACAGTCGAGGTAGCAATCAACATTCATTCCAAGCATGAGATCGACCAACACCTAAATTATCAGACCTAGTCTAGAGAACACACTAAACGACTTATAACTTTTAACTTCACAATTTTTGGACATCTAATACTTATAAAATTTGATAGAAGAACTTTTATTAACTTTCTAAACTAATTTACTGGTTAACCCGTGTATTATATATATCTACCATATACTTATCGCACAACCCTAAACTTTAAATTAATCTCAACATCGAGTAATAAACGAGAGAATCATCGCAATCAATTCTTCTATTTAATCCTACCATTTATTTAGTTGATGGGAATAATAAATCAACTTACCATAATTAACTCGAGCTGAAGTTGCGAGGTCAACGACGATCCTACGGACGAGGTCTCGGATTTGAAGGGCGATGCGGCAAAATTATTAGAATGGTGGGAGTCGTGGATACGGTTGTTGTTGAGGCGATTGACAACTGGTTCGAGCTTTTTGGTCGCGCACTCGGTGAATATTACTCGGCTAGCTTCGTCTTCACCCGACGCACAGAACGACGACAGGATTATGTCTGGAGCGAGCTGACGAGGTGGGGTTGAGTAGAGGATGACGGATTTGACGACTCGACGCTAAACGTGAACCCGCCAGAACCCGATGGATGAGGAGTGAGCGCATGCAGGGCGAGCAGGACGCAGCCAACAGGGGAGCTTCGACGACGAGCACCGAGAACGGCTCGACTACGGCGAACAGACAGCTCGCGGCCTGCGCGAGGGGCTCGACACGCAACCAAGGAATGGAGCAAAGGAAGCTCCCGAACAGCCTGGCGCGCAGAGGAAGAAAACCACGACGCACGCAGCAAGGCGACGGCGCGCAGGAACGCGGCAAGCAGGGGTCAGAGGCGAGCAGAGCAGGGGCTGGGTGCGGCATGGAAGAGCGAGCTGAGGGACGCGGCCACGAATTGGGAAGAACTGAAGGGAGCTCCATGGAGGTCGCGCGGTCAGGCGATTTTGAGGGAAGGACGAGCAGGGAAAGCAGGCAGCTGGACAAACTCCCGGGCTGAGGCCATTGATGGGCAGAGGGAGCTCCAGCGCCGGTGAACCTGCAGGGGAAGACGCCATGGGGATGAGAGAGGTCCGCGCGTAGAGGGTTTCGCGAGCTGGAGACCGTATCTGACAGCGGCGTTGTACCATGGCGAGCTAGAGATGATGGAGGGGAGCTCGGGCATTCACTAGAGGACGGCAGTGAGCTGGAAGAAGCCGTGAAGGGGAGGTGCAGGGGAGGAGTGTCGTGTGGAGGGCATGGTCGCTTGGTTCGGCGGCCGGTTGCTCAGCAGCAGTGGAAGGAGCACGACGGCCGGTAGTGAGGCAGGTCTGGAGGAAGAAGACAAGGCATGCTAGTGCGAAGGTATAGAAGATGCGGCCAGGGAGCATCAGCGTTGGCCGAGATGATAATAAAGAGCAGAAGCTAAACCAACGTAGATAAGAAAGAAATGAGATCTTTTTCCCAAGAAAAGTGAATGCTTAGGATAGGATGGGAGGATAGGATAGAGATTAGGCTGTGCGGTCGTACGCAGTGGCTGGATAAGAACGGAAGCAAAAAAATCAACACGCAGGAGACTAAGCGGTGGGATTAGAATTGATCCGTGGATATTTTCTTTTTGATTTCCTTTTCTTCTCTTCTTTTTTTTAATCCGAAAATCACAGATATTTCGATCACGATTTTTAGGAATATACACTGGGTTGACATGCTATACAGCTACACATTTCATTCTAATGATTTAGCGAACTAAATCATCTACTAATCACTTGCTGTCAGTACTAATTATGGTGGTTTGGTTTGCTTTGAACATGATGCAAATAGATCGAATAAGACGGATTTCGGCTTCGGTATTTTAATCAGCATCTGATTCAATTGATTGTAGACGAAGTCCGTCCGCTAACCGAGCACTCGGTTAGAAAACAATTTAATTAAAAATCCGTAGACGCGATGTCACGGATGACAAAAAAGAGATTAAATTATTTTACATTGAAAGTTTAGTCATCGAGTTCTATTTAATTGGCTCGGAATAAACTCATCCGAGTGAGTTCGGGCTTCCGAAGTCGTATTCGCGCGAGCAATGAATTTTAAATACTCACCGGACGCACCGATTTTTGGAACGACGAGATTCCGAACACCACGAAAATTTAGGACGAGCCCGAATAGATGAAAATAAAACGATGTCGCACTCACGACAGACGGAACGGATGTGATATTAAAATCGCAATAGACGAAGATAATTAAATTTTAGTATCTGTTTCATTCACTGATATTACGTGTTTAAATCCGTACTCGTTGTCGAGCGGAATATAAACACCTGGGGTGTTACAGCCCTCCCCCCTTAAAAGAATCTCGTCCCGAGATTCGGAGCGAAAGACCTTTAAGAGTGAAGAAGCACGTAACCCATATCCATATCAGCGATAATCGTGAGACATTTCTAAACAAAGGCGGGTGTCTCAGGATATTGTTTTCTCTATTGGACATAACATGTATTGACTTAACCCAATTTAGAAATGTCCACCAATAGAGATGATATCTGCCAGAGAAACACATAAGGTTCCATGTGTGCAGTTTGCTTTTTCTGATGACACTGTACTATCTGAGTCTGTTGAGCGAGTGGCGAATACGCAATTTTACCCAAACAGAATCAGATGCAACCTCTTGGGTAAAACACATAGAAAGAGGTTTATCAACAAGGGGTCAAAGTGCATTTGTAGCACACAAGACGGATGTGGAGGTCGAATACTGTCACGGTTAACATATGGCTAACCCGAGAATTCAGGTTCACGAAAGATGGTATAGATTCGAGGGAATCACCAGCGGAGGGGTCTATAGATATAGACTTTACGATCAGCACTAATCATGGATCGACTTGGTCACATATGCTAGAAAAGCACACGCGAAGCGATCAAAACATGACTAGAGCGATGATTAGGTGGTTATTGGCCGATTTAATCTCGATTCTTGTAAGTGCTTTTCTTAAGATGGATTGAACCAAGATGAGCCCAGGCAAATCGATAAAACAATCTCTAAACTCAGTCTTTATTCATTGGGCAGTTACAAGTTAGTAAAACCAACTTGTTGAACTACTTTTGACATTGAGCAGGTCCTCTCAGTACCATTGGTAAGCCAAGGGTTGAGAGTTCACTCATACTAACAGTTGATTATGCACTTGGGCAGAAATCCATTTGGTCAGGTTGTTCATCCGTTTCTTCATACGAGATGAACGGACTCGTTCGAAAATACATGGAGTAAATAGAAGAGCGAATGAACAAACTCCTGCATCTCAATAGTAGGGAAAAGCCAATCTCCAATTTGAGAGCTAATCAGTTGTCTCTTGACACTAAAAAGCTCCAAGGCTTCACCTTTACACAAAGGATGCAAAGGGAACTTGTATGAGTTGTCACTACCAAGATTAAAAGAAATAAGACCACACATGAAAGTGGTATGTCCTTTTGATCCGGCAAAGATGATAGATGTTGCTTGATAACTTAACAAACAACATAGAAATTGTTTTAAGGAAGAAGTCCACGGAAGATAACATATCAGTGTAGTTCCACAATGGATCATGACTAGAGACTTCGGTACCGGCATGCGCCAAGCAGCAGAATCCTGGGTGCACATTCACAGGAGGCTCTCAGTTTCGCCGCGGTACCATAATTTCATAACCATGACACCATTACAAAACTGGCACCAATAATAAATCTCACGTAGTAAAAACAGATTGTGCTAAGATAACACATTGATGTAGTCTCATAATGGATTATGACTACTAACTGTGATACCAGCGCGTGCCAAGTAGCGCAACCATGTGTGTACATTCACAGGAGGCCCTCGGTTTCGTCGTGGCATCATCGGCTTTAGTCATAACACCATTATCAGACGTAACCAATAAGAAATCTCGCGCCACACCAATGGATTGGGCAAGGGTGACAATGTACAAAGGGATACTCCACCTGTAAGAATGATTACAAGTAGAGAGCCAAATAGATCATGGCCCGATGAAATGAATAAGACATGGCCATAACCTAAACTTGATGAAAGGAGTATGATGGGAGACTGTTAATTTAGCCCCAAACATATTTCTATGCCCATCGCAGAGATTACAAGGTCAAGGATTATTATCTGATTAGATACGGAGGGAAAACAATAATAGGATTAAGTTGGTATGCCTTTGATAGATATGAGGAAACCAAAGGAATCGAACTCAATAAAATGATCGGACATATCTTTCCTAAGTTAGGTCGATAAAGTAACATGGCGGTCCATAAAAACAGGCAAAATGGATAAGGTACATCAGCTTGTACCAATTGTCAAGGGCATGGTCTAAGATGGAAATATGAGTCGAGATTCTTATTTTAAGCTTAAGTACCCTTTTTGTCCAACGAAGAAATTATCTAAGCATTTATTTGTATGTGTTTGGTCATGGTGTGATAACGGAAAAATCAACTTTGGGTCATGGTTCACTAAATAAGAACAGGGCCTAGTTTTGGGTTTAGGCAACAAGTCACTAACCTTCTATCGACACATCAAGCACAAGAGCAAGCACATAAAGCACCCTAAGAGGTCACCTAAAGAATGGAGGACACCTATTTCATAGAAGTTCATAATTCAGCATTACACCATATTATCTATAATCAATGGTTACTGGAATAAAGATAAGAGAAGCATCTTGGGTGTATAGGTGACAAACACGATGCAACAATCAGGATGCATGCTCGTCCTATGCGTCCTCACTGATTTTGCCAATATAATGTGGCAATAACGTTCTATATCGGTGGCATACGTATAGCTCTCACGGTATTTTGCTAGTCGTCAACTACACATACGTTTTCGAGGTTAGTGTACCTGCAGGAAATTTCATCACAGCCCATTTTCCCAATGATGCAGTTCACACATGACAGTTTATCACAGTTTATACTCCATATATTTCTATATGGAGGCCAGCTCATCATTAAGCGCCGAGCTACGCATAGGCGCCGTTGCCACACTTTAACCATAGGGCAACTCATTATGGTAACTCACCTTCTTACCTGAGTGTAGGTACGTCGTTACAAGTACATCACACTTCTCAGTATTCCCATGTCTGTATACCCATACACATCCATGGGGTACTGAATCCCAAAAAAATTAATTACTCCACATCGCAGCCTTCATATATACATATGTGTAACATGTATATAATCAAGCGCCACAATTAGCACTTTCCTAGACCGACGTTTGTTCGGTCATGCTCTCACATCTCACCTTACCTGAGCGTCGATCCATTCAAAACTGAATGGCCTCAAAAATAACATTACACATGTATGCAATACCCACCTGGTTGTGGGTTATGGTTTTGAACTAAGCCACCTAATAGTCCTTACTTAGGGCTTAATAGAGGATGTCACTAGCATTATAGTTTTTCAAAACTATTTTTGAAAGCCAAACAATGTGTTTAGTTGAAAATAGTTTTCTAAAACCAAAACTTTTGTTTTGAAAATACGTATGTGACAATATATACTTAATCCAGCTCTAATACCAGCCTGTGGCAGAACCTCTAAGTTATTGGGCCCACATGCACCTGTCCTTATCCCAAAGACCTCATACGGCTATGCATGTGCACCAGATAACTTAACAGGATCTGTCCGATTGCCCCAAGGACATCAGATAAACCACTTACAACCAGAACCGCGGGATTAAGTAACACAAATCACACACACCAATATTTTTACAGCGGAAATCTTATTACCAAATTTTACAAGTTACAAAAATTTTATATTATTTTATCGGAGTGATTACAAAAGTATAAGTTTGAAATATATGCTAGCTCAAATGACCATCCTCAATAAGAAGTATAGAAGGGTTACTTAGACTTATAAGAAGGCCGAGCCCACCGGCACTTAACACCATCACAGCAGCACAAGGTTAGAACCTAAAAAACAACACGGAATAAAACCCTGAGTATGGAATTACTCAGCAAGACTTACCCGACTAAAGAAAAGACTCTCAAGGGTATGCTGGCTAGAGGGATTCAAGGTATGGCTTATCAAGAATCAAAGACTCTATTTTGCAGAAAATCTTACTACGAGTGGATCTTTAAAATCCAATTTTATTGTCAGGTTAGGTAAAGTTACCTACATCTAGAGTTCTGTCTACCCTAGTTCAAACACTTGACCTGCACTAGCCAATTTCTTATCAACCCGTCGTCTTCGCTGGTGTTCTACATATAGGTCAGTGGCCAAGTCTCCAATCACACGACATATGTAGCACTTAACCCTTGCATGTGTCAACCCACCACCGGGGTTCTTATGACCAGTTCAGGTTCACGCGAATTGAGAGCACAGATACACCACCGTCCAGCCTCTTGCCACGGAGGGTACACGCTACTCTCGCCACCGCTCCACGCCCATTCCGTGTTATCTTATTCTGGACTTAGTCTGCCCGAGGCAAGGATTACCCATGACGAGGCATGTGACCAGTTAAAGGGTCCTCAGTCAGCAGGCCTACATCGACACGGTCCCTAATCGACTCAGACGGAGACACTACACCGAGACTCCTTTCTCGTGCAAGTCACCCGCCCGGTCTCAGCTTAATCATTTCAACCCAAAGTTTGGTACCTGACAGAGGTACATCTTTTCCGATGTTGAATCCATCACGGCCATGATGGATCCACCATCAAGTTTTGTTTTCAAAAACATCCCAACCACTTTTGCCACATCATCTTTTGTAAAAACAAAACATTTTGTTTTTCTAAAGCAAGGCTAAGCATAAAAAAATCTTTTGTAAAATAGGGATTTCAAGGAAGGTAATCAAATCCAAGGAAGGTAATGCAGGAATTGTTTTAGCAATCAACTCCTATCACCTAATGCATCAAACAAGGTGATAAAGATTTTTAAAACACAAGGAGGTGAAGAATGCACCGGGGCTTGCCTGAGTAACACTAGGTTAGTATTGGTTAGGCGATGAGCACTTGACAACCATTCTTTGTCTTGGCACTTGTCAGGTCATCCATCCTTGCGTTCGTCCTTCAGCTTCACCATGCGGAGTAGCCCGCGCTTGGGGTCAACTTGGTTTTTCTTCCGCATCACGCGATTATTTATCGTCCTGAATGAAATGCATTATGCATATGAATGCATATAAAGAACAATAACACTAGATATTACGATGCTACGCAAAAGAGAAATAACCTATTTAATGACGAGACATTACGTACACTAGTTATCGATATATTGTTACTTACGACAATCATGTTCTTACAACCTAGCTAAACAGTCGAGGTAGCAATCAACATCCATTCCAAGCATGAGATCGACCAACACCTAAATTATTAGACCTAGTCTAGAGAACACACTAAACGACTTATAACTTTTAACTTCACAATTTTTGGACATCTAATACTTATAAAATTTGATAGAAGAACTTTTATTAACTTTCTAAACTAATTTACCGGTTAACCCGTGTATTATATATATCTACCATATACTTATCGCACAACCATAAATTTTAACTTAATCTCTACATCGAGTAATAAACGAGAGAATCATCGCAATCAATTCTTCTATTTAATCCTACCATTTATTTAGTTGACGGGAATAATAAATCAACTTACCATAATTAACTCGAGCTGAAGTTGCGAGGTCAACGACGATCCTACGGACGAGGTCTCGGATTTGAAGGGCGATGCGGCAAAATTATTGGAACGGCGGGAGTCGTGGATACGGTTGTTGTTGAGGTGATTGATGACTGGTTCAAGCTTTTTGGTCGCGCACTCGGTGAATATTACTCGGCTAGCTTCGTCTTCACCTGACGCACAGAACGACGACAGGATTATGGCTGGAGTGAGCTGACGAGGTGGGGTTAAGCAGAGGATGACGTGTTTGATGACTCGACGCTAAACGTGAACCCGCCAGAACCCGATGGATGAGGAGTGAGCGCATGCGGGGCGAGCAGGACTCAGCCAACAGGGGAGCTTCGACGACGAGCACCGAGAACGGCTCGACTACGGCGAACAGACAGCTCGCGGCCTGCGCGAGGGGCTCGACACGCAACCAAGGAATGGAGCAAAGGAAGCTCCAGAACAGCCTGGCGCGCAGAGGAAGAAAACCATGACGCACGCAGCAAGGCGACGGCGCGCAGGAACGCGGCAAGCAGGGGTCAGAGACGAGCAGAGCAGGGGCTGAATGCGGCATGGAAGAGCGAGCTGAGGGACGCGGCCACGAATTGGGAAGAACTGAAGGGAGCTCCATGGAGGTCGCGCGGTCAGGCAATTTTGAGGGAAGGACGAGCAGGGAAAGTAGGAACAGCTGGATGAACTCCCGGGCTGAGGCCATTGACGGGCAGAGGGAGCTCGGGCGCCGGCGAACCAGCAGGGGAAGACGCCATGAGGATGAGAGAGGTCCGCGCGTAGAGGGTTTCGCGAGCTGGAGACCGTATCTGACAGCGGCGCTGTACCATGGCGAGCTAGAGACGATGGAGGGGAGCTCGGGCATTCACTAGAGGACGGCAGTGAGCTGGAAGAAGCCGTGAAGGGGAGGTGCAGGGGAGGAGTGTCATGTGGAGGGCATGGTCGCTTGGTTCGGCGGCCGGTTGCTCAGCAGCAGTGGAAGGAGCACGACGGCCAGTAGTGACGCAGGTCTGGAGGAAGAAGGTATAGAAGATGCGGCCAGGGAGCTTCAGCGTTGGCCGAGATGATAATAAAGAGCAGAAGCTAAACCAACGTAGATAAGAAAGAAACGAGATCTTTTTCCAAAGAAAAGTGAATGCTTAGGATAGGAACGGTGGGAGGATAGGATAGAGATTAGGCTGTGCTGTCGTACGCAGTGGCCGGATAAGAACGGAAGCAAAAAAATCAACACGCAGGAGACTAAGCGGTGAGATTAGAATTGATCCGTGGATATTTTCTTTTTGATTTCCTTTTCTTCTTTTTTTTAATCCAAAAATCACAGATATTTCGATCACGATTTTTAGGAATATACACTGGGTTGACATGCTATACAGCTACATATTTCATTCTAATGATTTAGCGAACTAAATCATCTACTAATCACTTGCTGTCAGTACTAATTATGGTGGTTTGGTTTGCTTTGAACATGATGCAAATAGATCGAATAAGACGGATTTCGGCTTCGGTATTTTAATCAGCATCTGATTCAATTGATTGTAGACGAAGTCCGTCCGCTAACCGAACATTCGGTTAGAAAACAATTTAATTAAAAATCTGTAGACGCGATGTCACGGATGACAAAAAAGAGATTAAATTATTTTACATTGAAAGTTTAGTCATCGAGTTCTATTTAATTGGCTCGGAATAAACTCATCCGAGTGAGTTCGGGCTTCCGAAGTCGTATTCGCGCGAGCGATGAATTTTAAATAATCACCGGACGCACCGATTTTTGGAACGACGAGGTTCCGAACACCACGAAAATTTAGGACGAGCCCGAATAGATGAAAATAAAACGATGTCGCACTCACGACAGACGGAACGGATGTGATATTAAAATCACAATAGGCGAAGATAATTAAATTTCAGTATCTGTTTCATTCACTGATATTACGTGTTTAAATCCGTACTCGTTGTCGAGCGGAATATAAACACCTGGGGTGTTACAGTTCGGGCGAAGTTTTGAATGGACCTTGCCGGGGCCTTTATATACTCGGAAGAGGGGCTGGCGGTGGTTCTTTACCCAGCCGTTTGTGCTTGCCTTCTGCTCCAGTTTCCGCAACCTAAGAGAATAGCCAGAAAAAAGAAAACCGCGCACCTCATCCCCTCCGCCGCCATCGCTTCCGCTTGGCGATGGCCGACAAGGTGACCGTTGTTTGGCCTCTCGACCCATGGCCTTTCTCTACTGTTTCTGTGGGGGACCTGGAGGCCCTTGTCGCCGATGGTTTGCTGCGTCCCCTCTCCGGCGAGCCGCAGACGGAGTGGATGGCCCCCGGGAGTGGGGTCGGCCCGACTCCGCCGCCGAGGTACGTGGTCAGCTTTATCCCCTTTCATGAGCGGGGGTTTGGCGTGCCAGCAAGCCGCTTCATGCGGGCGCTCCTGCACTACTACGGGGTGGAGCTGCACAACTTCAACCCCAACTCAATTGCGCAAGCGGCCATCTTCGCGGCGGTTTGCGAGGGTTTTTTGGGGATTGACCCTGACTGGGATCTGTGGCTCCATCTCTTCACCGCGGAGTTCTTTGCCGCAACGACGGAGGCAAAGAAGGTCCGTATGGCGGTGCGGGCCGGTGGCTGCACCCTCCAGCTGAGGCCGGGGCGCGCGCAGCAGTACATCCCCGCCTCCCTTGCGTCTTCGAACAAGGGGTGGTAGAACCAGTGGTTTTATCTCCGCAACGACGACGGGAGGCTCCCGCCGTTTTCTCAACAAGTGGTGACTGCCGCCGGCGTTAACTAGCGCTGGGGGCCACTCGCGAGAAACAGGAGAAGCTCCAGCCTATTCTGCAGGCCTTGTAGAAGTTACGAGATGGGGGCCTTACCGCTGCGGGGGTCGTCGTCGCTATCCATCGCCGGAGGGTGCTCCCTTTGGCAGAGCGGCCATTGCGGCTTGCAGAGATGAAGCCGGGGGTCGATTTGGAGGGCTCGCAGATGTCCTCGACCTCCCTCTCCGCCGACGACCTCCTCAAGCGGGTAGCAGGTTCGGTAGGGAAGCAGGACGCTGGCGCCCATACCCAGCCTGCGTTGCGCCCCGACCATGGGGTATGTGTCCCTGGTAAGTGTCCGATCCTTCTTCTATTTTGCGCCGAGTTCTTCGCGCCTTTGATCCTTACTATTGGGATTTTTGTTCGTCCCCAGGGGTTGAGGATTTATAAACCCGTCCGGCCACCGGTCCCGGAGGACGCGGTGGGCCGAGCCGCGCGGAGAATCGCCGCGGAGAAGGAAAAGGAGAAGAAGGATGCAAAAAAGGCCCAGGCTCACGAGTGGATGCGGGCTCGGGATGCCTTGGAGAAGCTTCGTCGGAGGCAGGCGAGGGACGGGCTCCCGAGGGAGCCGTCGCCGGAGACGCATGACGATGACGATGACGACGACGATGATGATGATGACGAGGACGATGACATGGCAACTCGACTTGGCTTCAGCCCGGACCCGGGGCTGGGTCAGGGGTCGCCGAGCCATCCTCCAAGTGGGCTAGTGCCATCAGTGCCTGGGGCCGGGACACAGAGGTCGCAGTCCGAGGAGCGGAGGCAGGCCGAGGGGGTACTTGGCCCCTTGGCCGAGGTAACTGGGGCGACTCCGGGGAGTCAGGCCGATCTGCTCGTCCTCCAAGAGCAAGTGCCCGTGCCGGCTGTACAGGAGGTTGGTCCCCTGGCCATCACGACGCCTGGGCAGGCCGCCCCTTCGGCACCTCAGGGGCGTCCGAGGCGGAAGCGGCGCCGAAGCTGGCGTCGGGGCATCCCTCTGCAGCGCCTGTGGGGAATGGGGCCCGAGGGGCCTCCCCACAGGCACGACTGGCCTTGGTCCGGAGCGGGTAAGTATCTGAGAATACATCTGTTTTGGTTTTTTCCCTGTGTGTCTTGATCTTGCTTTCTCTCTCTTTCTTCCAGCAAGCGGAGGCAGGGCTCGGCTGGTTTGGCCCCCAGGAAGGCCCTTAAGACGGGGCTGGCCTCCGCACAAGGTGTCCCCGAGCGAGGGGTCCAGGCAGCACGAGTTACCATGGGGCAAGCCTCCTAGGCTAACCCCTCTGCCGGAGCGGCCATCATGCCAGGGGAGGCCGCTGACGCAGCCACGGCCTTGAGCCCGGCTGACTTGTTTCCGGTGCCGGCATCGACTCCCGTCGGGGCCGTTACTGATTCATCTGCAGAGTCGTCCGTCGCCGCGGATGTCGGGATGGCTGAGGTGCTGCCGCTCGTGGTCGTCCCCGACCTCCCCGTTCCTGGCTATGAGGAGAAGGCGGCCGTCGTTGCCGAGGTCGGCGATCGGAGGCCTGCTTCCTTAGCTGAGGAGAGGCCCAACACGTCGATTGCGGCGGTACCCGAAGCACTGGCCACAGGGGGACCCAACGCCTTGGTCGAGGTGCGCGCGGAACCGTGGCCCGTCTTTGGGAGCAGCGGCCTTATCCCCGCGCAGCTCAACCTCGATGAGTGGTGTGGGCGGCCGCTCCGGTTCTGGAGCCATGCCACCTCGGACTCGGAGCCCCTCCTCTCCCTCGATGATGAGCTGGAGGAGAGGACTCGGGATAATTTCCGTGAGTATATCGAGGCGGCAATGAGGTCGCTTCAGTCGGCCATGGAGACCCTTTCTAGGGACGTTCCCAGGGTCTTCCAGGTAAGGATTTAGGCGTAGACCTTGCGTGACCAGGGCACTCTTTGTAATACCCTGTTTTCCTTCCTCAGGAACTTGCGGACGTGAGCACCGCCAAGTCGCTGTTGCTCCGCCGCAAGAGAGACATCTGGGATTCGCTGCAGTCCCAGAGGACCGTGCTTGCCGAGGCCAATGAGTGCCTCGCCCAACGGAGCACCGAGGTGGTGGACCTTCGGCTGCTCTGTGATGAGCTAAATTCGGTGGCAGCGGCGGCGTGGGCAGAGGTGGCGTCGGCACGGACTGAGGCTTCGTCGGCCCGGGAGCAGGTGGCTTCCCAGGCCGAGGAGATGCAGCAGCGGCGGCTGGAGCTTGGCTAGGTCCTCGGCGAGCTGGACCAATCTCAGAGCGAAGCTGCCGAGGCTGCGAGCTGGGCTGAGGCCCTTAAGGGTCAGCTGGCTGAGGCTACGGGGTGGCTAGTCGAGGCGTCCGCTCGGGCCGAAGGTATGTGTCGCCCGCTTTGTAGCTTTGACTTAGCTTCATTCTTCACCTCGTGTATGAAGAATTTTGTTTGGCTGTCTGCAGGGTTGGAGACGGCTCTTAGCGAGTCCGTCAAGAATTGCAAGGCGCTTGCCCAGGCGGCTGAGCAGAAGGAGGCCGACCGCGTGGCCATGTTCGAGGCTATCTCAGCCTTTTGCCTGGCCTTCGGCCTCGATGATGTCCCCTCGGATAGCTCCCCCCAGAGTCACCTGCGGGCCTTGGGCGGCCACATGCGTGGCAGACTCCGCGGGGCGCTGCACCATATCGTTAGGCGGGCCTTCGCCGTGCTCGCTTCCCACTACGACGTGGATCTGGAGCGGGTCAGCGAGGGGTACTGCTTACCCGACGAAGATAGGCTGCCTTAGCTGAGGTCCAGAGGCTTGACACGGCCGTCGCGGGCCCAAGCGTGGTGCTAGCGTCCTCCTTCGAGGTGGAGATCCTCTCACTCGAGTCGACGTCTGAGGCCAAGCCAGATTCCGCCGAGGGTGGAAACGACGCCAAGGGCGCTGCTCCTCCCCCTGCCGATGTCTGATTCCTGCAGGAACATTTTGTCCGAAGCATGCGTATGTTTTTTGCGGCCGCTGAGGCCTAAACATATTTAGCGTTTGGATTATAAAGCTGCGTTTTCTTTCCTCTCGTTTCAAGCATTTGGACTTGTTCGTCGGTAGCAGAATCGCTTTATCCGAGCGAGAGTTACTTTTCGCGGAAGGTGATGAGTGAGGTATCCGTATCCCGGAGTCGTAGGAGTCCCTCGGCTCGGTTGGCCTTGCCGTTTACGTGCTCTCTCGATCGTTTTTAGGATCCTGTTATCGATATAGTCAAAAATGCACGAAAGTCGTTTTCTACCCGAGCGTTAGGACTTGTTCGGTAGCAGGATCGCTTAACCGAGCGTGAGTTACTTTTCGCGGAAGGTGACGAGTGAGGTATCCGTATCCCGGAGTCGTAGGAGTCCCTCGGCTCGGTCGGCCTTGCCGCTTACGTGCTCTCTCACTCGTTTGTAGGATCCTGCTATCTATATAGTCGAAAGCACGGAAGTCGTTTTCTACCCGAGCATTAGGACTTGTTCGATAGCAGAACCGCTTATCCGAGCATGATTTACTTTTCGCGGAAGGTGACGAGTGAGGTATCCGTATCCCGGAGGCGTAGGAGTCCCTCGGCTCGGTCGGTCTTGCCGTTCAAGGTCTCTCCCGCTCATTTTCAGGGTTCCATTATCGATGTAGTCGGAAAGCACGAGAGTTGTTTTGGTAGAAAACTTTTCTTGGTAGAAAACTTTGACGCAGAGGGGGTTCCCCCCTTCTAGCCCCCGAGGGTGGGTCGGGCTTTGCCGAGGCAAGGCCGATCCTTCCTTGATGGTTAGACTTTATTTGCGTATGAAAAGAAAGCGAGATACATGAACGACTTGAAACATTTTTTAACGGTAGAAGCGACGTAGCTGTTCGATGTTCCAAGCATTGCTGTAGACCTCGCCTTGATCGTTGGCCAGCTTGTATGTCCCGGGCTTCAGAACTTTGGCGATGATGAACGACCCCTCCTAGGGAGGAGTAAGCTTGTGGCGCCCTCGGGCGTCTTGTCGCAGCCGAAGTACCAAGTCCCCCACTTGGAAGTCTCGGGGCCGAACCCTTCGGGCATGGTAGCGTCGCAGAGACTGCTGATACCATGCTGAGTGTAGTAAGGCCACGTCCCGAGCCTCTTCTAGCTGGTCCAAGGAATCTTCTCGGCTGGTCTGGTTGCCTCGGTCGTCGTACGCCTTTGTCCTCGGGGAACCGTATTCTAAGTCCGTGGGTAATATGGCCTCGGCACCATAGACTAGGAAAGACGGCGTGAAGCCCGTGGCCCGGCTCGGCGTCGTCCTCAGACTCCAAACTACCGAGGGTAGCTCTTTCATCCACCGCTTGCCAAACTTGTTGAGGTCGTTGTAGATCCTCGGTTTTAGTCCCTGCAAAATCATACCGGTGGCGCGCTCCACCTGCCCATTCGTCATCGGGTGAGCTACGGCGGCCCAGTCCACACGGATGTGGTGGTCCTCGCAGAAGTCTAGGAACTTTTTCCCTGTGAACTGCGTGCCATTGTCGGTGATGATGGAATTTTGGACTCCAAAGCGATGGATGATGTTTGTGAAGAACGCCACCGCCTGCTCGGTCCTGATGCTGGTTAAGGGTCGGACTTCGATCCACTTGGAGAATTTGTCGATGGCAACCAGCTGGTGCGTGAAGCCCCCAGGTGCATTCTGCAGGGACCGACGAGGTCCAGACCCCACACGGCAAACGACCAAGTGATAGGTATTGTCTGCAGTGCCTGAGCGGGCAGGTGCGTTTGTCGCGCGTAGAATTGACACCCCTAGCAGGAGCGTACAATCCTAGTGGCGTCGGCCACTGCGGTTGGCCAGTAGAAACCTTGTCAAAAAGCGTTTCCCACGAGGGCTCGAGGCGCTGCATGGTGACCACAAGCCCCTGAGTGTATTTATTGTAGCAGCTCTTGCCCTTGGGCAATGGATATGCATCGCTGGAGAATGCACGAGGGGCTGTGGTGGTATAGCTCCTTTTCATCACCCAGCAAAACGAACGACTTGGCGCGCCGAGCCAGTCACCGAGCTTCGGCCTTGCCGAGGGGCAGCTCTCCTCGGAGGAGGTATTCCAGGTACGGGGTCTGCTAGTTCGGGACCGGTGTGACCCCATTCTGCTCCCCCTCAACGCGCAGGGCCTCACCCTTGGTGATCGAGGGTACCTCGGGCTAGGCCGAGGCCTCCTCGGGCTCAGGCGCGTTGTCGACTTTGATGATGGCTGATATATATCCTTGGAGAAGACGTCCGGGGGAACTGTCATTCGCCCCGAGGCTATTTTCGCCAGCTCATCTGCGGTTTCGTTGTACCGTCGAGCAACATGGTTGAGTTCCAGCCCGTAGAACTTATCTTCCAAGCGCCGAACTTCGTCGCAGTAGGCCTCCATTTTTCGATCGCGGCAGTGGGAGTTCTTCATGACTGTGACACCCCAGTTCACCTAGGGTTTCTCTCAAAGTGCTAACCCATGAACCCTCATCTTATGTGAACCAAATTTAAGTATGAACATCAAATTGACTTAAGAATAAAGGATCCACCAGGCTTATACTTAAAAGTATCATGTGCAAAACATATGGGTTTTCAAAAGGCAACATGAGCAACCCCAATAAAAACCCTAATTGAGCCCTATGAGCAAAATTCAAGAGAATGAGAAAAAGGGCATGAAATATTTAAAATCATGGCTTGGGCCAATTATAAACATTGAAACAAATTTAATAAGCAACAATAAAGATTGAGGAAGCTTGGCCAAAATAATTCAAATAAAACCCCAAACAAGCTTCTCATGTGGGGACTCAATAGGAAATTCTGAATTTCAGAATTCTGAATTTCAGACCTTGAGCCAAAGATCAAGCGTGTTAACCTTGATCCCTAACTCAAATCCTAATGGCCCCATTAACAAAAACGTGCCTAACTAACCCCTCTGTCTCATGCCAGAAGATGGCATTGGGACGTGAGCCCTAGACACGACAAAACCTTGGATTTGCTCGGATTTGAGCAGGGAGACAAACCGGATTTCCGGGCTCCATATCTCTGCAACCAGTAGGCAAAATCCTATGACCCCCACACAAGATCGGTAGCTTGTAGGGAGGGGAAGAGGTTTTGTGCACTGACCAAGGCGAGAGCAGGCTCGGATGAGTGACCACTCGCGCCAGAACATGGGCAGAACGCATGGGCACACGTATTCGACCCTGGTCGGCACACCGGCGCTCGCCCAACCCCCGCGCGCGCTCGCCCCAGCGTTCGGTCAAGTCCGCCGCGCGCCCTTGCCATCGGTCGTGCCCGCCCGCGCCTATAAAGCCTCCCCGGGCGCGCCTCACTTCACCCCGCGCTCACCATCACCGGCCAGCCACCCCTCCTTAGCTTCAGCAGGCTCTTTTCCGCCCGCCATTGCCGCTAGAGCTTCGGCCACCGTGGCCAGCCCACTACAGTCACCCCCAAGTCGCGCCAGCGCTTCGGTTAGTTCCGCCATAGGCCCGTGAAGCTCTCCAAGCCCTCGGACCCGGCAGAACTTCACCGGAAGCCCGAGATCACCCTAGCCGGACTTCGGTCGCCCGCCCCCACGCGTGGACCAAGCTCTCCGGTGAGCCATTCTTCAATTCCTCGCGTGCACCCCTTCATTGATCCCTGGTGAAGCTTTCTGACCCGTTTGATTGGTCAATTTCGCCCTGGATAGGCCGGACTCCTCGCCGCCGACGAGCTCCCCCGCCTGCGCACGCGGACCGGCCAACTCCGACCACCCCCGACGGCGACCCGTACATCGTTGTGATCCCCGAGACCTCCCCTACGTCCTCGACCACCTCACTGGAGCAATCCCGCCGCCGGTAAGCCCCTCCGCCCTTTCTTCCGCCGCGGGCACTGTTTAAGTTAGGAGAAGGACCTCGGGTTAGGATTAGAAGAACCCGAGGGGTTTTCTGCAATGTCAGTGTCTCATGCGAATAGTAGCCCAGGGACTGATTCGTGAGGAAAAACATGAAACACCCACCAGGGACCACATTGCAAAGTAGTTTTCCATTTAATCAATTCTGTTAATCTTTTTAAATAACCAGAGAACTCAGAAAATCCATAACTTGATGAATTCTTAATCAAAAGTTGTCAAACTAATTTTGCTAGATCCTAAATATTATGAACTATCATTTAAAAATAATAAACCCTATGCTTTCTGTTCTAATTTTTAGAGTTTAAAATTAAAAACAGAAACTGACCAAACCTTGTTTAATTCAGGAAAATTAGTTTTGCTTCTGTGCTGAACCTAAGAAAAATTGTAGATGTTCAACCCTCATTTAAGCACTATTTAAAAATAGTAAGAACCCCAGTATTGAAGAATATAGTGTAGATATCTATTAAAAACCATTTCTGTCCAAAACTTAGGAAAATCAGAAAGGCATTAGAAATTAATGAACAGTGAGTGAAATTATTTTTCCTAATTTAGTTAAGTAACAGAGAACCTAAGAAAAATAAAGGGACCTTTAGTCCAGATCAGTTTTAAAAAAAAATGTTTTATTTAGCATTATTCCAACTGAAAATCAATTATTAAAATTACAAAACCAGACCCAAAATTGATAATAAAAATCCAGTGGACTTATAACCACTAAGACCCCACTGCAAAAATAATGAACACCCTAGCCCATCATTTTAAGTAGGGTAAATAAGTATAATATGATAATGAGTCATTTTCTAAATAAATCATGAATAACTCATAATAATGCAATAATGGGAAAATAAAATTTTACTAGGTCAATAATGAGATAGGCCACCAGAGAAAAATGCAAACCCATTAAAAGGATGCAAAATAGTACCCATTGCTAATATTGTATAAGAGAGGCCATTTAATCCAATTAATGCATACCACTTCTTCCCTTAAGCAAAAAGATGCCAAACTTCAGAATGATTGCTCTTGCACAAAATAGAAGCTAAGAAAAATCAGAAATCTGTTGTTTGATATTTTTTAAATATAGTGGTAATAGAAAGCACCTCTTTGGCTAGAAACTTGAGAAAACCCTAATAAAATAACTAATAGGTATTAATGGCTAAAATTTTGTTCCAAGTCATGTTATAGCACCTAAAAGCCTGCAAAAATAAGTCTTAGAGAATTACCTACTGTTAAGTAATAGTTGTAGTTCAAATCACCCCTTCTGCCCTGAAATTTGGTAATTTTGTCCACAGAAAAGTATTCACTTTTTAAATCCCAAATTTTGAGACAGAAAAGTTTACACCAGTAATAAGCCACTGTAATTTTTGCAGAATTTTTGGAATTTTATTAAAACAACTTGTAGTTCAAACCCACTCCAAAAACTTAAGGAGAATAAAGAAAAAGAAAGAAGGAATAAACCTCGCTCCAATGAGTCCAACTTGAATTCTTGTCAGAACTCACTAAGGCTTAAAAGGAATTCAGTGGAACCCCAAAAATAAACCTACCACTTACCTTAGCTAAGTTTGATCCAATTTACCAAGTATACCACCCAAAAGTCTTACATAAGTAAGGTTTAACCTTGTCTAACTCAAGTAGATCATACACCGTCAAAAGTTGTAATTTCTAAAGCACATATCATATCATGCATATATCTTACGCCTTGTATTCATTAGATTGTAATCTTGCCGACGGAGGGTACGTGCTCATCCCCGAGCAAGGATCTGTCCAAGAGGAGGACCAGGAGCAAGCTTCCGAGGCTACTATCGAGGATCTCCCCGCAGCCCTAGCAATTGAAGGCAAGCCCCAGTTTATATGCATAACCGTATTATTGTATGCTACTTTATTACACTTAATGCTTGTAGGATTGTAATGTGCACTTAAGTGTAGGAGTTGCTTGAAACCTCTAGCTGCATGAACTCAGGATTCCTTTTTGAGATGAATACTAGTATGCTAGGTCGAGTAGCTGCTTGCTAATCAGGATCTCGGTAGAAGTCGACGCTCGCACGAGGTCATGAATTGATTGTATTCATCTTGATAACAGGATCTATGTTAGTCTATGGATTTGGATCCAGGGAGGATGCCTAGTCCATGAGACGGGAAAAAGGAATTAAGGATTAATGTGTGGATACCTGAGTCAAGCTTTTGAACGTACTAAGCACATGCCGGGAAAAATGGTAACCGGTAAACCTAGTACCTGAGTGAAGCCGGGCGCAGACTTTATCCCTCATGCGACCTGAGACTGGGTCTCCCATGCTAGCTATGGTGGGTACAAGTGCGGTCACTGCACGGCGGCAGCCGGGGTCAGTGGAGCATTGTATGCCAAGGCGGTGAGGCCTGGACGCGAACGGGGAATCAATGGGGACGGTTGTCATGTGTGGGGTCGGAGTACCTGACATGCCGTGTGTTTAGGTTTACCTTGCAAGGCTAAAACTCGATTCGAATCGTCTGCTTCTCATAGCTAATGAGACTGCTTGACCCCTTGTATTGCATCGAGTAAGAAGTGAAATGAGGTTACATGAGATAACTTGTTGATTGAACTAAATGCTTGTTACCATGTATGCTTAGAAGGAGCAAATCTAGCTAAGTTAATGATGATAGAAATTGAAAAGCTAAAAATTGATTTTAGAAACAGCTAGTGCTTTTGGCAAACCAAACCCCCTCAGCCAAACAGCTGCATGGTCTAGAGGTAGAGGAGTAGATTCCTCACACCGGGTAAGTCTAGCTGAGTATTAGTATACTCAGCCTTGCTTGTGGCATAATTTTTGCAGGTACCATTCAGGAAATGGTTGATGGTGTGACTTGGCCTACCACCCTGCCACCGGGTTGGACGGTCGAGTGGGATGCTGCTCCGGCAGGAGAGGAGCACGAGGAGTAGTGGGCTAGGCCTTGCCCATTTCCTTGATACCGACGACATCGATTATCCGCTGCATTTTATTTCATGAACTCTTATTTGCTACTCAAAACTCCGATCTATGTAATAATTCAGCACTTAATTTGAGGTTTCCTGTTTTATTGTATTTCTTCTGTGACTCACCTTCGAGTGAGATTGTGGAATTTGATCCTGGTTAAGTGGCTCTGTCAGACTAGATCTAAGGGACTGACGGGTTATTCCGATTTAAGTGTGTTACGGCCCCTGAGGCGTGACTTAGGCACTTAAGCTGGAATAATTCGGGTGGTTCCGCCACAGCTGGTATCGGAGCAAATTCCACCGCAGAGAAGGACAATAAACCATGAATACCAATTTTCAAAATCTAAAACTTGCCTAGAAACTGCTATGGATCGTCAGGACTAGATCGCTAGACCTAGGACGAAAGGCCTTAGGCATAGGGGGAGAAATAGGTGGCTAATTAATTAGGCCCCGTGGGCCCGTACTTATATTTCTAAGGATGCCCTAAAAGCACCCTATTTTTGGAGAGGCAACGTTACTTTCAGCATGCATGCATTATAAATACAAAGAGGAATTAAAAACTTGAGCTAACCCACCTTCTTTAAAACCATTCGGGCTCTCTTTTTCTTTTTCCTTCCACCATAATCTTTACCTTTGGTTCCCTTCCGCAGATGAATTCACCCACCCCCGCCAGTGGAGGAGACACCCGTTTCAGTTCTAACTTCCTTTCTCGCGATGGCTTTCCTTCCATCTTGTGGGAAGTGCTTAACTCCGTCGGCTACCCTACGCCCCCTTTGTACATGATGCAGTTGTATGAGCATCGGGTACCTCGTTGTCGGGTCTGGCTGACTTTGGAGGCTCATCCCCTTCAGCCGGGCTGGCGTTCTCTTGATTCTGAGACAATTGGACTCAGGACGGACGACACCGTTGAAGCAGCAGCCATGAAGACTCTGACGACTTTTTGTGGCTACCATCCCCTGGAGATGGTGATGCACCCCTTGGGACTCTTCCCTGCTGAGAAGAGAGATGATCCCATGTGGTGTAACCGCGTGAGCCATGTGAAGGATGTGTGGGCAATGTATCCTAACTTGGTTGGGAGGGTCACCGTTCAGTGCATGAGTGCGCTGTACTGCCTTCAGGCCCTTCAGAGCGACGCTATGGCGCACCTTGCTAACATCGCTCAAACCACCAAGCTCACTGTTGGGGCGAAGGCGAAGACGCCACCCTTCGCTCGAAGGCCTTCGCCACACCCGCTGCAACAACGGAGACAAGACGACTGGCGAACTCTACCCTTCGCTCCATGGACTTGGAGACGAAGGCCTACGGCGAAGTCGCCTTTCCCCGCATCCTCGTCTAGCACGGAGGCCCACGTGTGATCCGGCCCATTGTAACAGGCCCTGCGTGGCCGCTGCACATTACGGGCCTAATCTGTAAAGGTCTCCCTGTAATTACAGTCTGTAACCCTGCTTAATGGGAATATTCTGGGGATAACCTAGGCGCCTGAGGGCACATGCGTCCTTAACACTGGACGCTGGGCACTCAGATACCTATAAATACCCCCGCACAGTGCCCTTGAGAGGCTAGATTAACAGAGCTATTGCCATCTCAAGCTGAAACCCCGTCTACACTGCTTTCACTCTCCCGTTGGATTAACTTGCGCAGGAGAGCAAGTTCCAACACTCACTCTCGATAGCCGAGAAGATTTTGTGGTCGATTTATCCTCCGAGTTAGTGGAGAAGGATCTGCTGGTGGAAAGGCCGAGCCAGCGCATTACCACCTTGGAGCAGCAGGTGGAGATCCGAGACAACACCATTGATGTCTTGGAGAACCAGCTTCACGATGTGCAGAGGGAACTCGATGAAGCAAATGACCACCTGGACATGCACCACTTGGAGATGGAGGCCAATGAAGCCGGAAGCGAGGGAGAAGAGGCTCCCGAGGAGCTAGGACCAGCCCCTGGTGCCAATGGGACTACCTCCGTGATGCCTCCTTCACCCGTATCCAGTGTCGCTTCCACCGCTCAGGGTTAAACAGTCACTTTGACACTTTTAGGCGGATAGAAACCTATGCGAGCTTAGTTAATGTCAGATTTTGGACTAGGCTTACGGGTACCTTCCCCTGATTGATGTAACCCTTTGAACTTTTGAAATCTGTGGGATGTTTGTCACCATGTTATCCTCTTTTCGAACCTAATATTATGATTATGGCATTTTTCCTTCCATATGAGATGACATCTTGTCGTTTGAAACTGTGAGATGGGATAACAATGGCAGCAATCTCTGTTTTCAGATGGCAGCTAGGCAGCGTCGCGGGCATAACGAGCAGGTTCCCCCGCCACCTCCTCTAGCTCCCACAGTGCAGGAACTGATGGCCCAGCAGAATGAGATTCTGCGACAACTCTTGCAGCGCCAGCCCCACCCTCAGCAGCATGGTGGAGGCCAGCATCAGCGACCTCCGGCAATGGCAACTTACCAGGAGTTTCTGAGCACGCAGCCACCCTTGTTCACCAAGGCAGAGGATCCGTTGGACGCCGACGTGTGGCTTTGCGTCGTCGAGTCCAAGTTTCCCCTCCTCACGGGAGACTGCCCTGATGCTACCAAGACTCGCTTCGCCGCGCAGCAGCTTCGCGGATCTGCTCGGACTTGGTGGGACCACTTCCGTGCTATGCTCCCCGCTGATCGTGAAGTGTCTTGGGAGGAATTCAAGACTGCCTTCATAGGACACCACATCCCAGCTGGCATTCTTGATCGGAAGCTGAATGAATTTCTGGCCCTTAATCAAGGAATCAGCATGGTACTGCAGTATGCGCAAGCCTTCAACGACCTGTGCCAGTATGCAGGGTACCATGCTGATTCTGATGAAAAGAAGAGAGACCTCTTCCGTAGGGGTCTTAATACCAAGCTGTGGGAACGACTCAACACTGTCCGGGCTGATAGCTTCAATGAGTTGGTCAACATGGCCATCTCCCAGGAGGACTGCATTGTAGCTCACCGGGCAGAGAAGAAGAGAAAGGCACCAATGGCAGCACCATCTGCTCAGGCTAGAGGTTCCGGATTGTTTCTCACAATCAGAGCAGGGGTTTCCAGCAGCAGGCAGGCAGATGGGTGATCAGGCCACCTCAGCAGCAGCAGTTGGCACCCAACCGCTTCCCAGCTCCCGCTCCTAGGAACAATTAGCCTCCGCAGCAGCAGCAGTTCCGCCAGGGCAATGGGAACTAGTGTTTCACTTGTGGCAATGTGGGCCACTATGCCAAGAATTGTCCCAGCAACCAGCAGAGGCAGATGCCAACACCAAGTCAAGACAAGGGAAGAAAGCAGAAGGTACAAGTCAGGCAAGGGAAGCTCAACTTCACTACTCTGGAGGAAGTACCTGAGGGAGCTCCTATCATGACCATTATCTTTTCAGTTTATAATCAACCTGCTTTAATTCTGTTTGATTCTGGTGCATCTCATAGTTTCATTAGCCAGAAGTTCAGTGCTAAATGTGAACTGCCATTCTCTCACTCAAAAGGGTCATTAATGATAGTCACACCTAGGGGTAAAATTTCAACTAATCAATTGAACCAAAGTGTGCCTATTCAACTAGGGAGCCACATTGTCAAAACCACTCTTTTTGTGTTGGGTTTGGAAAATGTGGACATTATTCTGGGAGCTAATTGGATGACCTTGCACCAAGTTGTGCTTGATATAGCCAGCCGTACCGTGGAAATTAATTCTCCGTTCTGTGGGAACTTCACCTTAATTCTTCCCAGTCAGGGTTCTACTCAGTCATGTGCTTTCTCTATGACGGAGTTACCTCTGAAGAAGATCCCAGTGGTCTGTGAGTATGCAGATGTCTTTCCTAATGAATTGCCAGGGATGCCACCGGACCGGGATATTGAATTTGCCATCGAGTTGCAACCGGGAACGACCCTAATTTCCAAGAGGTCCTACCGAATGCCACCCGCTGAGTTGGCAGAATTGAAGAAGCAATTGCAGGAGTTACTGGATAAGGGATTTATTCGCCCGAGTACTTCGCCTTGGGGATGTCCAGCACTATTTGTGAAGAAGAAGGATGGAAGCTTGAGGCTGTGTATAGATTACCGCCCTCTTAATGCGGTAACTATCAAGAACAAGTATCCTTTGCCTCGTATTGATGTTCTTTTTGACCAGTTGGTCGGGGCCAAGGTGTTTTCCAAGATCGACCTTCGCTCTGGTTACCATCAGATCAAGATACGAGCAAGCGATATTCCGAAGACGACATTCTCAACCAGATACGGGCTATATGAATTTTTGGTGATGTCATTCGGGCTGACAAATGCACCAGCATATTTCATGTATCTGATGAATTCTGTTTTCATGCCTGAATTGGACAAATTCGTAGTGGTGTTCATCGATGATATCTTGGTGTACTCAAGAAACGAAGAAGAACATGCCGGGCATTTGCATGTAGTGCTTCAACGTCTGCGAGAGCACCACCTTTATGCCAAGTTGTCCAAGTGTGATTTTTGGCTAAAGGAAATCAAATTCTTGGGTCACACTATCTCTCAGGCAGGAATAGCTGTTGATCCTGATAAAGTGCAAGAGGTGATGAACTGGAAGCCGCCAACGACTGTCCGTCAGATTCGGAGTTTTCTGGGATTAGCTGGTTATTACCGAAGATTTATTCCGGATTTCTCTCGAATTGCGAAGCCTATAACTGAGTTGCTGAAGAAAGAAGCCAAGTTTGTTTGGAGTCAGAAGTGCGAAGATGCCTTCCATGCACTAAGGCAGCATCTGACCACAGCACCAGTGTTAGCGCAACCCGACAACAACAAGCCTTTTGATGTATATTGTGATGCCTCTGGCACTGGACTAGGTTGTGTCTTAATGCAAGACAACCGAGTCATTGCTTATGCCTCAAGAGCACTCAGGCCTCATGAGCAAAATTATCCCACTCATGACCTCGAGTTGGCAGCAGTGGTTCATGCATTAAAAATGTGGAGGCACTATTTAATGGGGACCCACTACAACATCTTCACTGATCATAAGAGCCTTAAGTACATCTTTACTCAGGCTGATCTCAACATGAGGTAGATAAGATGGCTAGAGTTGATCAAGGATTATGACCTGGAGGTACATTATCACCCAGGAAAGGCCAATGTGGTAGCAGATGCCTTGAGTCGGAAGTTGCAATGCAATTGTATTCTGATGGATTTTCGCATTAACACATTGTGTGATGAGTTGAGCAAGATGCAAATAGAAGTGATTCCTTTTGGTTCTTTGTCTCACCTTTCTGTTGAGCCAGCTTTGCAAGACCAGATCATCATGGCCCAGCTCAGTGACAAGGGAGTGCAGATTATCAAGAAGAATCTCCATCAGAAGATTGAGAAGTATAGTTGTTTCCGCCAAGATGAAAAGGGTGTGTTATGGTTCAAAAGCAGATTGGTGATTCCTAAAACCAGGACCTCAAGAGGAAAATCTTGGATGAGGCTCATCTCTCCAAATTCTCTATGCATCCGGGAAGCACCAAAATGTACCATGATCTGAAGCCTTTATATTGGTGGACCAGAATGAAGAGGGAGATAGCCCAGTATGTATCGGAATGTGACACCTGTCAGAGGGTAAAGGCAAGCCACTTGAAATCAGCTAGAGCTTTGCAACCCCTATCCATACCTTCGTGGAAATGGGATGACATTAGCATGGATTTCATTGTGGGTCTGCCCAACACCTCTCGTCATCATGATTCGATTTGGGTTATTGTGGACCGACTAACAAAAGTGGCACATTTTCTTCCTGTGCACACCACTGATAAGGCTCAGAAATATGCAGAATTGTATATTGACCGGATCGTGTGTTTGCACGGATTACCTCGGACCATTGTTTCTGACCGAGGAGCCCAATTTGTTGCCAGATTTTGGGAACAACTGCAGGAGTCTTTGGGAACTAAGCTAATCAGAAGTTCAGCTTACCACCCACAGACTGATGGTCAGACGGAAAGAGTAAACCAAATTCTAGAAGATATGCTGAGAGCTTGTGCGATCGATTGTGGCAAGAACTGGGATAAGCACCTCTCCTTGGCAGAGTTTGCTTATAACAACAGTTATCAATCCAGCCTAAAGATGGCACCCTTCGAAGCTCTCTATGGAAGAAGGTGCAGGACACCACTCAATTGGTCTCAACCTGGAGAGAGAGGAGTTTTTGGACCTGACTTAGTGACTGAAGCCGAAAGGAAGGTCAAACTAATCAGGAAGAATCTAGAAGCTGCTCAGGCTAGGCAGAAGAGTTACCCTGATAGAAGAAGGAAACCTCTCAAATTCGAGGTGGGAGATTTCGTGTACCTCAAGGTATCACCCACCAAGGGAGTGCAGAGGTTTGGAATTAAAGGCAAGCTAGCCCCTCGTTACATTGGACCTTATGAGATCATCGAAGCATGTGGACCCGTGGCATATAAGTTGAAGTTACCTTCAAAAATGTCCACCATTCAAAGTGTGTTCCATGTATCTCAGCTGAAGAAGTGTGTTCGATTGCCGACAGAGATCTTAGCAGAGCCAGAATTGGAGATAGAACCAGATCTATCGTACCAAGAGTACCCTTCCAAGATTCTGGATTGCAAGGAAAGATCAACTCGGGCTAAATCGATCAAGATGTACAAGGTCCTGTCGAGTAATCACTAAGAGGAAGAAGCTACTTGGGAAACTGAGGAATTCTTGAGATCCAACTTCCCCGATTACCTACCTAAGGATGCTGGTACGTAATCACACCCAACCCCTCCTCCTGCCCTTCGAATCTAAATTACAAAGATATAATCTTAATTTAGGATAAAGTAATCATGAAACAAATTTAAGAAGGACTTCCTTCTGAAATTGCAAAGAGAATGACATTCGAAGAGCAGTTTGCTCTGATAATAACAATAATCACCCACTTCCTATAAGTCTCACCCTTCGCTTCACCCCGGAATGGACTCTGGCCCGAATCTCGGGACGAGATTCCTTTATGGGGGGAAGGCTGTGACACCCCAGTGTCACCTATTGTTTCTCTCAAAGTGCTAACCCATGAACCCTCATCTTATGTGAACCAAATTTAAGTATGAACATCAAATTGACTTAAGAATAAAGGATCCACCAGGCTTATACTTAAATGTATCATGTGCAAAACATATGGGTTTTCAAAAGGCAACATGAGCAACCCCAATAAAAACCCTAATTGAGCCCTATGAGCAAAATTCAAGAGAATGAGAAAAAGGGCATGAAATATTTAAAATCATGGCTTGGGCCAATTATAAACATTGAAATACATTTAATAAGCAACAATAAAGATTAAGGAAGCTTGGCCAAAATAATTCAAATAAAACCCCAAACAAGCTTCTCATGTGGGGACTCAATAGGAAATTCTGAATTTTAGAATTCTGAATTTCAGACCTTGAGCCAAAGATCAAGCGTGTTCACCTTGATCCCTAACTCAAATCCTAATGGCCCCATTAACAAAAACGTGCCTAACTAACCCCTCTGTCGCATGCCAGAAGATGGCATTGGGATGCGAGCCCTAGACACGACAAAACCTTGGATTTGCCTCGGATTTGAGTAGGGAGACAAACCAGATTTCCGAGCTACATATCTCTGCAACCAGTAGGCAAAATCCTATGACCCCCACACAAGATCGGTAGCTTGTAGGGAGGGGAAGAGGATTTGTGCACTGACCAAGGTGAGAGCAGGCTCGAATGAGTGACCACTCGCGCCAGAACTTGGGCAGAACGCATGGGCACACGTGTTCGACCCTGGTCGGCACGCCTGCGCTCGCCCAACCCGCGCGCGCTCGCCCCGACGTTCGATCAAGTCCGCCGCGCGCCCTTGCCCTTGGTCGTGCCCGCCCGCGCCTATAAAGCCTCCCCGGGCGCGCCTCACTTCACCCCGCGCTCACCATCACCGGCCAGCCACCCCTCCTTAGCTCCGACAGGCTCTTTTCCGCCCGCCATTGCCGCCAGAGCTTTGGCCACCGTGGCCAGCCCACTCCAGTCACCTCCAAGTCGCGCCAGCGCTTCAGTTAGTTCCGCCATAGGCCCGTGAAGCTCTCCAAGCCCTCGGACCCGGCAGACCTTCACCGGAAGCCCGAGATCACCCTCGCCGGACTTCGGTCGCCCGCCCCCGCGCGTGGACCAAGCTCTCCGGTGAGCCATTCTTCAATTCCTCGCGTGCACCCCTTCATTGATCCCTGGTGAAGTTTTCTAACCCGTTTGATTGGTCAATTTCGTCCAGGATAGGCCGGACTCCTCGTCGCCGACGAGCTCCCACGCCTGCGCACGCGGACCGGCCAACTCCGACCACCCCCAACAGCGACCCGTACATCGTTGTGATCCCCGAGACCTCCCCTACGTCCTCGACCACCTCACCAGAGCAATCCCGCCGCCGGTAAGCCCCTCTGCCCTTTCTTCCGCCGCGAGCACTGTTTAAGTTAGGAGAAGGACCTCGGGTTTGGATTAGAAGAACCCGAGGGGTTTTCTGCAATGTCATTGTCTCATGCGAATAGTATCCCAGGGACTGATTCGTGAGGAAAAACTTGAAACACCCGCCAGGGACCCCAGTGCAAAGTAGTTTTCCATTTAATCAATTCTGTTAATCTTTTTAAATAACCAGAGAACTTAGAAAATCCATAACTTGATGAATTCTTAATCAAAAGTTGTCAAACTAATTTTGCTAGATCCTAAATATTATGAACTATCATTTAAAAATAATAAACCCTATGCTTTCTGTTCTAATTTTTAGAGTTTAAAATTAAAAACAGAAACTGACCAAACCTTGTTTAATTCAGAAAAATTAGTTTTGCTTCTGTGCTGAACCTAAGAAAAATTGTAGATGTTCAACCCTCATTTAAGCACTGTTTAAAATAGTAAGAACCCCAGTATTGAAGAATATAGTGTAGATATCCAATAAAAACCATTTCTGCCCAAAACATAGGAAAATCAGAAAGGCATTAGAAATTAATGAACAGTGAGTGAAATTATTTTTCCTAATTTACTTAAGTAACAGAGAACCTAAGAAAAATAAAGGGACCTTTAGTCCAGATCAATTTTAAAATAAAATGTTTTATTTAGCATTATTCCAACTGGAAATCAATTATTAAAATTACAAAACCAGACCCAAAATTGATAATAAAAATCCAGTGGACTTATAACCACTAAGACCCCACTGCAAAAATAATGAACACCCTAGCCCATCATTTTAAGTAGGGTAAATAAGTGTAATATGATAATGAATCATTTTCTAAATAAATCATGAATAACCCATAATAATGCAATAATGGGCAAATAAAATTTTGCTAGGTCAATAATGAGATAGGCCACCAGAGAAAAATGCAAACCCATTAAAAGGATGCAAAATAGTACCCATTGCTAATATTGTATAAGAGAGGCCATTTAATCCAATTAATGCATACCACCCCTTCCCTCAAGCAAAAAGATGCCAAACTTCAGAATGATTGCTCTTGCACAAAATAGAAGCTAAGAAAAATCAGAAATCTGTTGTTTGATATTTTTCAAATATAGTGGTAATAGAAAGCACCTCTTTGACTAGAAACTTGAGAAAACCCTAATAAAATAACTAATAGGTATTAATCGCTAAAATTTTGTGCCAAGTCATGTTATAGCACCTAAAAGCCAGCAAAAATAAGTCTTAGAGAATTACCTACTGTTAAGTAATAGTTGTAGTTCAAATCATCCCTTCTGCCCTGAAATTTGGTAATTTTGTCCAGAGAAAACGATTCACTTTTTGAACCCAAATTTTGAGACAGAAAAGTTTGCACCAGTAATAAGCCACTGTAATTTTTGCAGAATTTTTGGAATTTTATTAAAACAACTTGTAGTTCAAACCCACTCCAAAAACTTAAGGAGAATAAAGAAAAAGAAAGAAGGAATAAACCTCGCTCCAATGAGTCCAACTTGAATTCTTGTCAAAACTCACTAAGGATTAAAAGAATTCAGTGGAACCCCAAAAATAAACCTACCACTTACCTTAGCTAAGTTTGATCCAATTTACCAAGTATACCACCCAAAAGTCTTACATAAGTAAGGTTTAACCTTGTCTAACTCAAGTAGATCATACACCGTCAAAAGTTGTAATTTCTAAAGCACATATCATATCATGCATATATCTTACGCCTTGCATTCATTAGATTGTAATCTTGCCGACGGAGAGTACGTGCTCATCCCCGAGGAAGGATCTGTCCAAGAGGAGGACCAGGAGCAAGCTTCCGAGGCTGCTATCGAGGATCTCCTCGCAGCCCCAGCAATTGAAGGCAAGCCCCAATTTATATGCATAATCGTATTATTATATGCTACTTTACTACACTTAATGCTTGTAGGATTGTAATGTGCACTTAAGTGTAGGAGTTGCTTGAAACCTCTAGCTGCATGAACTCAGGATTCCATTTTGAGATGAATACTAGTATGCTAGGTCGAGTAGCTGCTTGCTAATCAGGATCTCGGTAGAAGTCGAGTGATTTTTCTAGCGCTCGCGCGAGGTCAGGAATTGATTGTATTCATCTTGATAACAGGATCTATGTTAGTCTATGGATTTGGATCCAGGGAGGATGCCTAGTCCATGAGACGCAAAAAAGGAATTAAGGATTAATGTGTGGATACCTGAGTCAAGCTTTTGAACGTACTAAGCACATGCCGGGAAAAATGGCAACCGGTAAACCTAGTACCTGAGTGAAGCCGGGCGCGGACTTTATCCCTCATGCGACCTGAGACTGGGTCTCCCATGCTAGCAATGGTGGGTATAAGTGTGGTCACTGCACGGCGGCAGCCGGGGTCAGTGGAGCATTGTATGCCATGGCGGTGAGGCTTGGACGCGAACGGGGAATCAATGGGGACAATTGTCATGTGTGGGGTCGGAGTACCCTGACATGCCGTGTGTTTAGGTTTACCTTGCAAGGTTAAAACTCGATTTGAATCATCTGCTTCTCGCAGCCAATGAGACTGCTTGACCCCTTGTACTGCATCGAGTAAGAAGTGAAATGAGGTTACATGAGATAACTTGTTGATTGAACTAAATGCTTGTCACCATGTATGCTTAGAAGGAGCAAATCTAGCTAAGTTAATGATGATAGAAATTGAAAAGCTAAAAATTGATTTTAGAAACAGCTAGTGCTTTTGGCAAACCAAACCCCCTCAGCCAAACAGCTGCATGGTCTAGAGGTAGAGGAGTAGATTCCTCACACCGGGTAAGTCTAGCTGAGTATTAGTATACTCAGCCTTGCTTGTGGCATAATTTTTGCAGGTACCATTCAGGAAATGGTTGATGGTGTGACTTGGCCTACCACCCTGCCACCAGGTTGGATGGTCGAGTGGGATGCTGCTCCGGCAGGAGAGGAGCACGAGGAGTAGTGGGCTAGGCCTTGCCCATTTCCTCGATACCAACGACATCGATTATCCGCTGCATTTTATTTCATGAACTCTTATTTGCTACTCAAAACTCCGATCTATGTAATAATTCAGCACTTAATTTGAGGTTTCCTGTTTTATTGTATTTCTTCTATGACTCACCTTCGAGTGAGATTGTGGAATTTGATCCTGGTTAAGTGGCTCTGTCAGACTAGATCTGAGGGACTGACGGGTTATTCCGATTTAAGTGTGTTACGGCCCCTGAGGCGTGACTTAGGCACTTAAGCTGGAATAATTCGGGTGGTTCCGCCACAATGACCTGGTCAATGACGAGCTGCGAGTCGCCACGAGCATCGAGGCGCCGAACCCCTAGCTCGATAGCGATGCGCAGGCCATTAACCAAGGCTTCATACTCGGCCACGTTGTTTGACGCCGGGAAATGGAGGCGCAGTACGTAACGAACATGTTCTCCGAGGGGTGAGATGAAGAGCAAGCCCGCGCCTACTCCAGTTTTCATTAGCGACCCGTCGAAGTACATGGTCCAAAGTTCGGGCTGTATTGGGGCCGTCGGTAACTGGGTGTCAGTCCACTCAGCCAGGAAGTCGGCCAAGACTTGGGATTTTATGGCCTTCCGAGGGGCGAATGAGAGTGTTTCGCCCATGAGTTCCACTGCCCATTTTGCTATCCTACCCGAGGCCTCTCGGGACTGGATGATCTCTCCCAGGGGGAAGGATGATACCACAGTCACCGGATGGGACTCGAAGTAGTGTCGCAACTTTCGCCATGTCAGAATCACTGTGTAGAGCAGCTTCTGGATCTGCAGGTAGCGGACTTTGGTCTCGGATAGCACCTCGCTGGTGAAGTAGACTGGCCTCTGGACGAGTAGCGCGTGCCCTTCTTCTGGTCTCTCGACTATGATCGCGGCGCTGACCACCTGAGTGGTTGTGGTTACGTAGATCAAGAGGGCTTCTCCCGCAGCGGGGGGCACCAAGATGGGCATATTGGTAAGGAGTGCCTTTAAGTTTCCAAGGGCTTCCTCGGCCTCGGGGGTCCAAGTGAAGCGCTCGGCCTTCCTTAAGAGGCGGTACAGGGGCAATCCTTTTTCTCCAAGGCGTGAGATGAAGCGGCTCAGAGCCGCAAGGCATCCCATGACCCTCTGTACTCCTTTTAAATCTTTGATTGGTCCCATGTTGGTGATGGCCGCGATTTTCTCCGGGTTGGCCTCTATGCCCCGCTCGGAGACAATAAATCCCAGGAGCATGCCTCAGGATACTCCGAAGACACACTTCTCGGGATTGAGCTTCACGCCTTTTGCTCTTAGACACTTGAATGTCGTCTCAAGGTCAGAGAGGAGGTCGGAGGCTTTCTTTGTCTTGACAACGATGTCATCGACGTAAGCCTCGACCGTTCTACCGATGTGCTCTCCGAACACGTGGTTCATGCACCTCTGGTAGGTGGCACCTACATTCCTCAAGCCAAATGGCATTGTAGTGTAATAATACATGCCAAAAGGTGTGATAAAAGAAGTCGCGAGCTGGTCGGACTCTTTCATCTTGATTTGGTGATAGCCTGAATAGGCATCGAGGAAAGACAGGGTTTCGCACCCAGCAGTGGAGTCCATAATTTGATCGATGCGGGGCAGAGGGTAGGGAACGTTCGGACATGCTTTGTTTAGACCAGTGTAGTCTACGCACATCCACCATTTCCCGCCCTTTTTATTTACAAGAACAGGGTTAGCTAACCATTCAGGATGGAATACCTCTTTGATGAACTCTGCAGCCAGTAGCTTGTGGACCTCCTCGCCTATGGCCCTGCGCTTTTCTTCATCAAAACGGCGAAGGGACTGCTTCACGGGTCAGGCTTCAACTCTGATGTCCAGTGAGTGCTCGGCGACCTCCCTTGGTATGCCTGGCATGTCCGAGGGACTCCACGCAAAAACTTCAGCGTTTGCGCGGAGAAAGTCGACGAGCACTGCTTCCTATTTGGGTCGAGCTCAGAGCCGATCCGGACTTTCTTGCTGGCATCGTTGCTGGGGTCGAGAGGGACGGACTTAACCGCCTCAGCTGGTTCGAAGTTGCCGGCGTGGCGCTTCGCATCGGGCGCCTCCTTGGAGAGGCGTTCCAGGTCGGCGATGAGGGCCTCGGACTCGGCGAGGGCCTCAACATACTCCATGCATTCCACGTCGCATTCGTACGCGTGGTGGTACGTGGATCCGACGGTGATGATCCCGTTGGGGCCTGACATCTTGAGCTTGAGGTAGGTGTAGTTGGGGATGGCCATGAACTTGGCGTAGCACGGTTGTCACACCCGTTTCTAAGGGGCAGAGCCGGGTGCATAGCATATGTGTGCCAGGATCTATTTCCACACATATGTTGACATCACAAGTGTAATATATCAAAAGAACAATGCATAAAAGCGTAATAACGATTACATTAACATATTACACTTTGAACAGACATAATGACTTAACCTTTATTCATCAAAGTACAACGAAACAAGGACATCCATCCACAGGAAGATGACCGGGGGTATTACTAGACTAGCATCCATGGAGCTCAGCATCATAACTTCATCTGCAACTTCTGATCAAAATTAAGCAAGGGTGAGCTCACTTATGGTCGGGGCTCAGCAATTGGGGGAAAAACTAATGCAAGTCTAACAAGGTGAGACTGAGGATGAGCAGTAAGCATTTTAGTTGGTCAACATTTTATTAACAACACCTGTCTTACTAATAAGTGTGAATCCCAAGTATTCCCATTAAGCAAAGGTACAAGAGTATTTCAAAAACACTTAAGTGAAACCACTTAAGCAAACCATTGGTAGATCATCGGATCTCGATTTATTTCCATCTTCAAGTTCAATTATCATGTAAGGAGTCCAGGCTGCTCATAACCGTGAGCACGGCTGATATATCAGTTTTATACTCTGTAGAGGTGGTACAACTTTACCCACAAGCCGTGTATCCCCTCTAGCCTAGGTCGGCCAAAACCCGTAAACACTTCCGAGGTGAGTGGCTAGGGATCCACTATGAGGCTTTCACAAAATACACTTAATACGAAGCAACCCGCTAAGGTTTATAAAGACGATGGTGGAGGCCCCTGGGTGAGGTACCTTAGACAAGAATACATCCCCATGTTAACATGGGTTGCCACCACCTACCGCTCCCCCTCTTGCCCATATTTCAGGTAAGGTTGCCAAGCACTAAGCATATAAAGCTAATTACCAAAGCCAGAGCCATGATAGCACTCGTGGTTGCACTGTTTTCCCGGGTGGTCACTCCATGTTCCAATTAATATGCAATAATCTTGTTTAACCATCGGATTAACAATATAAACTTACCATTTGGAACATTGATATCATTAGTAGGAGTACTAGCATAAAGTTAAAGTTATAGCAATAGCATAGCTACTAGATTGAATCATAAACCCAGGTTAACAAGGAATAAGGTTCGAAAGGTTAGGTGTATCTGAATAGGTAACCCATCAAATTATGCATATATATCAAAGAATAAACTTTATTAAATGTATTGTTTGGGATCAAACAGAGTATGCAGAGGGAGAAGTCCACTTGCCTTGCTTATTGAAAACTCGAGGTTCTTCCATGGAATAGCACTTGATTATCAACTATTAGATCAATCACTGAATATCACACAAACAAACAAGGAGAAACAAACACCACTCAATAACTTACAACATTCACCATACATAAAGCTAAAAGAAAGCCTAACGAAAAGAACGTTCGCTTTTAAACAACATCGCAAGTAATGGTTATAATAAGAGGGTATTTTTTTTCAAAAATGTGTAATCTATACTTTATAAAACAAAACATGAGCTTAAAAATATCTTAATTAAAATATACAAATATTGGGTTCATCAATTTTAATCTTTTATAAAACGTCATACGTGATACGTCTAGATTAAGGGTTTATAACACGATAAACATGTTATAACGATATTAAACCTTTCTAACTTTTTAGAGAAGATATATGTTATATCTAAGGTTAATGGGCTATGAAACATGTTATTAATTTTAGAAGCATTATGGAACATCTTATAAATATTGTTAACCACTCACTTATGATAAATTAAGATATAAGTCTAAATAGGTTTTATGTGAAAAGGTCATTATTATTAAACACCTATTTATGGAAAGTTATGATATATGCCTTAAATGAGCTTTTATGTAGGAGACAATGAACAAACAACTATATTTTATTTTTATTAGAAAGTACATGTCCTATATTTTATTAAGAAAGCTATATACAAAACAATATACAAACTAACATTATTATTAAAGAACATGAACACTATTTTTATTTATTTTATCCTTTAGGGACCACCAAATGATATAAATAAATAATATGGATTCAATGTGATGAACAAATTAATCGCGCTTGCATTACTAGTTATGGATAGATATAAATGTAAGTTAATTATTAAATTGTGAGGAAATATAAATAATCTATTGATTCATTTAGTTTCAATTTAGGAACATATGACCTAAATCATTTGAAAGGAAAAAGTATAAACTATCATTTTTGTTTATAAAAGCAATGACTCTTATTATCTTTTAATTAAAAAAATATAAATAATCTATTAATTGGACATATATTTGTCTTCTGTTTTTACTAAGAAACATATGATCCACATATTCTTTTAAGCTTCTATTTAATACGGCTATACTTAGCTTCTATAATGAATCTTGTTAAATATGATAACTATTAAAAAGGTCATTTTAAAGTTAGAAACAAATTATCTAATTCTTTAGTAAGAAACCTATGTTCATCGACATAGCTATTATTTTCTTTATTAGAAAAGTATGCGTGCCTAGTTAAGTCATTTTAACATTATTATAAATTCTACTCTTTTGGTTTTCTCCTTTCTTTTGTGTGGCTAAAATTGTTTACTTAATTCTTATAACATTAATATACTAAGAATTAATTGCAAATTACTAAATGAGACTTTTAATAACATATCATGGTTATTACTACATACATAAATATTTTACTAGTTCTAAGTACTTAAGTGCTATACTTATGAATTCATTTATTATGAAAAGTAAAATCTATATCCTCATTTGACCGGAAATACGTGGCCTAGTATTTCTTCTATTTCTTCATGCACATAAGTTTATACTTAACATACTACTGACAATTATCGTTCCACACACAAAAGCGAAATCAAATCTCTAAACGTTTTCTAGTATGAAAATCACTGAGTTAGTGAATAGTGACCGTGTTCATTTTTAGAATTATAAAATCATACGCATATTTAAAATATCATCGCGGGTTTGATTTCGGTTACACGTGTATATCGAAATTTCTAAATCATACACGCGAATCGCCAAATTACAACAGTAATTCACAAGATCTATAAATAAATTCAAAACATGATTTAGAAAATAAATATTTCGAGTTTGTCTTCAACCTTGGTTTTTCGTTCATGCGCAGGGATGAACGTAGACGAGAGGGAGTGTTCGTCGGTAAAGGAAACTCCGGCTGGGGGACGCAGACAGTGAGTACGAACTCCGGCGAGTCTCCACGGACTCCGGCGACGACGGTGATGAACGGTTTGGTCGACTGCGAGCTCCGGCGACGGTGTTCGACGGCGACGGGGCACGGTCATCGGTGAGGCACTGGCGTTCGTGGACACAGAGCAACGGCCAACGGCGGCGCACAGCACGCACACCAAACACAGGATGCGAGAGGAGGAATGGCGAGAAGGGGGAATGGAGAGGGAGGTCCGGCTCGGCCAGATTTATAGAGGGGAGAGGGAAGGGGAGAGGGCAAGCTGAGGGGGAAGAAACGGCGGCCTTAAGCACCGTTAATGACACCGTCGGTTCTTCATGACACAACAATGGGGGAGTGAGTAATGGACGCAATGAAGAACGGACAGTGGGGTCGCTTGGGCTGCTCGGCGTCGGTTCCTGACGCCAGGGTCACTGCGCGGTCGGCTGGGCAGGGACGAGGCGGCTCCACGGCACGGCGCGGTCGGGCTTCGGCGGTCGGCTAAGCGCGGGGAGGCTGCCGAGGTGGCTCCAGGCGCGCGGCTTCGGGTGCGTCTGTCGAGGCTGGCACGAGGCGAGGCTTTGCGTTGCGTAGTCGACGGCTCGGGCGCGGCTGCTGCAGGTGCTCGGTGTCGGGCGCGTGGGTGACCGGGGCTCGGTGCGCGGCGCGCATGGCAGGGCGCAGCCGGGGTGGCTCGCTTGGGTGCGTGGGGTCGCGCGGCTTCAGGGGCGCTTGGCGTCCTCGGCTCCTTGGGCACGGCGGGCGGCGCCTGTTGGGAGAGAGAGAGAGAGCACGGGAGAAGAGAGAGAGAGAGAGAGCCGAGTGTGGCGGCGGCCAGAGGGAGCCCAGGGGCGGGCGCAGCGGCTGGCTAGGGTTAAGGGGGTGGCGCGCGGCTGGCTCTTCATGGGCCAGATGGGCCGATCTGGTTTAGTTTAGGTTTTTTTTCTTTTTTTTCCTATTTCCTTTTTCAAATTTCGAAAAACATATTTAAATAATCATAAAATCATAAGAATCAAACCAAAATTATTTATAAATAACATATTAATTCTTGGATTAATAGTTATTATATTATTTATGTGAATTTTTATTTAAGAAGAAATGATATTCCATATTCAAAATCAATCATGAGCATTCAAAAATCATCCCAAAGGCAAATAAATAACGAACACTTAAGAGAAAATTAATTACCATAAATATCATTATTAATTAAATGTATTATTTTTATTTAATGATTTTCATAGTGTCACAAATCTACCCCTCTTAAAAAGAATCTCGTCCTCGAGATTAAGAAAAGCTAGCACGAAAGCAAAGGAGATACATGGTTTGTTAGTAGGTTCTTAGTTCTCATTGAACTCCTCCAAACTTAAGGACTTTTTGTTTCTTCGCTCTGCAATGACTACAAATCAAGCGATCTTCATCATCGTACTTATAACTGGTTGGTCTTCTGGGTTATTGTTTGGGCAACTTTCTTCTCTAGTTGGTCTAGATGCTTCTTGGGGCATTCGCGAATAATATGTCCTTCATCTTTGCAGTAGTAGCAAGCACCTCTTGCTTTGAGTTCTTTACGAGTCAACTTTGCTTGACCAACAGGGGGTGAGGGTTCATTCGGTGTCTGTATCTCATGTAGCTGGGCCTGACTTGATTCTTCTGTTTGGGTATCCATGTGTTTCATGGCTTTCGCTTGAGGTGGACTAATCATGTATCCAAACATTTTTCTATTCCTTTTGTTGTTCTTCATTCCATTCATCGAATATCTCGGTGACTCATTTTTCTCGTTCATAGTTGTTAAGGTAGGAATATTGTCGTTGGCACCATTTACTTCATTTCCATTGGGGTTCATCATCTAGTCAGAGGATAAAAGAGTTAGTGAGGTAGACTGCATAAGAGGCTTGTATGACATTAAGATGAAGAGCGAACACAACTTTTTGATTTCCAACATAAGATTAGTCAAGGAACAAGGATGGTTTCTAGCTTCCTCATATTTCAAGAGTTTACAGGTGTTATATTCCTTAACAAAGATCTTTTGAACTTTATAGATTTCAGAGCATGATATCCAAATCATCTTTCTAATCCAAGAGTATTTCTTTGAGCACAAATTTGAGAGAAAGACTTGAGCAGGATTTTAGGGCAACTAGAGTATCACATTGTTTGCATATAGCAGATGACACCACACTTTATTCTCCTTATAAAGAGGCAAAACACAATACGCGCGAAAGGTTCTCCAAATTTATTCATATATCACTTAGCACAATTACAAATCTTGAAAGGGCAACATCTTGACATTTTTTTTTCGTGAGACATACTCCTTCTTCTAGCTAAACGATATATTATTCTTCCTTGATAGATGTACCCATCTGAGCTAGAGGTCGATTGTCTTCAGCTACTATTGTTTCTCCAGATGGAGTTTCCAAACATATAGTTCGCTCAGTATGTTGGATTACTGCCTTAGTTCTTTGTAACCAATTCTTTCCAAGAATCACATCCTTTCCCATTGATTCTATCACTAGGAGATCAGCTGGAAAATCTATACCATTGATTTTAACACTTACATTTGGACATATGTAGTTTACTAACATTTTTCCTTCGGGTGCACTGATGGTCTTCCTTGATCTCAAGGGACACTTGAAGATACCATACTTTGTTGCAAACTGGGCATTGATAAAAGAATGTGTTGTACGAGGATCATACAACACGGTGGTGATGGTTGTGTGAATGACCAGTGTTCCAAAAATTACTGCATCATCATATGGAATGGTTTCTGTCACTGCATAACTTATGCTTCCTGTGGTCTCTTTCCGTTGTTTATTCTTTGTTGATGCATGGGTTTGAGGGTGTTGTCTTTTCTTTTGGACCTTATTGATCTCCACATTCTTCTTAGGACAACCATTAACAAGATGGTCGGTATCTCCACAACCAAAGCAAGCACGACTTGATAAGTTACATGGTGGAGTTGTCTTTATTGTGTTGGTAGAAGTTTCTCTCCATTTTTGTTCATATTCTATGTCTGAAGACTGAGATAGCTTCATCTCGGAGGTGATCTGTAGTGAACTTTTCTTAGGACAGTTACGAAAGTAATGACCTTCACGTCCACATTGATAGCAAGCTTTTCTTGAAGTTATCTCTTGACTTTTTCCATGTTTCCCTTTTCGTTTCTTGGACTTGATGCGACGATGAGGTTGAAACTGTGTGCAAGTAATAGTCCATCCATCAATGTAACACTCATGTGTTCTTCTTGGGGCTGGGCATCCCTATGATGTTTCCTTTTTGGAATACTTTGCAATTCATCAACTGACAGTGCATTAGGTATGCGAGAATCTGGTATTAGTTGTTCTTGGGGAGACATTTGTCTGTTTATACTAGAAAATAAAATCCGGTTCTTCTGTTTTGTAGTTTCACTTTCGTTTGTACTGATTTGGTGACAAGGAATTCCATAGTACTCACAACAACAACATTTTCCAAGGTCACTTGTTTGTTGGTTTGGTTGTTCATCCTTTTGTGTCTTGAAGGTCTGTTCATCAGCTGTTTCATTTATAGTGTTATTTTGACTTGTCAACACACCGCATTCTTTGCATTTAGTGACATCACTTGTAGTTGACATTCCAAGGTCTGACATCTGTATGGGTATCGGAGAATGGAAGGAACGAAAGGGTTTAGCAAAGACATATTATAGAGAGCAGAGAAAACCCATCTAAGATTTTACCTAGCTAACTGATGTCATTGTGGAAAAAAGTCACACAATACACCAACAATCATTTCAAAGAAGCAAATCAAACATGAACACAAAGGACAATGAACTCAAGCATAACAGCACAACACAACACAATCCAATTCTACTCATTCAACCAAACAAACGGTGAGATAAGGTTTGGAATAAGAAAGATATTATAAAGTCAAGGAATCAGATCAGAAATAACAAGGAGATAGACAAGATCAAAACATTATTGTTAATGACCAAGAGTGAAATAAGATAACCACTATTTGGTGAAGCGAGGATAAATTATACAACCAAGGATATGAGAAAGTTTTTTTTAAGGATACAAAATATAAAGGCATTATCAAGGAGAGAAGTAGAGAGACAAGGGTTCAATATATCGAGGTAGATATTGTCCAAGGATGACAATACAATGGCATGAAAACAAGAGTAGAAGAAATCAAGGGTTATATAGCAATATTATGAGTTAGAAAACAACCACAATATAACGTCGTCTTTACCGATCTAGTCGAAAACTTAACACTATAGAACTATCCTATCAACCTAACCAAGAAGTCAAATAATAGATCCAGGGGATCCATAATAAAACTTCTTGCGGATTGGGGATAAGACAGAGAATAGGGCATCGTCGATAGATTCGAAAAGGTTTCTTCTGGCAAACTTCGCTTCAAGTTTCGCAATCCTAGCTTGATCATCTTGTAATGCTTCTCATTAGAACCTTCGGATAGACCAAAAATCAGACAAGAAGGGTTGAAGATAAAAGAGACGAGTTTTTGTATAAAGTAAGTTTTTATGGAGGCAATTAAGTCAAGTTTTGAACAACTGACTGGGCTTTTCATTTCTAACTAATCTAGCGACCTACGGTCACATTGCTTTGATACCACTTCTGTCACACCCGTTTCTAAGGGGCAGAGCCGGGATCATAGCATATGTGTGCCAGGATCTATTTCCACACATATGTTGACGTCACAAGTGTAATATATCAAAAGAACAATGCATAAAAGCGTAAATAACGATTACATTAACATATTACACTTTGAACAGACATAATGTCTTAACCTTTATTCATCAAAGTACAGCAAAACAAGGACATCCATCGACAGGAAGATGACCGGCGGTATCACTAGACTAGCATCCATGGAGCTCAGCATCATAACTTCATCTGCAACTTCTGATCAAAATTAAACAAGGGTGAGCTCACTTATGGTCGGGGCTCAGCAAGTAGGGGAAAAACTAATGCAAGTCTAACAAGGTGAGGCTGAGGTTGAGCAGTAAGCATTTTAGTTGGTCAACATTTTATTAACAACACCTGTCTTACTAATAAGTGTGAATCCCAAGTATTCCCATTAAGCAAAGGTACAAGAGTATTTCAAAAACACTTAAGTGAAACCACTTAAGCAAACCATTGGTAGATCATCAGATCTCGATTTATTTCCATCTTCAAGTTCAATTATCATGTAAGGAGTCCAGGCTGCTCATAACCGTGAGCACGGCTGATATATCAGTTTTATACTCTGTAGAGGTGGTACAACATTACCCACAAGCCATGTATCCCCTCTAGCCTGGGTCGGCCAAAACCCGTAAACACTTCCGAGGTGAGTGGCTAGGGATCCACTATGAGGCTTTCACAAAATACACTTAATACGAAGCAACCCGCTAAGGTTTCTAAAGACGATGGTGGAGGCCCCCTGGGTGAGGTACCTTAGACAAGAATACATCCCCATGTTGACGTGGGTTGCCACCACCTGCCGCTCCCCTCTTGCCCATATTTCAGGTAAGGTTGCCAAGCACTAAGCATATAAAGCTAATTACCAAAGCCAGAGCCATGATAGCACTCGTGGTTGCACTGTTTTCCCGGTGGTCACTGCATGTTCCAATTAATATGCAATAATCTTGTTTAACCATCGGATTAACAATATAAACTTACCATTTGGAACATTGATATCACCAGTAGGAGTACCAGCATAAAGTTAAAGTTATAGCAATAGCATAGCTACTAGATTGAATCATAAACCCAGGTTAACAAGGAATAAGGTTCGAAAGGTTAGGTGTATCTGAATAGGTAACCCATCAAATTATGCATATATATCAAAGAATAAACTTTATTAAATGTATTGTTTGGGATCAAACAGAGTATGCAGAGGGAGAAGTCCACTTGCCTTGTTTATTGAAAACTCGAGGTTCTTCCACGGAATAGCACTTGATTCTCAACTATTAGATCAATCACTAAATATCACACAAACAAACAAGAAGAAACAAACACCACTCAATAACTTACAACATTCACCATACATAAAGCTAAAAGAAAGCCTAATGAAAAGAGCGTTCGCTTTTAAAGAACATCGCAAGTAATGGTTATAATAAGAGGGTATTCTTTTAAAAAATGTGTGATCTATACTTTATAAAACAAGACATGAGCTTAAAAATATCTTAATTAAAATATACAAATATTGGGTTCATCAATTTTAATCTTTTATAAAACGTCATACGTGATATGTCTAGATTAAGGGTTTATAACACGATAAACATGTTATAACAATATTAAACCTTTCTAACTTTTTAGAGAAGATATATGTTATATCTAAGGTTAATGGGCTATGAAACACGTTATTAATTTTAGAAGCATTATGGAACATAGACGAGGGGAGTGTTCGTCGGTAAAGGAAACTCCGGCTGGGGGACGCAGACAGTGAGTACGAACTCCGGCGAGTCTCCATGGACTCCGGCGACGACGGTGATGAACGGTTTGGTCGACGGCGAGCTCCAGCGACGGTGTTCGACGGTGACGGGGCACGGTCGTCGGTGAGGCACTGGCATTCATGGACACAGAGCAACGGCCAATGGTGGCGCACAGCACGCACACCAAACACAGGATGCGAGAGGAGGAATGGCGAGAACGGGGAATGGAGAGGGAGGTCCGGCTCAGCCAGATTTATAGAGGGGAGAGGGAAGGGGAGAGGGCGAGCCAAGGGGGAAGAAACGGCGGCCTTAAGCACCTTTAATGACGCCGTCGGTTCTTCATGACGCAACAATGGGGGAGGGAGTAATGGACACAATGAAGAACAGACAGTGGGGTCGCTTGGGCTGCTCGGTGTCGGTTCCTGGCGCCGGGGTCACTCCGCGGTTGGCTGGGCAGGGACAAGGCGGCTCCACGGCACGGCGCGGTCGGGCTTCGGCGGTCGGCTAAGCGCGGGGAGGCTGCCGAGGTGGCTCCAGGCGCGCGGCTTCGGGTGCGTCTGTCGAGGATGGCGCGAGGCGGGGCTTCACGTTGCACAGTCGACGGCTCGGACGCGGCTGCTGCAGGCGCTCGGTGTCGCGCGCGCAGGTGACTGAGGCTCGGCGCGCGACGCGCATGGCAGGGCGCAGCCGGGGTGGCTCGCTTGGGTGCGCGGGGTCGCGCGGCTTCAGGGGCGCTCGGCGTCCTTGGCTCATTGGGCACGGCGGGCGGCGCCTATTGGGAGAGAGAGAGAGAGAGAGAGCAGGGGAGAAGAGAGAGAGAGAGCCGAGTGTGGCGGCGGCCAGAGGGAGCCCAGGGGCGGACACAGCGGCCGGCTAGGGTTTAGGGGGTGGCGCGCGGCTGGCTCCTCATGGGCCAGATGGGCCGATCTCGTTTAGTTTAGGTTTTTTTTTTCTTTTTTCCTATTTCCTTTTTCAAATTTTGAAAAACATATTTAAATAATCATAAAATTAATAAGAATCAAACCAAAATTATTTATAAATAACATATTAATTCTTGGACTAATAGTTATTATATTATTTATGTGAATTTTTATTTAAGAAGAAATGATATTCCATATTCAAAATCAATCATGAGCATTCAAAAATCATCCCAAAGGCAAATAAATAACGAACACTTAAGAGAAAATTAATTACCATAAATATCATTATTAATTAAATGTATTATTTTTATTTAATGATTTTCATAGTGTCACAACGGTCTTCCCAACACCGCGTGGTATGTCCCTCGGAACCCAACTACCTCGAAGGTGAGGGTTTCCTTACGAAAGTTGGAGGGAGTTCCGAAGCAGACGCACAAGTCAATCTGCCCGAGGCGCAGGATACGCTTTCCGAGTTCTATCCCGTGGAAGGGTGCCGCACCGGCCCAAACCTCGGACCGATCAACCCCCAAGAGTTCTAGGGTCTCGGTGTAGATGATGTTGAGGCTGCTGCCTCCGTCCATGAGGACCTCGGAGAGCCTAACATTGTCGATGATCGGATCGACGATGAGCGGGTACTTCCCTGGGCTTGGCACGAAGTCGGGGTGGTCGCCTTGGTCGAAGGTGATAGGTTTGTCAGACCAGTCTAGGTAGGCTGGCGCTGCCACCTTCACCGAGCAGACCTCCCGGCGCTCTTGCTTGCGGTGCCGAGCTGAGGCGTTCGCCCCCTGCCCGTCGTAGATCATGAAGCAGTTGTTGACCTCCGGGAACTCCTCTTCCTTGTCGCCCTCCTTCTTGTTGTTGCCTTAGCCCTTGCCATCTTCCGCCTGGGGCCCGGCCTTATGGAAGTAGCACCAGAGCATGACACATTCTTCAAGGGTGTGCTTGATGGGACCCTATTGATAGGGGCACGGCTCCTTGAGCATCTTGTCGAACGCGTCGGCCCCTCTAAGAGGCTTCCGAGGGTTCCTGCGCTCGGCAGCAGCGACGAGATTCGCGTCAGCAGCGTCGCGCTTTGCTTGCGCCTTCTTCCTGGTCTTCTTCGCGCCATGTTGGGCGGACGCCTCGGGGGCGTCTTCCTTCGGCTCTCCCTGAGGCTGCTTGTCTTTCTGGAAGATGGCTTCGACCGCCTCCTGACCCGAGGCGAACTTGGTGGCAACGTCCATCAATTCGCTCGCCTTGGTGGGAGTCTTGCGCCCCAGTTTGCTCACCAGGTCTCGGCAAGTGGTGCCGGCGAGGAAAGCCCTGATGACATCTGAGTCGGTAATGTTGGGTAGCTCGATGCGCTGCTTCGAAAACCACCGGATGTACTCTTGGAGGGATTCCCCTGGCTGCTGGCGGCAGCTTCAGAGATCCCTGAGTTCCCAGGGCGCACGTACGTGCCTTGGAAATTTCCCGTGAAAGCCTTGACCAGGTCGTCCCAATCGGAGATCTGCGCAGGAGGCAGATGCTCCAGCCAGGCCCGAGCAGCGTCAGAGAGGAAAAGGGGGAGGTTGCGGATGATGAGGTTGTCATCGTCCACTCCTCCCAACTGGCATGCCAGCCGGTAGTACGCAAGCCACAACTCTGGCCTTGTCTCCCCCAAGTACTTGGCGATGGTAGTCGGGGCTCGGAAACGGGCCGGGAACAGTGCTCGTCGTATGGCCCGACTGAAAACTCGTGGACCCGGTGGCTCGGGTGAGGGGTTTCGATCCTCCTCACTATCGTAGCGTCCCCCGCGCCTGGGATGGTAGCCTCGGCGCACCTTCTCCTCGAGGCAGGCTCGACGGTGGCGGCGGTGTTGCTCGGCGCCGAGGCGATCCGGGGCTGCAGGCGTCCCGTCCCGTGTGCGCTCGGTGTGGACCCAGGCCTCCTGCATGCGTTAGGAGGGCGCTGCGTGATGCTCCGAGGGGTGGTCGAACTGCGGCACCTTCCGGGAGGCAGAGCTCTCGGCTCGTCGAACTGCGGCACCTTCCGGGAGATCCTTGAGTTCGCCCTGGATACGCCGTCCCTCGGTGGTGGATGGCTCCGGCATGGTTCGAAGTAGCATCGCCGCTGCAGCTAGGTCCTGTCCGGACCCGCTGACGGTCAGGTGCAGCGCTGCCCTGGCATTGTCAATGATACGACGCTGGACGTCCCGGGCCCAATGACAGGCTCCTCCGGTGAGTGTTCGACCTGCCCACTCCTGCTCGATGTTCTGTCGGAGCTGCATAAGTCGCCCTGCTTCCTCGTCGACCTTGGCCTGCATCTCGCGGATTTGCTCGAGCTGTGTGTCCTGACCCCCGTAGGGACTGGGACCACAGCTAGCTCCCGCGGGATGTCAACGCGAGATGCGGGCCCAGGGGGATCGCCAACCTCCGGCATGCTGAGGTGGTTGCCTTCGTCGTTATCTCGCTGATCGACGTGGAAACATTCGTGACTCGGGCCATAACCCTCGTCGTCAAGGCCGTGGCCATCATCAGAGCAACCGGAGAGGCAGTGGTCACATGCGGACATGAAGTCCCGCATGGCACCAGGATCACCGAGGCCAAAGAAATTCCAACTGAAGTCAGGGTCGTCCTCTTCCTCAGAACCCGCCGGTCTGGAGGTTGAGACGGCTGTCAGTCGGTCCCAGGTTGACCACATATGGTGCCCCGGATGGTCTGGATACGCTCTTGTGAAAGCGCTCACCGAAGCGGGGTCGCTAGGTGGATCGAAGCTGAATCAAAAGGGAACAAGGTGGAATACGGACGGTACCTCTTGGTCGATGGATGGTGGTGAAGTCGCGTCGGGGACGGAACGCACCGTCATCTCAGGTACGAGGCTAACGCCCAACAGGTCCTTTGCAAGGGTGCTAGCGTCATTAGCCCGCTTGGGGCTGGCATGTTGCGGGGAAGCGACGCTCGTCGTTGTCTCAGGCGCGAGGAAAACACCCGACATGTCCCCCGGAGGAGTGCCGGCGTCGTCGACTCGCTCCGGTTCGACAGCCGATAAGGTGCCGCCTCTCGCATGGCCACGGTTGCCCCGTCTTCGTCTCCTCCGGCGAGGAGGGTGGCAGGGATGACCCGAGTGTTCCTCCTCTGCCGCAGAGGGATGCCGTCGTCGAGTTCACCGCCGCCGGGTGAGCCGACTGTCGTTGTTGTCGTGCTGCGGGGGAGGAGTACCATGTCGTAGCTGCCGTCGAGGGACATGAACTCGAGACTCCCGAAGCGGAGCACCATCCCGGGCTGAAGAGGTTGCTGAAGTCTGCCCATCTGGAACTCAACGGGAAAGTGTTCGTTTACACGCAACAGGCCCCTACCTGGCGTGCCAACTGTCGGCGTTTCGGACCCGGGGGGTCCCTAGACCGACTAGTAAATTTGTCGCTGCGTGTCCCTGCCTAGATGGGTTGGTGCGAGATGGAACACAAGGGGAAAATGAGCCTTGTATTATCCTGCACCAGGGTGCTCGTAGTAGGGGTTACAAGCGTTGCGAGAGAGCGAGAGCGGGAGAGCGAGTAGGAGAGAGAGAGAGAGGGTCTGGCCCTGCCCGTCTTCTCCCGTCCCTTTGTCGTGCGTCTACCCGTCCTCCCCTTTCCTCCCCCTGGACATCCCCTTTTATAGACATAAGGAGATGGCCCAGTTGTACAATGGGGGTATAGCTATGTGCTACGTGGCTAGCGGGGAAGTGCCTGGTCGCTATGCACGTGTTAACGTGTCTGTTGGTGAAGTGCATGAGCCTTGTAGAAGTAAAGTTGTTGGCGCGGCATGGATCCTGCTGACGTCTCCTTGCTTTCGTAGGGGGCTTGAGAACCACCGACGTCATGGACGCATGCAGGGAACCATCATTGCTTGTTACCGGGGTAAGCTAGATGGGACGCCGGTCTTGTTCCTTCGTAGCCTGAGGTTAGGTGAGGCGGCGGTCCTCCGAGGCCGAGGATGAGGCCGAGGCCCAGGGTCGGGCGAGGACATGACTCTTCCTGAGGCCAATGCTGAGGCCGAGCCCCGGGGTCGGGCGAGGCGGAGATCTCCTCCCGAGACCAAGGCCGAGGCCGAGGCCTAAGGTCGGGCGAGGCGGAGCTTTCTATTGCACCCGAGGCTGAACATGGCTGTTGTCGGTTTCACCCGGGTGGTTGGCACAGCAGCCGAAGCGGGGCGGGCGGCGTTGTTTTCCTTTCAGATCGATCAGTGAAAGGGTGAAGTGACTGTGGTCACTTCTACCTTGTCGACTGAGGCACGCGTGTCATGATAAGGTGTCAGGCGATCCCAGCATTAAATGCGCATGCAATACGGTCGGCTGGTAAGGCGATTTGGCCAAGGTCGCTTGCACGACAAGGCTTGCCTTTGGCTGAGCCGAGGGTGTGCTCACTGCCTGAGGAGACCCTCGGGAGAGACATGAATTCGTCCGGGACTACTGTTCCCGCCCGATGCCGGGCTCGGCCGAGGCAAGATCGCGTCCCTTGGTAGACGAAGCTTTGACTTTGACCCGAGCTGTCAGTCTTTATGGTTTGTTCTGAAGGTGTTTATCAGCCGTGTTTAGGAGTGTTGGGGGTACCCCTAATTACAGTACCCGACAAGTTCTTCCCAAAATTTAGATACGAATTGAGGTCCACGATCCGACACTATAGTCTTCGGAACACCATGCAAACTGAGAACACGAGCGATATATAGTTCCGCATATGTGAGGACCGGGTAATATGTTTTGACTAGCAGAAAATGAGCAATTTTCGTAAGCCGATCAATTATAACCCAAATAGAGTCATACCCTTTTGCTGTTCTGGGCAATCCCACAATGAAGTCCATGCTTATATCTTCCCATTTCCATGTAGGGATAGGTAAAGATTGTAATGGACCAGCAGCTTTCATGTGTATGGCCTTGACACGTCTGCAAGTGTCACATCTTGCCACATAGCGTGCAATTTCAATCTTCATTTTTGTCCACCAATAATGCTGTTTTAAATCATGATACATCTTAGTGCTTCCGGGATGAATAGAATAGCGACAAAGATGTGCTTCATCTAGAATTTGCTGGCGGATCTCTTCATTCTTAGGCACAACTACGCGGTTGTTAAACCATACAACACCTTGATCATCTTTTCTAAAGCAATTGGCTTTTCTGGCCTCTATTTTCTCATGGATGTGCTTCATACCCTCATCATCCTTTTGAGCATCAATTATCCTTTGTAAAAGGACTGACTCAAGCTTTAGTTGATTTAAGGTTCCATGTTGGATCATTCCTAGGTTTAACTTCTCCATCTCCTGGCATAGTGTATTGTCAGAGGTCTTCACCGTAAGACAGTGACAGGAAGCCTTGCGGCTTAGTGCATCTGCCACTACATTAGCCTTGCCTGGGTGATAATGAATTTCCAATTCATAGTCCTTAATAAGCTCGAGCCATCGCCTCTATCTCATGTTCAACTCTGACTGGGTGAATATGTACTTCAAACTTTTATGATCCGTATAAATGTGACAGGTGTTTCCTAGCAGATAATGACGCCAGATTTTTAGAGCGTGAACCACAACAGCTAACTCCAGATCATGAGTTGGATAATGTTCCTCATTTCGACGCAATTGCCTTGAAGCATAAGCTATCACTCGGCCTTCTTGCATTAGAACACAGCCGAGGCCACTGCCTGATGCGTCACAATACACATCAAAGGGTTTTTCAATATCCGGTTGAGCTAATACCGGAGTAGTGGTTAACCATGCCTTCAACTGTTCAAAGGCTTCATTACATTTTGAAGACCAAATAAATTTAGTATCATTCTTCCATAAACTTGTGATTGGCTTCACAAGCTTAGAAAAATCTAGAATGAATCAGCGGTAATAACCAACCAGTCCAAGGAAACTTCGGACTTGATGTACAGTGGTTGGGGGTTTCCACTCCAAAATATCCTTGACTTTGCTGGGATCCACCGCAATTCCATTAGCAGATAATACATGTCCCAGAAATTGAATCTCCCTAGCCAAAACACGCACTTACTGAACTTAGCATATAACTGATGCTCCCTCAAGCGCGTTAACATGATCCGTAAATGTAGAGCATGCTCCTCTTCATTCTTGGAATATATTAAGATATCATCAATGAATACCACCACAAATTTATCCAGCTCGGGCATAAATACCGAGTTCATAAGATATGTGAAGTGGGCAGGAGAATTTGTTAATCCGAAAGACATAACCAGATATTCAAATAATCCATACCGCGTAGTGAATGCGGTTTTTGGTATATCTTCGGGCCGGATACGGATCTGATGATAGCCCGATCTGAGGTCAATCTTGGATAATACCCTTGCTCCAGTCAGTTGATCAAATAGAATATCAATCCGAGGAAGTGGGTACTTATTCTTGATGGTAACCTCATTAAGGGGTCTATAATCCACGCACATCTAAAGCGTTTGGTCCTTCTTCTTGACAAAGATGGCTGGACAACCCCATGGTGAGAAGCTTGGCCGGATGAATCCTTTCTCTAGGAGATCTTGTAATTGGGTCTTGAGTTCTGCCAATTCATTCGGAGGCATTCGGTACGACCTTCTAGAAATAGGAGCCATACCGGGCTTCAACTCAATCACAAATTCTACATCTCTTTCTGGAGGCAATCCAGGCAAATCTTCTGGAAAGACGTCTCGAAACTCACATACTACCGGAATATCTTGGATTTCCGGTATGATAGCTTCATATACTCTGCCAAATGGTTTAGCTGGAATAGTTACGGGGATGGACAGAAGAACCTCTTCTTGGCCATAACTCAACCTGATGGTTCTCAGATCAGTGTTGAGAATAGCTTTATGTTGAGCTAACCAATTCATGCCCAGAATTACATCTATGTCTTGGACTTTCAGAACAATCATGTTTGTAGGAAAGTCCCGTTCAGCCAATGTTACAGGCACGTGGTAAGCCACTTCTTTAGTAAATATTTATCCCCCAGGTGAATGAATTTTAAACCCTTCCCTTGATTCATTGTATGGAATGCAATGTTGCTCCACAAACTTCTTGCTTATGAATGTATGTGAAGCGCCAGAATCAAAAAGAATAATTGTGGGGTGATTGGCCACGAGAAACGTACCCATCATAACCGGTTCGCCTTTCAGTGTTGTGGCCACTTGAGTATAATAAATCCGCCCCGTTTTCCTCATATTTTTGCCCGTGGTATTGTTTGCCGCATTTCCCTTGACTTGAGCGGAATTCCCAGAACTCTGCTGATTACTTGATCGATTCTGCTTCGGGTATGGACAGTCCTTGATAAAATGTCCGAACTTTCCACAGTTAAAGCAGCCCGTTGAAGAGCTTGGGAGGGCAGGGAAACGAGTACCAGGGGCACTCGGCTGATTTGTTGGGGTGGGGGTAGTGGCGGGGCGAATGAAGACCGGTTGTTTGAAAGAGTAGGAGGGTGGACGTGGCGAAGAGCGATTCGGAATAAAAGGTCGGCTTACCAACCTTTGTCTTTTCTCAGACCCCTGACTGGGCCAGTCGCCTCCATAGCCCTTCAATTTTCCTGAGCCTGTGTATTTAGCTTCGACTGCCAGTGCCGTACTGACAGCCTTCCGTAGGAAAGATCAATGCAGGTGGCCATCTTTCGTTGCATTCGATCATTTAGGCCCCTCATGAAGCAATTTCTCTTCTTCAGATCTGTGTTGACTTGATCGATAGCATACTGGGACAAGTGATTGAATTTATTGAGATACTGAGTGACAGTATCCCCACCCTGCTTCAGCTTCATAAACTCCTCCTATTTCATATGGAGCACTCCTTCAGGAATATAGTGCTCCCGGAAAGCCAACTTGAACTCATCCCAGGTTATTTGATGACCAGCCGGTTGAACGGCTACATAATTTCCCCACCAGGTACTGGCAGGGCCGCACAATTGTTGTCCTACAAATAAGGGCTTCTGAATCTCCGTACATCGGAGAAGCCTGAACTTTTGTTCGATAACGCGAATCCACTCATCCGCTTCTAGAGGATCTTCCGCCTTGACAAATAATGGGGGACATGTCTCGAAGAAATCCAAATATGATGTTTCACGGGGTCCTTGCTGATATGCTCGCCCGCCTTGCTGCTGCATTTGTTGTCCCGCCGTCTCCCGCAGAAAGCAGGTGTTGTCGGTCGTAGCATTAACTGAGGCAGCAATGGCCTCAGCTAATGTTGGAGGTACTAGGGGTGGATTCAGGGTTGCTTCCCTCCCACGGGAGGTTCCTGCCCCATCCTGTGCGCGAGTCTTGGACGGCATCTGAGGCAAAGAACATTTGGAAAAATATAATATGCCAAAGCAAACCATCCATTTTACATTACTTAAAAGGGTAATGTTACAGACTCAAATTTACAACAGGATTACATTACCTATTACACATTATTACTACTTCTATACTACTCTACTCTAACTTCCTGTCACTTTTGGTAGCTTCACGTCGGGCGTAGGAGACCATTCATCAACCAACTTCATAGAGGGAGGGGCCTGAAAAGGTCTAGTTCACCACCAAGTGCTTGTCCCGCTACTCCAGAAGGTCCGGCTTCCATCCCGACAGGATCTGCAGATACGTTAGGGTGCAGTTGTGGATAAAATACATGAACCTCCTCATGTAATGTATTACAATAAATCTGCAAGCTGTCCACGGCTGAGCTAAGCTCCTCCACGCGGGCTCGAGCTCTAGCTTCCTTGGCCCATGCAAGTGAACGAGAGTTAACCGCCCAGTCGAGCGCTAGATCTCGTTCCGCAAGCTGGTCTTCCAGGTGGCGGATGTCTGTTCTTAATTCATTTATTCTCTCATCATCCGCGACCCATATATCGTTCCTGTGATGGAGTTCTGATCGAAGCTGATCAACATGGGCTTCCAGATCCCCGATTGGATCGTTGCTACCACTGCTACTGTCTTCATGCCTCGGGGCAAGTTGATGACAGGGTACGCCAATCGGTCCGGTAGACTTGCGCGCGGTCTTTCTTGTGCGCGGCGGCATTTCTTAAGGGGGAAACACCTTATTAATAATGTTTTTATCATGATGCATGCATAATTACAGAATCAACCTTAATTGATTCACATCCTTCTATACATTGCACTCTACTATCTGGTCTCAAAATAAGCACTTCAGAAGGTGATTAGATAAGAAAGAAAGAAATTTTCTAAATAAGTCTTTGAAAATTCTTTTTGAAAATGTCTTATAACCTCTGCAGAGATGGGCTTCGCTCTGATACCAGCTGTGACGGAACCTCCCAAGTTATTAGGCCCATATACAGTTGTCCTCGTCCAGCGGACCTCAGACAACCCTGCAGGTGCACCTGATTACTTGACAAGTTCGGTATCTGAATTCCTTACCTTTCCCAAGAGCGTTTCACCCGTCACGCAGACATTACAATTCATCGGAGATACGAAAGTACGGAAGCAGTTATAGTAACTCACCTTTTATTAAAGTAGGAGAGAGTTATAATATTACAGACCAGAAACAAATATAAGAGTGTTGTGTATTATTATTACATCACTTTGGGAGGCAAAAACCCCTCCCAAATAAACAGTAAAAGTTTTCTTAACGGAGGATCCTTCCTCCCGTAGCTTTAGTCTTGATTCTCTTCTTTCGGTACCACCTTTGAACAGAATCAACAAAAGTTGGCTGCTTCTTCACCTAAAACAACATGGGACAAAGCCCTGAGTATGAAGTGTACTTTCGCAAGACTTACCCGACAAAGTAAAAGACTCTCAAGGATATGCTGGCCTTTTGGGGATCAAGGAATGGCTTATCAATAGTCAAAGACTCTGTTTGCAGAAATGCTTACTAATAGTGGATCCTTAAAAAATCAAATTTTACTTGTTAGGTTAAGTGAAGTTACCTGAATCTATAGTTCTTTCTACCCTAGTTCAATCACTTGACCTGCACTAGCCAATTTCTTATCAAACCTTTATATTCACTGGAATGCTACGTGTAAGTCAATGACCAAGTCTTCATAACCGCGAAGTTACGGCGATCCAAATCGATTATACTCAGCTGAGGATCTCCAATCACATGACATATGTAGCACTTAACCCTTGCATATGTCAACTCGCCACTGGGGTTCTTAAGACCAGATCAGGTTCACGCCAACTGAGAGCACTGATACACCACCGTCCAGCCTCTGGCCACGGAGGGTACATGCTACTCTCGCCATCTCTCCACTCCCATTGCGTGTTATCTTATTCTGGTCTTAGTCTGCCCGAGGCAAAGCTTACCCATGACGAGGCATGTGACCAGTTAAAGGGTCCTCGGTCATCAAGCCTACATCGAGACGGTCCTTAATCGACTCAGACGGAGACACTACACCGAGACTCTTTTCTCATGCAAGTCACCCGCCCGGTCTTAGCTTTATCTTTTCAAACCCAATGTTTGGTACTTGGCTGAGGTACATCTTTTCCGATGTTGAACCCATCATGGCCATGATGAATCCATCATCAAGTTTTATTTTTGAAAACATCCCACCCAATTTGAAGCAACATCTTTTGTAAAAACAAAACATTTTTTTTTCTAAAGCACGGCTAAGCACAAGCAAATCCTTTTTGTAAATCAGGGAATAATCAAATCCAAGGAAGGAAATGCAGCAATGGTTTAGCACACAACTCCTATCACTTAATGCATCAAGTAAGTGAGAAAAATTTTAAAAGGAACAAGGAGGGGGCAAATGCACCGAGGCTTGCCTTGTGTTACTGGTGAATCAGGCTCTGTTCCGCTGATATCAAAATAAAAACAGTTGTCTGCCTGATGTTCCTCAGGTGGTAGTGGTGGTGAAGTCTTCGCTTCTTCGACTTCTACTTCCTCCTCATTTTCAAAATATAGCCATACATAATAATGAATGCCCATGTAATGCTCATGAGAGTGCAAAGATAATAAAAGTTTATTATCTAAAGTCTTGAATACAACTTTCCTTCATGGATCTCCGAGAACTTAGGGTTTCCGGAGTCAATAGTGAAGTTCATAGGGCAGGGGGCTAGGGTTTTGGGTTCTAAGTATCAAACATGGTCCAAATCCTACCAAACTTAACCCAAGGCTTCTAAATATTATTTAGAGTTTACCCTAAAAATTTAGTGAATTTTTGGATTTATTATTTATTCCCTAAAAATCCAGAAGCATGGTTTTTGGCTATTTTAAATGCTCTATAATTTCCTATTTGGACTAAAAATCATGAAACTATTTTTAGTAAATACTATAGGAAATTAGAAGCCTAGCAAAATTGGACTTGTAATTTTAGCATTTTTCTACAATTTTCTAAAATTTCTTTAGCTCTAGGAGAAAAAGAAAAAGAAAAGTCATAAACAGTATTGGACCGAAACCAGCCCGAGCCGGCCCAAAACAGGAGGAAAGCGCCCGCGCGCGCGCCCGCGTGCCAACTTTGCACAGAGACCCCCGTTGTTTTAAATAACCCGAACTGAGTTCGTCGCACTATTTCTATGAGTCACTGACAGTTTACAGAAACCTCCCCCAAGTTCTATTCCTTCACCGCCCGAGGTCCATGATGGCAAATAGCACGGGGTCGAACTCCGGTGAGCCTGTGCTGGCTGATTCACGCAACGGTCGATGCTCCCAAGCGACATACACCAAATCAGACTCCTCCTAAATCTTTCCCCTCACTTAATTTCATGAACGGCTACCTAATTTGTTCTGTCCATGGTGGCAGCGGGCATCGCAAACAGTCAACCGCGTTCCCGGTGATCCAAGACAGCCTGGCTCAATTGAACTAGCCGAGGGGCATCCAGGGAACCTAAGGAGGCTAAAACAAGGGAGGAGGGGGTATGAGCATACCTGGAACAGGCTAGCCATAGCGAGGTGTTTCTACGGTGGCGGAAACAGAGATTGGGGGCGATGAGAAATTCACGGTCTCTGGTGAACGATTGGAGGCAAGACTTGGTGGCTTGGTGCGTAATTACCTTACGGAGCTCGCAGTGCGCTCAATTTATAATGGGCTTAAGCGGTGGTCGGGAATTCGGACGAAGACGCGCAGCGGCCGGAGAAACAAGAAGTTACTGGCGCGCGTGATCAGTGTCTTTCGTTGTGGTGAGCTCACCGGTGATGAACAGACACCGCAAGCCGAGCCATTGCGATGTGGTAAAAAGGGTCATAGCGTGGCATGACCGAGGAGAACGGTGGTACCTGCGGTAATGGCCGCGTGGCCACGTCGCCGGTGCAAGTGGGCAAAGGGCAGAGTGACCATGGTGGCTTGTGTTTATCCAGGGCAAGATCTTTTCATGTCGAGCATAATCCCCTAGCTCAGGGCATGAATCGCGACGACCGGCAGCGTGAATCCGGACGTGCAGATCGTTGGCGGCGAGAGACTGAAGCCTGAGATATTTAGTGCACTGTACCATTAGGTTGTTCTTCAGTAAGCCTGACAGATCAACTTTGGGTTCAATTTTCTCCTAAATTTACATGGCAACTAGTTGATCGGCTTGTATCAAAGTTGTTGTCTAATGATCCACCTATAATTTTGTTATAGGAACCCTAGCCAAACACTTACTGGATCATCCACGAAAAGACTCCCAAAGTTCATCTGATGTCACTGAATACCAAAATTCAGGTTTAGGCTGACTGACAGCCCAACTTTGGGCCTAGTTTTCTCTCAACTTTGCATAACAACAATGCTTAATCCCGAAAGCAAAGTTGTTCTCCTAACATATCTTTACAAACTTGATGTGTTGACCCAGGGCAAAATCTTCATAACCTGGAAGATATGGGGCTTCAAAGTTGAGCCAATGTCACTGATTTCAGACTTATCTATATGATCCAAAAGTGGCCTTTTGCAAATAGGCCCAACACTTAGGGTTTCATTTGCAAATCCCTAAGTAAGTGAACCATATTACTAAAGACACCCTATTTCCATGACTTTTGCACTTAGGTCCTAAAGGTGCACACTTTTACAAATACCCCCCTAGGGTTTCAGTCCAGGGTTTTTCAGGGTTCTATGTAGGGTTTGTGGTACTTTTAGGGTTTCAATGCCACTTTAGTCCATTCATAGTGATATTTTATGATTATTATAACTAAGCTTTGGAGTTTTTCTCTTAGTTAAGCTTTGGTCACCCTTTTAAGCACAATCTAGGCTCAAGCACTATACCCTTAGGGTTTTCCTTAAAACATGTCCCATCAATACAACTTATTTGAAATTTTTTCCTAGTGAATGCACTCTAAGTGTGGCAAACACATAATATGCCAATGCTTATGATGTCATGCTCAAGTTTTAGTGATAGTAACACCAGAGGTGTTACATCAGGAAACAACCTGAGTCCCCTAAAGTATCACAGTTCTTCATCATAATCAAGATAACATCATCTTATCATAAATATTTGCATCATGTTCGTTGATTAAAGTAAAGGAATAGCATGAAGCTAACCATAACAACCCAAAAAGGTAGTCAAGGACAAAATAAATACAGACTAATCAATCCTTAGGTTTCAATTAAGTAATGCAGGACAGTGAATTATAAAGTAAGTAGGACATAATGGGTTAGAGGATACTTGCCTTCACTAGGTTGCTGCTCAGGGAAGTCTCCAGCAACACACTCAGGAACCACGGACTGCTCGTTGTCTATGCAAAGCAATCATGCATTCAACACATTTAGGAAATGATAAAGGAACAGTACACCAAACATGTGCAATCCAGTGAACACAAGTCCAATAGAAAAGTAACAAACTCAAAAGTGGAATCTAGGTTCTAGGGTGGACTAATAAACCTAGAGGTTTGTGGTTCTCTAAGTACTGATTATCTCAATAGATTAATAACTTAACCTCATTTATCTTAAGGAACTAATTACCAAGTTAAAGTTATTCTAGAGATGAAATCATACACTACATGACATTAACTTCACAAAGTTAATCACTTAATTATTATTAGTGTTTTCCCTTTTTAATAACTAAACCATTACTCTAGATGCACCTATAGCCTAGACATAAAATTAATACATGTAGAGAGTGAATGATTATAATTTAAACAGATAGAGAATAATTTTATGAATATTTTGCAATTTGAACCACCCAATTTGAAGTTCATATGCAAAATATATGAAATAAACATGTTTTGGAATTCAAAATACAAAACTAGGCCTATTTCTGTGATAAACTAAAAGGTCAAGGGCTTTTATGCAAAAACATAGGGGTCTGCGCACGAAAACTAGGGATGTTGGATTGATTTTCAGAAAGCTGAGGGTCTCTTTAACAAAACTACCACGTGAAGGGGTACAGGGTAATCTCATCCATCCGATCGCAGACGAATGGCCACGATCAGATCTAAGGGCGTGAGCGCACGAGCGTGGGCTGACAAGTGGGCAAGGGGAGTTAGAGGCCTAGGGGCGAGGGGGCCTGACTGGCCGGGCCCAGCTGTAGGACGCGGGTGAGGGAGCGCATCCGAGCGACCAAATCCGAATCGGACGGATAGGATTAGACCTGGTTAAATTAAAGTCAGGCCATCAGATCTCAGATGGAAAGGGCTCAGGAGAGTTCGAGGTGACACGGCGGACCCAACCGTGGGCACGACACCAGTGGAGAGGCACCAGAGGGCACCGGTCGACGGTAGAGTGGCCAGACAGCGGCGCAACTCAACTCCGGCGAGCGATTGCGCGAATAGCAGGGTAGGAAATGGGGAATTAAGGGCATGGTGAGGTTAGTTACCTCGAGAGATGGCTTTGGAGCGCTTGAGCGACGGCGAGGACACAATGTGGGCCCTGGTCGACGGTGGCGGAGACACGGTTGCACGGCGAGAAGTCCGGTGAGTGCGAATAGAGGGAAATAGAGGGGATGGGGCAAACTAAAGGGTGTCTTGAGTTGCTAGCAAGGAGAAGGAGCTCACCGGGGCAATGGACGCGAGAGGAGCTCGACGACGGCCACTGAACGGACCCGAGGTCACGGCGGATGTCGACGGTGCTCCATGGGCGCCCACAGTGCGAGAGAGGGGTGCGAGGGGGTCTACAGAGGAGCGCTACTAGGCGAGGGGAGTGAGTAAGTGGGCGCGCGCGCGAAGAAACCGGCACCGACAAGCTGGCCCCACCGAGCAGCGGGAGGGAGAGAGCGCGCGGGCAAAAGCTAGCGCTGACAGGTGGGTCCCACCTGTCAGGCGGAGAGGGCGCGCGCGGCTTAGCTGGGCTAGGTTGGGCTTAACGGGCCAAATCCGATTTTTACTTTTTTCTGGAATTTCCAAATGCTTTTATTTTTATTTTCCCTATGTATTTTGTTTCAAATTCAACCACAATTGAAATTCAAATAATTCAAACATGTGCATCATACAAAAGAATAATTTAGGTTCAGCATGATGCAACATTTCATGACTCACATATGTTTTGCTATATTAAATAAATAGTTAATCTCTCACCTAATTGACATAATTCTAATAAAAAGGAAGAGAGAAGAAGTCTAGAGAGAGAGAAACAAGAGCTAACACCTGAATTTGGTAGGCATTAGAGAAGAAATTTTGTACCCCCAAATTCAGGGTGTTACAAACCTATCCTCCTTAAAAAGAATCTCACCCTCGAGATTCAGGATTGGCTAGCAAAGAGCTCGGGATATTTGGCTTTCATATCATCTTCTCTTTCACAGGTGGCTTCTTCCTCTAAATGATGGCCCCACTTGACTTTGCACATTCTGATGGTGCTTCTTCGAGTGACTCTGTCCGCTGTCTCCAGAATTCGGGTTGGCTTCTCAATATAAGTTAAGTCTTCGCTGCCTCATGTTTAGCTCTGACTGCGTGAATATGTATTTGAGACTCTTGTGGTCTGTATAGATGTCACACTTCTGCCATATAGATAATGCCTCTAGGTATTTAGCGCATAAACCACTGCTGCTAACTCCAAATCATGTGTTGGATAATTTCTTTGATGAATCTTCGACTATTAGGACAAGTACGCCACTACTCTCCCTTCTTGCATTAACACATATCCCAGACCAGTGTACGAAGCATTACAGTACACTGAGAATGGCTTATGAACATCTAGCAGAATCAACACGGGTGATGTCGTCAATTTCTTCTTCATGTTTCAAAGGACTCTTGGCATTCTGGGGTCCACTTAAACTCAACTTTCTTTGCTAGTAGCACTGTCATTGGTCTTGAAATCTTGGAGAAACCTTCAATGAAACGTCGATAGTACCCGACCACTCCAATGAAACTCTTGATTCCCTAGACATCTCTTGGTGCCTTCCAGTCTAAGATATCTGCTACCTTTTTTGGATCCACATCTAATCCGTCTCGGTTTATGATATGGCCCAGGAATAGGACTTCGCTGATCCAGAACTCACATTTGCTCAGTTTGGCAAACAACTGATGCTCCCGTAACCGTTGCAATACCATCTTCAAATGCTTCTTGTGTTCTTCCTCATTCTGAGAGTATATGAGAATATCATCGATGAACACCACTACGAACTTGTCGAGGTATTCCATGAACACACTATTCATCAAGTACATAAAAAAGCTGGGGCATTTGTCAATCCTAATGACATGACTGTGTGCTCATATAGCCCATACTTGGTGATAAATGCTATCTTCGGTATATCCGAAAGTTAGATCCTGAGTTGATGATAATCTGACCTTAGATCTATATTTGAGAATACTATGGCTCCTCTCAACTGATCAAACAAATCTTCTATTCTTCGCAGGGGGCACTTGTTCTTGATGGTGACCTCATTCAAAGCTCAGTAATAAATGCACATCCTCTTAGTCTCATCTTTCTTCTCCACGAACAGAACTGGAGCGGCCCATGGCGAAGTGCTTGGTCTGATATAACCTTTCTCTAACAGCTCATCGATCTGCTTCTTGAGTTCCACCAATTCTGGTCTAGACACTCTATAAGCTCTCTTAGAAATAGAGGCGGTGCCAGGTTCAAGCTCTATGGCAAACTCAACTTTACGCTCAGGTAGCATGCTTGGTAAGTCCTCAGGAAACACATCGGGGAACTCCGACACAACTCTGATAGCCTCAAGCAGGTTAGTCTCTGTAACACCCTAAATTTGAGGGGTAAAATTTTTCTTCTTCGATACTCACCAAATTCAGGCATTACTCTGTTTTCTCTTCCCGTTTTGCTCCTTCTTCCAAGTTTCAAAGCAGTATAGTGACTGGTGTCCATATCACGAGTAAACAAAAACCTAAGTTGCATCATGCCGAAGCATATTTATTTTGTTTGATGTTGTGTTTAAATCGTGCGTCCGTCTCGCCTCGTTTTGGTTTTTGATTCACAATTGGATTCCAATCAGTGGTCATGCGTGTAGCGGGTTTCCAACCCTGCCCGCGACCCGACCCGACCCAGCCCAGCCCAGCCCGGCCCAGCCCCTGGCCACGCACCCCTCCCTCTCTTTCTCATTTTATTTCCCGCGCAGCAACTCCCTCTCCCTCTCTTCCACCTCTCTCCCACCTATTTGCCCTAGGTGTGATCCGGTGTACGGTTATCGCCGGTTTTTGGATCCCAAGGTGAGCTACCCTTTTTTTTTCTCTCTCTCTCTCCATCCCCTTCCCTCTTCCCTGCGCGCGCCCCTACTTCCCCCTCACGGCGCGCCCTTGCCCCCTCATGGCGCGGCCTCCCTGCCCGGCGATGCGGCCTCCCTGCCCCATGGCAGCACGGCCCCTGCCCTCCCTGCGGCGACCCCCTGCCCTGGCAGCGTGGCCCCTGCCCTCCCCGCGGCAGCCCCCTGCCCTAGCGGCACGGCCTCCCTGCCCCCTCCCGGCGTGGCCCCTGCGCCCCGGCGGTGCGGCGCCCCTGCCCCCAGTAGCGCGGTCCCTGCCCTGGCATGCGCCCCATACCCCCAAGCATGCGCCGCCCCTACCCCTCGGTAGTGTGGTCCCCTACCCCTGTTCCCCGGCGCGCGGTGCCCCTGCCCTCGCGGCAGCGCGGCCCCCGCCCTTGCCCCGCGGCTCGCCCGGTGCGTTCCCGCGCGCTAGGGCTGCGCGCGCGACATTTAAGTTTCAGTTTAATTAATTTTAAATTTAGTTTAATTAACATGATGTGTCACACGCTTCGTCGCGTGGCAATTTGTTAAAATTTGGATTCATTAGTGTGCTGCGTCGCGCGCTTCATCACGCGATGATTTATTTTAAATTTAGATTATTTAATGTGCGACGTCGCGCGTTTAGTCGTGCGACGTTTTGTTTTACATTCAGTTTAAGTGACATATGCCGTCATGCGCTTCGTCACGTGATGCTTTACGTCATATTCATACTTAATTCAAGTGTTTCGTGGTGCGCCTAGTCGCGCGATGATTCGTTTAGTTTTGGTTTAGTTCGCGTGTGCCGTCGTGCGTTTCTCCGCGCGACAATCCTTTTATATTACCTTGAATTGTTTATAATAATTAAACGCGTAGCGTAACTCTATTTTATGCATAGCATGATTGTTAAATTAATATGGTTATAGCTAGACAAGTGCTTTAATCCATAACTGCTTAACATAATCGCCTTTCGACCATGGCCTCGATTGTTGTTTTCTCTTTCTCGCTTAGTCGTAGGTGTGAGCCCTGCGTCGAGCGTCTGCTTATTTGTTATACTCTACTGCGTGGTGTACTGTTCTGTTGTATTAAATTTGTGGAATGTATGTTTGAACTCGTATAGATAACTATCAGTTGGCGGAGTCCGAAGGAGTTGCAGGTGAAGACCCTAAGCAGCAGCTGGTTGGTGAAGGCAAGTGTCCCTTGACCCATATATGTCCTATTCATTTTATAATTCATTCCCCGCATTTACACAATTTATACCTAAGGATTGACTAGCTTTGTTTATCTTGTCCTTGTTTACCTATATGGGTTGGGTTATTTTGGTTTAGCTTTATGCTAGAGCTTCACACTAATCAATGAACATGATGAGATTATTTATGATACGCTGTTTTCCCTTTGATTATGATGATGATATTGTGACATTTAAGGGCACTCGAGCAGTTTCTCGAGTTCCTCTCCGTAAGGACTGGTTCGTTGGATGACCACCCGGGAAAAGAGTGCAACCATGAAAGTGGTATGGGACGCCCTTAGCTAAATAATTAGAGGAACTGGGGTGTAGTTCGCTTCGCTGTCGTGCCGTCAATGGGGCTCGTTGTATGCGGCTCACTCTACCGAGGGTGGATTGCCCCTTGGGGAGGAGTGCGGTACATTTAAGAAACCTAATGGGTGGCTACAGCCTCAGGGAATCTTTGTAAAGGCTATGTAGTGAAACCCTGCCTATTCACCTTGGTAGTGTTTAAGGGTTTGATCGGCCCGAGGCAAAAGGGAATCACGGCTTGTGGGTAAAGTGCGCAACCACTGCAGAGTGTTATGAAACTGATATATCAGTCGTGCTCACGGTTATGAGCGGCCAAGGGAGCTCCATTGATTAGAGACACATTGATCAGAGATGCTTTGTTCACAGATGATGATGAGGATAAATGTTGGTTTCTATTATGATTATGATTATGGTTTCTGTTATCCTTTCTATTTGGAAAGGATACTTTTGGGTTAACAACTTGGGTTAATGCTAAAATCTGGCTCTCTACTAGTAATAATAACATGACCAACTAAAATCAACTGCTTGACTTTAACCCCACATAAATCTAGTCCACTACAGCCAAACAGGACAATTGCTGAGTATGTTGATGTGTATTCACCCTTACTTTACACACCAAACCCCCTAGGTTGTCCACATTGCAACCACTGCTCAAGAGAAGATGAAGTCGTGGAGGAGGACTTCTAGGAGTTCCAAGAGTAGGATGAGTTCTAGGCGTGGGTTAGCGGCAAACCCCCAGTCGGCTGCTTGTGAAGGCCGTGTTTATCTACGTTTTGTTTTCACACTTTGATAATTGTTAATGACTATGTGGATGTCTCGGGCATCATGATGTAATCAACTATTACTCTCTTTTGTGTTATTATTTGAGCACTGTGTGATGATGTCCGGTTATGTAACTGCTGTGTACGTGAATTGCTGATCCTGGCACGTACATGGTTCGCATTCGGTTTGCCTTCTAAAACCGGGTGTGACATAAGTGGTATCAAAGCCAGGTAACTGTAGGACAGCTAACCTAGAGTAGAATAGACATTCTAAGGACTATAGACCCCTAATCTCACATTGACCTTGGTGTCCCTTCAAAAGTTGGTCATATCGACCAAATCTATGTTTTATTATATATATATTATACCTTGCTGAAAATTTTGTTTTATTCTATTTCCTAATTTTTTATGGTCTACTTGCTGGTCATACTAGTCCTGTTCTCAATCTTATGCTTACGGAGTCTTTTGTAGATGGCTCGTCTTAGACACACCGCACGGAAGTCTGTCTAGCCATTTGGAGAGACTGCACCACCGCTTGCTCGAGGAGCAGGAGCGTCGACGACAAGAGTTGGAGCAGCAGGACTCTTCTTCCTCGCCTCAGCAGGAGGTAGAGTCTGTGAGGCGCTGCTCTCCTGTGCCCCCACTGGAGGCGCCCCCTGCGCCACCACTGGGTGTCCTGGACGCTGGAGTAGTTGTTGGAGGAGACCTCGATGCTGGAGGTGACGACAACAGCTAGAGCTATAGCACCGGACTTTCAGAGGAGCAGAAGCCAGAGGGATGGGTTGCTCGACTCATCACTCGTGACGCCGCTTGCGGGTTTCACTTCCATGATGCGCTTGACACCTTGCTGTGCCAGGCACTCGACCGACGCGCTTGGTCAATTGAGTATCGCTGTGTTGTCTTCCAGCACAGTCGCGGGGTTCACCCGGACCGCTGGAGGTAACTTGTTTGGTTCGCCGTCCGGAGGATAGTCTCCGGGGTGCGGAGGTCTGCTCAGAGCTTTATTCTATCTCTGAGCGGGACTCAGCTAAGGCAGGCATACAAGATGCTGCATGGCGTGCGCTTTCGCACTACTGCTCAGTGTTTGGTGGGGTGGCCGATGGTCTTAACCTGAGGTATTACCCCCGCTGTCCACATGGCAACATAGGAGGCGTGATTGTCGCACCTTTTGGTGAGGACAATCCTAGGTTGAGCAGCACAGTCAACCTAGCTGCCTTGCTAAACACAGAGATGGACCACGCTTTAGATGAGCTGAGTAGGGCTCGTGCTAAGATTGCCTAGTTGCGGGCTGAGCGCGTGGAGCGCCGTCACCTAGCAGATGGCTCTCCCGCCCCCGTCGGGACTCAGCACCCGTATCGCTCACCTCAGCGTGGGTACAATGTCTGTGGCAACCCCGACTGCAGGAGCAGGATAAATTTAGGACCATAGATCGTCAGCTTCAGATCTTGTAATTAATGTTTAAAATAGAAGTCTTAGCCTTTGTCTGATTCTCAGTTAGTCTTAGTTTGACATGGTAGTTTGCTTATCCTGTGTTTTTTATGTTTGTCATGATGAACTATGATGGATTTGGATCTTTGTAATGACTGTCGCCAGAGTGTGGGTATCCCCTGCACTTTGGTTTACCTGTTAATGTTAATAAAATTAGTTATTTAGTTGGGAAGCCTTTTATTCTACTTTTCTCTTTATCTGAGAAGCTGTGCTTGCCTGTGTTGGGAGTCAGTGAAGATGCTTATCTATTCAGTATGGTGGAAGAATTCTATACTCTTTTCATATGCTACAAGATTTGCAAGATCAGTTCTGATGTGTGATTATATTCCGTAGATGTCAGACAACTGGCGCAGAGGAGGGAGGCATGCTCAGCAGGAGCAGCAAGCACCGCAAGATGAGGGACCTCAGCAGTAGTTGCCACCACCGCCCCCGATGACAATAGAGCAGATGTTTTTGATGCAGACTCAGGTAGTCCAAGCTATTGGTCAGACTCTAGCCGCCATGCAACAGCAACAACCACCACCTCAACCTCAGATGCAAGTGCAGATGCCTTAGATGCCTAGAGATAAGCGTGTTGAATGAGAGGTCATCCCCCAGTGTTCGCTCACTCTGCTGACTCCATGGATACTGAAGATTGGCTGCTTACAGTGGAACGGGAGTTGCACACCGCTCAGTGTGATGATAGAGAGAAGGTCTCTATGGTCCCTGTCTGTTGAGGGGAGCAGCTCAGTCTTGGTGGGAGTCCTATCTCGTCACCCATGCCATCTCCGACACCATCACTTGGGAGGAATTCAGAGATAATTTCCGTCAGTATCATGTTCCAGCAGGTCTGATGACAGTGAAGAAAGAGGAATTTCTGGCGCTCAAGCAAGGACCCATGTCAGTTAGTGAGTATAGAGACAGGTTTCTGCAGCTGTCCCGCTATGCTCCTGAAGATGTCAACACAGATAACAAGAGACAGTATCATTTCTTAAGAGGCTTAGTTGATCCCCTGCACTATCAGTTGATGAACCATACCTTTCCCACATTTCAGCACCTGATCGATAGAGCAATCATGATAGAGGAGAAGCGGGAGATGGAGGACCGCAAGCGCAAGATTGGTGGACCTCAATCTAGGAGCAGCAATCGCCCCCATTTCTCAGGCAACCCACCTCAGCAGTTCAAGCAGAATCAGCACCTGCCTCAGCAGTAGTTTCATAGGCAGTACCCTCAGCATCAGCACCAGAACTGCCATAACAGTCAGTCAGGAGGAAGTTAGTTCCAGAGGTAGAATCAGTAGGCACCTCGTTTTCCTGTCCCAGCAACCAACCAGAGCAGTCGAGCAGCCCCAGTGCAAGGAGGAGGCCAATCATGTTTCCATTGTGGAGAGCAAGGCCATTGGGTGATGCATTGTCCAAAAAAGGTAGCTCAACAGCAGTCAGGCCCTACTGCCCCAGCAAATCAGAATGTGTCTCAGCTAGGAGCAGGCAATCGTGCCCAGACACTTTACAACCATGGGAGACTGAACCATTTGGAGGCTGAAGCAGTCTAGGAAACACTAGGCATGATAATAGGTATGTTTCCAGTCGAATCCCATATTGCAGAAGTGTTATTTGATACTGGAGCAACGCATTCATTCATTACTACATCATGGGTAGAAGCGCATAATCTTCCAATAACTACCATGTCAACACCCATTCAAATTGATTCAGCCGGTGGTAAAGTTCGAGGCGATAGTGTTTGCTTGAATGTAAGTGTGGAAATAAGGGGGACAGAGTTTCCCACTAACCTCATAGTAATGGGTACTCAGGGAATAGATGTCATCCTTGGGATGAATTGGCCAGATAAGTTCCAAGTAGTTATCAGCTATGATAACAGGACAATTAAGTTGGTGTCCCCACTAGGAGAAGAAGTGGTGACTGAGCTAGTCTCGCCCAAGCCAAGGAAAGGAGGTTGTCACTAGATGGCTATTGATAGCAAGGAGGTAGATCCACTCAATACTATCAAGGTTGTGTCAGAATTTTCGGATGTGTTCCTAAAAGATTTACCAGGTATGCCACCTGAGCGGAAAGTTGAGTTTGTTGTAGAGCTTCTTCATGGCACCTTACCCATTTCTAAAAGAGCTTACAGGGTATCTAGACCAGAGTTGGTTGAGCTCAAGAAGCAAATAGATGAGCTATCAGAGAAAGGTTACATAAGTCCATGTACCACACCTTGGGCCACCCCTGTCCTATTCGTGGAGAAGAAGGATGACACTAGGACGATGTGCATTGATTATCAAGCTTTGAATGAAGTCACAATCAAGAACAAGTACCCCTTGCCTAGAATAGAAGATCTGTTTGACCAGCTGAGAGGAGCCAACGTGTTTTCAAAGATAGATCTGAGGTCAGGTTATCATCTGCTCAGGATCCGACCTTCGGACATCCTGAAGATGACATTTATTACCAAGTATGGGCTGTATGAGTTCATCGTTATGTCTTTTGGCCTGACAAATGCTCCAGCCTTCTTCATGAATCTGATGAACAATGTATTCATGGATTATCTCGACAAGTTTGTGGTGGTATTTATTGATGACATTCTTATATATTCTCAAAATGAGGAGGATCATGTGGATCATTTGAAGATGGTATTGCAGAGATTGCGAGAGCACCGGCTGTATGCAAAGTTGAGCAAGTGCGAGTTCTGGATTGATGAAGTCCTGTTCTTGGGTCACATAATAAACAAAGATGGATTGGCCATGGATCCGAAGAAAGGGCAGACATTCTGAACTGGAAAGCACCAACAGATGCTCGAGGAATCAAGAGCTTCATTGGAATGGCCGGATATTATTGGCGATTCATTGAAGAGTTTTCAAAGATAGTGAAACCGATGACATCTTTGCTAGCAAACAAAGTTGAGTTCAAGTGGACCCAGAAGTGCGAACAGGCCTTTGAAGCGATGAAAGAGAAGTTGACTATAACGCCTGTCTTAGTCTTCCCTGATGTGCACAAGCCCTTTTTGGTGTATTGCGGTGCTTGCTACACTGGCTTGGGATGTGTATTGATGCAAGAGGGAAGAGTTGTGGCTTACTCGTCCCAACAGCTGAAGGTTCATGAGAAGAATTATCCAATCCATGACCTAGAGTTGGCAACAGTGGTTCATGCACTAAAGACATGGATGCATTATCTGTACGGGCAGAAGTGTGATGTCTACACAGATCACAAGAGTCTGAAGTACATATTCACCCAGTCGGAGCTTAATATGAGACAAAGAAGATGGTTAGAGTTGATCAAAGACTATGAGTTGCAAATTCACTACCATCCAGGCAAAGCGAATGTGGTAGCAGATGCTTTAAGTAGAAAAAGTCAAGTCAATATGATGGTCCCTCACCCGATGCCTTATGAGTTAGCCAAAGAATTTGACAGGTTGAGTCTCGGATTTCTAAATAACATGCGAGGAGTAACAGTTGCGTTAGAACCCACCTTAGAGCAGGAAACCAAAGAGGCACAGAAGAATGATGAGAATATCAATGAAATCCGGCAACTGATTCTAGAAGGAAGAGGCAAAGATTTTAGGGAGGATGCAGAAGGTGTGGTATGGTTCAAGGGCCGCTTGTGTGTTCCCAATGTCCAGTCTATTCGGTAGTTGATCCTCAAGGAAGCTCATGAGACAGCTTATTCCATACACCCTGGAAGTGAGAAGATGTATCAGGATCTAAAGAAGAAATTTTGGTTGTACGGAATGAAAAGGGAGATCGCAGAGCACGTGGCTATATGTGATAGTTGTTAGAGGATCAAGGTGGAGCATCAGAAGCTAGCTGGGTTGTCGCAGCCGTTGCGAATTCCTCCGTGGAAATGGGATGAAATCGGGATGAATTTCATAGTTGGATTGCCTTGCACTCGAGCCGGCTATGATTCCATTTGGGTAGTGGTGGACCGCTTGACCAAGTCAGCCCACTTCATAGCTGTCAAGACTAGCTACATCAGTGCAGTGTTGGCAGAGCTGTATATGTCCTTGATCGTTTGTCTTCATGGTGTGCCAAAGAAGATAGTGTCAGATAGAGGAACGCAGTTCACCTCTCATTTTTGGTAGCAGTTGCATGAAGCTTTGGGTACACATTTGAACTTCAGTTCAGCTTATCATCCACAGACAGACGGTCAGACTGAAAGAACTATTCAAATCCTCGAAGATATGTTGAGAGCCTATGCGCTGCAAGATCAGTCCGAATGGGACAAGAGGTTACCTTATGCAGAATTCTCCTATAACAACAGTTACCAGGCCAGCTTGAAGATGTCATCATTTCAGGCGCTTTATGGGAGGAGTTGTAGAACTCCGTTGCAATGGGATCAGCCTGGAGAAAAGAAAGTGTTCGGGGCCGACATTTTGCTCGAAGCTGAAGAGAATATCAAGATGGTTTGGGAGAACCTAAAGATAGCGCAATCAAGGCAGCAAAGTTATACTGACACGAGAAGGAGAGAGCTGAGTTTTGAAGTTGGAGATTTCGTCTACCTGAAGATATCGCCTATCAGAGGAGTCAGAAGATTTGGAGTCAAAGGCAAGCTAGCACCCCGATATGTAGGTCCGTATCAGATTCTCATGAAGCATGGAGAAGTGGCCTATCAGCTCAGTTTGCCAGAAGATTTGTCAGTGGGGCATGATGTCTTTCATGTGTCTTAGTGAAAGAAATGTCTGCGTGTGCCAGAAGAGCAGTTGCCAGTGGAAGGTCTAGAAGTCCAAGAAGACTTGACCTACATAGAGAAGCCAACGCAGATTCTGGAGACTGTAGATAGGGTCACCCGAAGGAACACTATCAGAATGTGCAAAGTCAGATGGGGTCACCACTCTGAGGAAGAAGCAACTTGGGAGCGTGAAGATGATCTGATGGCCAAGTATCCCGAACTCTTTGCTGGCCATCCTTGAATCTCGAGGGCGAGATTTTGAAAGTCGCCTAGAGGGGGGGGGGTGAATAGGTGAAACCTAAAATTTATAAACTTAAACACACACTAAGGTCGGGGGTTAGCGTTAGATTTAAATTCAAGTCCAAAAGAATATCTCTCTTGCTAGGAGTTGCTCAAGGATTGCGGATGGCGTATGGGAGCCAACTCAAATTCACACTAGCAAGGGAACGTTAGAGAGGAGAAAACAAATCAAACAAGAATCAAGGTGAGTGAACACGATGATTTGTTTTACCGAGGTTCGGTTCCAAAGAACCTAGTCCCCGTTGAGGAAGTCACAAAGACCGGGTCTATTTCAACCCTTTCCCTCTCTCAAACGGTCACTTGGACCGAGTGAGCCTTTTCCTTAATCTCTCGAGTCACTTAGACCTTGCAAGGACCACCACACACTTAGGTGTCTCTTGCTTCGATTACAAGTCACATCAGAAATAGAAGGGAAAAGAAAAAGGCCAAACCAAACGATAAGAGCAACAAAGAACACAAGTGATCCTCTCACAAGCCCTAATACACTATAGTTGATTTTGGGGCTTTGAGTGGATTGATTGCTTTGATTATGTCTTGGAGTGTTGGGCTTTTGCTCTTGCAATGAATGAAGAATTTAGAATGCTTGGATAGGAGTGAATGAGGTGGTTGGGGGGTATTTATAGCCTCCCAACCATTTATAGTCGTTGGCTGATTTCTGTTGGCGATGGGCGCACCAGACAGTCCGATGCGCCACGAGACAGTCAATGTGCACTTTCCGATGCGCACCACGTCAGCGCAACCATTAGGTTTCTGAGCAGTTGACCGTTGGAGACGTTTGTCTCCTAGCTGCACCGGACAGTCCGGTGCCCTTTGACTTCTGCGCTCTGACTTCTGACTTGCACTGTTCATCGTGGCAGGTGACCGTTGTCATGTAGAGAGCCATTGTTCCGCTGGCTCACCGGACAGTTCGGTGGCACAACGGACAATCCGGTGAATTATAGTGGAGCGTGCCTCTGGATTCCTGAGAGTGGCTGGTTCAGAGTTGTACGGCCCTGGTGCACCGGACAGTCCGGTGCGCCATTTTTTAGCACACTCGAGTTCCTTGCTCCATTTTTGATTGTGTCCGTAATCGGGTTTCTTGCTTGGTTTAACCTTATGCACCTGTAATATATGATATCTAGACAGACTAGTTAGTCCACGTGTTTGTGTTGATCATAAACCTCCAAAATTAGTTATAGGAAATGGTTAACCCGATTTCCCTTTCAATCTCCCCTTTTTTGGTGATTGATGCCAACACAAACCACAACAAATATAAAGTGCAGAAATGTACCTAGTTTGCATTTATGACGAATGTGCATATGTTACTTGGAGTTAAACCAATTGAAAGTATCAGTAAAAATGAATGGTTTGCTTTTCTTTTTATTTAACATTTTGGACCACATTTGCACCACATGTTTGTTTTTGCAAATCTTTTTGAAAATCTTTTCAACTTCAAATTCTTTTCAAATAGTCAAAGGTATAAGAATATGATTGCAAGAAGCATTTTTTAGATTTGAAATTTCTTCCCCTATTTCAAATGCTTTTCCTTTGACTAAATAAAAGCTCCCCCTGAATGAATTCTCCCCTTAGCTTTCAAGAGGGTTTTTGAAATAGATACCAATTTGAAAATTGACTTTTAAAGATACCAAATGAAAGATCAATTGTAAATTCATTTTGGGGCTAACTTAAATATCAATTGAAAGATCTTAATATCAATTTGAAAAATATAGAAAAATTTAAAATTGTGGTGGTGCGATGCGGTCCTTTTGCTTTGGGCTTAATACTTTCTCCCCCTTTGGCATTAATCGCCAAAAATGTAGAACTTGAGAGCCCTCTTGCATTTTTCTCCCCCTTTGGGGCATAATACTTTCTCCCAAATGGTAAAACAAATACGAATGAAGGTTCATACCATTGAGAGTTGTAGGAGTACCGGCAAAGGGTAAATGATACCGTCAGAGTTGGAGTGGAAGCCTTGACTTTGCCGAATACTCCATTTCCCTTTCAATCTAAGGCTAATCATAGAGATATACTTGAAAACATATTAGTCTTAGCCTTGGCACAAGAAGAATAAGAAATATGCATTTGTACCAAATGAAAGAGACATGATCAAATGTATATACTTGAGCTATGTGTGCAATGTTTTAATCAAAATTCTGAGAATCAAGTATATTTAGTTCATTCCTAAGTTTGCTAAAGTTTTCTCATCTAGGGGCTTGGTAAAGATATCGGCTAATTGGTTGTGGGTGCTTACATAAGCTATTTCGATATCCCCCTTTTGTTGGTGATCTCTCAGAAAGTGTTACCGGATGTCTTTGTGTTTAGTGCGACTGTGTTCAATGGGATTATCCGCCATGCGGATTGCACTCTCATTATCACATAAGAGGGGGACTTTGCTCAACTTATGGCCATAGTCCATAAGGGTTTGCCTCATCCAAAGTAATTGCGCACAACAATGACCTGCGGCAATGTACTCGGCTTCGGCGGTGGAAAGAGCTATGGAGTTTTGTTTCTTTGAAGCCCATGACACCAGGGATCTTCCCAGAAACTGACAAGTCCCTGATGTGCACTTTCTATCTATTTTACATCCGGCATAATCGGCATCAGAATACCCAATTGAATCAAAGGTAGATCCCTTGGGGTACCAAAGCCCAAACTTAGGAGTATAAACTAAATATCGCATGATTCTTTTCACGGTCCTAAGGTGAACTTCCTTAGGATTTGTCTGGAACCTTGCACACATGCATACATAAAGCATAATACCCGGTCGAGATGCACATAAGTAGAGTAAAGAACCTATCATCGACCGGTATACCTTTTGATCTACAGATTTACCTCCCGTGTTGAGGTCGAGATGCCCATTGGTTCCCATGGGTGTCTTGATGGGTTTGCCATTCTTCATTCCAAACTTCTTAAGTATATCTTGAATGTACTTGGTTTGGCTGATGAAGGTGCCCTCTTGGAGTTGCTTGATTTGAAATCCTAGGAAATACTTAAACTCCCCCATCATAGACATCTCGAATTTCTGTATCATGATCCTACTGAACTCTTCACAAGTTGACTTGTTATTAGACCCAAATATAATACCATCAACATAAATTTGGCATATAAGCAAGTCTTTTGCAATAGTTTTGGTGAAGAGAGTAGGATCGACCTTTCTGACTTTGAAGCCATTAGCGATAAGAAAATCTCGCACGCATTCATACCATGCTCTTGGGGCTTGCTTGAGCCCATAAAGCGCCTTTGAGAGTTTATATACGTGGTTAGGGTACTCACTACCTTCAAAGCCAGGAGGTTGCTCAACGTAGACCTCTTCCTTGATAGGGCCATCGAGGAAGGCACTTTTCACGTCCATTTGATAAAGCTTAAATCCATGGTAAGTAGCATAGGCAAGTAATATGCGAATTGACTCAAGCCTAGCTACGGGTGCATAAGTTTCATCAAACTCCAATCCTTTGACTTGTGAATAACCTTTGGTCACAAGTCGGGCTTTGTTCCTCGTCACCACACCATGCTCATCTTGCTTGTTGCAGAATACCCACTTGGTACCTACAACATTTTGATTAGAACGTGGAACTAAATGCCATACCTCATTCCTTATGAAATTGTTGAGCTCCTCTTGCATTGCCATCACCCAATCCGGATCTCTTAGTGCATCCTCTATCCTATACGGCTCAATAGAAGACATAAAAGAGTAATGTTCAAGAAATGAGCAACTCGAGATCTAGTGGTTACCCCCTTATGAATGTCACTAAGAATGGAGTTGATGGGGTGATCTCTTTGAATTGCTTGGTGGACTCTTGGGTGTGGCGGTCTTTTATCCCTTATTTCTTGATAATCTTCCTTGTCTTGATTATCTTTATCTCCCCCTTGATCCATGTCCTGGTGGAGATACTTACGTGGAAGATGATGGTTGATCTTGTGCTTGTGGAGGCTCTCTGAATTCCTTAGGACACACATATCCAATAGACATGTTCCTTAGCGCAACGCATGGAGCCTCTTCATCATCTAGTTCATCAAGATCAATTTGCTCCACTTGGTAGCCATTAGTCTCATCAAACACAATGTCACAAGAAACCTCAACTAATCCAGTGGATTTGTTGAAGACTCTATATGCCCTTGTGTTTGAGTCATACCCTAGTAAGAAGCCTTCTACAGCCTTAGGAGCAAATTTAGAACTTCTACCTCTTTTAATAAGAATAAAGCATTTACTCCCAAAGACTCTAAAATATGAAAATTGGGCTTTTTACCAGTGAGGAGTTCATATGATGTTTTCTTGAGGATTCGGTGAAGGTAGAGCCAGTTGATGGAGTAGCAAGCGGTGTTGATTGCTTCCGCCCAAAACCGATCCGGAGTCTTGTATTCATCAAGCATGGTCCTTGCCATGTGTAGTAGAGTTCTATTCTTCCTCTCCACTACACCATTTTGTTGAGGTGTGTAGGGAGAAGAGAACTCATGCTTGATGCCCTCCTCCTCAAGAAATCCTTTAATTTCATAGTTCCTAAACTCCGTTCCATTGTCACTTCTTATCTTTTTGATTCTCAATCTGAACTCATTTTGAGCTTGTCTTAAGAATCTCTTTAAAGTCTCTTGGGTTTGTGATTTTTCCTGCAAAAAGAACACCCAAGTGAAGCGAGAATAATCATCCACAATAACTAGATAGTACTTACTCCCGTCGATGCTTATGTAAGCGATCGGGCCGAAAAGGTCCATGTGAAGTAGCTCAAGTGGCCTATCGGTCGTCATTATGTTCTTATGTGGATGATGAACTCCATCCTGCTTTCCTGCTTGATATGCACTACAAATCCTATCTTTCTCAAAATGAACATTTGTTAGTCCTAAAATGTGCTCTCCCTTTAGAAGCTTGTGAAGATTCTTCATTCCAACGTGGGCAAGTCGGCGATGCCAGAGCCAGCCCATATTAGTCTTAGCAATTAAGCAAGTGTCTAGTTCAGCTTGGTTATCATTAAAATCAACTAAATATAGCTGACCATCTAACACTCCCTTAAATGCTATTGAATCATCACTTCTTCTAAAGACAGTAACACCTATATCAGTAAAAAGACAATTGTAGCCCATTTTGCATAATTGAGAAACAGAAAGCAAGTTGTAATCTAAAGAAACTACAAGAAAAAACATTGAAAATAGAATGGTCAGGAGATATAGCTATTTTACCCAAACCTTTGACCAAACCTTGATTTCCATCCTCAAATGTGAAAACTCTTTGGGGATCATCGTTTTTCTCATATTAGGAGAACATCCTTTTCTCCCCTGTCATGTGGTTTGTGCACCCGGTATTGATTATCCAACTTGAACCACCGGATGCATAAACCTCCAAAACAAGTTTAGGTCTTGTTCTTAGGCACCCAAATGGTCTTGGGTCCTTTCGCATTAGAAACAAGTACCTTGGGTACCCAAACACAAGTCTTTGGACTCTTGTGTTTGCCCCCAACATATTTGGCAACTATTTTGCCTGATTTGTTAGTGAGCACATAAGTAGCATCAAAAGTTTTAAATGAAATGTTATGCTCATTTGATGCATTTGGAATTTTCTTTTTAGGCATTTTAACATGAGTACAATGCCTAGAGCTAGAAGCCTCATTTTTATATATAAATGCATGAATAGAAACATTGTGAGGTTTTCTAGCATGAGTCTTCCTAATTTTGTCCTCAGGATAGTTTACAAGATATAAAATGTAACCCTCACTATCCTGAACCATAGGAGCCTTACCCTTTACAAAGTTAGACAATTTTTTAGGGGCATTAAGCTTGACATTGGATTGGTCCCCTTGATGGAACCCAATGCCATCCTTAATGCAAGGGCGTCTCCCATTATAAAGCATACTACGAGTAAATTTAAATTTTTCATTTTCTAGTTCATGCTCGGCAATTTTAGCAGTTAATTTAGCTATGTGATCATTTTGTTGTTTAATCATGGCAAGGTGACCATCCATAGCTTCAATATTAACATCTCTACATCTAGTACAAATAGTAACATGATCAACAGTAGATGTAGATGGTTTGCATGCATTCAATTCCTCAATCTTAGCATATAATTTATCATTCTCAATTCTAAGACTAGAGATTGAATTATTGCAAACACTCAACTTTTCAATCTTAGAAACAAAACTAGCATTCTCAGTTCTAAGACTTGAAATTGAATCATGACAAATGCTAAGCTCCTTAGATATGTTTTCACATTTTCTACTTCCTAAGCATAAGCATTTTCAATTTAACAAATTTTTTATTTTCCTTAACGAGCAAGTCCTCTTGACATTCCAAGAGATCATCCTTCTCGTTAATGGTCTCAATTAGTTCATTAAATTTTTTTTATTTTGTTCCATGTTAAGGTTGGCAAGAAGAGCAAGTAAATCATCTTCATTATCGCTAGAGCTACCCTCATCACTAGATGTTGTATATTTGGGGGTGGCTCTAGAGTGTACCTTCTTCTTCTTGCCGTTCTTAGCCATGAGACATTTGTGGCCGACGTTGGGGAAGAGGAGGCCTTTGTTGACGGCGATGTTGGCGGCGTCCTCGTCGTCGGAGGAGTCGGTGGAGCTCTCGTCGGAGTCCTATTCCTGGCACACGTGCGCATCGCCTCCCTTCTTCTTGTAGTATCTCTTCTTTTCCTTCTTCTTCCCTTTCCTGTCTTCGTCCTTGTCACTTTCACTAGAAATTGGGCATTTAGAAATAAAGTGACTGGACTTACCACATCGGTAACACAACCTTTTGGAGTGGGGCTTGTAGTCCTTCCCCCTCCTTTGCTTGAGGATTTGGTGGAAGCTCTTGATGATGAGCGCCATCTCCTCATTGTCGAGCTTGGAGGCATCGATTAGAAGCCTACTTGATGTAGACTCCTACTTCTCTTCTTCCGTTTCTTTGAATGCAACGGGTTGCACCTCGGGTGTGGAGGTGGCGCCTTGCTCCAAGTTGACAATGTGTTTGGAGTCTTTGATCATTAGTTCAAAGCTCACAAACTTGCCAATAACCTCCTTGGGAGACATTAGTTTATATCTAGGATCCCCACGTATTAATTGAACTTGAGTAGGATTGCAAAATACGAGGGATCTAAGAATAACCTTGACCATCTCATGTTCATCCCATTTGGTGCTCTTGAGGTTGCGCACTTGGTTGACCATCGTCTTGAGCCGGTTATACATGGCTTGTGGCTCTTCCCCTTTGATGAGGACGAATTGACCGAGTTCATCCTCGATCGTCTTGCGCTTGGTGATCTTCATCACCTTGTCCCCTTCGTGCGCGGTTTTGAGGACGTCCCAAATTTCTTTGGCGCTCTTTAACCCTTGCACCTTATTATACTCCTCTCGACATAAAGAGGCGAGGAGTATAGAAGTTGCTTGGGAGTTAAAGTGTCATATTTGGGTGGCCTCGTCCGAGTCGTAGTCCTTGTCCCTCACCTTTGGTGCCTGCGCTCCAAACTCAATAGTATCCCAAATGTTTTCTTGGAGTGAGGTTAGATGGTGCCTCATTTTATCACTCCACATACAATAATCTTCACCATCAAAATATGGTGGTTTGCCTAGGGGTACGGAAAGTAATGGAGCGCGCTTTGAAATAGGAGGATAGCGTAGGGGCATCTTACTACACTTCTTGCGCTCATGGCGCTTAGAAGTAGTGGACGATTCGGAGCTTGATGTGGGGTGTGACGAAGAGTCGGTCTCATAGTAGACCACCTTCTTCATCTTCTTCTTGTCACCTCTCCGATGCGACTTGATGGAGGAAGAGGATTCCTCCTTGTGTTTGTTGCCAGACTCCCTTGAGAGAGTCCTCCCCGAGCTTGCGGCCTTTTCGCCGATCATGATCTCCCTCTTGGCATGATCTCCAGACATCACTTCGAGTTGGTTAGACTCTTAATGAAGCACTGGCTCTAATACCAATTGAAAGTCTCCTAGAGGGGGTGAATAGGCGAAACCTGAAATTTATAAACTTAAACACACACTAAGGTCGAGGGTTAGCGTTAGAATTAATTCAAGTCGAAAAGAATATCTCTCTTGCTAGGAGTTGCTCAAGGATTGCGGATGACGTATGGGAGCCAACTCAAATTCACACTAGCAAGGGAACGTTAGAGAGGGGATAACAAATCAAACAAGAATCAAGGCGAGTGAACACGGTGATTTGTTTTACCGAGGTTCGGTTCCAAAGAACCTAGTCCCTGTTGAGGAGGTCACAAAGACTGGGTCTATTTCAACCTTTTCCCTCTGTCAAACGGTCACTTAGAATGAGTGAGCCTTTTCCTTAATCTCTCGGGTCACTTAGAGCCCGCAAGGACCACCACACACTTAGGTGTCTCTTGCTTCGATTACAAGTCACTTGAGAAATAGAAGGGAAAAGAAAAAGGCCAAACCAAGCGACAAGAGCAACAAAGAACACAAGTGATCCTCTCACAAGCCCTAATACACTAGAGTTGATTTTGGGGATTTGAGTTGATTGCTTGCTTTGATTATGTCCTGGAGTGTTGGGCTTTTGCTCTTGCAATGAATGAAGAATTCAGAATGCTTGGATGGGAGTGAATGAGGTGGTTGGGGGGATATTTATAGCCTCCCAACCACTTCTAGCCGTTGGCTGATTTCTACTGGCGATGGGCGCACCGGACAGTCCGGTGTGCCACCGGATAGTCACTGTGCACTGTCCGTTGCGTGCCATGTCAGTGCAACCGTTAGGGTTCTGAGTAGTTGACCGTTGGAGACGTTTGTCTTCTAGCTGCACCGAACAGTCTGGTGCCCTCTGACTTCTGCGCTCTGACTTCTGACTTGCACTGTTCATCATGGCAGGTGACCGTTGTCGCGCAGAGAGTCGTTGCTCAGCTGGCTCACCGGACAGTCCGGTGAATTATCGAGGAGCGCGCCTCTAGATTCCCGATAGTGGCTAGTTCGGAGTTGTAAGGCCCTAGTGCACCGAACAGCCCGGTGCGCCATTTTTCAGCACACTCAAGTTCCTTGCTCCATTTTTGATTGTGTCCCTAACCGGATTTCTTGCTTGGTTTGCGTAGAACGTTATGCACCTGTAATATATGATATCTAGACAAACTAGTTAGTCCACGTGTTTGTGTTGATCATCAACCACCAAAATTAGTTATAGGAATTGGTTAACCCGATTTCCCTTTCAGATTCTTTTAAGGGGGATAGGTTTGTAACGCCTTGAAATTGAGGGGTAGAATTTTTTTTCTTTGATACTCACCAAATTCAGGCGTTACTCTTTTCTCTTCTCATTTTGCTCCTTCTTCCAAGTTTCAAAGCAGTATAGTGACTGGTGTCCGTATCGTGAGTAAACAAAAACCTAAGTTGACATGCGTCTGTCTCGCCTCGTTTCGGGTTTTGATTCGCAATTGGATTCCGATTAGTGGTCGTGCGTGTAGTGGGTTTCTGGCCTAGCCCGTGACCCGACCTAGCCTAGCCCAGCCCCTGGCCGCGCCTCCCTGGCACCCCACACCGCCATGTGTGCCCCCTCCCTCTCCCTCTCATTTTGTTTCCCGCGCAGCAACTCCCTCTCCCTCTCTTCGACCTCTCTCCCACCTCTTTGCCGGAGGTGTGATTCGGTGGACGGTTATCGCTGGTTTTTGGATCCCAAGGTGAGCTCCCCTTTTTTCTCTATCTCTCTCCCTCCCCTCCCCTCTTCCCTGCGCGCGCCCCGGCTTCCCCCTCATAGCGCGCCCCTGCCCCCTCGCAGCACGGCCTCCCTAAATGGCGGCGTGGCCTCCCGGCCTCACGGCAGCGTGGCCCCTACCCTCCCCGTGGCGGCCCCCTGCCCCGGTGAAAGTCGCCTAGAGGGGGGTGAATAGGTGAACCTGAAATTTATAAACTTAAACACACACTAAAGGTCGGGATTAGTGAAAGTGAAATAGGGTCAAACCTTTTCCAAGAAATAATTTTTGGTGGTTGAATGCCCAACACAAATATTGGACTAACTAGTTTGCTCTAGATTATGTGTTCTACAGGTGCATAAAGGTTCAACACAAACCAATAAAAAGATCAAGTTAGGGCTCAAAAGAAAGGAGCAAAAGAAACCGAAGAGAACCCTGGTCTGGCGCACCGGACAGTGTCCGGTGCACCAGGGGCCGTACAGTCTGAACTATTCACCTTTGGGTTTCTTAGGCACCGCTCCGCTACAATTCATCGGACTGTCCGGTGTGCCACCGGACTGTCCGGTGCACCAAGGGGAGCAACGACTACCAGCGCAACGATCGTCTGCAAAAGTGTGAACAGTGCACGCAGAAGTCAGAGCAGGCGTCAGAGGCGCACCAGACAGTGAACAGTACCTGTCCGGTGCAGCACATGACTGTCCGGTGCGACATGAAGTTAGCGCTCCAGTGGTCAGAATCTTTAGAACCCTAACGGTTGGGTGACGTGGCTGGCGCACCGGACAATGTCCGGTGGAGCACCGGACTGTCCGGTGCGCCCTTCGACCGATAGCCTCCCCAACGGCTATGTGGTGGTTGAGGGCTATAAATACCCCCCAACCACCACCACTCCAAGGATCCAAGTTTTTCAGACATCTCCTTCAATATAAGAGCTAGTGCAAACAATACAAGACACAATTCAAAAGAATCAAAGCCTCTCCAAGTCCCAAATTCACTCCAAACACCTAGTGACTAGAGAGAGAGTTTTGCTCGTGTTCTTTGAGCTCTTGTTCTTGGATCGCTTTCTTTTTCCTCATTCTTGTTCCCTAAGTGACTTGTAATCAAAGCAAGAGACACTAAGTTTGTACTGGTCCTTGCGGGGTCTAAGTGACCCGTTTGATTAAGGAGAAAGCTCACTCGGTCTAGGTGACCGTTTGAGAGAGGGAAAGGGTTGAAAGAGACCCGGTCTTTGTGACCACCTCAACAGGGACTAGGTTCTCAAGAACCGAACCTCGGTAAAACAAATCACCGTGTCATCCGCCTTATTTCTTGGTTGATTTGTTTTCGTCCACTCTCTCGGACTCGAATTTAATTCTAATGCTAACCCCGACTTGTAGATTGTGTTTTAAGTTATAAATTTCAGATTCCGCCAATTCACCCCCCTCTAGGCGACTTTCAATTGGTATCAGAGCCCGATACTTCATTAGAGTCTAACCACTCGAAGTGATGTCGGGAGATCACGCCAAGAGGGAAATCATGACTAGCGAGAAGTCCACAAGCCACAGGAAGGCTCCATCAAGGGAGTCTGACAACAAGCTAAAGGAGGGATCACCTCCTCACAAGTCGCATCGGAGCAGTGATAAGAAAAAGAAGATAAAGAAGGTGGTCTATTACGAGACCGACACTTCGTCACCATCCACTTCTGGCTCCGACGCGCCGTCCGTCACTTCTAAGCGCCATGAGCACAAGAAGTATAGTAAGATGCCACTTCGTTATCCCCGTATTTCTAGACGCACTCCTTTACTTTCTGGCCCACTAGGCAAACCACCGGTTTTTGATGGTGAAGATTATTGTATGTGGAGTGATAAAATGAGGCATCACCTAACCTCACTCCACGCTAGCATATGGGACATTGTTCAGTTTGGAGCGTAGCTACCATCGCCAGGGGATGAAGGCTACGACTCAGACGAGGTTGCCCAAATCCGGCACTTCAACTCCCAAGCCACTACTATACTCCTTGCCTCTCTAAGTCGAGAGGAGTATAATAAAGTGCAAGGGTTGAAGAGCGCCAAGGAGATTTGGGACGTGCTCAAGACTGTGTACGAAGGAGATGAGGTGACCAAGATCACCAAGCGGGAGACGATTGAGGGGGAGCTCGGTTGATTCGTCCTCAACCAAGGAGAGGAGCCACAAGCCATGTACAACTAGCTCAAGACCTTGGTGAACCAAGTGCGCAACCTCAGGAGCACCAAGTGGGATGACCATGAAATGGTGAAGGTTATTCTTAGATCACTTGTTTTTCGTAATCCCACTCAAGTTCAATTAATTCGTGGTGATCCTCGATACAAGTTAATGTCTCCTGAGGAAGTGATAGGAAAGTTTGTGAGCTTTGAATTGATGATCAAAGGCTCCAAACAAATCATCAACTTGGAGCATGGCGGCACCTCCACACCCGAGGTGCAACTCGTCGCATTCAAGGCGACGGAGATGGCGCTCATCATCAAGAGCTTCCATCAAATCCTCAAACAAAGGAAGGGGAAGGACTACAAGCCCCATTCCAAAAGGGTGTGCTACAAATGTGGTAAGCCCGGTCATTTTATTGCAAAATGTCCTATGTCTTGTGGTAGTGACAGGGGTGACGACAAGAAGGGAAAGAGAAAGGAAAAGAAGAGATACTACAAGAAGAAGGGCGGTGATGCCCATGTATGTTGGGAATGGGACTCCGATGAGAGCCCCACCGACTCCTCCTCCGACGAGGACGCCGCCAACATCGCCATCAACAAGGGCCTCCTCTTCCCCAATGTTGGCCACAAGTGCTTCATGGCAAAAGACGGCAAAAAGAAGAAGGTAAAATCTAGAGCCTCCACCAAATATACAACATCTAGTGATGAGGCTAGCTCTAGTGAAGATGAGGATGATTTGCTCACTCTTTTTGCCAATCTTAACATGCAACAAAAGGAAAAATTAAATGAATTAATAGGAGCTATTCATGAGAAGGATGAACTCTTGGATAGCCAAGAGGAATTTCTTATTAAGGAAAATAAGAAGCATGTTAAGGTAACAAAATGCTTATGCTCAGGAAGTAGAGAAAAATGAAAACTTAACTAAGGAGCTTAGCATTTGCCATGACACAATTTCCAACCTTAGAACTGAGAATGCTAGTTTGATTGCTAAGGTTGAAAAATTAAATGCTTGTAATGATTCAATTGTCAGTCTTAGAAATGAAAATGCTAGTTTAATTGCTAAGATTGATAAATTGAATGAATCAATTTCTAGCCTTAAAACTGAGAATGACAAATTAATTTCGAAGGCTAAAAATTTAAATGTTTGCAATGATTCTATTTCCAGTCTTAGAAATCAGAATGCTATTTTACATGCTAAGATTGATGAATTAAATGTTTGCAAACCATCTACATCTACTATTGATCATGTTTCTATTTGCACTAGATGTAGAGATATTAATGTAGATGCTATTCATGATCACCTTGCTTTAATTAAACAACAAAATGATCACATAGCTACATTAACTGCTAAAATAAATGAGCATGAAATTAAAAATGAAAATTTTAAATTTGTTATAAGCATGCTCTATAGTGGGAGACGCCCAGGCATTAAGGATGGCATTGGTTTCCAAAAGGGAAGCAATGTCAAAATTAATGCCCCTAAGAAATTATCTAACTTTGTTAAGGGCAAGGCTCCCATGGTTCAGGATAACGAGGGTTACATTTTATATCCTGCTGGATATCCTGAGCACAAGATTAGGAGAATTCATGCTAGGAAGTCTCATTCTCTTTCTCACCATGCTTTTATGTACAAGAATGAGGCATCTAGTTCTAGGCAATCAACCCATATTAAATTGCCTAAAAAGAAATCTCCTACTGCATCAAATGAACCTATTATTTCATTTAAGAATTTTGATGCATCACATGTTTTAACTAACAAATCAGGCAAAGTAGTTGCCAAATATGTTGGGGCCAAACACAAGGGATCAAAGATTTGTGTTTGGGTACCCAAGGTGCTTGTTTCTAATGTGAAAGGACCCAAGACCATTTGGGTACCTAAGAACAAGGCCTAAATTGTTTTGCAGGTTTATGCATCCGGGGGCTCAAGTTGGATCATTGATAGTGGATGCACAAACCACATGACCGAGGAGAAAAGAATGTTCTCCTCCTACAAGAAAAACGAAGATCCCCAAAGAGCTATCACATTCGGGGATGGAAATCAAGGTTTGGTCAAAGGACTTGGTAAAATTGCTATATCACCTGACCATTCTATTTCCAATGTTTTTCTTGTAGATTCTTTAGATTACAATTTGCTTTCAGTTTCTCAATTATGCAAAATGGGCTACAACTGTCTTTTTACAGATGTAGGTGTTAGTGTCTTTAGAAGAAGTGATGATTCAATAGCATTTAAGGGAGTGTTAGAGGGTCAGCTATGCTTAGTTGATTTCAATAGAGCTGAACTCGACACTTGCTTAATTGCTAAGACTAATATGGGTTGGCTCTGGCATCGCCGACTAGCCCATGTTGGGATGAAGAATCTTCACAAGCTTCTAAAGGGAGAACACATTTTGGGACTAACAAATGTTCATTTTGAGAAAGACAGGGTTTGTAGCGCAAGCCAAGCAGGAAAGCAAGTTGGCGCCCATCATCCACACAAAAACATCATGACAACGGATAGGCCACTGGAGCTACTCCACATGGATTTATTCGGCCCGATCGCTTACATAAGCATCGACGGGAGTGTTGGAACTTGCTCTCCTGCGCAAGTTAATCCAACGGGGGAGTGAAAGCAGTGTAGACGGGGTTTCGGCTTGAGATGGCAATAGCTCTGTTAATCTAGCCTCTCAAGGGCACTGTGCGGGGGTATTTATAGGTATCTGAGTGCCCAGCGTCCAGTGTTAAGGACGCATGTGCCCTCAGGCGCCTAGGTTATCCACGGAATATTCCCATAAAGCAGGGTTACAGACTGTAATTACAGGGAGACCTTTACAAATTAGGCCCGTAATGTGCCGTGGCCACGCAGGGCCTGTTACAATGGGCCGGATCACACGTGGGCCTCCGTGCTGGACGAACATGCGGGGAAGGGCGACTTCGCTGTAGGCCTTCGTCTCCAAGTCCATGGAGCGAAGGGTAGAGTTCGCCAGTTGTCTTGTCTCTATTGTTGCAGCGGGTGTGGCGAAGGCCTTCGAGCGAAGGGTGGCGTCTTCGCCTTCGCCCCAACATTTGCCCTCCGAGGGACCAGTTCGACTAAGTCATCTAGTGCCGAAGGCGTTGCTAGATGGTGGAGACGCTGCCCTCGCTCGAAGTAGTTCCGCAGGGGTTTTCGACATGACCGTTGATTGACGCCGTACTGTTGGATTGCGGGTTTCCCGAAGCGCCGCGCCCTGTGTATAAAAGGGGGCGGGGGGCGGCGCCTTTTGAACTTTGTCTCTCCGCGCGCCGCGAAAACCCTAACCTCCTTTTCAAACCGCCCGCTTGCTCGTCTGCCCTCCTTGCTCCTGCTCGCCGGAAATCTGGCCCGTGTGAAGCAGACCGCCCGCCGCCACCGACGGTACGTAGCTATGTCGTCCTCTTCCTCTTCTGCTGCTGATACGCCACCGGCTGGCGAATCGTCCGAGGAGACACTGAGCAGTGTGGCGGTGGAGGAGTTGCGTCCTGGCAACACAGTGGAATTCGGCGCGTCGCGGATGTCATCGGTCCGCGTGCATGACATGCAACAGCTTGGGTATTTTGGCGGCGGAGTGGCGCGTGTGCCGGGGGCAGAGGAGGTCCCCGAGCCAGAAGGCGAGCTGGTCGTCTTCGAGGCTTTTTTCGCCGCTGGCCTTCGTCTGCCCGCGCATCGATTTGTGGGAGAGGTTCTGCGCAGATTCGAAGTCCAGGTCCACCAGTTGACACCGAATGCCGTGGTAGCCCTGGCAAAGTATCTCTGGGCAACGACTTCGTACGGCGGGCAGCCATCAGTCGAAGTCTTCGCGAAGCACTATTGTCTGCATTGGCAGAAAAGGAAAATTGGAAATAAGATTGCTCAATTTGGATCTTGCACATTTACGCCGAAGACCGGCAAGACTTCGATGCAAGTCGTGGAGTTGGTTCCCTGCGCCCGCAATAAGTGGGGCAACTAGTGGGAATTTTGGTTCTACGTTGCCGAGGGCACAGTCGAAGGCCAACTAGGGCTTCCTGTGGCCGTCATGTGTTCTCATTATTACGCGGCGTATCCGCAGTTTGAGGTAGCGGAGGAGGATGAAGACGAGGGGGCCCTTCGATGCGCGGCTCGCATGAGTAGCGGGCGCGACCTCATTGAGGAATTTGTCGGGTATGGGGTATGGCCCTTGGCGCGTGGCTGGGCGCTGGGCGAAGTGTGCCCTCGCCAGATGCCCTCCCGTGGCGGGATGTTGGTGCGGAGTCCTGCCTTCGCACTGGATCTGCATGGCCGAGATCCCACCGCATTCATGCGTGAAGCGGAGGACGACGCGGCGAGGATCGTGGGGCGGTACGTGCCGAAGACTGAGGGTCTGCGGAGCTGTGATATCCGCGGGGCCAATGACAGGCTGAATCGGGTCTTCAAGTTGAACCACTTGCCATACGGCGGTTACCCCGGGGAAGACCCCGCCGACTGCCGCGGGAAGAAACCGATGGGCGGTACTGAGGAAGGGCCATCGCAGGAGGCCGCCCCGGTCACTAAGAAGAGAAAATTAGGTACCATGGTGGGAAAAAAGAGGGTGTCTGATAATTTTGTTGTGGAGTTGATGGAGACATGCGTGGCCCCCGGGGGGAGGATGTCTTCGCACGAGCTCCGGGAGTCTTCGGCGCGAATGCTGGAGGTTACCGGGGGTCGGTGGCCAAAGAATTTTCCCATCCCCTGGGCAGAGGGCGAAGACATGTCTACGTCTCGTATAGCTCGTGGATTGAAGATTTTCCCTTACGGATGGAATGTTGCTGCTGTTGTGTCGGCAGTGATGAACAAGGATCGGCAGGAAGCTGCGCAGAAGCGCCGGGCGGTCGTCCGGCTCCCTGAAGCCAGGCCGAAGAGGGCGCGGGGAGGGGCGAAGGCTGCCATCCCCGGCGGTAGCCAGCCTTCGCTGGCTGCGAAGACAGCCGCGCCCGGATCTGGCAAGTTGCCGGAGAGCGCGAAGGCGGCCGGCGCTGGTGGGACCAAGTCTGCCCCGGAGGGAGCGGTGAAGGTCCAGGAGCTGCCTTCACCGAGGAAGCGTCTTGCCGACTTCGGCACAGACATTAGCGTGGACGACTATCTCGTCGGTAAGCGTTTTTTTTGACCGGTGATGCGTTGCAGGGTCGGGCGAAGGGCAAGTTGTTGCCGTCTCGCCTGCGGTGGCAACCACGGCGGCTGCCGCAGTTTTTGGGGTGAAGGATGGCGCGGTCAGCGCTGGCGACGAGGTGTCGGTGGCCACTGCCGTCAAAGATGAGGCGGGCACCGTGTCCCACCGGCTGCGGGAAGCGTCGCTGTGGCTGAATCAAGTAAGTTGAGGTAGTCTTCGTTGTGGGCCGCTTTCATGGTGATTGTGGACTGATGCGCGTCTGTTAGGCGGCCGACTTCGCCGATCGTGTGGCGTCGGGCGCCCTTACGGTGGGCGTGGATGCCGAAGTCGAGAGACTTCGGGCGTAGCAAGCAGACGCCGTCCGGGAAAAATTGGCTACGGAGAGCAAAAACCGCAGGCTGGCGGAAAAGGTGGCCGCCTTGGAGGGTGAGAGGACGGACCTCCGGCGCCAGCTGGTGGAGGAAAGGAAGGAGGCCAATGAGGCCATCACCAAGGCGCAGACTGCGCAGGCGGAGGCCAAATTGGCGAGAGCGGAGGAGAGTCTCGCCAGCCAGCGCGCCAAGGAATGGGAGGTGCGGTTCAACGCTCTGCAGGCCCGCATGGAGAGGGCCGAGGCTTCTACTCGTGTGGAGGTTGAGCGGACGCGCAAACAGCTCGTGGACTCGTACCGCGAGCTGGGAGCGCAGATTGCTGACTTCGAGGTGCCCGACCGTGAGGCGGGCCTTCGGTTCCTCGAGTGGCTGCAAGAGGAGTTGCAAGCGCTCCCGACCATCGTGGCGGGCTTCATGTCGTATGCCTCCCTCGTCACCTGCGAGGGGGCCATGAATGCGTTGTCCCGCGAGGGGTGCCGTCACTATGAGGTCTTCGACCGATCCGATGAAGATTTTGGGCACGAGATTTTTAAGGTCGAAGACCCTGTGGTGAAGGACGCCGGGGGGCCCTCTTCGACCGAATGTGGGGCCCCCACAGTCGGGAAGCGGTTAGGGAACGGGCTGACCGGGTGAGGGATCAGGTGAAGTCTTGTGTTTTGTTTTGTGTTGTGGATTGTGGGTGTACGCGGGTGTGCTGAATCGGTGTGCTGCGCTGCAGATGGCGCGTGCTAAGGAAGTGGAGGACTTCGGGCGTCTGAACAGTGCGCTGCCCGGAGCGGAGGCTAACCCGGTGATGGCCGAGACTGAGGTCGACCCGGCGTCGCGCCCGGAAACCGGTGGAGGTTCCCACGCTGCCCCTGCATCTACCGGCCGAAGGCGGAGGATCCCCCGAAGGCGGCGACGGAGCCGGCAGCGGAGGATCCGGTGGCGGCTGCTGGGTCTTCGCAGGTGGCTTAGTGTGTATGGGGTAGTTAGGGAATTTTGTCTATGTTACTGAACATTGGTTGCTGCGCAGGTTCAAGATTTTGGGCCTGCGCACGCAACCACTACTGCTAATTTTGTGGCGGCTTCGACTGTGGTTGCTGGAAATGAATCGGATGGGTCTACGTCTAAGTTTTCTGAGTTTGACGACTCAGGGAGTTCGGTTTTGTGGACGGAAGGATCTTTGGATGAAGGCTTAGATTACTTTGCGGCCTTGGATGTGGCTGAGGCGGAGGCTTCTCCGTGTGTTACGGATGCTGAAGTTTTGCCTGGTGCTAGTGCTGGGCGTAGGCGGCGAAGGGCGGTGGCAAAGCGTAGAGTGAGCGGGTTTGAAGGTGGTCGGCTTGATGTGGGCAGGGCTGGCAGCAGGAGTTGTTGTCCTCGCCGGTTGGGGCGAGTGTGGGTGAGGGGGAGTTGCGAAGGCTTTTTGAGGGTGAGGAGCTGAGGATAATGCTATTTAACTATAGGGAGATGGGGATCATTCCGAAGGTTGAACCAATGTAAAGTGTGATGCCCTCGCTGTACGCGTGTAACTATGGTTTGTGTGATAAGGTTGACTGCCTTCGCGCATCTGGGTGTGTTCGTAAGGTGTTGCGCACCCGGTCTGGTGCATTATTGTGTCGGTCCGGTTCGTCTGTAGACTTTCAGACTGATGTAATGCGCACCCTTAGGCGACTTTTGTATGGGTAGTCTTTTTGGAGAAGACTTAGAATTTGCGCACTTGCTGTGCTAGTCCGGCTGCACCCTTAGGCGACTTTTGCGCGGATTGTTTTTTTAGAAGGCTTCGAATTTGCGCACTTGTTGTGCTAGTCCGGTTGCACCCTTAGGCGACTTTTGCACGGATAGTCTTTTTGAGAAGACTTCGAATTTGCGCACTTGTTGTGCTAGTCCGGCTGCACCCTTAGGCGACTTTTGCACGGATAGTCTTTTTGAGAAGACTTCGAATTTGCGCACTTGTTGTGCTAGTCCGGCTGCACCCTTAGGCGACTTTTGCACGGATAGTCTTTTTGAGAAGACTTCGAATTTGCGCACTTGTTGTGCTAGTCCGGCTGCACCCTTAGGCGACTTTTGCGCGGACTGTCGCACACGAGGGTAGCCATCGCTGCCCCTCGCGGTGACTTTTGTGTCGGTCGAATGTCAAAGACCGTTGATGCGGTCTTTTTCGACATAGTTTTTTGCGGGGGATTTTTCGCGTGTATATTACATGGCTCCGCCTCATTAAAAACCTCACCCCCCGGGAGGAAAAGAGTGCGGGACGGCTTAAAACTGTTCTGCGGATTACAAGGGCAAAGTGGCCCTGAGGAGTTAAACAAAAAATTTGCGAAGATTATCAATGTTCCAAGAATGTTCTAAGTCTTCGCTGGATGGCGTTGCGAGCCTGTACGCGCTGGGGGACGCCTTCGTCTTGACGATGAAAGGGCCCTCCCATTTCGGTCCAACTTGCCCCGGGACTCTGTCCGAGTTGTCCGGACGAGTACTAGGTCTCCTTCGTTGAACTCCCTCGGGATGACTGCGTGGTCGCGCCATGCTTTTGTCTGAGCTTGGTATTTGTTTAGAGCCTGTAGGGCGAAGACGCGGTCTCCGTCGATGAGGTCCTTCGAAGTAGGCTCGTCTACATCGGGGATGGCCGACGCGACTGTCCGTGGCGACCCATGTTTTATTTCTTGTGGAGTCATAGCCTCCGATCCGTATAGAAGGCGGAAAGGGGTGAACCCGGTTGCCCTACACTCAGTTGTGTTCAGTGCCCAGACCACTTCGGGTAGCAGGCCGGGCCACTTGCCTTTTTTGTCGTCGAGGAGCGTTTTCTTGATGGCTGTGAAAATTTTGCCGTTGGTGCGTTCTACGACTCCGTTGGACTGGGGGTGGTACACTGAGGTGAAGGCAAGCTTGGTGCCGATGGAGAAGTAGAAATCCTTGAAGTCTTGGCTGTTGAACTGCTTGCCGTTGTCGACTGTGAGTTCGGACGGGTCTCCGAAGCGGCAAACAATATTTTGCCAGAAGAATTTCTGGGTTGTCTTCGATGTTATAGTGGATACTGCCCTCGCCTCAATCCATTTGGTGAAGTATTCAACGGCGACGAAGGTGAACTTGAGGTTCCCCTGAGCCGTGGGCAGGGGCCCGACAATGTCCAGGCCCCAGCGCTGAAGAGGCCACGTGTGGGCGATTAGCTTCGTGAATTGCGAAGGGCGGCCCGAGCATGGAGAAAATTTCTGACAGGCTTCGCAGGACCTCGCGACCTGATTTGCGGCGCAAATCATGGCGGGCCAGTAGAAACCTTGACGAATCACCTTTGCCGCTAGGGCCCTGGGCCCTGCGTGGGAGCCGCAAGTCCCACTGTGGACTTCGCGCAGAATTTGGACGCCTTCGGTCTCGGTGACGCACTTAAGCATCGGCTGACTGACCCCCTTCTTGTAAAGTTGGCCTTCGATCAGTGTGAAGTCCCGGCTTCGGTGTTTGAGGCACATGGCCTCATTTTTGTCGGTTGGATGATAGTACCCCTGCAGGAACAGAGTTATTGGTGCCCGCCAGTCTTCGGTCATGATGAGGTTGACTATGCGGTGACCCTCACTGTCATTGGTTATTTCGAGCCCCTCTGGGCTGCGGACGGCTGGCGTGCCGATGACATGGTAGAACACATCCGAGGGCAGGGCCTCGCCCCTGGCGGCTGCCATGGCCAATGCATTGGCCTCCTCATTCTTGGCTCGGTCTACGTGTTGCAACGTAAAACCCTTGAATTGTCTTTCGAGGCTGCGGATGGCCGCAAGGTACTGCATGAGTGTGGGGTCCTTCGCTGCATAGTCTTTCTCGACCTGATCGGCGACTACCTTAGAGTCTGTTCTGATGATGCAGGTGGTGACACCGAGCGCCCTTAGCTTGGGGAGGCCGAGGATGACAGCCTCGTATTCTGCGATGTTGTTGGTGCACCTATCAGACTCCAAAGCGAAGCTGAGGCGAGCAGCGTATCTGTGCTTGATCCCGGTGGGTGAAGTGATGACCGCAGCGGCGCCTGCCCCCGCATGGCACCATGCGCCGTCACAATGGATTGTCCATATCTTCTCTGTGGACAGCTCCGGTTGCGTTATTGGTCCAGTCCAGTCTACGACGAAGTCTGCCAGGACTTACGACTTGATGGCTGTCCTGGGTTCAAATGTGATGTGGTAGCCGGAGAGCTCGGCTGCCCACTTGGCAATCCATACTGATGCCTCCGGGTTTCTGAACAATTCGCCAAGTCCCCTATCTGAGGTGACCCGGACCTTGAATGCCTCGAAATAATGGCGCAATTTGCGCGAGGCCATCACGACTGCATAGGCGATCTTTTCCAGTTCCGTCATATTGCATTTTGATGTTGTGAGTACTTCAGAGACGTAATAAACTAGACATTGCTTGGTCGTGCCCTCTCTGGTCTGCTCTTGAACCAGTGATGCGCTGACCGCGTGTGGCGAAGCCGTGACATAGAGAAATAGGGGTAGCGAAGGGTCGGGGCTTGTAAGAATCGCCAATTCCGACAAGTACTGTTTTAGTGAAGCGAAGGCCGCCGCTTGCTCTGGCCCCCACACGAAGTCTTTTGCGCCGCAGAGTGTTTTGAGGAAAGGGAGGCTCCGCTCCACGGACATGGAGATGAATCTGTTGAGGGCGGCCAATCTGCCTTTCAGTCGTTGTACTTCTCTGGCTGACTGTGGGGGGGGTCATATTGATGATAGCCTGGATTTTGGTTGGATTGGCCTCAATTCTGCGGTGTGATACCAGGTAGCCCAAGATTTTCCCCTGGCGGACTCCAAAGACGCACTTGTCCGGGTTGAGGCGAAGTCGTGCGGTCCGCATGTTTGCGAACGTTTCGGCGAGGTCGGCTAGGTGGTCTTCCTTGCTTCTGCTGGCAACGACGATGTCGTCCACATATGTGAATATATTTCTGCCGACCTGGCTCTCGAGCACCGTTTTGGTGAGTCAAGAGAAAGTGGACCCGGCGTTCTTATGTCCCTCCGGCATTCTGATGAAACAATACGTGCCGAAGGGTGTTATGAAGCTGGTGCTTGCCTTGTCCTCCTCCTTCATATATATTTGGTGGTAGCCGGAGAAGCAGTCAAGGAGTGACATGACTTCGCACCCGGCCGCGCTGTCGATGATTTTGTCGATCCGAGGAAGCGGGAAATTGTCCTTGGGGCAGGCCTTGTTGAGACTGGTGAAGTCTATGCACATCCGCCATTTGCCGCTCTTCTTCTGCACCATTACTACATTGGCGAGCCATGTGGGGTAGGCGATTGGCTCGATGAATTTGGCTTCAAGCAAGCGATGCACCTTGGCCTTGGCGGCTTCTGTCTTCTCGTCAGACATCTTGCGCAGCCGTTGTTTCTTCGGCCTCACCGAAGGGTCGATTCCTAAGCTGTGCTCGATGATGGAGCGACTGACTCCGACCAGGTCGAGGGCGGACCAGGCGAAGACGTCTTTATTCTTGGACAGACAGTAGAGGAGCCTCTCCTCGTCATGCGAAGTGAGGTCTTCGCTGATAGTAACCATCTGCTGGGGCGTTGCCTGGTCGAGGGGGACAGTCTTGGTCCCGTCGTTGCTCCACAGATGTGCTTTTTCATGCTCTTTGGCGGTTGGATTGGCAGACCCGGGGTCTTCGCGTTGGGCCGTGAGGCAGTGTACGTTTCTTTGCCCGGGGACGAATTCTCTTTCTATGTTACGCGCAACCTGCTGGTTGCCGTAAACTGTGATGGCGCCTTGCGGACCTGGGATCTTCATGCACAGGTAAAGTCCATGGATAGCTGCCTCAAACTTGTTGATGGAGCCTCGGCCCATTATGGTGTTCTACGGGTACACCATGTCGACGATGTCGAACGTGACTTGCTCACTTCGGGCATTGGGTGCTACACCGAAGGAGAGGGGCAACTCTATTTTGCCGACGGGAAAGGTGCCCTTGCTGCCGAAGCCGTACAGGGGGTTGTCCGAGGGCTTGAGCAGGCTGTGGCTTATTCCCATGCGATCGAAGGCATGGAGGAAGATAATATCCGCCTGGCTGCCATTGTCGACTAAGACTTTGTGCAAGTCCCAGCCTGCCACGCTGCAGTTGATGACCATGGCGTCGATGTGGGGGGCGCTGCGCAGATCAACGTCTCGGGCGTCGAAGGTCAATGGCACGTGGGACCACTTTGTCTGCACGACCGGACCGGTGACGACGACGTGGTTGATGCTGCGGTAGTGGTCCCTCTTCTGCCGCTTTGTGTCGAAGTCGGCGCTGGACCCCCCAGTAATCATATGAATGACTCCGTGATACGGTTGATCGGCGAAGTCCTCTTGTTTTGGTGCTTGGGGGTGGTTGGGGTGGTGGATGTTTTGCTGTTGATGGTGTGGGGGTGGGGGTGGGGGAGGTACGATTTGTACCTCCTGGTGGTGTTGGTATGCGTGGTGCGGTGGAGGCGGAGCGGGGCCGTGGTTGTATGGCTGAGGGGGTTGCTGATATGCGTGCGCGACAATTCTAGGGTTGTCGGCTAGTTGCGCCCGTGCCATCCTGTCTCTGGTGGCCTTCGTCTCTAGGCAGTCTCTTGTGGGGTGCGCGCAGTCTTCGTCGTGGAACAGGCAGTAAAATCTGCGTGGCTGCTGCGCATGCCCCCATCCTCGACCGCGAGTTCCATTTCCTCGGCCCTAGGGGGATACTCCTGGCGGCGAGGGGCCTCACCAGCGAAGGGCTGGTTGGCGATGTTGTGCACCTGCTGCTGATTGCGACCATCCCGGCCGGAGTCTGCTTGCGAGGGCCTTGTCCATGTGTGATTGGACTGCGGAGGGTCTTTGGGCTTCCTCTGAGACTCGACTTTGCGCTGGTGGAACTCTTCGAATCTGGCATATTTCTCGAACAGCTGATAGAGCTCCTGGAGGTTCCTGGGTGGATCCCTGATGCAGTGGCTATAGAGGACGCCGGCCCGAAGGCCACTGATGGCGTAGTGGATGGCGATCTAGTCATCGACCGAAGGCAGTTGTGACTTGAGGGTCAGGAACTTGCGGTAATACTCCCGCAGAGTCTCTCGTTCCAGCTGCTTGCAGAGCGAGAGTTCAGCCAAGGCGTTGGTGTCTAGGCGGTACCCTTGGAAGTTAAGCAAGAATTTGTCCCGGAGACTTCTCCAGGAGTCGATAGACAATGGGGGCAGCCTGGTGTACCAGGTGAGGGCTGGGCATTCGAGGGCAATGATGAATGACTTGGCCATCGTGGCGTCGTCCCCTCCGGATGATGCAACGACGACTTGATAGCTCATGATGTACTGCGCAGGGTCAGTGCTGCCATTGTACTTGGGATAGGTCCCTGCCCTGAAGTTGGCGGGCCATGGTGTCACTTGCAGGTGAGGTGCCAGGGGACTTCGCTCGTCGAGGTAGTTGACGCCTTGGAAAGCCGTGGCGTGAGGGATGGTGTGTCCGCGCTGAGGGATGAATAGGTCTTCGATTTGTGCGCGCTGCTGGAGGGGTGGGCCGTGTTGCAGGCCGAGTTGGTCTTCTATCTGCATAAGCGCGATCTCTTGTTCAAGCTCCTGTGCCTTCTGCTCTTCGTCGCGTATCATCTGTCGCACCTTGGCTTGTGCAGACACACGCTGGCGCTTGGCCTCGAGGATCTCTTTTTGCTTTTGGAGGTTGCGGTTCTTGATGCGCAGGGCGTGCAATTGTAGTTGCTCTTCGGCTGAAACACCGATGACTTCGCCGTCCTCGGTGGCGTCCGCGCCCTCTAGAGGAGCGAAGCCTAGGTGTCACACCCGATTCCAGGGGGTAGAACCGAGCGCATACCATATGTGTGCCAGGATCCATTTCCACACATATGTTGACGTCACAAGTGTAATATATCAAAAGACAATGCAATAAAGGCGTAAAGAGAGTATAAAACTTTATTACATCATCTGAAACATTGTGTCTTAAACAAGTATCATATCAAAGTAAAGCGGAAATAAACAACTGGGCAATCTTCCACAGGAAGTTGACCGGCGCATCGTTAGACTTAGAATTCCTCGTCGATAAATTCTCCATCAAAGTCTCCAACATCACCCTCTGATCAAAATATTAGCAAGGGTGAGCTCACTTATGGTCGGGGCTCAGCAAGTGGGGGAAAAATTAATGCAGGTATAACAAGGTGAGGCTAAGGTTGAGCAGTAAGCATTTTAGTTGGTCAACATTTTATTATCAACACCTGTCTTACTAATAAGAGTGAATCCCAAATATCCCAATTAAACAAAGGATTATGAATATAACAAAAACACTTAAGTGAAACCACTTAAGCAAATTATTGGCAGATCATCGGATCTCAATTTATGTCCATCTTTAAGTTCAATTATCATGTGAGGAGTCCAGGTCGCTCATAACCGGGAGCACGGCTGATATATCAGTTTTACACTCTGCAGAGGTGGTACAACTTTACCCACAAGCCATGTATCCCATCTAGCCCGGGTTGATCGGACCCTTAGACACTGCCGAGGTGAATGGCTAGGGATCCATTATGATGTTTTCACAAAATATACTTAATACGAAGCAACCCGCTAAGGTTTCTAAGACGATGGTGGTGGCCCCCTGGGTGAAGTACCTTAGCCAAGAATACGACCCCATGTTAACGTGGGCTGCCAGCACCTACCGCTCCCCCTCTTGCCCATCTTTCAGGTAAGGTTGCTAGGCACTAAGCATATAGAGCTAATTACCAAAGCCAGAGCCATGATAGCACTCGTGGTTGCACTGTTATCCTAGGTGGTCACTCCATGTTCCAATTAAATTTGTAATAAAGTTATCTTAACCATCGGGTTAATGTCATAATTGCCAATTAACATTTTTGGAACATTAAAACCAATTAATGAGTGACATTAAGAAATCATTAAGTTGAGCGGTGGCACACATTTTTGCACAGCTTAATAATTTTCCCAGGTTAAACAAGGAATACAGGTAGTAAATCTAGGAAATCCTTAATTAGGTAAATCCCATCCAATTATGCAATATATCAAAAGGTAAACATTATTATATGCAATGAATAGGTACAAACAGAATATGCAGAGGGAGAATCCACTTGCCTTGCTCAAAAGTGTCTTGCGGGTCGTCCTCGATCGAATTCGGATCCTCTACCACACAATCGGCTTCTAATAACGATTCGCATATCGTACATACAAAAGAAATCATTCACCAATAAATACACACGCACCATTCAACAAACAATGAAACATACACTTTACAAATCATACATATAAAAGGAAGACATCTAAAAATAAACCTTGATTTGTAATTATAATATAAGTCTATCCATATCGACGATCGTCTCATTTGCTACGAGGTAAACTACTAATAATTTAGTCTCGAGAATACACTAGAGGAATCTATATGGCAAATTGACTATGGAGGTATATACTATATGGATTCATTTAAAATACATAAGTGTGGTGCTAATTCAAATTTTATAGAATCTAGAAAATTAACCAATTAATTATTGTATTTCTACCGGAAAGGATGTAGGTAATATTTTATTATTTCTTTCTAAAAGAAAATTATAGTAGACGTTACAACCTTATTTAAAAAGTCACGTAACCTTGATATTTAAAAGAACTAAATTAACCTACCAATTTAATTCTACTATTTAGTTTATAGTGGACATAGTCGCTATATTATTTTATTAATCGAGGCTCTAGCATGACTAGCAATTTGTATATAATCGCACATACGAACACATACGGTGTGACTAAAATATATAATTCATCCTGAGCAAAGACAACCGTAGAATTATTCATCTAGTATTATTGTTACAAATATATGGTTTACCTATCCCTTAATCTTTTACTCTAACAAACTATATTTAAATTAATGTCAACAATCATAATCAAATTAAAATACACAAAGGCGAAAGACAGCATACACTAATTAAAATAGATCATCACATACATATGAAATTAATCGTTCAGTATAAACATGATTTCAGACTCAAAATTCACAACTAAAAATTATAATTCGCCACAGAAGTTAGATCGTGATTAACTAACTCTTTTGAACTAAGAAATAATCTCACGCAAAATAATCTATCTATAGGGATTAGACAACAAAATATTCTTTTTCTACCTCTCCTTTCTCTTGTGCAGTGAACGAGGACGAATGGGGCAGGTAGTCGGGTGTCGGGGGAAGGTCGTCGGGACGCAGCGTCGGCTTCAGAGTTCCGGTCGACGGTGAACGGCTCTAGCGGCGAGCGGCTCCGGTGTCGACAGCACAACATCTATCGGGAGCGGCTCCGGTCAGCGGTGAACGGTGAGGACCAAGCCACAGAGGAGGGAGTTCGATGGAGGTGCGGCTGGGGAGCTCGAAGTGGGCTTGGGACGGATGGGGACTGGCTCTATGGGGGCACGGTCGAGTTTTGTAGAGGTGTGGGAAGGTGTAACGGACGCCGGTAGAGCTTAATTGGCCAATAATGGCGCGGTGGCGGTGTTACTGTAGAGGAACGGTCGCTTGAATGAGGACGTGAGTGGGGAGAGAAGAGGAGAAACGGTAGCCGAAGGCGCTCCACGTAAGGCGAGCAGTCGAGGAGACGCAGGGATGAGCCAGCGTGGTGCTTGACGAGTCCATGCGAGCGGCGGCGCGTTCGTGTGGTCTGGATTCTGGAAGCAACGATGGAGAAAAAAAATAGCCTTGACGGGTGGGGTCCACAAGTAAGAGAGACAAAAAGAAGGGAGAGGAACGTGACTGCAGGAAGCTGTCCGCCCAGGTTAGTTGGCCGAGCGGCCGTTTTTTATTTTTTTTTTATTTCTCTTTTTTTTCTTTTTGTTAATTTCGAAATTCTTTTTTTTATTTTTTTAAATAAGTTATTCATTAATAAATATACTTTAAATATTACAAAAGTATTATAAATCTAATAATAAAATTCATAGTAAATAATCTTTAGGCAAATTTCTATTATTTATATAAATTTGGCCTCACAAAAGAGAATAAATTAAAATAATTTGTTGCAATTCATTAACAAACAAAACAACAAAAAAAAACCATGCTCCTAGAAAATGAATGCATCAAACATTTGTGACCAATATATATTCAAAAGTTAATTATTTATTTATCATTTTTTTAATTCTTGAGAATAACATTTTCCTATCTAATATATTCAACAACTAAAATTGAATCATCATTTTTTTAATTGATGGATTTGAGGTGTTACAAAACCTACCCCTCTTAAAAAGAATCTCGTCCTCGAGATTAAGAAACTTCCGAGAATAACTGGGGGAATTCTGCTCTGAGTTCATCTTCTCTTTCCCAAATGGCTTCATCTTCCGAATGATGACTCCACTGAACTTTGCACATGTTAATGACTTTACTCCGTGTAATTCTGCAAGATGTTTCCAGAATTCTGATCGGGTACTCCGAATAGGTCAAATCCTCATTGACATTCAATTCCTCCATAGGTAACTGTTCTTCTGATACCCTTAAGCACTTCTTAAGTTGTGATACGTGAAATACGTCATGCACATCTGATAATCTATCGGGTAGCTCTAACTGATAGGCTACTTCACATTTTCTTTCCAAAATCTTGAATGGGCCAATATAGCGAGGTGATAATTTTTCTTTAACCTTAAACCTTTTCATTCCTCTCATCGGTGAAACTTTAAGGTAGACAAAGTCTCCTACTTCAAACATCAACTCTCTTCTTCTATTATCAGCATAGCTTTTCTGTCTTGACTGTGCTGTCTTCAAATTTTCTTTGATAATTTGTACTTGCTTTTCCGCCTCTTGGAGAATTTCTGGACCGAATACTTGACTTTCTCCAGTCTGATTCCAATAAAGCGGTGTTCTACACTTTCGTCCATAAAGTGCTTCAAATGGTGCCATTTTTAGACTTGCCTGATAACTGTTGTTATACGAAAATTCTGCATAAGGCAAACTTTTATCCCAGCTTCTACCATGCTTTAGAGCGCAAGCTCTTAGCATATCTTCCAACACTTTGTTTGTTCTTTCCGTTTGCCCATCCGTCTACGGATGATAAGCTGAACTAAAATTTAGCTTGGTATCCACGGACTCATGAAGTCTTTTCCAAAAGCGCGAGGTAAATTGGGTTCCTCGATCTGATACGATCTTCTTCGGTACTCCATGCAGACAAACAATCCTCGACATGTATAATTCTGCTAACTGGGCTCCTGAGTAAGTTGTCTTCACAGGTATAAAGTGTGCCACTTTAGTTAACCTGTCTACTATGACCCATATTGAATCATAGCCATCTCGAGTACGGGGTAGTCCAACTATGAAATCCATACTGATTTCTTCCCATTTCCATTCAGGTACCTTGAGAGGTTGTAGCAAACCTGCTGGTCTTTGGTGTTCAGCTTTAACTCGCTGACACACGTCACATAATGCAACATGAGTAGCAACATCTCTTTTCAAACCGTACCACCAATACTTTTCCTTAAGATCCTGGTACATCTTTGTACTTCCAGGATGAATAGAGTAAGCTGAATCATGAGCTTCTCTCAAAATAAGTTGGCGCAAGTGCTCGATTTCTGGTACACAGATTCTCTTTTTAAACCATATGGTGCCTTGTTCATCTTCCGTGAAACCTGGAGCTTTACCCAAACCAATCAAAGTTTTAATTTCCTTAATCTTCTCATCGGACTCTTGTCCTTTACGAATCTCTTCTTCCAAAGTAGATTCGACTTCCATCACCGTTGCTTCTACATTATTGAGCAATCCAAGGTTGAGTCGTTCCATTTCCCAGCACAATTCTTGTGACATCAAATGAGTAGTGATGTTGTTCACTTGACCCTTACGGCTCAAAGCATCAGCTACTACATTTGCTTTTCCGGGGTGATATTGTATCTCCAAATCATAGTCCTTAATCAACTCAAGCCATCTTCTCTGTCTGAGGTTGAGTTCCTTCTGAGTGAATATATATTTCAAGGTTTTGTGATCCGTGAAGATTTTGCACTTGTTTCCAATCATATAGTGCCTCCAAATCTTCAAAGCATGCACTAGGCAGCTAGTTCCAAATCATGCGTAGGATAATTCTTCTCATGCTTCCTCAACTGTCTTGAAGCATAAGCTATCACTTTTCCTTCTTGCATTAGCACACATCCAAGTCCAAGGTGTGATGCATCGCAATACACATCAAATCCCTTGTGGATGTCTGGCATTACCAATATTAGTGCAGTGGTTAACCTTTTCTTGAGTTCTTCAAAACAATTCTGGCAAGCTTCATCCCATTTGAACTCTTTGCCTTTCTCTAGTAGAGAGGTAAGAGGCTTCACTAACTTGGAAAAACCTTCAATAAATCTTCTATAGTATCCTGCTAATCCAAGAAAACTTCTGATCTTGGACGCATCCTTGGGTTGCTTCCAATTTAGTATCTCACTTATCTTTCCTGGGTCCACTTTAATTCCACCATCGGTAACAATATGCCCTAAGAAAGCAACTTCCCTCAACCAAAAATCACACTTCGAGAATTTTGCGTACAGTTGGTTGTCACGAAGCTTTTGTAGGACTAGCCTTAGATGATCTTTGTGTGTTTCTTCATTCGGAGAATATATCAGTATGTCGTCAATAAATATGACCACAAACTGATCTAGATATTCCATGAATACTTTATTCATCAAGTTCATAAAGTATGCTGGTGCATTAGTCAGTCCAAACGACATGACCAAAAACTCATATAATCCATATCTCGTCGTAAAGGCTGTCTTGGGTACATCTTCTGCTCGAATCTTTAACTGATGATATCCCGATCTCAAATCTATCTTCGAGAATATCTTAGCTCCCTTCATTTGATCGAATAAATCTTCAATTCGGGGTAGTGGGTATTTATTCTTGATGGTTACTTCATTCAAACTTCTATAATCAACGCACATTCTCCTCGAACCATCCTTTTTGTTCACAAATAGCACTGGGGCTCCCCAAGGGGATGAACTTGGGCGAATAAAACCTTTTCCTAGTAATTCTTCTATTTGTTTCTTCAGTTCTACTAAATCTTTGACATCCATTCTATATGGTCTTTTCGAGATAGGTGCGGTTCCGGGTACTAATTCAATAGAAAACTCTATATCACGGTCAGGTGGCATACCTGGTAATTCCTCCGGAAATACGTCTGGGTATTCACACACTACTTTGATATTTTCCAAGGGCTTTTCTTCCAAGTGATTGATCACTGTTTTCCCTTTTTCATCTGTTGACTTGTCTATGTTGACTTGGATTCTTTCACCTTGAGGACTTGTCAACATAATTGTTCCATTGGCACATTGTATCACTCCATCACAACTTTTCAACCAGTTGCATCCAAGAATCACATCAATCCCGTTGGATCCTAGGACCACTGGGTCGACTGAAAAATCTACTCCTTGAATCTTGATATTAACGTGAGGGCATGAGTGTGTGGCCTTCATGTCACCTCCCGGTGAACTAATGTGTAATATCCTCTTCAGAGGGTACTTAGGTATGTTATGTTTTTCCACGAATGACTCAGTTATAAATGAATGCGATGCTCCAGAGTCAAATAAAACTGATGCAGGTATGGAGTTAACAAGGAACATACCATACACTATGTCGGCATCCTCAGGCACTGATTCCGCAGTGACGTGATTGACCCTTCCTCGGCTCTGGTTCTGCGGAGTCTTGTTCTAAGCAGATCCACGAGCGGGGGTGTTCTGGTCATTCCTCTGATTATTGCCTTTCTGGGGTGTCTGCTGGTTGCGCCTTGGGCAGTTGTTGACATAGTGGCCTAGTTCACCGCACTTGAAACAGTCGTTGGGTTGGACAGGTGCGTTGTTTCTAGCCTGCGTGTTGTTGGTGCCACCTTGACGGTTCTGTGAATTTCCACCAGACCTCTGGTTGGTCTGGGAGTTGCTCCTTTGCTGGTTCTGGTTTTGATTACTTCTCTGGCTTTGCTGTCCAGAGCGTTGCACTTGATAATTATTTCCACCCTGATTTCCAGAGCGGAACTGCGAACCTTGAGCATTATTCGGACGAGTGTTCCTGCTAGACTGACCTTGGAATTTTCTCTTGTGGTCAGATAGCTCCTTCCTTTTGCTCTCAAGGCCAATTGCCTTGTTCAGGAGTGTCTGGAAGTTGGGGAATGTGTGACTCTGAAGTTGATAGTTCAGAGGTCCAATCAACCCTTCCAGGAAACGCTCTTGGCGCTTCTCATCGGTGTCCACTTCCTTAGGGGCACAACGTGAAAGTTGAGTGAAGCGATCACGATACTCGCTGACAGTCATATTCCCTTGAGTAAGGGAAAGGAACTCCTTCTTTTTCAACTTCATAATTCCCGAAGGAATGTGGTGAGCGCGGAAGTTCTCCTGAAACTCCTGCCAGGTTATTGTATCAGCATTGGGATGTGCCGCTGTGAAGGCATCCCACCAATCGGACGCAGCTCCCTCGAGTCTTCCCGAGGCGTACAAGACCTTCTCCCGGTCGTTGCACTGAGTTATGTCTAGCTTCTTTCCAATGACTTTGAGCCAGTCATCGGTGTCTAGAGGATCAACTGCATGAGAAAATGTCGACAAGTGATGACTCATGAAGTCCCGGTGCTTATCTCTGGCCGGGGGTGCATACTGCTGCTGCTGGGGTTGCTGATTTTGTTGGTTCTGTTGTAATTGCTGGACCGTAGCAGTGAGTCCTTGCAGAATCTGCATTTGGGCAGCGATGAACTGCTCCATGTTGGGATTAGGTGGTGGTGGTGGTGGTGGTGCTTGTTGTCCACGCTGGTTCCGGTTGTTAGGTCCTTGCGTGGGTTCACCATCTGATTTGTTAGGAAGTGAAGTCCTTAGAAAAGTGAGGAGTAGAAAAGATTCTAGAGGGAAAATAGCTTAAGTTTTACAAATTTTATATGTTTTTATGGCCATCATTCCATAAGACCATAGCACTCAAACAAAGATCCAAATCAAACATTTCAACCAATAACCATCACATGGTTGTTATTTATTAATATAAAAACTTAAAGATAGTTTCATCGTCTAACGCAAAGTATAACTTATTACATCATAGTCCAAAAACTTAGAGCAGCCTAGTGACGGATCCGGGCCCTCCATAGCGCAGCCTCTTGTGGGGAGGAGACAGCGCCACGGCGGGGACCTGAGCTTCTGGTGGATTCAGTCCTTGCAGTTGGGCTTCCAGGGCTGCAATCCTGGCGTGGGCATTCTCCAGCTCCAAGTGCACACTGTAGAGGTCCAGAGTGGCACTGTCCAGGTCGGTGTTGAGACCGGCCACTACACCAGCTAGGGTGTTGAGGCGATCCTCACCAGGTTCACCAGGGACAATGTTGGTGTTGGGGGCCTTCGTCCTCCGAAGGTCCTCAAAAACATGATTTGACAATATTTTCCAAGTGAATTATATGAACAGGTATCTTCGGACTCAGATCATGAACATGAAGTACGGTCAGAACGAAGCCCAAGCTGTACGAAGCTGATTACCAAGCTGTACGAAGGATGATGCACAGCCGAAGCTATGCGCAGAAAGCTTCGTCGCGATAGCAGAAAGGGGAACCGACTTAAAGATGAAAAGACTACTTAGGCCTTAATAGATTCCCATAAGTCATTAGCAAATGTAATGGACATGAATGTAATTTTGCATGGGCTACGTCCCACACCTATAAATAGATGAACAATACTCCCGTACTGTTCACGCTGACTTGGCATTTGCTTTCCGTCATCCTTGTACTTTTGCCTTCCTGCAATCCGAAGGTACACTTGTAATCTGAAGTCATTTCTATTTTTATATGATAATAAAATAGAAATGACGTTGTGATAATATTTAAATGTTTATATTACTTTTTATGTTGCATGTAAGTTCTTCGTCATAGTTTGTTGTGCTTACGAAGATATGTTGTTTGTGACCTTCGTCCGGAACACATTATATTCCGAAGGGAAATAATGTTTCAAAGGACGAAGGGCTTTATCATTTAACACTTTTTATGTTGCCTTGTTCTTAATCCGAAGCATTTGAGAACAAGTCCCCAACATTGGCGCCCACCTCCGGTGAACTCACTTCCACTCTTTGAGTCTTTGAGCGCCCTCGGCGATCATCAACCTTCGCTATGGCGCCGAAGAAAGCTTCAGCAGCTGGCACTGCAGCTCTCCAACCGCTGGACCACAATCAGGAGACTGTCTCTCTTCGGGAGGCCCGAAGCCAGAAGAGGAAGGCTGTCAGCCCGACGCCTCAAGAGGATGAGCTAGACCAAGAGATCAGAGATATGGAGATGCTTCATCAACAGGTGCAGAGGAAGAAGGAAAAGATGGCCAGGCTAGCTGAACTGCAAAGGCAGATAGACGAAGCTTCTGAAGAAGTTCGCCATCTTACTCACGATGAGCAGAACCGAAGGCCTCAACAAAAAGACCTTCATCAGGAGGGTTTCTTCAACGAAGATGACTGGTATGACAATTTCCATCATGGAAATTTTGTTTTCGATGATGCTTCTCCCTTGTCCGCTGAGCTGCAGGCTACACCTTGGCCTCCGTCCTATAAGCCGCCCCAGCTTCCCATATTCGATGGCCATTCAGACCCGAAGCAGTTTTTGATGAGCTACGAAGCAACAGTATCTTCGTATGGTGGCAATGCTGCAGTCATGGCAAAGTCTTTTGTTATGGCTGTCAGGAGTGTTGCTCAAACCTGGTATTCCTCCCTTCGACCAGGAACGATCACTTCATGGACAAAACTGAAGGACATGTTGTTAACCAGCTTCCAAGGGTTTCAGACGAAGCCGGTCACTGCTCAGGCCCTGTTCCAATGCACTCAGGATCATGAAGAATACCTTCAGGCGTATGTCAGAAGGTTCTTGCGTTTGAGGGCGCAGGCACCAACGGTGCCCAACGAAATTGTCATTGAGGCCATGATCAAGGGACTTCGGCCTGGACCTTCAGCTCAATACTTTGCTAGGAAGCCTCCTCAAACTTTGGAGAAATTGCTCCAGAAGATGGACGAGTATATTCGTGCCGACAATGATTTTCGCCAAAGAAGGGAGGAGGCTTTCAGGTTTTCTGAAATGACCAGGGGCTTCGGAGGAAGATTCTATCCGAGGCATGTCAGGTCCATCCACAACTCTACTCAAACTGATGATAAGGGGAGTCAGCAGAACAGGCCGCAGTGCTCCTCACAGGCTTTGGGGCAACAGCAAAGTTTCTTCCGGCCACCAGTTCCAAGAGGCAGAGGCGCCAGGGGCTTCGGCGGAAGATTTGGAGATCAACCAAGGAGAGTATTTTGCTTATTCTGTGGTGAAAACAAGGGCCATACCACCAGGATGTGCCATGTTACCATCCAGAAGCAAAAGGAGATAGCCGAAGCTGCAGCGCAACAAGCTCAGCCGAAGCAGGTCATGCATACTGCTTCGTACCATCCGCCTTACATCCCAGAATACATAGGCAACCACCCTGCAGTTTCTGTTGCTTCGGCGAGTCAACCTCAAGCTTCCTGGCAACAGCCTCCGCCTCCACCACCGTTGCAACAAGGCCAACAGCCAGAAGGGAGCCAATATGCTCCACACCAAAGGGATCTCAGAGAACAATCCGAAGCTCGCACAGTCAATAGCACTGTGCCAGAGTCGAAGCACATCTATTGACAAATATCCTACCAGTTTTTTCCATTCAGTTCTATTTTCTGTGTAATAAAGGACATTTTTTAGTTTTCATGTAAAAGTTTCTTTGCTTGCTCCAAGGAAAATGTATTTTCTCAGGCTTAAGTTGCTGAAGCTTAAAAATTTACGATAACAAGGAGGACCTTCGAATTATCGAAAATCCTTCGAAGCAACAAAAAGTCGTTCTAAGGAACGCAGAGTAAGTTTGCTGAAATCACAAAAAGTCGTTCCAAAGGGAACGCAGTGTAAGTTTTCTGCTCCAAAGTCGTTCCAAGGGGAATGCAGAGCATACAGCGAAAAGTCAACGCTGATACCGCCTAAGTAAAGGGCGAAGAAGCTCCAAAGTCGTTCCTAAGGGAATGCAGAGCTTACAGCGAAAAGTCAACGCTGATACCGCCTAAGTAAAAGGCGAAGAAGCTCCAAAGTCGTTCCTAAGGGAATGCAGAGCTTACAGCGAAAAGTCAGCGCTGGTACAAAAATATTTTGTGTTTTACGGGAATATGTGTGTATCTTCGGAACAAATGTCATCTACATAACATAACATCATCACATCATTTTGCATAGCATAAGCATCATACATCATGTTGCATATGGCAAAAGAAGGGGACACGGTATCAACCTTCGGAAGGATACTTTGAGAAAGTAAAAATCGTGCTAAGTCATAAGGGGACACAATATTGATCTTTGGAATACAGCTTCGGAGAATATTTTCATGAAGCTTGGATATCCTTCATCAGAGCACTACGAACATTGTCGTGATGCATAAAAGTTTTTCTCTCTTCACGAAGCATGAAAAGAAGGGAAGGTGTTTTTTCGCCGAAGCCTCAAAAACGGTACGTATGTAAAGTTTCATGCATCGTAAAGAATCGAGTCATTAAAAGCAAATATATCACAGGGTTACAAAATGTCACACATGTTTCATTTCAAGAAGTCTTTACAAAAGTGCTTAATCTTCTCTCAAAACAACTTCGGTAGCTTCGTTCAGGAGTCGGTTAACAACTTCATCCATGATAGCTTCAGCCATCTTTTTAATTTCTTCGTCTCCTTTCGGGTGAGGGCCCGGAGACGCTTTAGTAGGATCTGAAGGAGAACATGATACGGCCACATTGCTATTACAAATTGTGAACGAAGTTTAAAATCAAAAATTACAACGCAATAAAAACCATTAGCTAATACCTAATTGCCCTTCGGGCTCTGAGCTTTTGTCAGCGGCCTTAGCTACTTCTCTAGCGTCGTGAATGCCTTTCTCACTTTTCTGAATGATTTCTCGGGCCATTTCTCGGCCACCATTGTCCCAGGCGTCGGTGAAAAATTTTCCACCAGCCTGGCTAGCTTCGGCCGAGGGGTCTTTAATATCTTCAGAGGATAAGCTGGCTTCGGATTGTGCAAGAACCTTAACATGATCGCAGCCTTTTTTCTCCAGTATAGAAGCAATCCCCCTGGCACCCGAGAAGGCGCAAATGTCTCCTCGACTGTTTAGAATTTCTTCGAAGGCCTCAGCTTCGTGGCAGATCCATTCTATCGGCCCTTCTGGGTTACCTCTCACAAAATCTTCTTCACTCGAAAATGCGCCAACGCTGGCGAAGCTGGTTTTTATTTTCTTTACACAATCCATGGATTTTTCGTAGCACCTTTTCTTAGAAGACCGAAGCTCTTCAACGGTTCCTTCTAAATGATTAGCCCATTGGTCGCTACATTCCCGCCTCGTTTCTTCAAGTATGCGTTCTTCTTTCGCCCGGGCCAATTGCTTCCGAAGATCGTCAATCTCGTGCTTTTGAGCTGCAATTTGGGCTTTGGACGTAGCTTCGTTCTCCTTTACTTTATCCACTAATGTAACCAGAATCTTGTCTTTTTCCAGGGCTTCGTTCCTTAGCTTGATAACCTCTGTTCGAAGGTTGTTGAAGGCAATTTCATAGCTTTCGTCTTCGGCACTCTTTTGCGCTCTCAGCGCGTTGCTTAGTATTAATCCCTATATGTAAAAAGTTAGTATAAGAATAAAATAATAGATTTCGAATCATAAAGTTTCCAAAATGCGCAATTCTCGCACCTTCAGACTATTATATGCAAGGCTATCCGCAAGATCCTCCTTCGTCATAGCGCATAGTCCAGCTTCAAGCTTCGGAAACCCCATACTCCTAGCCATCTCCCGGCAGACAGATAATTCTTTGTTGTCAGGGAGACAGTATAGGAAGTCATCTTCGTTTTTCCCATTGAACACTAGTGCCCCCTTCGGATATTTTAATTCTTTGGCATAGTGGTTGGCTTCATAAATCTCTTCTTCAGATAATTTCTTCCCCGAAGCATGTCGCACAATGTAATCGCATATGGTGGAAGGAGCTTCGGGGGCAGCAGTGTCAATTTCTTCAACCAAAATTGGCTCTGACATTTTTATTTTTTCTTCGGTTTCCAAAGGTTGTTCCTTGGTGGGCTCTGAAGTCCCAGTTTCAACTTCAAGTTGTTGCTTCGAAGCTTCAGCAACTAAAGCTTCAGTAGACACTTCAGAAAGTTCAACAGTCTTCTTTTGAGTTATGCTTGAAGACTTAATTGTCTCCAAAACATCTAGCACGTTCACCATTCTTTTTCTTTTCGGGGTTACCGATGGACCCTTTTGATTTTTTATTGTTTCAACACTTGCTGAAGGACTTAAGATTTCTAATATTTTTGGTCCTTCAATTTTCGGTTTTTCTGCTTTCTCTGCTGAAGGTACTTCAGTTTTTTCTTCAATCTTCGGCACTGGAGCTGGCTCTGTACTTTCAGTGGCCAAGGAGACTTTACCGATAAATTCAGGCACTGTGGCCGGCTCAATAAAACGTGCCCGGTGGGTGAGCACCTTCATCTTTTTTCTTTGCGGCGCTGGCTCACTAGAAGCACTTGTGGCAACTTCTGTTGCAGGAGAAGTATTTTTTCTTTTGCGGCCCGGCACCGGATAATGATAGTCAGGGTAGACAAACCCGATTGCATCAAATACCCGGTTGAGCCTCTTCTTCTTTCGGCCTCCGAAGGCTGCCGATAATGCAGTGTTCTCGGCCTTCGAATATACCCCAAGCAGTTCGTCACTTAATGTTTCAATGCTTTTTAACCAATCGTCATCAGGTTCAACAAACTTATCCCCGTATTTGAATGTGTATTTTAGTCTGACTAGTCCACCTTCGTCAGACTCTTTGATGGTCTCCTTCGGCATTTCCCACTTTCCTGCAAGTGGCCACACCCTGAAGGCAATATGCTCTTGGACCAGATCCCTTGTCCCAATAAAAGAGCAGATTACGCCGAAGGCTCTTTGGCATTCTTCGGCCGCTTCATCCATTTCAACCTTCGGCTTTCGGAGTCCGAAGCGTTGCCAGATGGGGCGCATAATGATACTCTTAACATCTTCCTGCGCTGTTAAGTCATTCTTTACATAGAACCATTCTGTCATCCAGGCACCGGGCCACCTCTTCCGAAATGTTGGCACAGGGCAGCTTGACCCGGAGCGGGCACCGAAGCTGTAACAACCAAAGTTGTTGTGATATTGTTCTTTCCCCTAGGGCTTCGTCTCATATACCAACTCATGAATTTTGCAAAAGCTTTTAGCATTTGGTTCTAAACCTTGGCTTTTCACAGCCCAGACAAAGATTCCCATTCTTATGATAGCTTCGGGAGTAATTTGATGAAGGTAGATTTGAAATGTCTTCAGGACTTCGACAACAAAGCTGCTTAGGGGGAGTCGAAGCCCAGCCTTGAGAAAGCTTCGGAAGATCACGACCTCATCTTCTTCGGGGGTAGGAGAAGTCTTTTCTCCAGCATCAGCCCTCACAATAGATATATCTCGAAAATATCTCCCCCTCATATTGTCAATATGACTCTGCTTAATAGTGGTTTTCCCGAAAACCGAGTGACATGGCCGCCATGGTCGATCTTCAGACTCTCCCCCGCCGCTTTCTACATCATAACTGTCGCTGTCACCAGTATCTTCAGATAAACCTTCTAAAATCTCTTTGGTGATCTTTTCTGTATTGGTCTTCGACATTGCCTCAAGAAAGCCCAGGTTCTTCTCTTCAGAGAGACTTAGCTTCATCTCGACAACAGCCTTCTTCTCCTCAGACATCTCTTCGGAGATCCTACTTCTCGCTTCCGAAGCTTAAAACTAGGAAAGAAAACAAATATTTTTGGGCAGAAAGTTTTATAAGCAGGAAAAACAGATGGCAAGGTGAGCGTGCCAAATCAAATGTGGCGGGCTCCTATTTATACACTCGATATGACGGAAACTGTGTGGTCCCAGGTGTCAGTGACTTTTGCTATTCTAGCAAAGGGAAGGTGTTTTTTTGGACCTTCGGCTTAAGGCCTTCGTCCATATCGCAATCTGAATTTATCACTAACAAATTAATATTGCGAGGGGCTACTGTTGGGGGCCTTCGTCCTCCGAAGGTCCTCAAAAACATGATTTGACAATATTTTCCAAGTGAATTATATGAACAGGTATCTTTGGACTCAGATCATGAACATGAAGTACGGTCAGAACGAAGCCCAAGCTGTACGAAGCTGATTACCAAGCTGTACGAAGGATGATGCACAGCCGAAGCTATGCGCAGAAAGCTTCGTCGCGATAGCAGAAAGGGGAACCGACTTAAAGATGAAAAGACTACTTAGGCCTTAATAGATTCCCATAAGTCATTAGCAAATGTAATGGACATGAATGTAATTTTGCATGGGCTACGTCCCACGCCTATAAATAGATGAACAGTACTCCCGTACTGTTCACGCTGACTTGGCATTTGCTTTCCGTCATCCTTGTACTTTTGCCTTCCTGCAATCCGAAGGTACACTTGTAATCTGAAGTCATTTCTATTTTTATATGATAATAAAATAGAAATGACGTTGTGATAATATTTAAATGTTTATATTACTTTTTATGTTGCATGTAAGTTCTTCGTCATAGTTTGTTGTGCTTACGAAGATATGTTGTTTGTGACCTTCGTCCGGAACACATTATATTCCGAAGGGAAATAATGTTTCAAAGGACGAAGGGCTTTATCATTTAACACTTTTTATGTTGCCTTGTTCTTAATCCGAAGCATTTGAGAACAAGTCCCCAACAGTTGGTCTGGCTTTCTCCACGCAGACGCTGAGGAAGGTGCCTGAACCTCGTGTTCTGCAGCTGCTGCCGGTAGGTGTGGCTGAGCGACCACAGGGTCCGACAGGCAGCATCGCTGACCGAGGCAGCGTAGGTGGACAGCGGTATCAGGGACTCGTGAGCAGATAGAGTCCTGAATCCCCTGTCACCTGCATCCATTACCCTGACATGGATGCGAGTGATGTAATAGCAAGCCCGGGGAGGCTCGCTCACTCGCCTCGTCTCGTACAGGGGGCGGACGTAGGCTCCTAGCTCGTGCAGCACTGCTTGCAGCAGGTTGGGGAAGTGCCCTGTCTCGAACATTGATGTGTAATGTTCGACAACTGGACCAATCCCCATGAAGTGGTCCTGCTGGGCGTAGTCAGCTTCCTGGTTGACGTGCTCATCCTCTCCATCATCGTCGTCGTCGTCATCCTCGTCATCGCCGTCTCCGGAGTCGTCGGGGTCGTCGCCTCCAGGTGCAGGTGCTTGAAAGGCTGGTGCCGACGTTGCTGACGTCGATGACCCAGCTGCGAAGGCCAGGGACTCGGCCAACGGGGTGGGGGTCGGCAGCTGCTCCTCCGAGCTGTCCTCCAGGTTGATCACGTTCTCCACTCGGACGAGAGGGAGATTCGCTGGAGCTTCCTCGACTACCACTGGGTAGATCGGGATCTGCCGGGGCTGAGGGGCGTAGTTGGTGTTGACGCGAGTGGTTTGGAGAGTGCGAACCATCTACAAGAGAAGAGTCAACTTAGTTGAATTTCAAAAAGGTAAGACTGATAAAGGAATTTATAGGAATGAAATTAGCAAGTTTTGAACAACTAGGCTTTCCATTTCTAACTAATCTAACGACCTAGGGTCAGCATAGCTTTGATACCACTTCTGTCACACCCGGTTCCAGGGCGTAGAACCGAGCGCATACCATATGTGTGCCAGGATCCATTTCCACACATATGTTGACGTCACAAGTGTAATATATCAAAAGACAATGCAATAAAGGCGTAAAGAGAGTATAAAACTTTATTACATCATCTGAAACATTGTGTCTTAAACAAGTATCATATCAAAGTAAAGCGGAAATAAACAACTGGGCAATCTTCCACAGGAAGTTGACCGGCGCATCATTAGACTTAGAATTCCTCATCGATAAATTCTCCACCAAAGTCTCCAGCATCACCCTCTGATCAAAATATTAGCAAGGGTGAGCTCACTTATGGTCGGGGCTCAGCAAGTGGGGGAAAAATTAATGCAGGTATAACAAGGTGAGGCTAAGGTTGAGCAGTAAGCATTTTAGTTGGTCAACATTTTATTATCAACACCTGTCTTACTAATAAGAGTGAATCCCAAATATCCCAATTAAACAAAGGATTATGAATATAACAAAAACACTTAAGTGAAACCACTTAAGCAAATTATTGGCAGATCATCGGATCTCAATTTATGTCCATCTTTAAGTTCAATTATCATGTGAGGAGTCCAGGTCGCTCATAACCGGGAGCACGGCTGATATATCAGTTTTACACTCTGCAGAGGTGGTACAACTTTACCCACAAGCCATGTATCCCATCTAGCCTGGGTTGATCAGACCCTTAGACACTGCCGAGGTGAATGGCTAGGGATCCATTATGAGGTTTTCACAAAATACACTTAATACAAAGCAACCCGCTAAGGTTTCTAAGACGATGGTGGTGGCCCCTGGTGAAGTACCTTAGCCAAGAATACGACCCCATGTTAACGTGGGCTGCCAGCACCTACCGCTCCCCCTCTTGCCCATCTTTCAGGTAAGGTTGCTAGGCACTAAGCATATAGAGCTAATTACCAAAGCCAGAGCCATGATAGCACTCATGGTTGCACTATTATCCTGGGTGGTCACTCCATGTTCCAATTAAATTTGTAATAAAGTTATCTTAACCATCGGGTTAATGTCATAATTGCCAATTAACATTTTTGGAACATTAAAACCAATTAATGAGTGACATTAAGAAATCATTAAGTTGAGCGGTGACACACATTTTTGCACAGCTTAATAATTTTCCCAGGTTAAACAAGGAATACAGGTAGTAAATCTAGGAAATCCTTAATTAGGTAAATCCCATCCAATTATGCAATATATCAAAAGGTAAACATTATTATATGCAATGAATAGGTACAAACAGAATATGCAGAGGGAGAATCCACTTGCCTTGCTCAAAAGCGTCTTGCGGGTCGTCCTCGAACGAATTCGGATCCTCTACCACACAATCGGCTTCTAATAACGATTCGCATATCGTACATACAAAAGAAATCATTCACCAATAAATACACACGCACCATTCAACAAACAATGAAACATACACTTTACAAATCATACATATAAAAGGAAGACATCTAAAAATAAACCTTGATTTGTAATTATAATATAAGTCTATCCATATCGACGATCGTCTCATTTGCTACGAGGTAAACTACTAATAATTTAGTCTCGAGAATACACTAGAGGAATCTATATGGCAAATTGACTATGTTGGTATATACTATATGGATTCATTTAAAAATACATAAGTGTGGTGCTAATTCAAATTTTATAGAATCTAGAAAATTAACCAATTAATTATTGTATTTCTACCGGAAAGGATGTAGGTAATATTTTATTATTTCTTTCTAAAAGAAAATTATAGTAGACGTTACAACCTTATTTAAAAAGTCACGTAACCTTGATATTTAAAAGAATTAAATTAACCTACCAATTTAATTCTACTATTTAGTTTATAGTGGACATAGTCGCTATATTATTTTATTAATCGAGGCTCTAGCATGACTAGCAATTTGTATATAATCGCACATACGAACACATACGGTGTGACTAAAATATATAATTCATCCTGAGCAAAGACAACCGTAGAATTATTCATCTAGTATTATTGTCACAAATATATGGTTTACCTATCCCTTAATCTTTTACTCTAACAAACTATATTCAACAATCATAATCAAATTAAAATACACAAAGGCGAAAGACAACATACACTAATTAAAATAGATCATCACATACATATGAAATTAATCGTTCAGTATAAACATGATTTCAGACTCAAAATTCACAACTAAAAATTATAATTCGCCACAGAAGTTAGATCGTGATTAACTAACTCTTTTGAACTAAGAAATAATCTCACGCAAAATAATCTATCTATAGGGATTAGACAACAAAATATTCTTTTTCTACCTCTCCTTTCTCTTGTGCAGTGAACGAGGACGAATGGGGCAGGTAGTCGGGTGTCGGGGGAAGGTCGTCGGGACGCAGCGTCGGCTTCAGAGTTCCGGTCGACGGTGAACGGCTCTAGCGGCGAGCGGCTCCGGTGTCGACAGCACAACAGCTATCGGGAGCGGCTCCGGTCAGCGGTGAACGGTGAGGACCAAGCCACAGAGGAGGGAGTTCGATGGAGGTGCGGCTGGGGAGCTCGGAGTGGGCTTGGGACAGATGGGGACTGGCTCTATGGGGGCACGGTCGAGTTTTGTAGAGGTGTGGGAAGGTGTAACAGACGTCGGTAGAGCTTCATTGGCCAATAATGGCGCGGTGGCGGTGTTACTGCAGAGGAACGGTCGCTTGAATGAGGACGTGAGTGGGGAGAGAAGAGGAGAAACGGTAGCCGAAGGCGCTCCACGTAAGGCGAGCAGTCGAGGAGACGCAGGGATGAGCCAGCATGGTGCTTGACGAGTCCATGCGAGCGGCGGCGCGTTCGTGTGGTCTGGATTCTGGAAGCAACGATGGAGAAGAAAATAGCCTTGACGGGTGGGGTCCACAAGTAAGAGAGACAAAAGGAAGGGAGAGGAACGTGACTGCAGGAAGCTGTCCGCCCAGGTTAGTTGGCCGAGCGACCGTTTTTCATTTTTTTTTATTTCTCTTTTTTTTCTTTTTGTTAATTTCGAAATTCTTTTTTTTTATTTTTTTAAATAAGTTATTCATTAATAAATATACTTTAAATATTACAAAAGTATTATAAATCTAATAATAAAATTCATTGTAAATAATCTTTAGGCAAATTTCTATTATTTATATAAATTTGGCCTCACAAAAGAGAATAAATTAAAATAATTTGTTGCAATTCATTAACAAACAAAACAAAAAAAACCATGCTCCTAAAAAAATGAATGCATCAAACATTTGTGACTAATATATATTCAAAAGTTAATTATTTATTTATCATTTTTTTAATTCTTGAGAATAACATTTTCCTATCTAATACATTCAACAACTAAAATTGAATCATCATTTTTTTTAATTGATGGATTTGAGGTGTTACACTAGGGGAGGCTGCTGTGGTCCCCGGAGCTGCAGGTGCGGAGGCTGCCTTCGGTAGTGGGTTGTTCGTTGCGCTGCTTCTTGCTGTTGGCGTCGTCTTCGCAGGGCTCTTGGAGAGTGTTGTCAACAAGGGCCTTGCCCTTTTTCTCAGCCAGCAGTGCCGCCCTCGCAGCTTCGTCAGCCTTCGATGAGGTTCACTTGGGTGCCATCGCGGGTGGTGTTTTCGTAGCACGAACGGTGGGCGCCAAATGTTGGAACTTGCTCTCCTGCGCAAGTTAATCCAACGGGGGAGTGAAAGCATTGTAGACGGGGTTTCGGCTTGAGATGGCAATAGCTCTGTTAATCTAGCCTCTCAAAGGCACTGTGCGGGGGTATTTATAGGTATCTGAGTGCCCAGCGTCCAGTGTTAAGGACGCATGTGCCCTCAGGCGCCTAGGTTATCCCCTGAATATTCCCATAAAGAAGGGTTACAGACTGTAATTACAGGGAGACCTTTATAAATTAGGCCCGTAATGTGCCGCGGCCATGCAGGGCCTGTTACAATGGGCCGGATCACACGTGGGCCTCCGTGCTGGACGAACATGCGGGGAAGGGCGACTTCACTGTAGGCCTTCATCTCCAAGTCCGTGGAGCGAAGGGTAGAGTTCGCCAGTCGTCTTGTCTCCGTTGTTGCAGCGGGTGTGGCGTAGGCCTTCGAGCGAAGGGTGGCGTCTTCGCCTTCGCCCCAACAGGGAGTAAGTACTGTCTTTTAATTGTGGATGATTATTCTCGCTTCACTTGGGTGTTCTTTTTGCAGGATAAATCACAAACCCAAGAGACCTTAAAGGGATTCTTGAGACGGGCTCAAAATGAGTTTGGCTTAAGGATCAAAAAGATAAGAAACGATAATGGAACGGAGTTCAAGAATTCACAAATTGAAGGCTTCCTTGAGGAGGAGGGCATGAAGCATGAGTTCTCTTCTCCCTACACACCTCAACAAAATGGTGTAGTGGAGAGGAAGAATAGAACTCTACTGGACATGGCAAGGACCATGCTTGATGAGTACAAGACACCATACCGGTTTTGGGCCGAGGCGATTAACACCGCCTACTACTCCAACCGGTTATATCTTCACCGAATCCTCAAGAAGACATCATATGAACTCCTTACCAGTAAAAAGCCCAATGTTTCATATTTTAGAGTTTTTGGTAGCAAATGTTTTATACTTGTTAAAAGAGGTAGAAAATCTAAATTTGCTCCTAAGGCTGTAGAAGGCTTTTTACAAGGATATGACTCAAACACAAGGGCATATAGAGTCTTCAACAAATCCACTGGATTAGTTGAGATTTCTTGTGACATTATGTTTGATGAAACTAATGGCTCCTAAGTGGAGCAAGTTGATCTTGATGAACTAGATGATGAAGAGGCTCCATGCGTCACGCTAAGGAACATGTCCATTGGGGATGTGTGTCCTAAGGAATCCAAAGAGCCAACTCAAGCACAAGATCAATTGTCATCTTAAAATCAAGCATCTCCACCAACTCAAGATGAGGAAAAGGCTCAAGATGATGAAGAAGAAGATCAAGAAAATGAGCCACCTCAAGACGAGGTCAATGATCAATGGGGAGATGATGAAGATAATGACAAGGAAGATGATCAAGAAATTATGAGTCAAAGACCGCCACACCCAAGAGTCCACCAAGCAATCCAACGAGATCACCCCGTGAACTCCATCCTCGGCGACATTCATAAGGGGGTAACCACTAGATCTCGTGTTGCTCATTTTTGTGAACATTACTCTTTGTGTCCTCTATTGAGCCTTACAGGATTGAGGATGCACTAAAAGATTTGGATTTTGTGTTGGCAATGCAAGAGGAGCTCAACAACTTCACGAGAAATGAGGTATGGCATTTAGTTCCATGTCCTAATCAAAATGTTGTAGGTACCAAGTGGGTATTCTGCAACAAGCAAGATGATAAGGAACAAAGCCCAACTTGTGGCCAAGGGTTATTCATAAGTCGAAGGTTTGGATTTTGATGAAACTTATGCACCCGTAGCTAGGCTTGAGTCAATTCACATATTACTTGCCTATGCTACTTACCATGGCTTAAAGCTTTATCAAATGGATGTGAAGAGTGCCTTCCTCAATGGACCTATCAAGGAAGAGGTCTATGTTGAGCAACCTTCCAGCTTTGAAGATAGTGAGTATCCTAACCATGTGTATAAACTCTCAAAGGCGCTTTATGGGCTCAAGCAAGCCCCAAGAGCATGGTATGAATGCCTGCGAGATTTTCTTAACACTAATGGCTTCAAAGTCGGCAAGGCCGATCCTACTCTCTTTACTAAAACTGTTGCAAATGATTTGTTTGTATGCCAAATTTATGTTGATGATATCATATTTGGGTCTACTAACAAATCTTCTTGTGAAGAGTTTAGTAGGATCATGATTCAAAAATTCGAGATGTCAATGATGGGGGAGTTGGGATATTTCTTAGGATTCCAAATCAAGCAACTCCAAGAGGGCACCTTCATCAGCTAAACGAAGTATATTCAAGACATTCTTAAGAAGTTTGGAATGAAGGATGACAAGCCCATCAAGACACCCATGGGAACCAATGGGCATCTTGACCTCGACATGGGATGTAAATCCGTAGATCAAAAGGTATACCGATCGATGATAGGATCTTTACTCTATTTATGTGCATCACAACCAGATATTATGCTTTCCGTATGCATGTTGCAAGGTTCCAAGCCGATCTTAAGGAAGTTCACCTTAGGGCCATGAAAAAGAATCATGAGATATTTAGTTTACACTCCTAAGTTTGAGCTTTGGTACCCTAGGGGATCAACCTTTGATTTGATAGGATATTCCGATGCCGATTGGGCAGGGTGTAAAATTGATAGGAAGAGTACATTAGGGACTTGTCAGTTTCTGGGAGATCTCTGGTGTCTTGGGCTTCAAAGAAACAAAATTCAGTAGCCCTATCAACTGCCGAAGCCGAGTATATTGCCGCAGGTCATTGTTGTGCGCAATTACTTTGGATGAGGCAAACCCTTAGGGACTATGGCTTCAAATTGAGCAAAGTTCCTCTCCTATGTGACAATGAGAGTGCTATCTGTATGGTGGAGAATCCCATTGAACACAGCCGCACTAAGCACATAGACATTCGGTATCACTTTTTGAGGGATCACCAACAAAGGGGGATATCGAGATGGCCTATATAAACATCAAAGATCAACTAGCCGATATCTTTACCAAGCCATTAGATGAGAAGACCTTTAGCAAACTTAGGAATGAGCTAAATATTCTTGATACTCGGAATTTTGATTGAAACATTGCAGACATTGCTCATTTATATACCTTTGATCTTATCTCTTTCATTTGCTACGACTAATGTGTTTCCAAGTGTGTTTATATGCTAAGTCATAGATTGAAAGGGAAATGGAGTACTCGACGAAGACAAGGCTTCCACTCCACTCTACCGGTATCATTTACACTTCGTCGTTACTTCACATCACTCCAATTTGGTATAATCTTTCACTCATATATTGTTTACCAAAGGGGGAGAAAATATTAAAGGGCTCTCAAAGTCTCCGTTTTTGGCGATTAATGCCAAAGGGGGAGAAAGGATCTAGCCCAAAGCAAAAGGACCGCACCACCACCAAATTTTAAAAGAAATTTTCAAATTAGTAACTTAATGTGTTTTCAAAAGGGGGAGAAAGTTATTAGTGTTTTTCAAAAATTTGAAAAACCCTCTTGAACAATAAGGGGAGAATTTCATTCAAGGGGAGTTATGTTGTAGTCAAAGGAAAAGCTTTTGAAACAGGGGGAGAAATTTCAAAATCTTGAAAATGCTTCTTACAATCTTACTCATATGCCTTTGACTATTTGCAAAAAGGACTTTGAAAAGATTTTCCAAAAGAATTTGCAAAAACAAAACAAGTGGTGCAAAAGTGGTCCAAAATTTTAAATAAAAGAAAGCAATCCATGCATATCTAGTGAAATTACGAATTGGTTTAATTCTAAGTAACCTATGCACTTACATTATGCAAACTAGTTCAATTCTGCACTTATACATTTGCTTTGGTTTGTGTTGGCATCAATCACCAAAAAGGGGGAGATTGAAAGGGAAATAGGGTCAAACCTTTTCCAATAAATAATTTTTGGTGGTTGAATGCCCAACACATATATTGGACTAACTAGTTTGCTCTAGATTATGTGTTCTACAGGTGCATAAAGGTTCAACACAAACCAATAAAAAGATCAAGTTAGGGCTCAAAAGAAAGAAGCAAAAGAAACCGAAGAGAACCCTGGTCTGGCGCACCGAACTGTCCGGTGTGCCACCGGATAGTGTCCGATGCACAAGGGGCCGTACAGTCTGAACTCTTCACCTTCGGGTTTCTCAGGCGTCGCTCCGCTATAATTCACCGGACTGTCCGGTGCACCAAGCGGAGCAACGACTACCAGCGCAACGATCGTCTGCAAAAGTGTGAACAGTGCATGAATAGTGCACGCAGAAGTCAGAGCAGGCGTCAGAGGCGCACCGGACAGTGAACAGTACCTGTTCGGTGCGACATTAAGTCAGCGCTCCAATATCAGAATCTTCAGAACCCTAACGGTTGGGTGACGTGGCTGGCACACCGGACAGTGTCAGGTGGCGCACTGGACTGTCCGGTGTGCCCTTCGACCTATAGCCTCCCCAACGGCTATGTGGTGGTTGAGGGCTATAAATACCCTCCAACCACCACCACTCCAGGGATCCAAGTTTTTCAGACATCTCCTTCAATACAAGAGCTAGTGCAATCAATACAAGACACAATTCAAAAGAATAACAGCCTCTCTAAGTACCAAATTCACTCCAAACACCTAGTGACAACAGAGAGTGTTTTGCTCGTGTTCTTTGAGCTCTTGTTCTTGGATCGCTTTCTTCTTCCTCATTCTTGTTCCCTAAGTGACTTGTAATCAAAGCAAGAGACACTAAATTTGTAGTGGTCCTTGCAGGGTCTAAGTGACCCGTTTGATTAAGGAGAAAGCTCACTCGGTCTAGGTGACCGTTTGAGAGAGGGAAATGGTTGAAAGAGACCCGGTCTTTGTGACCTCCTCAACGGGGACTAGGTTCTCAAGAACCGAACCTCAGTAAAACAAATCACCGTGTCATCTGCCTTATTTCCTGGTTGATTTGTTTTTGCCCTCTCTCTCGGACTCGGATTTAATTCTAACGCTAACCCCGGCTTGTAGATTGTGTTTTAAGTTATAAATTTCAGATTCTGCCTATTCACCCCCTCTAGGCAACTTTTAGTTAGCGTTAGAATTAAATTCGAGTTCGAAATATTATTTCTATTGCATGGAGTTGCTCAAATTGATACTAGCAAGGAAATGTTAGAGAGAGGAAAGAGGGAAAACAAATCAAGCGAGAATCAAAACGAGTAGACACGATGACCAAAGAACCTAGTCCCCGTTGATGAGGCCACAAAGGCCGGGTCTATTTCAACCCTTTCCCTCTCTCAATTGGTCACTTAGACCGGTTGAGTGCTTCTTAATTTCACGGGTCACTAAGACCCTACAAGGATTACCACACAACTAGGTGTCTGTTGCTTGCTTTACAATTCACTTAGAAGGTTGAGAAAGAGACGAAGAAATCACGATTGCGAAAACCAAGCAACAAGAGCGACAAATAACACACTGGTCACTCTCTCAAGTCACTAATGATCACTTGTCTAAATTGTGAAACTTTGAGAGGTTGAACGCTTTGAGTGTGTCTTGTAGTGGATTGCTAGCTCTTGTATTGAATGTGAAGGAGTGAAGTGCTTGGATGATAAAGAATGGAGGTGGTTGGGGTTGTATTTATAGCCCCCAACCACTTCCTAGCCATTGCTTCCTTCCTGCCGACCTCAGACAGTCCGTGCCCTCTGCCCGGATGGTCCGCCCCTGCAGATCAACGGCTGAAAACGCAACGGTCAGCAGTAACGGCTATCTCAACTGCTATAGTGCATTTAATGCGTCGTCAGATGTCAGGTACCGCAGTCATGGACGGTCTGTCCATGCACCCCGGTTGATCCACAAGAACGCTAAAATTCATTTTACCGAACCCGTCACCTTTGGGTTTTCTGGTTCTTCACCGACCGGACGGTCCACGCCTGAGGCCGGACGGTTCGCACTTCTCCATCGGATGGTCCGTAGTGTGATCGTGTGTTTTTGCAGTGTTCCTATCCATGGCACGCTCTGGTGTCGCGGACGGTCCGCTACGTGGGCCCGGACGGTCCGCACATCGGTGTTTTTCCAAAAAATCTTCTCCTGTCCAGAATAATCTATGGTATTCCGGACAGTCGACTTAGTATAGTTGTAGATGAACTTATGCACCTGCAGAATGATCACTATAAACAAACTAGTTAGTACGTAAAGTTTGTGATGGTCGTCAAACACCAAAATCGATTTATAGGAAATGTTTGAGGCCATTTCCCTTTCAATCTCCCCCTTTTTGGTGATTGATGCCAACACAAACCAAAGCGAATAAGAAGTGTAGAAATGTAACTAGTTGGTATGAAAAATGTGCATAGGTTACTTGGAGTTAAACCAATTGAAAGTATCACTAAGTTTGTATGGATTGCTTTTACTTTTATTTAACATTTTGGACCATATTTGCACCACTTATTTGTTTTTGCAAATCTTTTGAAAAAATCCTTTCAATATCTTTTGCAAATAGTCAAAGGGATAGGAATAAGATTGCAAGAAGCATTTTAAGATTTGAAATTTCTCCCCCTGTTTCAAATGCTTTTCCTTTGACTAAATAAAAGCTCCCCTGAATGAAATTCTCCTCTTAGCTTTCAAGAGGATTTTGAAATAGATATCAATTTGAAATTTTACTTTCACAAATCAATTGAAAATTAGATACCAATTGAAAAAAATTCATTTCGAAAATTTTTGAAATGGTGGGTGGTGCGGTCCTTTTGCTTTGGGCTTAATATTTTCTCCCCCTTTAGCATTAAGCGCCAAAAACAGAGAACTTGAGAGCCCTTTTGCAATTTCTCCCCCTTTGGAGGCCTAATACTTTCTATCCCATTGGTGAAAGAAATATGAATGAAGTGTTATACCAATTGAGAGTTTGTGGAGTAACGACAAGAGTAAATGATATCGTCAGAGTTTGGAGTGAAAGCCTTGTCGTTGCCGAATACTTCATTTCCCTTTCAATCTAAGACTAATCATAGAGATATACTTGAAAGCATATTAGTATTAGCCTTGGCACAAGAAGAATAAGAAATATGCATTTGTACCAAATGAAAGAGATATGATCAAAGGTATATAAATGAGCTATGTGTGCAATGTTTCAATTAAAGTTCCGAGAATCAAGTATATTTAGCTCATTCCTATGTTTACTAAAGGTTTTTCTCATCTAGTGGCTTGGTAAAGATATCAACTAATTGGTTGTGGGTGTTGACATAAGCAATTTCGATATCTCCCTTTTATTGGTGATCCCTCAGAAAGTGATACCGAATATCTATGTGCTTAGTGCGGCTGTGTTCAACGGGATTATCCGCCATGCGGATTGCACTCTCATTATCACATAGGAGAGGGACTTTGCTCAATTTGTAGCCATAGTCCCTAAGGGTTTGCCTCATCCAAAGTAATTGCGCACAACAATAGCATGCGGCAATGTACTCGGCTTCGACGGTGGAAAGAGCTATTGAATTTTGTTTCTTTGAAGCCCATGACACTAGGGATCTTCCCAAAAGCTGACAAGTCCCTGATGTGCTCTTCCTATCAATTTTGCACTCTGCCCAATCGACATCGGAATATCCTATTAAATCAAATGTGCATCCCTTGGGATACCAAAGCCTAAACTTAGGAGTGTAAACTAAATATCGCATGATTCTTTTCATGGCCCTAAGGTGAACTTCCTTAGGATTTGCCTGAAATCTTGCACACATGCATACAGATAGCATAATGTCCGGTCGAGATGCACATAAATAGAGTAAAGATCCTATCATCGTCCGGTATACCTTTCGATCTACGGATTTACCTCCCGTGTCGAGGTCGAGATGCCCATTAGTTTCCATAGGTGTCTTGATGGGTTTGCCATCCTTCATTCCAAACTTCTTAAGTATGTCTTGAATGTACTTTGTTTGGCTGATGAAGGTGCCATCTTGGAGTTACTTGATTTGAAATCCAAGGAAGTACTTCAACTCCCCTATCATTGACATCTCAAATTTTTGAATCATGATCCTACTAAACTCTTCACAAGTTGACTTGTTAGTAGAACCAAATATAATATCATCAACATAAATTTGGCATATAAAACAAGTCTTTTGCAATAGTTTTAGTAAAGAGAGTAGGATTGGCTTTACCGACTTTGAAGCCATTAGTGATAAGAAAATCTCGCAGGCATTCAAACCATGCTCTTGGAGCTTGCTTGAGCCCATAAAGCGCCTTTGAGAGTTTATACACATGGTTAGGGTACTCACTATCTTCAAAGCCGGGAGGTTGCTCAACATAGACCTCTTCCTTGATAGGTCCATTGAGCAAGGCACTATTCACGTCCATTTGATAAAGCTTGAGGCCATGGTAAGTAGCATAGGCAAGTAATATAAGAATTGACTCAAGCCTAGCTACTGGTGCATAAGTTTCATCGAAATCCAAACCTTCGACTTGTGAATATCCTTTTGCCATAAGTTGGGCTTTGTTTCTAGTCACCACACCATGCTCATCTTGCTTGTTGCGGAATATCCACTTGGTACCTACAACATTTTGATTAGGACGTGGAACTAAATGCCATACCTCATTCCTCGTTAAGTTATTGAGCTCTTCTTGCATAGCCATCACCCAATCCGAATCTCTTAATGCATCCTCTACCCTATATGGCTCAATAGAGGAAACAAAAGAGTAATGTTCACAGAAATGTGCAACTCGAGATCTAGTGGTTACCCCCTTATGAATGTCACCAAGAATGGAGTTGACGGGGTGATCTCGTTGAATTGCTTGGTGGACTCTTGGGTGTGGCGGTCGTTGATCTCTTGATTCTTGATCATCTTCCTTGTCTTCATTATCTTCATCTCCCCCTTGATCATTGTCCTCCTCTTGAGGTGGCTCATCCTCTTGACCTTCATCCTTATCATCTTGAGCCTGTTCCTCATCTTGGGTTGGTGGAGATGCTTGAATGGAAGATGACGGTTGATCTAGTGCTTGTGTGGGCTCTTCGGATTCCTTTGGGCACACATCCCGAATGGACATGTTCCTTAGGGCGATGCACGGAGCCTCTTCATCATCTAGTTCATCAAGATCAACTTGCTCCACTTAGGAGCCATTAGTCTCATCAAACATAATGTCACAAGAAACTTCAACTAATCATGTGGATTTGTTGAAGACTCTATATGCCCTTGTGTTTGAGTCATAACCAAGTAAAAAGCCTTCTACAGCCTTAGGAGCAAATTTAGATTTTCTACCTCTCTTAATAAGAATAAAGCATTTACTCCCAAAGACTCTAAAATATGAAACATTGGGCTTTTTATCGGTGAGGAGTTCATATGATGTCTTCTTGAGGATTCGGTGAAGATATAACCGGTTGATGGAGTAGCAGGCGGTATTAATCACCTCGGCCCAAAATCGGTCCGGTGTCTTGTATTCACCAAGCATGGTTCTTGCTATGTCTAGTAGAGTTCTATTTTTCCTCTCCACTACACCATTTTGTTGAGTTGTGTAGGGAGAAGAGAACTTGTGCTCGATGCCCTCCTCCTCAAGAAATCCTTCTACTTGTGAATTCTTGAACTCCGTCCCATTGTCGCTTCTAATCTTTTTGATTCTCAATCCAAACTCATTTTGAGTCCGTCTCAAGAATCCCTTTAATGTTTCTTGGGTTTGTGATTTTTCTTTCAAAAAGAACACCCAAGTGAAGCGAGAATAGTCATCCATAATTACTAGACAGTACTTACTCCCATCGATGCTTATGTAAGCAATCGGGACGAATAGGTCCATGTGGAGTAGCTCATGCGGCTTGTCCGTCGTCATTATGTTCTTGTGTGGATGATGGACTCCAACTTGCTTCCCTGCTTGGCATGCGCTACAAACCCTATCTTTCTCAAAATGAACCTTGGTTAGTCCTAAAATGTGCTCTCCCTTTAGAAGCTTGTGGAGATTCTTCATCCCAACATGGGCAAGTCGGCGATGCCAGAGCCAGCCCATATTAGTCTTAGAAATTAAGCAAGTGTCTAGCTCAGCTTGATTATCATTAAAATCCACTAAATATAGCTGACCATCTAATACTCCCTTAAATGCTATTGAATCATCACTTCTTCTAAAGACAGTGACACCTATATCAGTGAATAGACAGTTGTAGCCCATTTTACACAATTGAGAAATAGAAAGCAAATTGTAATCTAATGAATCTACAAGAAAAACATTGGAAATAGAATGGTCGGGTGATATAGCAATTTTGCCCAAACCTTTGACCAATCCTTGATTTCCATCCCTGAATGTGATAGCTCGTTGGGGATCTTCATTTTTCTCATAGGAGGAGAACATTCTTTTCTCCCCTGTCATGTGGTTTGTGCATCCGCCATCGATTATCCAACTTGAACCACCGGATGCATAAACCTGCAAAACAATTTAGGCCTTGTTCTTAGGTACCCAAACAGTCTTGGGTCCTTTGACGTTAGAAACAAGCACCTTCGGTACCCAAACACAGGTCTTTGAACTCTTGTCTTCGCCCCCACATATTTGGCAACTACTTTGCCTGATTTTTTAGTGAGAACATATGAAGCATCAAAAGTCTTAAATGAAATATTATGCTCATTTGATGCAGCAGGAATCTTCTTTCTAGGCATTTTAACATGGGTGGAATGCTTAGAGCTAGAAGCCTCATTCTTATACATAAATGCATGGTGAGAAACAGAATGAGGTTTCCTAGCATGAATCTTCCTAATCTTATGTTTGGGATAGTTTGCAGGATACAAAATGTAACCCTAACTATCCTGAACCATGGGAGCCTTGCCCTTAACAAAATTAGATAAGTTCTTGGGGGCATTAAGCTTGACATTGCTTCCCTGTTGGAAACCAACACCATCCTTAATGTCAGGGCGTCTCCCATTATAGAGCATGCTTCTAGCAAATTTAAATTTTTCATTTTCAAGTTCATGCTCGGTAATTTTAGTAGATAATTTAGCTATGTGATCATTTTATTGTTTAATCATGGCAAGATGATCGTCTATAGCTTCAACATTAACATCTCTACATCTAGTACAAATAGAAACATGCTCAACAGTAGATGTAGATGGTTTGCAAATATTCAATTCTTCTATCTTAGAATTTAATATAGCATTCTCATCTCTGAGATAGATAATAGAATCATTGCAAGCATTCAATTTTTCAATCTTATAAACTAAACTAGCCTTTTCAGTTCTAAGACTAGAAATTGAATCATTGCACATGCTTAGCTCTTTAGACAAATTTTCATTCTTTCCTACTTCTAGAGCATAAGCATTTTTTAATTTAACAAATTTTTTGTTTTCTTTAATGAGAAAGTCCTCTTGGCTTTCCAAGAGATCATCCTTCTCATTAATGGTCTCAATTAGTGCATTTAATTTTTTTTCTTTTGTTCCATGCCAAGGATGGCAAAAAGAGAAAGTAAATCATCTTCATTATCACTAGAGCTACCCTCATCACTAGATGTTGTATATTTGGGGTGGCTCTAGAGTGTACCTTCTTCTTGCCGTCCTTAGCCATGAGACATTTGTGGTCGACATTGGGGAAGAGGAGGCCCTTGTTGATGGCGATGTTGGCGGTGTCCTCGTCGGAGGAGGAGTCGGTGGAGCTCTCGTCGGAGTCCCATTCCTGGCACACGTGGGCATCGCCGCCCTTCTTCTTGTAGTACCTCTTATTTTCCTTCTTCCAATTCTTGTCTTTGTCCCTGTCAGTTACACAAGAAATTGGACATTTAGCTATGAAATGACCGGACTTACCACAACGGTAACACACCCTCTTGGAGCGGGACTTGTAGTCCTTCCCCCTCCTTTGCTTGAGGATTTGGCGGAAGCTCTTGATGATGAGCGCAATTTCCTCATTGTCGAGCTTAGAGGCGTCGATTGGAAGCCTACTTGGTGTAGATTCCCTCTTCTCTTCTTCTGTCGCTTTGAATGCGACGAGTTGCACCTCGGGTGTGGAGGTGGCGCCTTGCTCCAAGTTGACAATCTGTTTAGAGTCTTTGATCATAAGTTCAAAGCTCACAAATTTGCCAATAACCTCCTCGGGAGACATTAGTTTATATCTAGGATCCCCACGTATTAATTGAACTGGAGTAGGATTGCGAAATACGAGGGATCTAAGAATAACCTTGACCATCTCATGGTCATCCCATTTGGTGCTCCCGAGGTTGCGCACTTGGTTCACCATCGTCTTGAGCCGGTTGTACATGGCTTGCGGCTCTCTCCTCTGTTGAGGACGAAACGACTGAGCTCGCCCTTGATCGTCTCTCGCTTTGTGATCTTGGTCACCTCGTCCCCTTTGTGCGCCGTTTTGAGGACGTCCCAAATTTCTTTGGCCCTTTTTAACCCTTGCACCTTATTATACTCCTCTCGACATAAAGAGGCGAGGAGTATAGAAGTTGCTTGGGAGTTAAAGTGTCGTATTTGGGTGGCCTCATCCGAGTCGTATTGTTTGTCCCCCACCTTTGGTACCTGCGCTCCAAACTCAACAATATCCCAAATACTTTCGTGGAGTGAGGTTAGATGGTGCCTCATTTTATCATTCCACATACAATAATCTTCACCATCAAAATATGGTGGTTTGCCTAGGGGTACGAAAAGTAATGGAGCACGCTTTGAAATACGGGGATAGCGTAGGGGCATCTTACTATACTTCTTGTGCTCATGGCGCTTAGAAGTAGTGGATGATTCGGTGCTGGAGGTGGAGAGTGACGAGGAGTCGGTCTCGTAGTAGACCACCGTCTTCATCTTCTTCTTCTTGTCACCCTTCTGATGCGACTTGATGGAGGATTCCTCCTTATACTTGTAGCCGGACTGCCTTGAGAGAGTCCTCCCCGAGCTTGCGAGTTTGTCGCCAGTCACGATATCCCTCTTGGCGCATTCTCCAGACATCACTTCGAGTTGGTTAGACTCTTAATGAAGCACTGGCTCTGATACCAATTGAAAGTCGCCTAGAGGGGGGTGAATAGGTGAACCTAAAATTTATAAACTTAAGCACACACCAAAGGCCAGGGTTAGCGTTAGAATTAAATTCAAGTCCGAAAGATTATTTCTCTTGCAAGGAGTTGCTCAAATTCATACTAGCAAGGAAATGTTAGAGAGAGGAAACAGGGCAAACAAATCAATCGAGAATCAATGTGAGTAGACATGATGATTTGTTTTACTAAGGCCAGTTCTATTTCAACCCTTTCCCTCTCTCAATCGTTCACCTAGACCGGTTGAGTGCTTCTTCTTAATCTCACAGGTCACTAAGACCCTGCAAGGATCACCACACAACTAGGTGTCTCTTGCTTGCTTTACAATTCACTTAAAAGGTTGAGAAAGAGACGAAGAAAGCACGATTGTGAAAACCAAGCAACAAGAGCGACAAATAACACACGGATCACTCTCTCATGTCACTAATGATCACTTGTCTAAATTGTGAAACTTTGAGAGGTTGAACGCTTTGAGTGTCTTGGAGTGGATTGCTCGCTCTTGTATTGAATGTGAAAGAGTGAAGTGCTTGGATGATAAAGAATGGAGGTGGCTGGGGTTGTATTTATAGCCCCCAACCACTTCCTAGTTGTTGCTTCCTTCCTGCCGACCGCGGACGGTCTGCGCCCTCTACCTAGACGGTCCGCCCCTGCACATCAACGGCTGAAAACGCAACGGTCAGCAGTAACAGCTATCTCAACGGCTACAGTGCATTTAATGCGTCGTCAGATGTCAGGTACCGTAGTCGCGAACAGTCCGGCCGTGCACCTTGAATGGTCTGCGAGAACACTAAATTTCATTTTATCGAACCCGTCACCTTCGGGTTTTCTGGTTCTTCACCGATCGGACGGTCTGCGCCTGAGGCCGGACGGTCCACGCTTCTCCATCGGACGGTATTCCAGACAGTTGACTTAGTATAGTTGTAGATGAACTTATGCACCTATGGAATGATCACTTTAAACAAACTAGTTAGTCTGTAAAGTTTGTGATGGTCATCAAACACCAAATCGATTTATAGGAAATGTTTGAGGCCATTTCCCTTTCACTCGGCAGCGCGGCCTGTGACCTCCCCGCGGCGGCTCCCTGCCCCGGCGGCGCAGCCTCCCTGCCCCCTCCCGGCGTGGCCCCCTGGCCCCGGCGCGCGGCCCCTGCCCCCCGACGGCACGACGCCCCTGCCCCTGGCAGCGAGGTCCCTACCCCGGCGCGTGGCCCCCTGCCCCCCTGGCGCGCGGCGCCCCTGCCCCCCCGGCAGCGTAGCCCCTTGCCCCCGCAATGTGGCCCCCTCGGTTCCCTAGCGTGCGGCGCCCCTGCCCTCATGGCTGCGCGGCCCCCGCCCTTGCCCCACGGCTCGCCTTGCGCATTCCCGCGCGAGCGACGTTTAAATTTCAGTTTAATTAATTTTAAATTTAGGTTAATTAACGTGCTGTGTCGCGCACTTCGTTGCATGACGATATAGTTAAAATTTGGATTCATTTGTGTGCTTCGTCGCGCGATGATTCATTTTAATTCAGATTATTTAATGTGTGACGTCGCGCGTTTAGTCGCGCGACATTTTGTTTTAAATTCAGTTTAAGTGATGTATGCCGTCGTGCGCTTCGTCCCGCGACACTTTACGTCATTTTCATACTTAAGTCAAGTGTTTCGTGGCGTGCCTCGTCATGCAACGATTTGTTTAGTTTTGGTTTAGTTCGCGTGTGCCATCGTGCATTTCACCGCGCGACAATCCTTTTATATTACCTTGAATTGTTTATAATAATTAAACGCGTAGCGTAACTCTATTTTATGCATAGCGTGATTTTTAAATTAATATGGTTATAGTTAGACAAGTGCTTTAATCCATAACTGCTTAACATAATCGCCTTTCGACCATGGCCTCGACCGTTGTTTTCTCTTTCTCGCTTAGTCGTCGGTGCAAGCCTACGTCGAGCGTCTGGTTATTTGTTATACTCTACTGCGTGGTGTACTGTTCTTTTGTATTAAATTTGTGGAATGTATGTTTGAACTCGTATAGATAACTATCAGTTGGCGGAGTCCGAAGGAGTTGCAGGTGAAGACCCTAAGCAGCAGCTGGTTGGTGAAGGCAAGTGTCCCTTGACCCATATATGTCCTATTCATTTTATAATTCATTCCCCGCATTTACACAATTTATACCTAAGGATTGACTAGCTTTGTTTATCTTGTCCTTGTTTACCTATATGGGTTGGGTTATTTTGGTTTAGCTTTATGCTAGAGCTTCACACTAATCAATGAACATGATGAGATTATTTATGATACATTGTTTTCCCTTTGATTATGATGATGATATTGTGACAATTAAGGGGACTCGAGCGGTTTCTCGAGTGCCTCTCCATAAGGACTGGTTCGTTGGATGACCACCAGGGAAAACAGTGCAACCATAAGGGTGGTATGGGACGCCCTTAGCTGAATAATTAGAGGAACTGGGGTGTAGTTCGCTTCGCCGTCATGCCGTCAATGGGGCTCTATGTATGTGGCTCGCTCTGCCGAGGGTGGATTGCCCCTTGGGGAGGAGTGCGGTACATTTAGGAAACCTAACGGGCGGCTACAGCCTTAGGGAATCTTTGTAAAGGCTACATAGTGAAACCCTGCCTATTCACCTTGGTAGTGTTTAAGGGTTTGATCGACCCGAGGTAAAAGGGAATCACGGCTTGTGGGTAAAGTGCGCAACCTCTACAGAGTGTTATGAAACTGATATATCAGCCGTGCTCGCGGTTATGAGCGGCCAAGGGAGCTCCATTGATTAGAGACATATTGATCAGAGATCTTTTGTTCACAGATGATGATGAGGATAAATGTTGGTTTCTATTATGATTATGATTATGATTATGGTTTCTTGTATTCTTTCCGTTTGGAAAGGGTATTTTTGGGTTAACAACTTGGATTAATGCTAAAACCTGGCTCTCTACTAGTAATAATAACCTGACTAACTAAAAGCAACTGCTTAACTTTAACCCCACATAAAGCTAGTCCACTACAGCCAAACAGGACAATTGTTGAGTATGTTGATGTGTACTCACCCTTGCTTTACACACCAAACCCCCCAGGTTGTCCACATTGCAACCACTGCTCAGAAGAAGATGAAGTCATGGAGGAGGACATCTAGGAGTTCCAAGAGTACGATGAGTTCTAGGCATGGGTTAGCGGCAAACCCCCAGTTGGCTGCCTGTGAAGGTCGTGTTTATCTACGTTTCATTTTCGCACTTTGATAATTGTTAATGACTATGTGGATGTCTCGGGCATCATGATGTAATCAACTATTACTCTCTTTTATGTTATTATTTGAGCACTGTGTGATGATGTTTGGTTATGTAACTGCTGTGTACGTGAATTTTTGATCCTGGCACATACATGGTTCGCATTCGGTTTGCCTTCTAAAACCGGGTGTGACAGTCTCCTTACCATTTATGGACTTATGGTGACAAGCTCCTTCTTCTAGATCAGGTAAGAACAGTTCAATTACTACTTCTTTCTCGAATGGGGACACTAACTTTGCTGTCTACTTGTCACAGCTGACAGTTGCTTGGTTTCTGTGCAACCAATTCATCTCTAGGATGACATCTAACCCTTGAGTACCCATTACTACTAGGTTATCAGGGAAGTCTATCTCCCTTATTTCAATTCTTAGATTCGAGCACATCTTATCGAACTGAACTTTTCCCCCAACTGAATTAACTCTTATGGGTGGAATCATTGGTTCTACGGGGATGTTATGTGCTTCTACCTATGATGTAGAAACAAAAGAATGTGTGGCACCAATATCAAATAGTACTTCTGCTGGATAGGATTCAACGGGAAACATACCTACTGCCACATCTAGTGCATCCTGGATTGCTTCAGCCTCCAAGTGGTCCACCTTTCCATGGTTTTAGGCCTGGCCACGACCTCCTAGGGCTTCTTGTGGTGCTCCTTGTCTTGCTAAGGTGTTGGACACTGGCTGTTGCTGAGTTGCTTTCTTTGGGCAATGATTCGCCCAGTGGCCTTATTCCCCACAATGGAAACATCCACAACCTCCTTCTTGCGCTGGGGCTGTCTAGTTGTTCTGGTTGGTTGCTGGGGCAAGAAGGCGAGGTGCCTGCTGCTCTGTCGCTGGTACTGGTTTCCTCCCTGTTGGTTCCTCTAGCAGTACTGCTGCTGCTGCTAAGGGAACTGCCTCTGGAACTGTTGTTGATGCTGACGTTGATGCTCGTGCTGGTGTCCTTGAGGGTGACTCTGCTTGAACTGCTGGGGTTGATTGCCTGAGAAACAGGGATGGCTGCTGCTCCCAGCCTGCAGCCCACCGATCTTGCGCTTCCAGTCTTCCATCTCTTAGCACTTCCTCTCAGTCATGATGGCTCTATCTATCATATGTTGAAAGGTAGGGAATGTATGGTTCATCAGCTGGTAGTGAAGGAGATCAACCAAACGTCTCAAGAACCTGTACTGCCTCTTGGCATCAGTGTTGACATCCTTAGGTGCGTAACGAGATAGTTGAAGAAACTTGTCCCTGTTCTCACTGGCAGATAGGGGACCTTGCTTCAATGCCAGGAATTCTTCCTTCCTTACAATCATCAAACCTTCAAGCACATGGCACTGGCAGAAATTGTTTCTGAACTCCTCCTAAGTAATGGTGTTAGGGTTCACATGGGTGGCAATGTAGGACTCCCAACACGACTGTGCTGCTCCCCTTAGCAGACGAGGTCCATACAGAACCTTCTCGCGGTCATTGCACTAAGCGGTATGCAGCTCCCGCTCCACTGTGCGCAACTAGTCTTCGGCATCCATGGGGTCGGCAGAATGGGCAAACACATGGGGATGACTCCTCATGAATTCCACACGCTTGTCCCTAGACATCTGCGGCATCTGCACTTGCATCTAAGGTTGAGGTGGAGGTTGCTGCTACTGCACTTGTTGCATAGCTGCTAGAGTCTGGCCAATTGCTTGGACTATCTAGGTCTGCATCAGAAACATCTACTCGATAGTCATTGGGGGGGTGGCAACTACTGCTAGGGTGCCTCATCCTAGGGTGTCTACTGCCCTTGATGAGCACGCCTTCCACCTCGGCGCCTGTTGTCAGACATCTGTAGAAAGCATACACACATTTGATCTGACCCTACATTCTTTCAGCATAAGAAAAGATATATAGAAGTCTTCACAATACTGAACAAATGAGCATCTTCACTGACTCTCAACAGAGCCAAACATAGCTTCTCAGATAAAGAGGAAAGTGGAAATAAAAGGTTGCCCAACTAAATGACTAACTTTATTAATAGCTACACCAAGTTACAGGGGATACCAACACCTTGATGACAATCATTACAAAGAGCCAAATTCGTCACAAGTTCATCATGACAAACATAGAAACACATGATAAGCAAACTAAAAACTGACTCAGATAGACTAATACTCTGACACTGGTTTAAACGTTATTACAGAATTCGACTCTATCGATCTAGGGCTCCAAGTCTATCTTGGTCCTGCAGTTAGGGGTGCCATAAGCATGATGACCATGGGGCGGCAAGCAGTAAGGGTGTTGAGTCCCAACAGGGGTGGGGAACCATCCTCCTGATGGCGACGCTCTGCGCGCTCAGCATGCAGTTCCACAACCTCCGCCCGAGCCTTCCCAACTCGTCAAGGGAGTGGTCCAACTCGGTGTTGAGCACGGCGACTAGGTTGACCATGCTGCTCAATCTGGGATTGCCCTCACCAACTGGTGAGACAATCACGCCTCCAGTATTGCCGGTCAAACGGTGTGGGTAGTACTTCAGGTCGAGGCCGTCAGCTACCCCGCTGAACAACGAATAGTACTACGAAAGCGCATGCCGTGCAGCATTCTACATGGCTGCCCCGACAGTGCCCTGCTTAGTGATCCAATAATGCTCTAAGAAGGCCTCTGCACCTAGGAGAACATCGTCCAGTCGGCGCACCAGGAAAGTAGCCTCCCACTGGTCCGAGTATAACCTGTGATGGTGCTGGTAGACTACACAACGGTACTCGATGGACCAAGTGTGTCAGTCGAAGGCCTGACGTAGCAAGGCATCGAGAGCATCATGGAAATGACAAGCATGGGCGACGTCATGAGTGATGAGTCGGGCAATCCATCCTTCCGACTCATGTTCCTCCGAGAGCTCCGTGTTGTGGCTCGAACTACCACCGTTGTTGTCATCTCTGTCAGGCTCTCCTCCAGCAGCCAGGGTGCCCTGTGGTGGTGGAAGGGGCACCTCTAGCTAAGGCGCAGGGGAGGGCTGCCTCCCAAACTCCACCTCCTGCTGAGGTGAGGGGGAAGAGTTCTGCTGCTCCTGCTCCTGGCACCGGTGCTCCTGCTCCTTATGCAGGCGGTGGTGCAGTCTCTCCAGGTGACTCGACTGTCCTATCACCATGTGGCACAGTGGACGCTCCGCAAGGCGAGAGGGCAAGAAAGGGATCACCGACTTACGCGTAGTGCATCTAAGATGGGCCATCTACAAAAGACATCGTAAGCACAAGAGTGATAATAGTACTATATGACCAGCAAGTAAACCAAAAGCAAAGTGAGATAAAAATTTTGTAAGATGAGTATATAGATAAAAGTATAACATAGAATTGGTCGAGACGACCAACTTTTGAAGTAACAACAAGGGTCGAGGTAAGGGTAAGGGTCTATAGTCCTTAAAGCGACCATTCAAGTCTAGGTTAGCGGTCCTACAGTCAGCAAGGCTTTGATACCACTTATGTCACACCCGGTTTTAGAAGGCAAACCGAATGCGGACGATGTATGTGCCAGGATCAGAAACTCACGTACACAACGATTACATAGCTAGACATCATCACACATTGCTCAAAATAAATAGCGGAAATAGTACTTTATTACATAAAGATGTCCAAGACATCCACAGAGTCATTAACATAACATAGTCATTATCATAATCAAAGTGCAGAATACGAAACATAGTAGATAAGGCCTTCACAGGCAGCTAACTAGGGGTTTGCCACTAACACGACTAGAACTCATCGGAGTCCTGAAACTCCTCAAAGTCCTCCATGTTGCCTGCATCTCCTCCTGATTACTTGTTGCAATGGGGACAACCTGGGGTTGGGGGGTTTTTAAAGCAAGGGTGAGTGCAGATCAACATACTCAGCAAATGTTCCGTTTGGCTAAAGTGGACTAGCTGTATGTGGAGTTAAGGTTAAAGTAGTTGATTTTAGTTGGTCAGGTATTTATTTCTTGTAGTAAGCCAAGTTTTATTAATAAACCCAGTTATTACCCAAAAGTACTCCCTCCAAGAGGAAATACCAGAAACCACAATTATATTCATCATTAATTACCGTCATCATAAAAGTATCCAAAATATTCTAATCAAAGAGGATCCTAAGGCTACTCTTAACCATGAGCACTGCTGATATACCAGTTTCTAACACTCTACAGAGGTTGCATAATTCACCCACGAGTCATGATCCTTGTTTGCTTCGGGTTGATCAGACCTTCAAACACTACCAAAGTGAGTAGGCAAGCTTTTATTACGTAGCCTTTACAAAGATTCCCCAGAGGTCATAGCCGCCTGTTAGGTTTCTCCAGTTTGATAAACACAGTACTTCTCCCCACAGGAAGGGTGACTAACAAAACCAAATCGAAAGAACCTCGGCAACCAGCCTCGCAGAGAGCAAGTATTGTGCCCGGACCCCATTGATGACCCTACGGTGAAGCCGACTACACCTCAAGTTCCTCTAATTATTCAGCTAAGGGTGTCCCATTCCACCCTCATGGTTGTACTGTTATCCCGGGTGGTCTCTCAACAAATAGGTCCTCATGGAGAGGTACTCAAGAAATAGCCTGAGTCCCCTAAAGTATCACAGTTCTTCATCATAATCAAGATAACATCATCGTATCATAAATATTCTCATCATGTTCGTTGATTAAAGTAAAGCAATAGCATGAAGCTAACCATAATAACCTAAAAAGGTAGTCAAAGACAAAGTAAATACAGGCTAGTCAATCCTTAGGTTTCAATTAAGTAATGCGGGACAGTGAATTATAAAGTAAGTAGGACATTATGGGTCAGAGGACACTTGCCTTCACTAGGTTGCTGCTCAGGGAAGTCTCTGGCAACACACTTAGGAACCACAGACTGCTCGTTGTCTACGCAAAGCAATCATGCATTCAACACATTTGGGAAATGATAAAGGAACAGTACACCAAACATGTGCAATCCAGTGAACACAAGTCCAATAGAAAAGTAACAAACTCAAAAGTGGAATCTAGGTTCTAGGGTGGACTAATACACCTAGAGGTTTGTGGTTCTCTCTGTACAGCTTATCTCAATAGATTACATAACTTAACCTCATTTATTTTAAGGAACTAATTATCAGGTTAAAGTTATTCCAGAGATGAGATCATACATTACATGACATTAACTTCACAAAGTTAATAACTTAATTATTATTAGTGTTTTCCCTTTTTAATAACTAAACCATTACTCTACATGCACCTATAGCCTAGACATAAAATTAATACATGCAGACAGTGAATGATTATAATTTAAATAGAGAGGGAATAATTTTATAGACATTTTGCAATCTGAACTAACCAATTTGGAGTTCATATGCAAAAGATACGAAATAAACAAGTTTTGGAATTCAAAATACAAAACTAGGCCTATTTATGTGATAAACAAAAAGGTCAGGGGCTTTTACGCAAAAACAAAGGGGGCCTGCGCGCGAAAACTAGGGACGGTGGGTTTATTTTCAGAAAGTCGTGGGTCTCTTTAACAAAACTACCACGTGAAGGGGTACGGGTAATCTCATCCATCTGATCGTAGACGAACGACCACGATCATATCTGAGCGCGTGGGCGCGAGCGCGGGCTGACAAGTGGGCCAGGGGAGTCAGTGGCCTGGGGGCGAGGTGGCCTGACCAGCCGCGCCCAGCTGCAGGATGCGGGTGAGGGAGTGGATCCAAGCGGCCAGATTCAAATCGGACGGGTAGGATCAGATCGGGTTTAGTTAAAGTCACGCCGTCAGATCTCAGATGGATGCCGGAGATATGATGGCGAGCTCGGGCTGGGTTACTGGGCTGCCAGCGGCAGCGCCACCCAATTCTGTGGTGGAGTTTCGCCGGAGGCGAGGGCGCAGCCACGGCGAGGGTCTGGGGCGCTGGGAAAGGGCTCAAGCGAGTTCGAGGTGACACGGTGGACTCGACCATGGGCACGACACCGGCGCAGAGGCACCAGAGGGCACCGGTCCACGGTGGAGTGGCCCGATAGGGCGCAGCTCAACTTCGGCAAGCGATTGCGCGAACAGGAGGGTAGGAAATGGGGAATTAAGGGCATGGGGAGGTTAGTTGTGGCAGAACCTTCCAAGTTATTGGGCCCACAAACACTTTTCCTCGTTTCAAAGACCTCAGACGGCTATGCATGTGCACTGGATAACTTAATAGGATCCGTCTGAGTGTCCCAAGGATCTCGGATAAACCACATACAACCAGGATCACAAGATGAAGTAAACACAAATCACACATCATCATTTTGCAGCAGAATTTCTTTATTACAAAAAGTTACAAGTTACAACAAATTTACACTATATTTATCGAAGTGATTACAGAAGTGATTCAAAGAAATATACATTGAAATGTTATAAATTATTTATAACTTTGAAATATATGCTAGCTCAATGACAATCCTCAATAAGAAGCATAGAAGACCTACTTTAACATATAAGAAGGTTGTGCCCACCGGCGCTTAACACCATCCACCGCAGCACAAATCTAGTACCTGCAACAACATGGGTTCGAAAACCCTAAGTACGAAGTGTACTTTTGCAAGTCTTACCCGTCTAAGGAAAAAGACTCTCAAGGATATGCTAGCTTTTGGGAATCAAGGTAAAGTTTAACAAGATTCAAAGACTCCTTTGCAGAAAAGCTTACTATGAGTGGATCTTTAAGAATTCATTTTACTTGTCAAGTTAAGTAAAGTTACCTGCATCTAGGGTTCTTTCTATCCTAGTTCAAGCACTTGGCCTATGCTAGCCGTATTTTTATCATCCCTTCAGTTCACTGGATTGATACGTGTAGGGTAGTGACCAAGTCTTCATGTCCGAGAAGTAACGGCGATCCAAATCGATTAATACCCTGCTGGGGATCTTGAACCACATGACATATGTAGCACTTAATCCTTGCATATGTCAACTCACCACTGGGTTTCTCAAGACCAGAATGGGTTCACTCCAACTGAGAGCACAGATACACCACCGTCCAGCCTCTTGCCACGGAGGGTACACGCTACTCTCGCCATCTCTCCACTCCCATTGCGTGGTGGCCTTTCTGGTATTGGTCTGTCCGAGGCAAATATTTCCCATGATGAGGCATGTGGACAGTTAAAAGTCCTCGATCATCAAGTCTACATCAGTTCGGTCCTTAATCAACTCAGATGGAGACACTACACCAAGACTTCCTTCCCCATGCATGTCACCCGCCCGGTCTCGTCTTTATTATTTAATACCAAAAGTTTGGTACCTGGTAGAGGTACATCTTTTTAGATGTTGAACCCATCACGACCGTGATGGATCCACCATCATCAGTCTTTTCTTTGTAAAAATCCCCATCCAGTATGAAGCATCACCTTTAGTTTTAAAACAAAACAATTTGTTTTTCTAAAGCAAGGCTAAGCATAATAAAAATCCTTTTCATAAAAGGGTATCCAGGAGGGGTAATCAATTTTCTAAGGAAGGAAATGCATCAACTGTTTAGCACACAACTCCTATCACCTAATGCATCATATAAGGTGATAAATATTTTCAAACAACAAGGAAAGTGATAGGAACAGGGGTGCCCGATCTTCCGTCAGGTGAAGGTAACTATCGATTTGGTGGAGATGTCATATAGACGATCCGGCTTCCAATCAACAAGACTAGAACCCCGCAATCGCAACACCACTTCTCCTCTGGTTATCAACCATGCGTTGCTTGATTGACCTCACCACGAAGGCTAATCCTTGCCTGCGAATCGAAGACACAAGCAAGAACGAGAAAGAACACAATCTGAAAAATTGCAGATGGATGACTAAGCTCTCGAGTTGGGGTCTCACAAACCGATCTAACGGCGAACTGTTCTTGACAGATTAACTTAAGCAAAAACCCACCCTAACAAGAATGTGTTGGCTACTAATAAAGACTCTAGGGTTATGCAAGACCCCCTGGACGCGCCCCTAATGGGCTCAACGAAGATACACGGCCCAAAAGACCAAAAAAAGGCGTCGCAGCGCCGGAACAGATTCTGGACATCAATTTGTTTAGACAATTCATGTCGATTCTTGATGAATTTGGACCTAAAACCGGTGCCATTGGAAGCTCCTCGAAATTATCTTTCCATCCATATAAAGAACGTCCAAATCCGACTCCGTATGCGACTTGGGCGTCCATTTTATTACGGGTTGTTCCTGGAATCCGAAACTGAAATGAACTCGAATCGGTTTTGGCCTCCATCTTGATCCAGACGTCCTAGCTGGTCCTCCCCACCTCCAAGGACTTTCATACACCTATGTTGGTCCTCTCCTTCATTTATAAGTACAATTAAATCATTAGGTAGCATACTACTCTCAAATGCACAAGAATAATTACTTAGGAACGAGATCACCTGTAAATTCAATTATCGAGCGCGTGCACGAGTAATTGAGGAGTAAACTTGAGGAGTGTTGTTTGTATCCATGGGAGTGATGACCTCATCATCATCGATAGTTACCTTCACCTGACGGAAGATTGGGCATCCCCGTTCCTATCAAGAAGACTAGAACCCCGCAATCGCAGCACCACTTCTCCTCTGGTTATCAACCATGCGCTGCTTGATTGACCTCGCCACGAAGGCTAATCCTTGCCTGCGAATCAAAGACACAAGCAAGAACGAGAAAGAACAAAATCTGAAAAATTGCGAATGGATGATTAAGCTCTCGAGTTGGGGTCTCAAAATCAGATCTAACGGCGAACTGTTCTTGACAGATTAACTTAAGCAAAAACCCACCCTAATAAGAATGTGGCGGCTACTAATAAAGACTCTAGGGTTATGCAAGACACCCTCGACACGCCACTAATGGGCTCAACAAAGATACACGGCCCAAAAGACCAAAAAAACGGCGTCGCAGCGCCGGAACAGATTCTGGACGTCAACTTGTTTAGACAATTCCCGTCGATTCTAGATGAATTTGGACCTGAAACCAGTGCCATTGGTAGCTCCTCGAAATTATCTTTCTATCCATATAAAGAACGTCCAAATCCGACTCCGTATGCGACTTGGGAGTCCATTTTGTTACGGGCTGTTCCTGGAATCCGAAACTGAAATGAACTCAAATCGGTTTGGGCCTCCATCTTGATCCAAATGTCCTAGCTGGTCCTCCCCTCCTCCAAGGACTTTCATACACCTATGCTGGTTCTCTCCTTCATTCCTAAGTACAATTAAATCATTAGGTAGCATAATACTCTCAAATGCACAAGAATAATTACTTTGGAACGAGATCACCTATAAATTCAATTATCGAGCGCGTGCGCGAGTAATTCAGGAGTCAACATGAGGAGTGTTGTTTGTATTCATGGGAGTGATGTCCTCATCAGAAAGGGATAATGCATCGGGGCTTGCCTGGAATAACACTAGGTTAGTGTTTGTTAGATGACGTCCACTTGGCGATCAGCTTTTGGTCTGACACTTGTTCGGGTCATTCATCCTTAAGTTCGTCCATCAGCATCGCCTTGCGAAGATGTCCATTCTTTGCATTATCTTGGGGTCAATCCACCCTTGTCTTCTACATCACGAGATCAATTAACGTACCTAAATGACATGCATAATGCTATGAATGAAAACCAGAGGAGAAGCGGTAGATAGATAATTGCACCAAAGATGATAACTACATAGCAAAGCATCACAACTTCTATGAGCACAAATTAGATAATTATGATTCTACGATAATCATAATATTTGAGATAATCAGACTTAACACATAAGCCACTAAATAAAACATTATCAAAGCAAAGATCCCCACAAAAACACAACCTCAATAATCTCACGCATTTATGCAAATTTAATACAGGGTTTCTCAGATTTCGAGTGAAATTGACTTGCCGACACTACTCGCTTCCACTTACTTCAATAGGCACCAACATCTATCTACAACAGTTATCCCACCACGAGACGAAGCATATAATGTCTACTAGCAAAGCATTAATTCTTTTAAACAAACTAAATCGGCACGACAACATCGTCAGAACTTACTAGCTAGCCAGATAAAATACTTAACCTAGCTTTCGCATTATAATTTAATCACGCTACATATACAAGTCTTCCAACAAATTCTTCATATCATTCATACCTCAAACCTATATTTCACCACATCTCGCGACTACTTCATAATTACGGCGGTAACCAACCAGCACACAATTATGACCTTTATCATGCTTTAAATACACCCACGACGCGTTTAAGCTACAAATAGAATAATCATCACAATAAATATCCTTCTAATCCATTTATCAAATTAATTAGCTAGAATAGCGAATCAAAGTATGATTACCATTTCGATTAGCAATCCACCCAAACGACGATGATCTATCCTTCACTCATTTTACCGAACCTCCGAAAAGCGCTACGCTAGAGCTAATTTCATTACACAAACAAAAATCAGCTAACCACAAGCGGCCAAGGTTGGTCATACTAAACATATCATTTGCTTCATCCATCTAACAATTTAGCCAACATGAATAATAGACCAGCTTACCGACGCAAGCCAGCTAATAAAATAACCAACCAGCTCACCCCACCTTAAGCAAAATTCTACAAGAACCACGACGATCACCGGTTCAAGCGTAACGTCGAATATCTAACAAGCGTCGCTTACACACTTCACTACGTACACCATCTTGCTCTCTATGCCAATCCCATACTGTGATTCACACATACCATCACAGGGAAAACATAGATCACTACACATGGATCAAAACAACGTCGATCACAAGTTAACTTTTGAACAGCATACCTGCTACGGAAACACGGATCCGGTGATGTAGAACTGAAGTTGTCGATGATGGAGTTCGGCGTCATCGCAATAGTACCCGATGAGGCGAGGAGCAGAGGTGCCACGACCGTCGAGGGCCAGTTCTTGGCGAGCTCAGCGTGGTTAGGGAGATCAAGTTGAGCGCAAGGAGAAACACGACCGATGGCTTAAACTAGGGCGCAGGAGAGCACGTGCTCGAGGACCCGACGACCAGACCGGGTTGGAGCAGCGCGCAAAGAATGACGTGACAGATCAGCGGCGAGATGGGTAGAGCTATAGGAGCGCACGCAAGGAAGCAGGACCAGTCGGCCATGGGTCATGGTACCACGGTGACACAGGAAACCTTCAATAGTGGCCATTGAGGCGAGCACAGAGAAGTGGGTGCGGTGGTAGAAGCCGGCTGTGCACCTGGATACCCAGTGCCGGTACGGCGAGCCGGAGACACGTCCTAGCGTGAGCGAGAGCAGAAAGTGAAGTCCCGCGAGAGAGAGAATGTTGAAGCAGTAGAGAAAGAGTGCCCAGGAAGCCAACGCAAGCGGCAGATAAGATGTAGCCAGGAAAAGATCGGCGAGGGCGGTGGAGAGATGAGGCTGAAAAGATTTTTTTTCAAAGATTTTCACCACTGTTTGCTCTCTTCATTAAAAATGGTCGAACAAAATAAGATCGACAACAATATTTGGACCGAATTTAATTTGGTGAATTCTTCGGAGTCAGATGAGTTTTCCACCCGTTATTTATATTTGGAGATTCAGATCGAGACAAGAAACACACGGACCGAACCAAACGAGATCGACTTCAGTATTTTAGATGGTATTTAATCCAGTCTAATTTTTATGAGTCTCACCAGCTATCGATCATTTGATCTGACGCCATGAATAACATGCTGAGAGAAACAATTCAATTAATGAGCTAGCTCCTTGTTTTTCTGGGACAGCGCAGGGGCTCCAAATTTTACATAAAATTAGAAGTTTTCTAATTTTCATATTCACCTACGCGCGTGATCCGTACATCTCCAAATTCGCAAGCAAACGAGATTAGGTAATCCAAAAGTTTCATGAAACCTTTTTAATTGTTTAGATTATGGAGATGAATACGACACCAAACTCGAGCTTTTTGTGAGATGATTAAGAGGGTGTTTGGTTGCCCCTGCTAAAGTTTAGCCCGGGTCATATCAAGCGTTTGACTTTTAAATAGGAGTATGAAATATAGACCCAACCAACTGGACTAGATTCGTCTCGTCTTTTAATCTTCGGCTGACAAATTAGTTTTATAATCCGACTACATTTAATACCCGGAACGGAGGTTCAAACATTCGATATGACAGGGGCTAAATTTTAGTTTGGGGTAACCAAACACCCCCTAAATTCCAAGCTAGATGAGATTTTTCGAATAATGTCGGTAATCGGAGATAGACACAATATCGAAATCGTTACTCACACTAGCATATCTTGCTTATGTCCATACTCGCTGTTAAATGTATAGTAACACCTGGGGTGTTACAGCCCTCCCCCTTAAAAAAATCTAGTCCCGAGATTCGGAGCGAAAGACTTTTAAGAGTAGAGAAGCATGTAACTCCTATCCATATCAGCGTTAGCATAAGGTAGTTCCAAGCGGAGGCGAGTAACTCAGGATGTTGTTTTTCTAGTGGATATAGTGTGTATCACTTTAGGCCAATTAGGGATGTCAATAGAGACAATATCTGCCAGAAGAACACATAAGGTTTCATGTGTGCAGTTTGCTTTTACTGTTAACACTGTACTATCTGAGTCTGTTGAGCGAGCGGTAGATATGCGACTTTATCCAAACAGAACTAGATGCAACCTCTTAGGTAAAACACACAGAAAGAGGTTTACCAACAAGTGGTCACAGTAAGTTCATAGCACATGAGACGGGTGTGAATGTCGAATAACATCACAGTCAACCCGTGGCTAGCCAGAAAATCCAAGTCCAATGATGATAATGGAGACTCGAGGAAACATCAGTGAAGGTTATCAACAAATGTTGGCTTCACAATGAACCCACCTCATCTTGCACTAATGCGACTTCGCCTAATCACACATGTTGGACAATCACATGAAAGGCGATCGAGGCACAACTAGAGCGATGATCAGGTGGTTACTGGCCGACTTAATCTTGATTCTTGAAAGTACTTCCTTAGGATGGGTTGAACCAAAATGAGTTTAGACAACTCGATAAAATGATCTCTAAACTCAATCTTTGTTCACAAAGCAGTTACAAGTTAGTAAAACCAACTTGTTGAACTACTTTTGACATTGAGCAAGTATTCTTATTATCCATCGGCAAACCAGGGTTTGAGAGTTCACATTCGTTAACAAGGGATCATGCATTTGGGTAGAAATCCATTTGGTCAGGTTGTTCGTCCATTTCTGCATGCGAGATGAACTGACTTGGTTCGGGAATACATAGATTAAATAAGAGAGCAAATGAACAAACTCCTGCATTTTAGCTACAAGGGAAGGCAATCTCCATTTTGAGAACTAATCAGTTGTCTCTCAATACTAAAAAGTTTCAAGGCTTCACCTTTACAACAAAGGACGCAAAGGAAACCTGTATGTGTGGAGTCACCACCAAAGTCAAGAGATAAGAGACCACACATGAAAGTGGTATGCCCTTTTGATCCAACATAGATGATAGATGTTGCTTGATCACTTGACAAACAACACAGAAATTGTTTCAAGGGAAGGTCCACGGAAGATAACACTTTAGTGTAATTCCATAATGGATCAAGACTAGAGACCTCGATATCAGCATGCGCCAAGCAGCATAACCTTGTGTGTACATTCACAAGGGGCTCTCAGTTTCGCGGTGGCACCATAAGTCATTAATCGTGACACCATTACCGAACAACACCAATAATGAATCCCACGGGGTAAAACTAGATTGTGCCAAGATAACACATTGATATAGTCTCATAATGGATTACAACTACTAATCGTGATACCAGCACGTGCCGAGCAGCACGACCATGTGTGTACATTCACAGGAGGTCCTCGGTTTCGTCGCGGCACCATTGGTTTTAGTCATAACACCATTACCAGACGTAACCAATAAGAAATCTCGTGCCACACAAATAGATTGAGCAAGGGTGACAATATACAAAGAGACTCTACCCGTCAGAATAATTACAAGTAGAGAGTCAAATAGATCATGGCCTGATGAAATGAACAAGGCATGGCCATAACCTAAACTTGTTGATGAATGAGTATGATGGGAGACTGTTAATTCGGCCCCAAGCATATTTCTATGCCCATCACAGAGTTTACAAGGTCAAAGATTAGTATCTGACTAGATACGGTATGGGGAAACCAAAGGCATCAAATTCAAGAAAATGATTGGTTATTCCTTTCCTAGGTTAGGTTGATGAGTCAACAATGCGATTATCAAGGAGAGGCAAACTGGAGTAGAGATATTAGCTTTCACCAAACAAACAAGGGCATGATTTAGGATGGAAACAAGACCACAAAAGAGTCACATATTAACTGTCTAGAACACAGACTCGGGATCCTTATTTTAAGTCTGCGTGCATTTTATGACCAACAAACAGATTACCTAAGCATCCATTTGCATGATCTTGGTCATGGAGTGATAATGGAAAATTCAAATTTGGGTCATGGTTCACTAAATAAGAACATGGCCTAGTTTTGGGTTTAGGCAAACAAGTCACCAACCTTCTATCGGCACATCAAGTACAAGAGCAAACACATATAATACCTAATGGTCAAATTAAGAAAAACTAGAAACCATCTAAACACGTATCTCTAAGACCACATTATTTACAATCACTAAGTATTGGAATAAAGATGAGAGAAGCATTTTGGTGCACAGGTGACAAACACGATGCAACAATCAGGATGCATGCTCGTCCTATGTGACCTGACAAATTTTTGCCAATCTAATGTGGCAATAGCATTCTATCTCAGTGGCATACTTACGACTCTCTCGGTATTTTGCTAGTTGTCAGCTACACATAAGTTTTTGAGGTTAGTGTACTTGCAGAAAATCCATCACATCCCAATTCCCAATGATGCAATTTACACATGACAGTTTATCACTGTTTATACTCCATATATTTATATATGGAGGCCAGCTCTTCATTAAGCGTCGATCCACGTATAGGTGTCGCTGCCACACTTTAACCATAGGGCAGCCCATTATGGTAACTCACCTTCTTACCTGAGCGTAAGTGCGTCGTTGCAAGTACATTACACTTCTCAGTATTCCCATGTATGTATACCCATACACATCCATGGGGTACCGAATTCCCAGAAAAGTAAATACTCCACATCGCAGCCTTCATATATACATATGTGTAACATGTATATAATCAAGCGCTTTTCATGCTCTCCCCTAGACCGACATTTGTTCGGTCATGCTCTCACATCTCACCTTACCATGAGCGTCGATCCATTTAAAACTGAATGGCCTCAAAAACAACATTACACATGTATGCAATTTCCCCCAGTTGTGGGTTAGTGTTTTGAACTAAGCCACCTGATAGTCCTTAATTTAGGGCTTAACAGAGGATGTCGATAGCACTATAGTTTTTCAAATCTGTTTTTCAAAACCAAGCAATGTGTTTAGTTGAAAATAGGTTTTCAAAACCAAAACTTTGTTTTGAAAATACGTATGTGACCATATTATACTTAATCCTGCTCCGATACTAGCTGTGGCAGAACCTCCCAAGTTATTGGGCCCACCTACACCTGTCCTCGTCTCAAAGACCTCAGACGGCTATGCATGTGCACCGCATAACTTAACAGGATCCGTTCGAGTGTCCCAAGGACCCCGGATAAACCACATACAACCAGGATCACAAGATTAAGTAAACACAAATCACACACCAACATTTTGCAGCGGAATTTCTTTATTACAAAAAGTTACAAGTTACAACAAATTTACATTATATTTATCGGAGTGATTACAGAAGTGATTCAAAGAAATATACTTTGAAATGTTATAAATTATTTATAACTTTGAAATATATGCTAACTCAATAGCAATCCTGAATAAGAAGCATACAAGAGCTGCTTTAACCTATAAGAAGGTCGTGCCTAACGGCGCTTAACACCATCCACATCAGCACAAATCTAGTACCTGCAACAACATGGGTTCGAAAACCCGAAGTATACTTTCGCAAGTCTTATCCTTCTAAGGAAAAAGACTCTCAAGGATATGCTGGCTTTTGGGAATCAAGGTAAAGTTTAACAAGATTCAAAGACTCCTTTGTAGAAAAGCTTACTATGAGTGGATCCTTAAGAATTCATTTTACTTGTCAGGTTAAGTAAAGTTACATGCATCTAGGGTTCTTTCTATCCTAGTTCAAGCACTTGGCCTATGCTAGCCGTCTTTTTATCATCCCTTCAGTTCAATGGATTGCTACGTGTAGGGCAGTGACCAAGTCTTCATGTCCGTGAAGTAACGGCGATCCGAATCGATTAATACCTAGCTGGGGATCTCCAACCACATGACATATGTAGCACTTAAACCTTGCATATGTCAACTCACCACTGGGTTTCTCAAGACCAGAATGGGTTCACGCCAACCGAGAGCATAGATACACCACCGTCTAGCCTCTTGCCACTTAGGGTACACGCTACTCTCGCTATCTCTCCACTCCCATTACGTGGTGGCCTTTCTGGTATTGGTCCATCCAAGGCAAAGCTTACCCATGACGAGGCATGTGGCCAGTTAAAAGGTCCTCGAACATCAAGCCTACATCGGTTCGATCCTTAATCGACTCAGACGGAGACATTACACCGAGACTTCCTTCCTGTGCAAGTCACCCGACTGGTCTCGTCTTTATTATTTAAAACCCAAAGTTTGGTACCTAGCAGAGGTACATCTTTTTAGATGATGAACCCATCATGGTCGTGATGGATCCACCATCATCAGTCTTTTTTTTGTAAAAATTCCCATCCAGTATGAAGCATCACCTTTTGTTTTAAAACGAAAAATTTGTTTTTCTAAAGCAAGGCTAAGCATCATAAAAATCCTTTTCATAAAAGGGTATCAAAGAGGGGTAATCAATTTTCCAAGGAAGGAAATGCATCAACTGTTTAGCACACAACTCCTATCACCTAATGCATCATATAAGGTGATAAATATTTTAAAACAACAAGGAAAGGAATAATGCACCGGGGCTTGCCTGGAATAACACTAGGTTAGTGTTTGTTAGATGACGTCCACATGGCGATCAGCTTTTGGTCTGAGACTTGTTTAGGTCATTCATCCCTAAGTTCGTCCATCAGCATCGCCTTGCGAAGATGTCCATTCTTTGCATTATCTTAGGGTCAATCCACCCTTGTCTTCCACATCACGAGATCAATTAACGTACCTAAATGACATGCATAATGCATATGAATGAAAACCAGAGGAAAAGCGGGAGATAGATATTTGCACCAAAGATGATAACTACAAAGCAAAGCATCACAACTTCTAAGAGCACACATTAGATAATTATGATTCTACGATAATCATAATATTTGAGATAATCAAACTTAACTCACATAAGCCAATGAATAAAACATTATCAAAGCAAAGATCCCCACAAAAACACAACCTCAACAATCTCACGTATTTATACAAATTTAATACAGGGATTCTCATATTTCAATTGAAATTGACTTGTCGACACTACTCGCTTCCACTTACTTCAATAGGCACCAACATCTATCTACAACAGTTATCCCACCATGAGACGAAGCATATAATGTCTACTAGCAAAGCATTAATTCCCTTAAACAAACTAAATCGGCACAACAACATCGTCTGAATTTACTAGCTAGCCAGATAAAATACTTAACCTAGCTTTCGCATTATAATCTAATCACACTACGTATACAACTCTTCCAACACATTCTTCATATCATTCATACCTCAAACCTATATTTCATCACACCTCGCGACTACTTCAAAATTACGGCGGTAACCAAGCAGCACACAATTACGACCTTTATCATGCATCAAATACACCCACGACGCGTTTAAGCTACAAATAGAATAATCATCACGATAAATATCCCTCTAATCTATTTATCAAATTAATTAGCTAGAATAGCGAATCAAAGTATGATTACCATTTCGATTAGCAATCCACCCAAACGACGATGATCTATCCTTCACTCATTTTACCGAACCTCCGAAAAGCGCTACGCTAGAGCTAATTTCATTACACAAACAAAAATCAGCTAACCACAAGTGACCCCGGTTGGTCATACTAAACATATCATTCGCTTCATCCATCTAACAATTTAGCCAACATGAATAATAGACTAGCTTACCGACGCAAGCCAGCTAATAAAATAACCAACCAGCTCACCCCACCTCAAGCCAAATTCTACAAGAACCACGACGATCACCGGTTCAAACATAACGTCGAATATCTAACAAGTGTTGCTTACGCACTTCAGTACGTACACCATCTAGCTCTCTATGTCAATCCCATACTGCGATCCACACGTACCATCACAGGGAAAACACAGATCACTACATATGGATCAAAACAATGTCGATCACAAGTTAACTTTTGAACAGCATACCTGCTACCCAAACAAGGACCCGGTGATGTAGAACTGAAGTTGTCGACGATGGGGTTCGGCGTCATCGCAACAGTACCCGATGAGGCGAGGAGCAGGGGTTCCACGGCCGTCGAGGGCTAGTTCTTGGCGAGCTCGGCGTGGCTAGGGAGATCAAGCTGAGCGCAAGGAGAAACACGGCTGATGGCTTAAACTAGGGCGCAGGAGAGCACGTGCTCGAGGATCCGACGACCGGACCGAGTTGGAGCAGGGCGCAAGGAATGACGTGACAGATCGGCGGCGAGATGGATAGAGCTACAGGAGTGCACGCAAGGAAGCAGGACCAGTCGGCCATGGGTCACGGTACCACGGTGACACAGGGAACCTTCAACGGTGGCCATGGAGGCGAGCACAGAGGAGTGGGCGCGGTAGTAGAAGCCGGCTGTGCACCTGGATGCCCAGTGCCGGCAAGGCAAGCCAGAGACGCGTCCTAGCGTGAGCGCGAGCAGAAAGCGAAGTCGCGCTAGAGAGAGAATGACGAAGCGAGAGAGAAAGAGTGCCCAGGAAGCCAACGCAAGCAGCAGATAAGATGCGACCAGGAAAAGATCGGCGAGGGCGGTGGAGAGATGAGGCTGAAAAGTTTTTTTTTTCAAAGATTTTCCCCACGCTTTGCTCTCTTCGTTTAAAAAAATTGCAGATATTTTAGGGTATAAAATGAGGGTCTATACAATAAATAAAAGGTTCGAACAAAATAAGATCGACAAATATTTTAGACCGGATTTAATTTGGTGAATTCTTCAGAGTCAGATGAGTTTTCACCCGTTATTTATATTTGGAGATTCAGATCGAGACGAGAAACACACGGACCGAATTGACTTTAGTATTTTAGACTGTATTTAATCCAGTCTAATTTTTATGAGTCTCACCAGCTATCGATCATTTGGTCTGATGCCAAAAATAACATGCTTAGAGGAACAATTCAATTAATGAGCTGGCGCCTTGTTTTTCTCGGACAGCGCGGGGGTTCCAAATTTTACATAAAATCAGAAGTTTTCTGATTTTCATATTCACTTACGCACGTGATCCGAACATCTCCAAATTCACCAGCAAACGAGATTAGATAATCCAAAAGTTTCATGAAACCTTTTTAATTGTTTAGATTATGGAGATGAATACGACACCAAACTCGAGCTTTTTGTGAGATGATTAAATTCTAAGCTAGATGAGATTTTTCGAATAATCTCGGTAATCGGAGAAAAACACAATATCAAAATCGTTACTCACACTAGCATTTCTTACTTAAGTCCATACTCGTTGTTAAATGTATAGTAACACCTAGGGTGTTACATTAGTTACCTCGAGAGACGGCTCTGGAGCGCTTGAGCGACGGCAAGGACACAGTGAGGGCCCTGGTCGACGGCGGCTATAAACCCTAGAGTAGTGCACCCATGACTTGTGTCATTGGTAGGAATAAAGGAGTTTTATTTTGAGTATGTGATTTATTCATGAGACACATTCTTTCAAATAAATACCCAATAAACACACCTGAAATTTTTGCATCATGCTGGATTCCTTGTTTGTGCATTAAGACTCAAATTCATAACTAAAACAAACCTAACTTTGACATGAAATTGGACCCTAGAAAAGAAATTATATATATAGGAGGAAAAGAGTGGGAAAAATAATAGTAATAGCAATCATGATAAATTATTTCATGGTAACCAGTGGAAGTATTATTTATATTAAAATTATATTAAGAATTTTAAAATTCAAGACAGAGATTCAAATTTGGTTTGAGCCCTTGAAATTGAAATTTGAAAAGGCATACAAATAATAAAAGGACAAAGAAAAGGGGAAAAGGATGGAGGATGGGCCAAAACTCTGATGTCGGCCTCTTCCCAGTTGCGCGACCGCGGCCCACCCCGGCCCACTAGGACTACGCGCGCCTCGGACCTAACTTGCGGGGCCCCTCGGTCAGACGGCAGTTGGGCGCGCTCAGTCACGGACTGCCTGATGTTCTGGACCCACCTGCCAGACACCCTATGCGTGCGGCTCTGTTTCTCTACCTGCTCCAGCGTAACCGCCGCAGCGAGCTGGCCGGGCTAGCTCAACGACCTGCCTGCTCCCTCGGACGCCATCTGCCACGCATAAATAGCCGCACGGAACCCCGTAGTGAAAATCCCTAACCTAGAGGTTTTGTCGCCGCCGCAGTGAGGGAGAAGAGGGAAGTCCTCCGCGAGCCCTACGACAAATCTCCCTCCCTAGTCGCCGACCGACCAATAGCAAGCGTGGCTGGTTGCATCAGGGTGTGGCACGTGCATTCACGGGAGCAGAAGGGAGAAGGGACCCGTGGAGAACTCGGGATTGCTCGTCGGAATCACATCTTCTGTCGAACCAACGTCATGCCGTGGCCACCACAACCTAAGCAACAATCCGAGGTATGTGTCGCCCCACTCGATCCGCCTTGATCTCATGTACGCTCGGCACTAGGCAGAAGTTAGGATTGAGGCGAGGATCATCGGGATGCCGCCGCTGGAGAAGCGCGTGACTGTGGCAACAATCGATGCCGTGCTCAACCTCGGCGGGGAACGAAGACAAGCCCGGGGCCATGGATCGGCTGATGGACGGCCCAGATCGGACGCACGTAACCTTTTCGCGCAGTCGACACCTGGACCGCGTGATTTAAATCCAAGGGTGGGAAACACGCTTCGGTCATGAGCTAATCTGAACTGTAGATCTGCGATCCGGTGTCCACGATTGCGTACCGCTTCGGTGTGAGTAGTGATCTAATCAGTGCCATCTGGCAGTGATCGGACGACCGAGATTCACGCGTACCCCTTCATGAATACAACTTTACATATGAACCCATGTGCTTTATAAGAATCAACCCGCAGTCCGGGTTAGAGTTAAAACCATTACAAAAAGGCCTGGAATTTTGCAGGATAGCCCCTGGAGAGTCCCTAAATAGTACCCGCAGTCCAGATAAAATACAAAAGTAATAAATTAAATCAGAAAATACTTTTTAGTATAAAAACAATTATAGATTCTTGTTTTATTCATAGAAAATTCATTTTAATTCCTTTTTAATCCATTCCTGTAACACCCCAGGTGTTTATCTTCCGTTAAACAACGACTATGGATTTAAGCACATGATATCAGTAAATAAAATAAGCACTAAATTTTAATCATCTTTGGTTATCACGATTTTTATATCGTATCTGTCTCCATAAGTCTATACTACCCAAAAGTTTTCGTTAAATTCAGACTTAAGTTAATCTTCTGAATTATTCAGTCATGTGCCTAATTAAAATTAATCGAATGAGCGAAGGCAGATTTAGAAGCCTAATTCGTCTTGTGGTTTTATCCAAATAAATTTATTAGAATTCATCGATTAAGCGAATACGAATTTAGAAATTTAGTTCAGCTCTCTGAGTTCATCCCAAACAAATTAAATAGAACTCAACGACTAAAGTTTTCGGTGCAAAATAATTCAGTCTCCACTCGTCAACTGAGAAGTCGCGTGCAAGGAATTATAATTGAGATTCGATTCTCCATGTAAATTATCTGTGGCCGTGGAATCGGGTATTGAGACTATGGTTGAAATTATTTGATTTCAAATCAAATCGAACACATTCTAAAAATATTTCACGAAGCTCGGACTTTAGTAACCTTCAAAAATGCCGAGTCCGGTGCTATTTAGATTGGTCGAGTGTGTGAATGTGATTTAGGAAAGAAGTTGGTTTTATAAATTCGAACCACACTCAGAATCCAAGGAAAACAAGGCATAGGATTGTTAATTGGATTGCTCTCTTGTCGAATGTTCGGATAGCGGGCAAAATTCGTCTAAATATAATCAAAACGAAAGCAAATTAAAATTGATCGATTAAGGCAATTGGAGACATCACCTAATTATTTCGCTCTTGTTCGAGCGATCTCTACGAATTCGGTAGACACTAATAGGGGTAGGCTGTTTAAATAAACCGAACTCGAACTAACCAAAACAGGAACATTTATTAGCCAATTTGGTTTTCTATTCAAATCCAAGAAAATAATACGTCAATTGATAGCGCTTTATATTGGCCTGTTTACTCCTCATTTAAATCCAAATCACATAACTCAGATTTATTAGTACCTTTTGTTAAATAAAATAAATAAAAAAATTAAAATGAGTAGTCTAGTGTGTATGGCGATCCAACTCTTTTAAATTATCACAAACCCTAGGACTTAGATGTTGGCGCATGTTTTTGTTGAAAATAGAAGACAAATGGGAAATTTCTTCTCCCAAATACCTCCACCGCTCTTGTTTTCTTATCCTTTTAGGGCTTGTTCGGTTATTTTTAATCCATATGGATTAGAGGGGATTGATACGGATTGGAGGGGTTTTTGATTTACTAGGGATTGAAATCCACTCTATCCCCCTCGATCCATATGGATTGGGGTAGAACCGAACAAGCCCTTATTGTGGATGTTTCCAGCCTTATCCTTGACATAGTTCTTCCAATTGGATAAGTCACAAATACTCCTTGATTTCTCCTGTATCCTTCCCTTCTACGTGGAAAAAGCTTGGCTTCTTAGCGACATTTTCCACACAACAGTTCAATGTGGCAGTCGTTCATGCATCTCTCTTTCCCTTGTCCTTATCCAGTTCAAGTCGTCCAACTCTGTTTCTCATCTGCGTACGCAAATTCATTCTCAGTCGCGTGCATGCCTCCTCCTGGTTCACTGGTGTGCTTGGCCCTGACCTCAGCAGTCGCGGTGCTCACCGCATTCGCTCTCCACCATGGACTCCTGATTCTGTCTCCTAGTGCCTAGGTATGCTCAGGTTTGGACGTCAACCGCGTCGATCTATGCCACTAGCGTCTGATCTAACAGTGTTTCCATCCCCATGCACTCCTTCCATGCTCGATCTGGCATGGTGTTCCGACCACCGGCTCATCGACTGTCGCTCGTCGTGGTGCTCGGCCGCGTCAAGCTGTGAATCCCCAGCGTCGGTCACCGCCGTCTCGGACTTCTCTATCGTTCCAGTGAGCTCGTCTCCCACTGTTTCTCACTGTTGCCGGTGCTCGATTAGGCCTGGTCATACAGCTATGCCTCGATCCATTCCTAGCGTGATAGCAGCAACCTCGCACAGATCGTCCAGTGAAACGTGTCCACTCCAGCTCACCGAACGCGTTCGTCGCTTGGCCCTGTTTCGTTAGGCTAGTCGACCATGGTCGTTGTTGCGCGTGCTTGTCCCTGATGCACATCGCGCAGTATTTGGATCTTACCGATTGACTCCCGCCATCCGCCGTGCTGTGTGCCAGCGTTCCCTCGTGGCAGACCATGCCGTTGTCTAACCTTGTTCGCTTCGCTGCAGCACCATCGTCATCTACCAGCTCCATCATCGGTCGTTCCTAGTATTTTCCCCAACACCGAGTCTCTCTGACCTCGCTACTCGTCAGTGCAATTTGTGTGTGTGGATGAAGAAAGCGAGGCCCGTGTGCATTGCTCGTCAAGTGTTTGGTCGAAGACTTCAACCAGAGACTGTCGTCGTTCTTGCGAATATTGAGTCGATTTGATTATGGTGAGCTGATTCTCTACGTTTATTATTTGTTTTAATAAATGAATCGATAGTTATGTAGGTTATGTTGATTCTCGTATTTTTAGCAAGAGCGATATGTATTGAATTAATCGCATCGTCTAGTATTCATTAGTTCGTAGGTTATGTAAAGGATATGTTTGGGATTTTTATCGGCTAGCCAACTGTTTTTCAGTGTTATGACGCTTTTAGTTATTAAGATATAGTCGATGCTCAGTTCTAGTAATCGTTATTTTCTATGTTCAGTAACCAATTAAATGTCTTAGATTGGTGAGAATGTAAATTAGACAAGGAGTGCTTAGGTAGACGTGTAGGTCTGATACGTTTGAATCAGTTCTACGTTATCGACGTGAGGAATAACGATGATGCGTGGGATAGGTTTAGTGTTTCTAACGGCTAGCTGACGTGTTCTTCTCGAGTGTCCAATTCTATTGGTTTGAGGAAAGACTCGAACTACAACCCACTATCGATGTCGTAGTTTCACGTGAAATTAGTATTAGTGGAATCGAGCTGAATTTAATATTGGCACACATTTCTGTTATTCCTATTAGCCGAAATATTAGAATTAATAAGCCTAAGTCTGGTCCGCCTTTTTGGTGTATTCTCTAGCTTAGGAATATATATAGGATTTGTGTTTCGTATTAACGCTTCTTGTCCAAATCAGATTCAGTTAAGTTAAAATAGCGTGGACGTTGTACTTAGTAATATCCCGGCATCTATTAATTGCTTTTAAATGTTATTATGTGCCTCGCCACTAGGTATTTAAATCACTATCGTGTAGCAATAATCAGGCTTGTGCTATTCCTATTTATATTTATTCATGTGCATTATGTATATCATTTAGGTACGTTATATGATCACGTGATGCGGAGGACCAGAACCAAGTCGACCATAAGATGTTGTAAAGCATGAGCCACTCGCGAGGTGATGCTAATGGACGAACCTGAAGATGGATAAACTGAATGAGTATCAAGGAAAAGGATGGTCGTCAAGTGATCGTCGTTTAAGAAACACTAACGTAGTGTTTATTCCAGGCAAGCCCCGGTGCATGCAACCCCTTCCTTGTGTTTTTAAATGATTTTTACACACTTTAAGTCTAGCGAAATATGCATTAGGTTTATAGGAGTTGCTTGAAAACCCTTTGATGCATTGGCTACCTTGAAATCCATTCCTTTTATAGATACTTTTGGTGAAGTATCAAATATGATTTGCAAAAATGCATAGCCCTACCTAGAGGTAAATCTTGCAGATAGAGTTTGTCCTTTGCACTAATGCCTAGCTCAGGGGTTATCCTGAGGAAGGATGGCTTCTGCATGCAAGAATATTTTCATTAAGAGTATGGTGGGATCTTACTGCAAAGTTCCCTATAATGCTCTCTTCATCCTAAGGAACACAAACAATCCTAAGGATGGAAGTACTTAAATTGAGACTTGGGCTAGGAACAGGTGATGTTCTACCTAGGTTGATTAAGGATTATAGCAAATGTATGCTTGATGATCGAGGACCTTTTAACTGGCCACATGCCTCATCATGGGTAAGCTTTGCCTTGGTCGGACCAATACCAGAAAGGCCACCACACAATGGGAGTGGAGAGTTGGCGAGAGTAGCGTGTACCCTCCGTTGCAAGAGGCTAGACGGTGTTGTATCTGTGCTCTCGGTTGGCGTGAACCCATTCTGGTCTTGAGAAACCCGGTGGTGAGTTGACATATGCAAGGGTTAAGTGCTACATATGTCGTGTGGTTGGAGATCCCCAGCTGGGTATTAATCGATTCGGATCGCCGTTACTTCTCGGATATGAAAACTTGGTCACTGACCTGCAATCTAAGTCATGGATGGAATCATAATGAGCAAAAATCATGTTGTATTGATTAATGTGATGATGAAATTAGACTTGACGCAAACAAGGTCTATTAATGTCGGCGTTTCGACCCCGGGGGGTCCCTGGACCGACGAGTAAATTGTCACTGCGTGTCCCAGCCCAGATGGGTCGGCGCGAGACGGAGACACAAGGGGGGGAAAACAGTGAGGTGAAACCCGCGGCATCGTGTTGTCCTGCGCCCAGGGCGGATGCGCTTGCAGTAGGGGGTTACAAGCGTTCGCGAGAGAGAGAGAGAGAGAGACACGGGGCGTGAGGCTGCCCGTTCTCCCGCGCGGCCACCTCCTTCGTATGAGAGCCCTGGACCTCCCTTTTATAGGCATAAGGAGAGGGTCCAGGTGTACAACGGGGGGTGTAGCAGTGTGCTAACGTGTCTAGCAGAGAGGAGCTAGAGCCCTATGTACGTGCCGACGTGGTTGTCGGAGAGGTGTTGGAGCCCTGTTCATGTGGTGTCGTGGCCGTAGGAGGAGCGCTTGAGCCCTGTAGAAGCACAGCTGTCGGGGCTGTCGGATCCTTGCTGACGTATCCTTGCTTCCGTAGGGGGCTGAGAACCACCGTTGTCATGGAGCATGTGGGGTGCCATCATTACTTGTTTTACCGGGGCGAGCCAGATGGGACGCCGGCCTTGTTCCCTGTAGCCTGGGCTAGCTAGGGGTTGGGTAATGATGGCCCCCCCTTGTGGCATGGTCGGCCCGAGCGAGGTGGTGACTCCTCCGAGGTCGAGGTCGAGTCCGAGCCCTGGGGTCGGGCGAGGCGGAGGCCGTCTTCCGGAGTCGAGGTCGAGTCCGAGCCCTGGGGTCGGGCGAGGCGAAGATTCCTATGGCGCCCAAGGCTGGACTTGGTTGCTGTCAGCCTCACCCTGGCGGGTGGCACAGCAGTCAGAGCAGCACAGACGGCGCTGTTTTCCTGTCAGGTCAGTAAGTGGAGGGGCGAAGTGACTGTGGTCACTTCGGCCTTGTTGACTAGAAAGCGCGCGTCAGGATAAGGTGTCAGGCGATCCTTGCATTGAATGCTCCTGCGATCTGGTCGGCTTGGCGAGGCAATCTGGCCAAGGTTGCTTCTCCATGAAGCCTTCCCGAGCTGGGCCTCGGGCGAGCCGAAGGTGCGCCCGTTGCTTGAGGAGACCCTCGGGCGAGGCGTGAATCTGCCTTGGTCTGTCGTTCCTGCCCGAGGCTGGGCTCGGGCGAGGCGAGATCGTGTTCCTTGAGTGGACAGAGCCTTAACCGGAATTGCGCCCATCAGGCCTTTGCAGCTTTGTGCTAATGGGGGTTACCAGCTGAGATTAGGAGCCTTGGGGGTACCCCTAATTACGGTCCCCGACAGTAGCCCCCGAGCCTCAAAGGGAGTGTGAGTACTCGCTTGGAGGCTTTGTCGCACTTTTTTGCAAGGGGACCGGCCTTTCTCGGTTGCATTTTGTTGCGGTGGGTGAGCGCGAGCGCACCCACCGGGTGTAGCCCCCGAGGCCTCAGAGGAGTGGTTTGACTCCTTCGAGGTCTTAATGCCTTTCGTGATGGCACAGCCGATCTGGTTGTTCCCTCATGCGAACTAGTCGTTGCCCGGGTGCACAGTCAGGTTCCGAGTTCTCGGGCTGGTATGTTGACACTGTCAACGGTTTGGCCGGAGCCGGGTTTGCGAGAGCAGCCCCCGAGCCTCTACACAGGGCGAGAGGACGGTCAAGGGTAGACTCGGCTTTTTTCATACGCCCCTGCGTCGCCTTTCCGCAAGGAGGAGGGGGGAAAGTGCCATGTTGCCCTCGGTGGGCGCCAAACATGGTGTCTCCAGTGAGTTGCTAACGGGTGATCCGAGTGGACGCCTGTGCCCCGTTCGATAAGGGTTGGCTAGTGGCCCAGAGGCACGCTCCAAAAGTACCTGCAGGTGATTTGCCGGACCCGGTCCCGTTCGATAGGGTCCGAGGGCTCGATGCCTCCCTCCGATGGGATTTCGTTACAGAATCATTCCTGCTAGTCTTGGAAATGTCCTAGGGTACCTCGGGAGCGTAGCCCGAGCCTTGGTTATGTATCGAACGTACCCAGAGTCATCCCTCACTCTACGTGCTCTGGGGCGACTGTAGAACCTGTCGGGGGGCCAGCCTACGAACCCCTGATCAGTAGTGGGCGCGGAGCCCGAGTGGCCTGAGGCGGCTGTCGAACCCTTCCGAGGGGCCAGCCTTCGAACCTCTGATCAGTAGTAGGCGCGGAGCCTGAGTGCTCTGAGGCGGCTGTCGAACCCTTCCGAGGGGCCAGCCTTTGAACCTCTGATCAGTAGGGGGGCTCGGGGCTCGCTTCCTTCGCGGAGAAGGATCCCTTTCGGAGTATCCCCTTTCTCGGTCCCTGTAGCAAGAGAGAGAAAGGGGAAGAGGAAAAGGATACGAAATTGAACGACGTGGCACACCTTTTTTGACGCGGTCATTATGGCGGAGGTGAAGCGTCGCCCGCTTCGCCTGCCAAAGGCGTCGCCTGTCCTGTCGCAGAGTTAATGCGACGGGACGAGTGATTTGCGCGGCAGCCGTTGTGCATGCGCGAGCCGTTCGAGGAACGGGTGTTTCGCCTTCGAGTTTTGGATTTCGCGGCGGGTTCGGGCGGAGCGTTCAACGGGTCTTGCCTGGGTCTTTATATATTCAGAGGAGGGTCTGGTGGTGGTTTTTTATTCTGCTGCTCGCCTCTGCTTAGGTTTCCGCAACCTGAGGGAATAGCCAGAGAAAGAAAACCTCGCACCTTGTCCGCCCCGCCGCCACCTCCTTCGCTTGGCGATGGCCAACCGGGTAACCATCGTTCCGCCGTGCGATCCATGGCCTCCTTCCACTGTCACGGTGGACGACCTGGAGGCCCTTGTTGCCGATGGCTTGCTCCGCCCCCTCTCTGATGTCCTGTGGCCGGAGTGGATGGTCCCTCCGAGCAGGGCCGACCCGAACCCGCCACCGGGGTATGTGCTGAGTTTCGTCTCCTTCCATGAGCGGGGGTTTGGTGTGCCAGCAAGCCGTTTTATGCGGGCGCTCCTGCATCACTATGGGGTGGAGCTGCACAACCTTAGCCCCAACTCCATCCCGCAAGTTGCCATCTTCGTGGCGGTTTCGAAGGATTTTTGGGGATTGCCCCCCACTGGGATCTGTGGACTCATCTCTTCTCCGCGGAGCCTTTTGCCTCGGCGACGGGGGAGAAGAGGGTCCGCATGGCAGTGCGGGCCGGCTGCTGCATCCTCCAGTCGAGGCAGGCGCGTGCGCAGCAGTACATCCCTGCCATCCTTGTGTCTTCGAACAAGGGGTGGCAGCGCAGGTGGTTTTACCTCCGGAATGACGACGAGAGGCTCCGTTGTTTTCTCAACGAGTGGTGACCGCCGCCGGCAGCCATTGGCGCTATGGGGCCCCGCGCGAGAGGCAGAAGAATCTCCAGCCCCTTCTGGAGGCCTTGGAGAAGCTACGAGAGGGAGGGCTCACCGCCGCGGGGGTGGTTGCCGCCATCCATCGCCGGAGGGTGCTCCCCTTAACGGAGCAACGACTGCTACTTTCGGAGATGACGCCGGGGGTCGGCTTGGAGGGTTCGCAGATGTCCTCGGTCCCCCTCCCCGCCGATGACCTCCACAAGCGGGTGGCCGGTACGGTAGGGAAGCTAGACGCCGGCGCCCTCACCTAGCTCCCGATGCGTCCTAAGTGCGGGTGCATGTTCCTGGTGAGTGTCCGCTCCTCCTTCTTTCTTGTGTCGGATTGCCCCTGGTTCTCACAGTCGAGACCTTTCATTTGTCTCCAGGAGCTAGGGTCTCACAAGCCTTCCCTGCCACCGGTCCCGGAGGACGCGGTGGACCGAGCCGCGTGGAGGGTTGCTGCGGAGAGGAAGAAGGAGAAGAAGGACGCGAAGAAGGCTCGGGCCCGCGAGCGGATGCGGGCTCGGGATGCCTTGGAGAAACATCGTCAGCGGTGAAAGGGAATTAGGCTTACACCTAGTTCCTAAATAATTTTGGTGGTTGAATTGCCCAACACAAATATTGGACTAACTAGTTTGCTCTAGTGCATAAGTTATACAGGTGCAAAAGGTTCACACTCAGCCAATAAAAAGATCAAGTGTTGGATTCAACAAAGGAGCAATGAGGCAACCGAGGGCACCTCTGGCTGGAGGCACCGGACTGTCCGGTGTGCACCGGACAGTGTCCGGTGCGCCCAGAGGAGTCGGGAATTCTCGGAAGCCGGCGCGCTATAATTCACCGGACTGTCCGGTGTGCACCGGACATGTCCGGTGCTCCAAGGAAACTCGGCCTCCGGAACTCGCCAGCCTCGGGTTCGCTCGGCAGCCGCTCCGCTAAAATTCACCGGACTGTCCGGTGTGCACCGGACTGTCCGGTGTGCCAGCGGAGCAACGGCTCCCTGCGGAGCATTTAATGCGCGCGCAGCGCGCGCAGACGTCAGGATCGCCCATACCGGTGCACCGGACATCAAACAGTACATGTCCGGTGTGCACCGGACACCCAGGAGGGCCCAGAAGTCAGAAGCTCCAACGGTCAGAATCCAACGGCAATGGTGACGTGGCAGGGGCACCGGACTGTCCGGTGTGCACCGGACTGTCCGGTGCGCCATCGAACAGACAGGTTCCAGCAACGGTCACTTTTGGTGGTTGGGGCTATAAATACCCCAACCACCCCACATTCATGGCCATCCAAGTTTTCCACTTCTCAACTACTACAAGAGCTCTAGCATTCAATTCTAGACACACCAAATAGATCAAGTCCTCTCCAAATTCCACTCAACACCATAGTGACTAGAGAGAGTGATTTGCTTGTGTTCTTTCGAGCTCTTGCGCTTGGATCGCATTCTTTTCTTTCTCACTTGTTCTTGTGATCAAACTCAATTGTAACCAAGGCAAGAGGCACCAATTGTGTGGTGGCCCTTGCGGGGAAGTTTTGTTCCCGTTTGATTGAGAAGAAGAGAATAGCTCACTCGATCCGTGGGATCGTTTGAGAGAGGGAAGGGTTGAAAGAGACCCGGCCTTTGTGGCCTCCTCAACGGAGAGTAGGTTTGCGAGAACCGAACCTCGGTAAAACAAATCCTCATGTCACACTCTTATTTGCTTGCGATTTGTTTTGCGCCCTCTCTCGCGGACTCGTTTCTTTATTACTAACGCTAACTTGGCTTGTAGTTGTGATTATTTCAGTTTCGCCCTATTCACCCCCCCCTCTAGGCGACTATCAATTGGTATCAGAGCCCGGTGCTTCATTAGAGCCTAACCGCTCGAAGTGATGTCGGGAGATCACGCCAAGAAGGAGATGGAGACCGGCGACAAGCCCACTACAAGCCAAGGGAGTACTTCATCGGAAGAGTCCCGCACCAAAAGAAGGGAGAAGAAGAAGAACTCCTCCAAGCGGAAGGAGAAAAGATCTTCCTCTTCTCACCACAAGGAGAAGAAGGAAAAATCTTCTTCTCACAAGCCGCATCGGAGTGGGGACAAGCACAAAAGGATGAGGAAAGTGGTCTACTACAAGACCGACACTTCATCGACATCCACCTCCGGCTCCGACGCGGCGTCCGTCACTTCTAAACGCCAAGAGCGTAAGAAGTATAGTAAGATCCCCCTACGCTACCCTCGCACTCCTAAACATACACCTTTACTTTCCGTCCCATTAGGCAAACCACCAACTTTTAATGGTGAAGATTATGCTATGTGGAGTAATTTAATGCGATTTCATCTAACCTCTCTCCACAAAAGTATATGGGATGTTGTTGAGTATGGTGTACAGGTACCATCCGTAGGGGATGAGGACTACGACACGGACGAAGTGGCCCAAATCGAGCACTTCAACTCCCAAGCCACAACCATCCTCCTTGCCTCTCTAAGCAAGGAGGAATACAACAAAGTACAAGGGTTGAAGAACGCCAAGGAGATTTGGGACCTACTCAAGACGGCGCACGAGGGTGATGAACTCACCAAGATCACCAAGCGTGAAACGATCGAGGGGGAGCTCGGTCGCTTCCGTCTTCGCCAAGGGGAGGAGCCACAAGACATGTACAACCGGCTCAAGACCTTGGTGAACCAAGTGCGCAACCTCGGAAGCGCAAAATGGGATGACCACGAAGTGGTTAAGGTTATTCTAAGAGCCCTTATTTTCCTTAACCCCACACAAGTTCAATTAATTCGTGGCAATCCTAGATATACACAAATGACCCCCGAAGAAGTCATCGGGAATTTTGTTAGTTTTGAATGCATGATTAAGGGCTCCAAGAAGATCAACGAGCTTGACGAACCTTCCACATCCGAGGCGCAACCGGTGGCCTTCAAGGCAACGGAGGAGAAGAAGGAGGAGTCTACATCAAATAGACAACCAATTGACGCCTCCAAGCTCGACAACGAGGAGATGGCCCTAATCATCAAAAGCTTCCAGCAAATCCTCAAGCAACGGAAGGGGAAGGATTACAAATCCCGTTCCAAGAAGGTTTGCTACAAGTGTGGTAAGCTCGGTCATTTTATTGCAAAATGTCCTATGTCTAGTGATAGTGACAGGGGCGACGACAAGAAGGGCAAGAGGAAGGAGAAGAAGAGATGCTACAAGAAGAAGGGCGGCGATGCCCATGTTTGTCGGGAGTGGGACTCCGACGAAAGCTCAAGCGACTCCTCCGACGACGAGGACGCCGCCAACATCGCCGTCACCAAGGGCCTCCTCTTCCCCAACGTCGGCCACAAGTGCCTCATGGCCAAGGACGGCAAAAAGAAGGTAAAATCAAAGTCCTCCACTAAATATGAAACATCTAGTGATGAGGATGATGATAAAAATGAGGAGGATAATTTGCGTATTCTTTTTGCCAATCTTAACATGGAACAAAAAGAAAAATTAAATGAGCTAATTAGTGCCATCCATGAAAAGGATGATCTCTTGGACTCCCAAGAGGACTTCCTAATCAAGGAAAACAAGAAACATGTTAAGGTTAAAAATGCTTATGCTCTTGAAGTTGAAAAATGTAACAAATTATCTAGTGAGCTAAGCACATGCCATGACACTATTGCCAACCTTAGAAATGAAAATGTTAAATTAATTGCTAAGGTTGATTCTCATGTTTGCATTGATCCTAGAAATGATAATGTTGATTTGCTTGCTAGGATTGATGAGTTGAATGTTTCCATTGCTAGCCTTAGAAATGAAAATGAGAAATTAATTGCTAAGGCTAAGGATTTTGATGTTTGCAATACTACCATTTCCGACCTTAGAACTAAAAATGATATGTTGCATGCTAAGGTTGTTGAACTTAAATCTTGCAAACCCTCTACATCTAATGTTGAGCATGTTTCCATTTGTACTAGATGTAGAGATATCAATGTTGATGCTATCCATGATCACCTAGCCTTAATTAAAAAACAAAATGATCACATAGCACAACTTAATGCTAAAATTAGAGAGCATGACTTAGAAAATAAAAAATTTAAATTGGCTAGAAGCATGCTCTATAATGGGAGACGCCCTGGCATTAAGGATGGCATTGGCTTCCAAAAGGAAAGCAATGTCAAAATTAATGCCCCTCCTAAGAACCTATCTAACTTTGTTAAGGGCAAGGCTCCCATGCCTCAGGATAACGAGGGTTACATTTTGTACCCTGCCGGCTATCCTGAGAGCAAGATTAGGAAAATTCACTCTAGGAAGTCTCACTCTGGCCCTAATCATGCTTTTATGTATAAGGGTGAGACATCTAGATCTAGGCAACCAACCCATGCCAAGTTGCCTAGAAAGAAAACTATTAATGCATCAAATGATCATAGCATTTCATTTAAGACTTTTGATGCATCTTATGTTTTAACTAACAAATCCGGCAAGGTAGTTGCCAAGATTGTTGGGGGCAAACACAAGGGTTCCAAGACTTGTGTTTGGGTACCCAAAGTTCTTGTATCTAATGCCAAAGGACCCAAAACCGTTTGGGTACCTAAAACAAAGAACTAAACTTGTTTTGTAGGTTTATGCATCCGGGGGCTCAAGTTGGATACTCGACAGGGGGTGCACAAACCACATGACAGGGGAGAAAAGGATGTTCTCCTCATATGAGAAAAACCAAGATCCCCAACGAGCTATCACATTCGGGGATGGAAATCAAGGTTTGGTCAAAGGTTTGGGTAAAATTGCTATATCTCCTGACCATACTATTTCAAATGTTTTTCTTGTAGATTCCTTAGATTACAATTTGCTTTCCGTATCCCAATTATGTCAAATGGGCTACAACTGTCTTTTTACTGATACTGGTGTTACTGTCTTTAGAAGAAGTGATGATTCAATAGCTTTTAAGGGAGTGTTAGAGGGTCAGCTATACTTAGTAGATTTTAATAGAGCTGAACTCGACACTTGCTTGATTGCTAAGACTAACTTTGGTTGGCTCTGGCACCGCCGACTAGCCCATGTTGGAATGAAGAATCTTCACAAGCTTCTAAAGGGAGAACACATTTTGGGACTAACCGATGTTCATTTTGAGAAAGACAGGATTTGTAGCGCATGCCAAGCCGGGAAGCAAGTTGGCATCCATCATCCACACAAAAACATCATGACTACCGACAGGCCACTGGAGCTCCTTCACATGGATTTGTTCGGCCCGATCGCTTACATAAGCATCGGCGGTAGTAAGTATTGTCTTGTAATTGTGGATGATTATTCTCGCTTCACTTGAGTGTTCTTTTTACAGGACAAATCTCATACCCAAGAAACTTTGAAGGGATTCTTGAGACGGGCTCAAAATGAGTTCTGCTTAAGGATCAAGAAAATTAGAAGCGACAATGGGACAGAGTTCAAGAACGCTCAAATTGAAGGTTTCCTTGAGGAGGAGGGCATCAAGCATGAGTTCTCTTCTCCCTACACTCCACAACAAAATGGTGTAGTGGAGAGGAAGAATCGAACTCTATTGGACATGGCAAGAACCATGCTTGATGAGTACAAGACACCGGATCGGTTTTGGGCCGAAGCAGTCAACACCGCCTGCTACGCCATCAACCGGTTATATCTTCACCGAATCCTCAAGAAGACATCTTATGAACTCCTAACCGGTAAAAAGCCCAATATTTCATATTTTAGAGTTTTTGGTAGCAAATGTTTTATTCTTGTCAAAAGAGGTAGAAAATCTAAATTTGCTCCTAAAACTGTAGAAGGCTTTTTACTAGGATATGACTTAAACACAAGGGCATATAGAGTCTTTAACAAGTCCTCAGGACTTGTTGAAGTTTCTTGTGACGTTGTGTTTGATGAGACTAACGGCTCTCAAGTAGAGCAAGTTGATCTTGATGATATAGGTGAAGAACAGGCTCCATGCATAGCGCTAAGGAACATGTCCATTGGGGATGTGTGTCCTAAGGAATCCGAAGAGCCTTCAAATGCACAAGATCAACCATCCTCCTCAACACAAGCATCTCCACCAACTCAAATTGAGAATGAGGCTCAAGATGTTGAACAAGAAGATCAAGAAGATGAGCCACCTCAAAATGACGGCAATGATCAAGGGGGAGATGCAAATAATGAAGACAAGGAGGATGAACAACCAAGACCGCCACACCCAAGAGTCCACCAAGCAATCCAACGAGATCACCCCGTCGACACCATCCTCGGCGATATTCATAAGGGGGTAACTACTCGATCTCGTGTTGCTCATTTTTGTGAACATTACTCTTTTGTTTCCTCTATTGAGCCACACAGGGTAGAGGAAGCTCTTCAAGATTCGGATTGGGTGATGGCGATGCAAGAGGAGCTCAACAATTTCACGAGGAACGAGGTATGGCACTTAGTTCCACGTCCTAACCAAAATGTTGTAGGAACCAAGTGGGTCTTCCGCAACAAGCAAGACGAGCATGGTGTGGTGACTAGGAACAAAGCTCGACTCGTGGCCAAGGGGTATTCACAAGTCGAAGGTTTGGATTTTGGTGAAACCTATGCACCCGTAGCTAGGCTTGAGTCAATTCGCATATTATTAGCCTATGCTACTTACCATGGCTTCAAGCTCTATCAAATGGACGTGAAGAGTGCATTCCTCAATGGACCGATCAAGGAGGAGGTCTACGTTGAGCAACCTCCCGGCTTTGAAGACAGTGAGTACCCTAATCATGTTTATAGGCTCTCTAAGGCGCTTTATGGGCTCAAGCAAGCCCCAAGAGCATGGTATGAATGCCTTAGAGATTTCCTTATTGCAAATGGCTTCAAAGTCGGCAAGGCCGATCCTACTTTATTCACTAAGACTCTTGACAATGATTTGTTTGTATGCCAAATTTATGTTGATGATATCATATTTGGGTCTACTAACAAATCTACATGTGAAGAATTTAGTAGGATCATGACACAAAAATTTGAGATGTCGATGATGGGGGAGTTGAAGTATTTTCTAGGATTCCAAGTCAAGCAACTCCATGAGGGCACCTTCATTAGCCAAACGAAGTATACTCAAGACATTCTAAGCAAGTTTGGAATGAAGGATGCCAAGCCCATCAAGACACCCATGGGAACCACTGGGCATCTCGACCTCGACACGGGGGGTAAGTCCGTGGATCAAAAGGTATACCGGTCGATGATTGGTTCATTGCTTTACTTATGTGCATCTCGACCGGACATTATGCTTTCCGTTTGCATGTGTGCAAGATTCCAAGCCGACCCTAAGGAATCACACCTTACGGCCGTGAAACGAATCTTGAGATATTTGGCTTTTACTCCTAAGTTTGGGCTTTGGTACCCTCGGGGATCCACTTTTGATTTGATTGGTTATTCGGATGCCGATTGGGCGGGGTGTAGGATTAATAGAAAGAGCACATCGGGGACTTGCCAGTTCTTGGGAAGATCCTTGGTGTCATGGGCTTCAAAGAAGCAAAATTCGGTCGCTCTTTCTACTGCCGAAGCCGAGTATATTGCCGCAGGCCATTGTTGCGCGCAATTACTTTGGATGAGGCAAACCCTGCGGGACTACGGTTACAAATTAACCAAAGTCCCTTTGCTATGTGACAATGAGAGTGCAATCAAAATGGCCGACAATCCCGTCGAGCACAGCCGCACTAAGCACATAGCTATTCGGTATCATTTTCTTCGGGATCACCAACAAAAGGGGGATATCGAGATTTCTTACATTAATACTAAAGATCAATTAGCCGATATCTTTACCAAGCCTCTTGATGAACAATCTTTTACCAGACTTAGGCATGAGCTCAATATTCTCGATTCTAGGAATTTCTTTTGCTAGTCTTGCACACATGGCTCATAAATATACCTTTGATCATGTCTCTTTTATATATGCTATGACTAATGTGTTTTCAAGTGAATCTCAAACCAAGTCATAGGTATATTGAAAGGGAATAGGAGTCTTCGGCGAAGACAAGGCTTCCACTCCACTCTACTACTCATTCTTCGCCGTCGCTCCGCATCATCTCTCCAACTTTGGTATAATCTTCACTCATTCATTTCATGACCAAAGGGGGAGAAAGTACCTCATTGGGCTCTAATGATTCCGTTTTTGGCGATTCATGCCAAAGGGGGAGAAAATATGAGCCCAAAGCAAAAGGACCGCATCACCACCACCTAATTTTATAAATTTGATGATTTTAAATTGGTAAAATTCAAAATTGGTATCTCTTTGTGTTCTAAAGGGGGAGCAACTAGTATTTTCAAAATTGATGTCTTAAAACCCTCTTGAACACTAAGAGGAGACCTTATTTGAGGGGGAGTTTTGTTTAGTCAAAGGAAAAGCATTTTGGAACAAAGGAAGAAAATTTCAAATCTTGAAAAAGCTTTGCAAAATCGTATTCATTTACCTTTGACTATCTTGCAAAATGACTTTGAAAAGAATTTACAAAAGAGTTTGCAAAAACAAAACTTATGGTGCAAATGAGGTCCAATATGTCAAAAACAAAGAAACCATCCATGCGCATCACATAAGTATTTATATTGGCTCAATTCCAAGCAACCTTTGCACTTACATTATGTAAACTAGTTCAATTATGCACTTCTATATTTGCTTTGGTTTGTGTTGGCATCAATCACCAAAAAGGGGGAGATTGAAAGGGAATTAGGCTTACACCTAGTTCCTAAATAATTTTGGTGGTTGAATTGCCCAACACAAATATTGGACTAACTAGTTTGCTCTAGTGCATAAGTTATACAGGTGCAAAAGGTTCACACTCAGCCAATAAAAAGATCAAGTGTTGGATTCAACAAAGGAGCAATGAGGCAACCGAGGGCACCTCTGGCTGGAGGCACCGGACTGTCCGGTGTGCACCGGACAGTGTCCGGTGCGCCCAGAGGAGTCGGGAATTCTCGGAAGCCGGCGCGCTATAATTCACCGGACTGTCCGGTGTGCACCGGACATGTCCGGTGCTCCAAGGAAACTCGGCCTCCGGAACTCGCCAGCCTCGGGTTCGCTCGGTAGCCGCTCCGCTAAAATTCACCGGACTGTCCGGTGTGCACCGGACTGTCCGGTGTGCCAGCGGAGCAACGGCTCCCTGCGGAGCATTTAATGCGCGCGCAGCGCGCGCAGACGTCAGGATCGCCCATACCGGTGCACCGGACATCAAACAGTACATGTCCGGTGTGCACCGGACACCCAGGAGGGCCCAGAAGTCAGAAGCTCCAACGGTCAGAATCCAACGGCAATGGTGACGTGGCAGGGGCACCGGACTGTCCGGTGTGCACCGGACTGTCCGGTGCGCCATCGAACAGACAGGTTCCAGCAACGGTCACTTTTGGTGGTTGGGGCTATAAATACCCCAACCACCCCACATTCATGGCCATCCAAGTTTTCCACTTCTCAACTACTACAAGAGCTCTAGCATTCAATTCTAGACACACCAAATAGATCAAGTCCTCTCCAAATTCCACTCAACACCATAGTGACTAGAGAGAGTGATTTGCTTGTGTTCTTTCGAGCTCTTGCGCTTGGATCGCATTCTTTTCTTTCTCACTTGTTCTTGTGATCAAACTCAATTGTAACCAAGGCAAGAGGCACCAATTGTGTGGTGGCCCTTGCGGGGAAGTTTTGTTCCCGTTTGATTGAGAAGAAGAGAATAGCTCACTCGATCCGTGGGATCGTTTGAGAGAGGGAAGGGTTGAAAGAGACCCGGCCTTTGTGGCCTCCTCAACGGGGAGTAGGTTTGCGAGAACTGAACCTCGGTAAAACAAATCCTCGTGTCACACTCTTATTTGCTTGCGATTTGTTTTGCGCCCTCTCTCGCGGACTCGTTTCTTTATTACTAACGCTAACTTGGCTTGTAGTTGTGATTATTTCAGTTTCGCCCTATTCACCCCCCCTCTAGGCGACTATCAAGCGGCAGGAGAGGGATGGGCTCCCGAGGGAGCCGTCGCCCGAGACACCTGATGATGACGACGATGACGATGATGATGAAGACGACGACATGGCCGCCCGCCTTGGCCTCAGCCCGGATCTGAGGCTGGGCCAGGGGTCGTCGAGCCAGCCCCCGAGTGGGCCGGCGCTGTCGGTATCCAGGGCGGGGGCGTCAGGGTCCCGGCCCGAAGAACAGGGGCAGGCCGAGGGGGTACTTGACCCCTTGGCCCAGGTAGCTGAGGTGACCCCGGGGAGTCAGGCCGTCCCGCCTGTGCCCCCAGAGCCATTGTCCGTGCCGGCAGCAGAGGAGACTGATCCTCGGGTCGCCGTGTCCGCACCTAGGCGGACCGTCCCTTCAGCGCCCCTGACGCCCGAGGCAGGGATGGTGCCGAAGCCAGCAGCGGGGCGAGCCTTGGTGGTGCCCGCAGAGGCCGAGGCTCGAGGGGCCTCCCCGCAGGCACGATTGGTCGTGGCCTAGAGTGGGTAAGTATCTGAGGGTACTTCTGTCCCGGCGCCTTCTTCGTGTGTCCTGATCCTGCTTTTCCTTTTCTTCCCAGCAAACGGAGGCACGGTTCGACCGGCCTGGCTCCCCGAAAAGCCCTTAAGATGGTGCCAGCTTCTACAGCTGGTGCTGCACCGGGCCTCGGCGGCCGGCTGGCCTCTGCACAAGGTGCCCCCGAGCAGGGGGTTCAGGCGGCACAAGTTGCCATGGGGTGAGCTCCTGAGGCTGGCCCCTCTGTCGAGGCGGCCGTCGAGTCGAGGGAGACTACTGGCACGGCCGCGGCCTTGAGCCCACCAGTCGTGTTGCCGGTGCCGGCACCGGCTTCTGCCGAGGCTGTAGCTGCTCCAGATGTGGAGCCACCCGCCGCCGCCGATGCTGAGATGGCCGAGGCGCCGCTACTCGAGGCTGGCGATCGAGAACCTGTCCCCTTAGTCGAGGAGGTTCCCTACGCGCCGACTGCAGGGGGTGCCGATGCCTTGGAGAAGGGGGGCGCAGAACCGCGGCCCGTCCTGGGGAGCGGTGACCTCGTCCTTGCGCGGCACGGTCCCAGCGAGCGACATCGGCCGCTCCGGTTCTGGGCCTGTGGTGCTTCGAAACCCCTCTTCGTTCTTGACGATGAGAGAGAGGAGCAGTCTTGTGGCGAGCTTCGCGAGCGCGCCGAGGCAACGGTGGGGTCGCTTCGGTCGACCCTGGAGGTCCTTTCTAGGGACGTTCCTAGGATCCTCCAGGTAAGGATTCCAAGCATACCTTTCACGTGATCAAGGCATTCTTCATGACGCCCCGCTTCCCTTCCTCAGGATCTAACGGATCTGAGCGCCGCCAAGTCATCGTTCATTCACCGCGAGGCCGATGTCTAGGGTTCGCTGCGGTTTCTGAGGACTGCGCTTGCCGAGGCTACTGAGCGCCTCTCCCAACAAAGCGCCGAGGTGGCAGACCTTTGTTTGCTCCGTGACGAGCTGGGGGCAGAGGTAGCGGCGGCACGCGCAGAGGCGCGGCAGTGGCAGTCGGAGCTTGGCTAGGCCATCGGTGAGCAGGATCAATCTCGGGGTCAGGCCGCCGAGGCTGAAAGCCGGGCTGAGGCCCTTGGGGGCCAGCTAGTCGAGGCGTCCACTCGGGCCAGAGCCCTTGCGGTGGACCTGGCCATGGCCATCGGGTCTGCTCAGTCCGCCCAAGCCGCAGCCTCGGAGCAACATATCCGGGCGGAAGGTATGTCTTGGCTGTTTTGAGGTTTTGATTCAGCTTCACTCTTCAGCTTGCGTTTGAAGACTTCTGCTTTGGCTGTTTGCAGAGCTTGAGTTTGCCCTCAGCGAGTCCGCCAAGGCACTTGCCCAGGCGGTTGAGCAGAAGGAGGTCGACCGCGCGGCCATGTCCGAGGCTATCTCGGCCCTTTGCCAGATCTTTGGCCTTGACGACGTCCCCTCGGGAAGCTCCCCTTAGAGTCGCCTGCAGGCCTTAGGCGACCACGTGCGCGGCCGACTCCGCGAGGCGCTGCATCACGGTGTTAGGCGGGCCTTCGCCATGCTCGCTTCCCACTATGATGTGGATCTGGAGCGGGTCAGCGAGGGGTATTGTCTTCCTGATGAAGATGAAGCTGCCCTGGCCAAAGTTCAGAGGCTTGACACGGCCGTCGCGGGCCCGAGTGCGGTGCTGGCGTCCACTTTTGAAGTGGAGATCCTTCCGCCTGCGCTGCCGTCCGAGGCCGGGGCGGGTCTTGCCGAGGGTGGAGATAGCGCAGAGGTCGGAGATGAAGCCGAGGGTGCCGCTCCTCCCCCGGGCGATGCTTGATTCTGCCGGAGTAGTTTGTTTTGAACATGTGTGTGTCTTTCACGGCCGCCGAGGCCTGAACACTTTGTCGTGATATAAAGCTGTGTCTTTTTCCTCCTGTTTCGCGTACCCGGACTTGTTCGTCAGTAGCAGGATCGCTTGCCCAAGTAAGAGTTATTTCTCGCGGTAGGCGACGAGTGAGGTATCCATATCTCGGAGGCGTAGGAGTCCCTCGGCTCGGTCGGCCTTGCCGCTTACATGCACTCTTATTCATTTCTCGGGGTTCTGTTACTGACATGGCCGGGAGACACGAAAGTCGTTTTGGCGGAAGACTTTTTTCTGAGGAAAATTTTGACGCAGAGGGGGTTCTCCCCTTCTAGCCCCCGAGGGAGGGTCGGGCTTTGTCGAGGCAAGGCTGACCCTTCCTTGAAGGTTAGACTTTGCTTGTGCATGTAAACGAGGTACATGAATGACTTGAAAACATCTTAAGGGTAGAAGCGACGTAGCTGTCGGATGTTCCAAGCGTTGCTGTAGACCTCGCCTTGACTGTTGGCCAGCTTGTATGTTCCGGGCTTTAGAATCTTGGCGATGATGAACGGCCCTTCCCAGGGAGGCATGAGCTTGTGGCGCCCTCGGGCGTCTTGTCGTAGCCGAAGCACCAAGTCGCCCACCTGGAGGTCTCGGGACCGAACCCCTCGGGCGTGGTAGCGTCGCAGGGACTGCTGATACCGCGCCGAGTGTACTAAGTCCATGTCCTGAGCCTCTTCCAGCTGGTCTAGTGAGTCTTCTCGGTGTCCGGTTGCTTCGGGCGTCGTTTGCCCTCGTCCTCGGGGAGCCGTGTTCTAAGTCTGTGGGCAAGATAGCCTTGACCCCATAGACTAGAAAAAACGGCGTGAAGCCCATGGCTCGGCTTGGCATCGTCCTCAGACTCCAGACCACCGAGGGGAGTTCCTTCATCCACAGCCTGCCGAACTTGTTGAGGTCGTTGTAGATCCTCAGCTTGAGCCCCTATAGAGTCATGCCGTTGGCACGCTCTACCTGCCCATTCGTCATGGGGTGAGCTACGGCGGCCCAATCCACCTGGATGTGGTGGTCCTCACAGAAGTCTAGGAACTTTTTGCCAGTGAACTGGGTGCCTTTGTCGGTGATGATGGAGTTCAGGACCCCAAAGTGATGGATGATGTTGGTGAAGAACGCCACCGCCTATTCGGACCTGATGCTGTTTAGGGGTCGGACCTCGATCCACTTGGAGAATTTGTCGATGGCGACCAGCAGGTGCATGAAGCCCCCGGGTGCCTTCTGCAAGGGACCGACGAGGTCCAGACCCCACACAGCAAACGGCCAGGTGATGGGTATTGTTTGCAGAGCCTGAGCGGGCAGGTGTGTCTGCTTTGCATAGAATTGACACCCTTGGCAGGTGCGTACAATCCTAGTGGCGTCGGCCATCACGGTCGGCCAGTAGAAACCCTGTCGGAAGGCGTTTCCCACGAGGGCCCGAGGTGCTGCGTGGTGACCGCAAGCCCCCGAGTGTATTTCTTGCAATAACTCCTGACCTTCGGCGATGGATATGCATCGTTGGAGGATGCCTAAGGGGCTATGGTGGTAGAGCTCCTTTTCGTCACCCAACAAGACGAACGACTTGGCGCGCCGCGCCAGTCGCCGAGCTTTGGCTCTATCGAGGGGTAGCTCTCCTCGGTGGAGATATTGTAGGTATGGGGTCTGCCAGTTTCGATTAGGCGTGACCCCATTCCGCTCTTCCTCGACGCACAGTGCCTCATCCTCGGGGGCCGAGGGTGCCTCGGGTAGGGCCGAGGCTGCCTCGGGCTGAGTCGAGGGCGCCTCGGGCTGGACCGAGGGCGCCTCAGACAGAGCTGAGGCCTTCTCGGGCTTGGGCGTGTCGTCGGTCTTGACGGAGGGTTGATGTAGGTCTCGGGAGAAGACGTCCGGAGGAACCGTTGTCCATCCCGAGGCTATCTTAGCCAGCTCGTCCGATGTCTCATTGTATCGTCGAGCGACGTGGTTGAGCTCGAGCCCGTAGAACTTGTCCTCCAGGCACTGAACCTCGTCGCAGTAGGCTTCCATCTTCGGGTCGCGGCAGTGGGAGTTCTTCATGACTTGGTCGATGACAAGCCACGAGTCGCCGCGAGCATCGAGGCATCAGACCCCTAGCTCGATGTCGATGCGCAACCCGTTAACCAGAGCCTCATACTCGGCCACGTTGTTGGATGCCGGGAAATGGAGGCGCAGCACGTAGCGGAGGTGCTTCCCGAGGGGTGAGATGAAGAGCAGGCCCGCGCCCGCTCCTGTTTTCATGAGCGACCCGTCGAAAAACATGGTCCAGAGTTCCGGTTCGATCGGAGCTATTGGAAGCTGGGTGTCGACCCATTCAGCCACAAAGTCCGCCAAGACTTGGGACTTTATGGCCTTCCGAGGGGCGAACGAGATTGTCTCGCCCATGATCTCCACCGCCCACTTTGCAATCCTACCCGAGGCCTCTCGGCACTGGATGATCTCCCCCAGGGGGAAGGATGACACCACAGTCACTAGATGAGACTCGAAGTAGTGTCGCAACTTTCGCCGTGTTAGAATCACTGCGTACAGCAGCTTCTGTATTTGCGGGTAGCGGATCTTGGTCTTGGACAGTACCTCACTGATGAAGTAAACTGGCCTCTGGACGGGCAGTGCGTGCCCTTCTTCTCGTCTCTCGACCACGATCGTGGCGTTAACCACCTGTGTCGTGGCGGCGACATAGATCAAGAGGGCTTCTCCGGTAGCGGGGGGCACCAGGATGGGCGCGCTTGTAAGGAGCGCCTTCAAGTTCCCAAGGGCTTCCTCGGCCTCAGGGGTCCAAGTAAAGCGCTCGGTCTTCCTTAAGAGGCGATACAGGGGCAGGCCTCTTTCGCCAAGGCGTGAGATGAAGCGGCTCAAAGCCGCAAGGCATCCCATGACCCTCTGTACTCCTTTCAAGTCCTTGATAAGCCCCATGTTGGTGATGGCCACGATTTTCTCCGGGTTGGCCTCGATGCCTCGCTCGGAGACGATGAAACCTAGGAGCATGCCTCGGGGGACTCCGAAGCCACACTTCTTGGGATTGAGTTTTACGCCTTTCGCTTTGAGACACTTGAATGTCGTTTCAAGGTCAGAGAGGAGGTCGGAGGCTTTCCTCGTCTTGACTACGATGTCATCGACGTAGGCCTCGACCGTTCGACCAATATGCTGTCCGAACACGTGGTTCATGCACCTTTGGTATGTCGCACCCGCATTCCTCAAACCGAATGGCATAGTATCGTAACAGTACATGCCAAAAGGTGTGATGAAAGAAGTCGCGAGCTGGTCGGACTCTTTCATCCTGATTTGGTGATACCCTGAGTAGGCATCGAGGAACAACAGGGTTTCGCACCCAGCGGTGGAATCCACGATTTGATCGATACGAGGCAGAGGGTAGGGAACCTTTGGACATGCTTTGTTTAGATCAGTGTAGTCTACACACATCCGCCATTTCCCACCTTTCTTTTTCACAAGCACAGGGTTGGCTAGCCATTCGGGATGGAATACCTCTTTGATGAACCCTGCAGCCATCAGCTTGTGGATCTCCTCGCCTATGGCTCTGCGCTTTTCTTCGTCGAATCGGCGCAGAGGCTACTTCACGGGTCGGGCTCCAGCTCGGATATCCAGTGAGTGCTCGGTGACTTCCCTCGGTATGCCAGGCATGTCCGAGGGACTCCATGCAAAAACCTCGGCGTTCGCGCGAAGAAAGTCGACAAGCACTGCTTCCTATTTGGGGTCGAGCTCGGAGCCGATCCGGATCTGCTTGGAGGCGTCGTTGCTGGAGTAGAGAGGGACGGACTTAACCGCCTCTGCTGGTTCGAAGTTGCCGGCGTGGCGCTTCGCATCTGGCACCTCCTTGGAGAGGTATTCCATGTCGGCGATGAGGGCCTCGGATTCGGCGAGGGCCTCAACGTACTCCACGCACTCCACATCGCATTCGTACGCGTGTCGGTACGTGGGGCCGACGGTGATGACCCCATTGGGGCCCGACATCTTGAGCTTGAGGTAGGTGTAGTTGGGGACGGCCATGAATCTTGGCATAACATGGTCTCCCCAGCACTACGTGGTAGGTTCCTCGGAATCCGACCACCTCGAACGTGAGGGTTTCCTTTCAGAAGTTGGAGGGAGTTCCGAAGCAGACGGGCAGATCGAGTTGTCCAAGGGGCTGGACGCGCTTCCCAGGAATGATCCCGTGAAAGGGCGCCGCACCGGCCCCGATCGAGGACAGATCGATTTGCAAGAGCCCGAGGGTGTCGGCGTAGATGATGTTGATGCTGCTGCCTCCGTCCATGAGGACCTTGGTAAGCCTGACGTTGCCAATGACGAGATCAACAACGAGCGGGTACTTCCATGGGCTCGGCACGCGGTCGGGGTGGTCATCTTGGTTGAAGGTGATGGGCTTGTCGGACCAATCTAGATAGACTGGCGCCGCCACCTTTACCGAGCAGACCTCCCGGCGCTCTTGCTTGCGGTGCCGAGCCGAGGCATTCGCCACCCGCCCACCATAGATCATGAAGCAGTCATGGACCTCGGGGAACTCCTATGCCTTGTGAGCTTCCCTCTTGTCATTGTCGGGGGCCCTGCCACCTTTCGCCGGTGGCCCGGCCTTATGGAAGTAGCGCCGAAGCATGACGCAATCCTCAAGGGTGTGCTTTACGGGACCCTGATGATAGGGGCACGACTCCTTGAGCATCTTGTCGAACAAGTTGGCGCCTCCGGGAGGTTTCTGAGGGTTCTTGTGCTCAGCGGCGGCGACAAGGTCTGCGTCGGCGGCATCGCGTTTCGCTTGCGACTTCTTCTTGCCCTTCTTCCTCGTGCCGCGCTGAGCGGACGCTTCGGGGGCGTCATCCGGCTGGCGCCCCTGAGGCTGCTTGTCCTTCCGGAAGATGGCCTCGACCGCCTCCTGGCCAGAGGCGAACTTGGTGGCGACGTCCATCATCTGGCTCGCCCTGGTGGGAGTCTTGCAACCCAGCTTGCTCACCATGTCGTGGCAAGTGGTGCAGGCGCGGAACGCGCCGATGACATCGGAGTCGGTGATGTTGGGCAGCTCGGTGCGCTGCTTCGAAAATCATCGGATGTAGTCCCGCAGGGATTCTCCCAGCTGCTGGCGGCAGCTTCGGAGATCCCAGGAGTTCCCAGGGCGCACGTATGTGCCCTGGAAGTTGCCGGCGAAGGCTTTGACTAGGTCGTCCCAGTTGGAGATCTGCGCAGGAGGCAGATGCTCCAGCCAGGCTCGGGCGGCGTCGGAGAGGAACATGGGGAGGTTGCGGATGATGAGGTTGTCATCGTCCGTTCCACCCAGCTGGTAGGCCAGCCGGTAGTCCGCGAGCCACAGTTCAGGCCTCGTCTCCCCCGAGTACTTGGTGATGGTAGTCGGGGCTCAGAACCGGGTCGGGAACGACGCCCGTCGTATGGCCCGGCTAAAAGCTTGCGGACCGGGTGGTTCGGGCGAAGGGCTCCGATCCTCCCCGCTGTCGTAGCATCCCCCACGCCTGGGGTGGTAGCCTCGGCGCACCCTCTCGTCGAGGTGGGCTCGACGGTAGTGGCGATGGTGCTCATTGCCGAGGCGGCCCGGGGCCACAGGCGCTGTGTCTCGCGTGCGCCTGGTGTGGACCGAGGCCTCCCGCATGAATCAGGAAGTCACGGCGCGATGCTCCGGGGGGTATCCCTGCCTTCGGGAGGCAGAGCTTTCGGCCCATCGGACCGCGACATCCTCCAGGAGATTCTTGAGTTCTCCCTGGATACGCCGCCCCTCGGTGGTGGATGGTTCTGGCATCGCTCGGAGCAGTATTGCTACTGCAGCCAGGTTCTGGCCGACCCCACTGGAAGCCAGGGGCAGCCTTGCCCTGGAACCGTCGGCGATGCGGCGCTGGACATCCTGGGCCAGATGACACACTTCTTCGGCCGGTGCTCGGCCTGCCCGCTCCCGCCCAATGTTCTACCGGAGCTACACAAGTTGTCCTGCTTCCTCATCGAGCCTGTCCTACATCTCGCAGATTTGCTCGAGCTGTGTGTCCTGACCCCCCGCAGGGACTGGGACCACAGCTAGCTCCCGAAGGATGTCAACGCGAGGCGCAGGCCTAGAGGGATCGCCGTCCTCCGGCATACCAAGGTGGTTGCCTTCGTTGAGACCCTCTAGATCGACGTGGAAACATTCGTGACTTGGGCCACAGTCCTCGTCGCCGAGGCTGTGGCTATCATCGGAGCAATCAGAGAGGCAGTAGTCTCATGCGGTCATGAAGTCCTGCATGGCACTAGAGTTACCGAGCCCAGAGAAATCCCAACCAGAGTCGGGCTCATCGTCTTCCTCGGAACCTGGGGGCCCGTAGGTTGAGACGGCCGTCAATCTGTCCCAGGTTGACCACATATGGTACCCCGGGATGTTTGGATATGCCTTTATGAAAGCGTCCACCGAAGCGAGATCGCTTGGTGGGTTGAAGCTGAATCTAAAAGGCACTAGATGGGAAATGGATGGTACCTCTTGATCGACGGACGGTGACCAAGTCACGTCGGGGATGGACTGCACCGTTATCTCAGGTACAAGGCTGATGCCCAGCAAGTCCTTCGCGAGCGTGCTGGCGTCGCCCGTCGTATGCTTGGGGTTGGCGTGTTGCGGGGAAGCGACGCTCGTCTTCGTCTCAAACGCGAGGTCAACGCCCGACGTGTCCCCCGCTGGGGCGCCGGCGTCGCCGACTCGCTCGACAGCCGACGAGGCGCCGCCTCCTACTTAGCCATGATTGCCCTGCCTCCTTCCCCGTCGACGGGGAGGGTGACGGGACAGACTCGGATGCTGTTCTTCCGCCACGTGGGGAAGACGTCGTTGATTCCGCCGCCGGCGGGCGGGCTGACGGCCGCCATTGTCGTTGTCGCGCGGCGGAGGAAGGAGTATCATGTTGTAGCTACCGTCGAGGGACATGAACTCGAGACTCCTGAAACGGAGCTTCGTCCCAGGTTGGAGAGGATGCTGGAGACTCCCCATCTAGAGCTTGACGGGAAGCTGTTCCTCAACACGCAGCAGGCCCCTACCTGGCGCGCCAACTGTCGACGTTTCGACCCCGGGGGGTCCCTGGACCGACGAGTAAATTGTCGCTGCGTGTCCTAGCCTAGATGGGTCGGCGCGAGACGGAGACACAAGGGGGGAAAACAGTGAGGGGAAACCCATGGCATCGTGTTGTCCTGCGCCCAGGGCGGATGTGCTTGCAGTAGGGGGTTACAAGCGTTCGCGAGGGAGAGAGAGAGAGAGACAGGGGGCGTGAGGCTGCCCGTTCTCCCGCGCGGCCACCTCCTTCGTATCAGAGCCCTGGACCTTCCTTTTATAGGCGTAAGGAGAGGGTCCAGGTGTACAACGGGGGGTGTAGCAGTGTGCTAACGTGTCTAGCAGAGAGGAGCTAGAGCCCTATGTACGTGCCAACGTGGTTTTCGGAGAGGTGTTGGAGCCCTGTTCATGTGGCGTCGTGGCCGTCGGAGGAGCGCTTGAGCCCTGTAAAAGCACAGCTATCGGGGCTGTCGGATCCTTGCTGACGTATCCTTGCTTCCGTAGGGGGCTGAGAACCACCATTGTCATGGAGCACGTGGGGTGCCATCATTACTTGTTTTACCGGGGTGAGCCATATGGGATACCGGTCTTGTTCCCTGTAGCCTGGGCTAGCTAGGGGTAGGGTAATGATGGCCTCCCCTTGTGGCATGGTCGGCCCGAGCAAGGTGGTGACTCCTCCGAGGTCGAGGTCGAGTTCGAGCCCTGGGGTCGGGCGAGGCGGAGGCCGTCTTCCGGAGTCGAGGTCGAGTCCGAGCCCTGGGGTTGGGCGAGGCGGAGATCGTCGTCCGAGGCGAGGCCGAGTCCGAGCCCTGGGGTCGGGCGAGGCGGAAATTCCTATGGCGCCCGAGGCTGGACTTGGTTGCTGTCAGCCTCACCCTGGCGGGTGGCACAGCAGTCGGAGCAGTGCAGGCGGCGCTGTTTTCCTGTCAGGTCAGTCAGTGGAGGGGCGAAGTGACTGCGGTCTCTTCGGCCTTGTCGTCTGGAAAGCGCGCGTCAGGATAAGGTGTCAGGCGATCCTTGCATTGAATGCTCCTGCGATCCGGTCGGCTTGGCGAGGCGATCTGGCCAAGGTTGCTTCTCCCTAAAGCCTGCCCGAGCTGGGCCTCGGGCGAGCCGAAGGTGCGCCCGTTGCTTGAGGAGACCCTCGGGCGAGGCGTGAATCAGCCTTGGTCTGTCGTTCCTGCCCGAGGCTGGGCTCGGGCGAGGCGAGATCGTGTCCCTTGAGTGGACGAAGCCTTAACCGGAATTGTGCCCATCAAACCTTTGCAGCTTTGTGCTGATGGGGGTTACCAGCTGAGATTAGGAGCCTTGGGGGTACCCCTAATTACGGTCCCCGACAATTAATAATTATTCTAGCATTAAAATGTTGAAAGTAAGGACTCATTTTTGTAAGCTTTCTGCAAACTATTAATGTTGATTCTTGCTAAAAGCCTTTCCTTGATTCCCGAATCCAGCATATCCTTGAGAGTCTTTTTCCTTAGTTGGGTAAGACTTGTGAAAGTACACTTCATACTCAGGTTTTTCAAACCCATGTTGTTGCAGGTAATAGATTTGTGCTGTTGTGGATGGTGCTAAGCGCCGGTGGGCACAACCTTCTTATAGGTTAAAGTAGCTCTTATATACTTCTTATTGAGGATTGTCATTGAGCTAGCATATAATTCAAAATTATAAATAATGTATAACATTTCAAAGTTTATTTCTTTGAATCACTTTGTAATCACTCGGATAAATATAATGTAAATTCGTTGTAACTTGTAACTTTCTATAATAAAGAAATTCCGCTGCAAAATGTTGGTGTGTGATTTTTGTTTACTTAATCTTGCGATCCTGGTTGTAAGTGGTTTATCCGGGGTCCTTGGGACACTCGGACGAATCCTGTTAAGTTATATGGTGTACATGCATAGCCGTCTAAGATCTTTGAGACAAGGTCATGTGCATGTGGGCCCAATAACTTGGGAGGTTCTACCACAGCCTGGTATCAGAGCATGATTAAGTATAATATGGTCACATACATATTTGCAAAACAAAGTTTTGGTTTCGAAAGCCTATTTTCTACTAAACCCATTGGTTGGTTTTGAAAAACTACAAATTTGAAAAAAAACTATAATGCTAGCGACATCCTCTATTAAGCCCTATAATTAAGGACTACTATGTGGCTTAGTTTAGAATACTAACCCACAACCTGGGAAGGGAATTGCATGTATGTGTATTGTTATTTTTGAGACCATTTAGTCTTGAATGGATCAACGCTCAAGGTAAGGTGAGATGTGAGAGCATGACCGAACAAACGTTGGTCCAGGGGAGAGTATAAAAAGCACTTGATTATATACATGTTTTACATATGTATATATGAAGGCTCCTATGTGGAGTATTTATTTTTTCGGAATTCGGTACCCCATGGATGTGTATGAGCATACAGACATGGGAATAATGAGAAGTGTAATGTACTTGTAACGACGCACCTACGCTCAGGTAAGAAGGTGAGTTACCATAATGAGCTGCCTTATCGTTAAAGTGTGGAAGCGGCGCCTATGCGTGGCTTGGTGCTTAATGAAGAGCTGGCCTCCATATAGAAATATATGGAGTATAAACTGTGATAAACTGTCATGTGTGAATTGCATCATGGGAATTTAGGGTGTGATTAAATTTTCTATAGGTACACTAACCTCGAAAACGTATGTATAGCTGACGACTAGCAAATTACCGAGAGAGATGTAAGTATGCCACCGATATAGAACGCTATTGCAACATTAGATTGGCAAAAATTTGTGAGGACGTATAGGACGAGCATACATCCTGATTGTTGCATCATGTTTGTCACCTATACATCCAAAATGCTTCTCTCATCTTTATTCTAGTAACTGATGCTTGTAAATAATGTGGTGTCTTAGAGGTATGTGTTTAGATGGCTTCTAGCTTTTCTTGATATGACTATTAGTGAAAATTGTGTTTGCTCTTGTATTTGATGTGCCGATAGAAGGTTGGTGACTTGTTTGCCTAAACCCAAAACTAGGCCATGTTCTTATTTAGTGAACCATGACCCAAATTTGAATTTTCCATTATCACTTCATGACCAAATTCATGCAAATGAATGCTTAGATAATCTTTTTGTTGGGTGTAAAATGTACGTAGACTCAAAACAAGGATCTTGAATCCGTGTTCTTGACAATTAACTTGTAGCCTTTTGTCGTCATATCTTTATCCTAAACTATGACCTTGCTCAGTTGATGTAGGTTGAGGTCTCTATTGTATTTGGCCTCTCCTTATGGATTATCTTGTCGCTTTATCAACCTAATCTAGGAAAGATATGTCCGATCATTTTCTTGAGTTTGATGCCTTTGGTTTCCCCATATCTATCGAAGGCATACCAACTTAATGTCACACCCGGATTTCGGGGCACCAAGACCCGAGCGTGAACATAATCACCAGGTGTGCTAGGACCAAGTCTCACACATATGATGAATCATGGCACATGATCGAATATCACATCTTTACTACATAACAGGAGTTCTATACAAAATAAATAAATAATTACATCATATGAAGACAATAGTCTAGCAACCCAAAGTTGACTGGGAGACAACGACCTAGACCTCTCACGAACTTGTCATAGCATCTTCCATGCGCCTCATCCTGTGGTACCTATTCTTGACTTGTGGGGGTGTGAGACAGCAAGAGTGAGCTCACATACGTTCATAGCTCAACAAGTTGTGGGGAATAATGTGCATGAACTCGCTAAAGGTGGGAGTTCACGTGAACTGTAAGGCTTACCGAAGAGGATGGTTAGAGCTGGGCATTGCTTTTAATGTTGGTCAAAATTTTATTAGCAGTTACTAAGTATAAGTAAATACCAACCCAATTAAGTAGTAGAACAAAAGTAACAACATCACCTATGATGCAATGCGTATGACAAATTGAATTTAGTTCCATAATTTAATCATGTGAGTGTCCGAGCTGCTCATGACCGTGAGCACAGCTAGTATACCAGTTTTACACTTTGCAGAGGTTGCACATCTTTACCCACAAGTCATGTTACCCATCTGCCAAGAGACGGCCAATCCCATACACCTCTACCGAGGAGGCGAGGCAGGGTAACACTATGAGGCCTTTACAAAGTTCCACTAGCTTCAGAAAACCCGCTACAGTTTGTAGGAAGCTCCAATGCAGGGATCCCTCGCCTGATCGCCATCGCAGCAAAATCAACCCAAGGACCTCCCTACACTGACCACTCCCCTACTACCCTTGCCCCTTTCGGGTAAGGTAGTCCTCCACTAGCTTTCCTAGTTAGTCAGCCAAGGGCGTCCCATTCCACCCTTGTGGTAGCACTATTTTGCCGGGTGGTTCTCCATGTTCCAATTAACATAATGATCTTAACATGAACAGTAAATAACAACTGATAATAAAAGTATAATCATGAATAGTGTGTATATCTATACCCAAAACCACATATAACAATAGCAGGTACTACCTAAGAATTCAGTGGTGAATCAAGGTATACAGATAGTCAAACTAGGGTAACCTATTGGGTCCCATCAAAATTAACCTATGCAGATCATTATGATTAATTAGAACATGACTGGGTAAAAAGAAGTGATCAAGGGCACAACTTGCCTGGGACTTGAGATTACAGGTACCAGGATGATCTTCAGATTCTCGTGACCTCACTGCTAGTCATAGCAATACAAACAAACATGGTATAAAGAAAATTAACATCACACCAAACATAAGAATAAGCTACATAATAATAATCTACGTGTCGCTACGAGATCGTGGGTTCGAGAACCGCTAAATTCAGGGTTACAGTTATGAAGTTATGGTTTTCCGAAGATCCACGTGGTTAATTATAGAATAGACTAAGTGCAACATTTTAACCTATATTTCATGACAAAACAAAGTTACCAGATGATAATAAATATTATTGTGAGACTAATGCAACTAGAATGGATCAAAACGGAGGTACGGTTATTGAGTTATGAATTTCTGGAGTTATTGAGTACATGGTATAGATTAATTCAGATGAATAATTTTAATTCATGTATCATTGCTAAACAAAGGTACTAAGTTGTAGATAATATTAAAACAAAATTAATGTCTCTGGAACAAATTTATTTGGAGTTAAAATGAATTTAATATGAATTATATAAGTTTCTAGATTTATTTTTATACTAAAAACCTATTTTCTATATTAATATAATTATTTTATTGAACTTCTGGACCGGGGCCACTATTTTAGAAGAGTCCTGGGCCTATCTCATAAATTTCAGGATCCCGATGCAATTATTTTCTAACACCAGAGGATGGTAGGTTGATTCGAGTATTGGCTAGGGTCTCTTATGCAAAAAGGCTTCGGCCGAAGGGGTACATGTGGATTTCAGCCGCCCGATCCGACACCGAGGGCCACGATTAGTTCCTATCCCAAGGAAACCCGCATCTAGCGTGCACCGCAGGATCTCCCCTAAACGCTCCAGATTTTTATGAAGTTTAACCCAACCCGAGCCACCAGATCACGATCCAACAGTCATGATCAACCCGACAACGCGCTATCAATCTCCGTCGTTCAATTGTGAACGAACGACCAGGGACATCTCTCCGACCTCCAGACTCCACGGGGCGATGCTGCCCGTGCCATCGGCGGCGAGTCCCACCGGAGCACCCTGCTATAGCGTTCTAGAGCCCCAAATTCCAAATCGAACGGCGCTACACGAAGCATTGATGTTTGTGAGCATAAAGAAGGAAGTCTCACTGGTTGTCGCGGCGTGGGGAGCACCTGGCCACGTGCAGCGTGGCCCGTGGTGGACCTGTGATCTCCGACGAGCAATTATTCGCCGCCCCGATTGTCTATCCCTTCCATCGAGCCCATGGTCGACACCACCACCCACCCGCGACACTCCTCGGACAACCGCCCGTGGTCGAGTGTTGGCGCACAGTCGACTACAACCCAAGGTGGTGGATCTGTCCGTGCCCCGCCATGGTGTACCACAGAGGTCTAAGAAGATGGGATGAGAGAGGTCATGGCTCAGGTTTTATAGCCCAGCATCGTCCCGACCCTCCGAAACGCGTGCAGAGGTCACAGCGGAGACCGCGAGATTCACTTGAGTTTGTTACAGAGTCCGTTTGCTGCAGAGGATCTTGCCACGATACTGTTGCGTCCATCCGCAAAGTTGGTGCTGAACCCGCCAGGTGGGGGCCGCAAAGAAGTGACCAGGTTAGAGTGATGGGCTACGAGGAAGAAAATTGTGAAGCGGGCCGCCCGAGCGAGACATGGGCTGATAGGGGAGATGGGAGTTTGGGCTGCGTGATAGAATTCGGAAATGGGCTGAGACAGGCGAACTTTGGCCCAAGCGTAGGAGATTCTCCCATTTTCTTTTCTATTCTTTTATCTTTTCTATTTCAATTTCAGATATCAAATTCGAATCTGGTTTCATGATTCATATTCATATGTACCATCATATTAAAACTTTAGCATGCAAAATAAACTTTTATGTTATTTTTTCCATCTCATTTATTTACGCCTATGCTTTTAAATATACACATCAATAATTAAAGAGTCCTCCATATTATTTATTCAATTTAATTAAGGCCATCTACTTTAATCACATAAAATGATGTTTATTATTTACTTAGAAAAACAATATCTATATAGCCTTTTATTTATCTTATATTCTTTAGAGGATATTTCTGAACATGTATGTTTAAGTTTGAAGTACATACAAAAATAAATGCTTATTACCTAGTTCCTTTAGGAGAAGTGAATATAATCTCTACTTCTAATTATTTTAGTACCAACATTTTTATAGAGTGCCTTCCATTTATAGCTCATAGAGAAAGTAATAAATTGAAAGTTTCTCCTGTTTTGAATACCAAATCCTTACTTATCATTATTTATTTAATTTTGAGAAATACACTTTGTCATGGATGATATCATTATTGGTAGTCATTTTATCTCAAACTCTTTTGGAGAATTCTTTAAGTCATCAAAATGTAATTTTTGAGTGTTACACTTAATCTTATGATTGTTTTCCCTCCGTATCTAATCAGATATTAATCCTTGACCTTGTAATCTCGCGATGGGCATAGAAATATGCTTGGGGCTGAAGTAACTGTCTCCCATCGTACTCCTTTCATCAAGTTTAGGTTATGGCCATGTCTTGTTCATTTCATCGAGCCATGATCTATTTGGATCTCTACTTGTAACCATTCTTATAGGTGGAGTATCTCTTTGTATATTGTCACCTTGCTCAATCCATTTGTGTCGCGCGAGATTTCTTATTGGTTACGTCTGGCAATGGTGTTATGATTAAAACTTATGGTGCTGCGACGAGACCGAGGGCCGCCTGTGAATCTACACACATGGTTGCGCTACTTGGCACGCTGAAAGGGAAATAGGCTTACACCTTTTCCTAAATTGATTTTGGTGGTTGAATTGCCCAACACAAATAATTGGACTAACTAGTTTGCTCTAGATTATAAGTTATACAGGTGCCAAAGGTTCACAATAGACCATTAAAAAGACCAAGAAAGGGTTCAAACAAAGAGAGCCAAAGACAACCCAAAGGCACCCTGGTCTGGCGCACCGGACAGTGTCCGATGCACCAGGGAACTCGACGCTAAACTCGCTACCTTCAGGAAAATGGAGGCCGCTCCGCTATAATTCACTGGACCATCCGGTGTATGCACCGGACAGTGTCCGGTGGCACACCGGACTGTCCGGTGTGCCAGTGGAGCAACGGCTACTTCAAGCGCAACGGTCGACTGCAACGCATTTAATGCGCGCCTGCGCGCGCAGAGGTCAGAGCACGCGCAGTTGGCGCACCGGACAGTCTACAGGACTTGTCCGGTGCACCACCGGACAGCCCAGAGGCCCCACACGTCAGAGGTCCAACGGTCGAACCCCAACGGCTGGCTGACGTGGCTGGCGCACCGGACAATGTCCGGTGGCGCACCAGACTGTCCGGTGCGCCATGCAACAACAGACTTCCAACGGCCACATTTTGGTGGTTGGGGCTATAAATACCCCAACCACCCCACATTCAATTGGATCCAAGTTTTCAAACTTCTACACCTTACAAGAGCTATAGCATTCAATTCTAGACACAACCAAAGAGATCAAATCCTCTCCCAAGTCTCTAGTCCAATTCCAATCAATAGTGACTAGTGAGAGAGTGACTTGTGTTCATTTGAGCTCTTGCGCTTGGATTGCTTCTTTTCTTTCTCATTCTTTCTTGTGACAAACTCAATTGTAACCAAGCCAAGAGACACCAATTGTGTGGTGGTCCTTGTGGGGACTTTGTGTCCCGTGTGATTGAGAAGAGAAGCTCACTCGGTCTAAGTGACCGTTTGAGAGAGGGAAAGGGTTGAAAGAGACCCGGTCTTTGTGACCACCTCAACGGGGAGTAGGTTTGCGAGAACCGAACCTCGGTAAAACAAATCCTTGTGTCTCACTCTTTATTTGCTTGCGATTTGTTTTTCACCCTCTCTCTCGTACTCGCTTATATTTCTAACGCACAACGGGGAGTAGGTTTGCAAGAACCGAACCTCGGTAAAACAAATCCTTGTGTCTCACTCTTTATTTGCTTGCGATTTGTTTTTCACCCTCTATCTCAGACTCGCTTATATTTCTAATACTAACCCGGCTTGTAGTTGTGATTAACTTTGTAAATTTCAGTTTCGCCCTATTCACCCCCCTCTAGGCGACTTTCAATTGGTATCAAAGCTCGGTGCTTCATTAGAGCCTAACCGCTCGAAGTGATGTCGGGAGATCACGCCAAGAAGGAGATGGTGACCGGCGACAAGCCCGCTACAAGCCTCGAGAAGGCTCCATCGGGAGAGTCCCGCAACAAAGGGAAGGAGAAGGAATCCTCTTCCCACAAGTCGCATCGGAGTGGTGACAAGAAAAAGAAGATGCGGAAAGTGGTCTACTACGAGACTGATTCTTCATCGCCATCCACTTCTGGCTCCGACGCGCCGTCCATAACTTCTAAGCGCCATGAGCACAAGAAGTATAGTAAGATTCCCCTACGCTACCCTCGTATTTCTAAGCGTACTCCTTTACTCTCCGTTCCATTAGGCAAACCACCGGTTTTTGACGGTGAAGATTATAATATGTGGAGTGACAAAAAGAGGCATCATCTAACCTCACTCCACACAAGCATTTGGAATGTTGTTGAGTTTGGTGTACAGGTACCATCCGTAGGGGATGAAGACTATGACTCGGACGAAGTGGCCCAAATCCACCACTTCAACTCCCAAGCCACTACTATACTCCTCGCCTCTCTAAGTCGAGAGGAGTATAATAAGGTGCAAGGGTTGAAGAGCGCAAAGGAAATTTGGGATGTGCTCAAGACCGCGCACGAAGGAGACAAGGTGACAAAGATCACCAAGCGGGAAACGATCGAGGGGGAGCTCGGTCGCTTCATGCTTCACCAAGGGGAGGATCTGCAAGCTATGTACAACCGCTTGAAGACCTTGGTGAACCAAGTGCGCAACCTCGGGAGCACAAAATGGGATGACCATGAGATGGTCAAGGTTATTCTTAGATCCCTCATTTTTCTTAACCCTACACAAGTTCAATTAATTCAAGGTGATCCTAGATACAAGCTAATGTCTCCCGAGGAAGTTATAGGGAAGTTTGTAAGCTTTGAGCTAATGATCAAAGGCTCAAAGAAAATTATCGAGCAAGGCACTTCCTCCACGCCTGAGGCACAACCCGTCGCATTCAAGGCAATGGAGGAGAAGGAAGAGTCTACACCAAGTAGGCTCCCCATTGACGCCTCAAAGCTCGACAATGAGGAAACGGCTTTAATCATCAAAAGCTTTCGACAAATCCTCAAGCAAAGGAGGGGGAAGGACTACAAGCCCCGCTCTAAGAAGGTTTGCTACAAGTGTGGTAAGCCCGCTCACTTTATTGCAAAATGTCCTATTTCTAGTGACAGTGACAGGGGCGACGATAAGAAGGGGAGAAGAAAGGAAAAGAAGAGGTACCACAAGAAGAAGGGCGGCGATGCCCATGTGTGCCGCGAGTGGGACTCCGACGAGAGCTCCACCGATTCCTCCTCCGACGAGGACGCCGTCAACATCGCCGTCAACAAGGGACTCCTCTTCCCCAACGTCGGCCACAAGTGCCTCATGGCAAAGGACGGCAAAAGGAAGAAGGTTAAATCTAAATCCTCCACTAAATATGCATCATCTAGTGAGGAAGACAATTCTAGTAATGAGGAGGATAATTTGTTTACCCTTTTTGCCAACCTTAACATGGAACAAAAAGAAAAGTTAAATGAATTGATTAGCGCTATTCATGATAAGGATGAACTCTTGGATAGCCAAAAGGACTTCCTAATTAAGGAAAATAAGAAACATGTTAAGGTTAAGAATGCTTATGCTCTAGAAATGGAAAAATGTGAAAAATTAACTAGTGAGCTAAGCACGTGCCATGATGTTATTGCCAACCTTAGAAATGAAAATGCTAGATTAATTGCTAAGGTTGATTCAAATGTTTGTGATGATTCATATGCCAATCTTAGAAATGATCATGCTATTTCTATTGCTAAGATTGATAAATTAAATGCCTCTCTTGCTAGCCTTAGGATTGAAAATGAAAAATTGATTGCTAAGGTTAAAGACTTAGATGTTTGCAATGCTTCCATTTCTGATCTTAGAAGTGAAAATGATATTTTACATGCTAAGATTGTTGAACTAAAAACTTGCAAACCCTCTACATCTACCATTGAGCATGTTTCTATTTGCACTAGATGTAGAGATGTTGACATTAATGCTATTCATGATCATATGGCTTTAATTAAACAACAAAATGATCATATAGCAAAATTAGATGCTAAAATTGCCGAGCATGAACTTGAAAATGAAAAATTTAAATTTGCTCGTAGTATGCTTTATAGTGGGAGACACCCTGGCATCAAGGATGGCATTGGCTTCCAAAAGGGAGACAATGTCAAACTTAATGCCCCTCCTAAAAATTATCTAACTTTGTTAAGGGCAACGCTCCCATGCCTCAGGATAACGAGGGTTACATTTTGTACCCTGCCGGTTATCCCGAGCATAAGATTAAGAGAATTCATTCTAGGAAGTCTCACTCTGGCCCTAATCATGCTTTTATGTATAAGGGTGAGACATCTAGTTCTAGGCAATCAACTCGTGCTAAATTGCCTAAGTAGAAAACTCCTAGTGCATCAAATGAACCTAGCATTTCATTTAAAACTTTTGATGCATCCTATGTGTTGACTAACAAATCCGGCAAAATAGTTGCCAAGTATGTTGGGGGCAAACACAAGAGTTCCAAGACTTGTGTTTGGGTACCCAAAGTTCTTGTATCTAATGTCAAAGGACCCAAAACTGTTTGGGTACCTAAAAACAAGAACTAAATTTGTTTTGTAGGTTTATGCATCCGGGGCCTCAAGTTGGATCATCGATAGCGGGTGCACAAACCATATGACAGGGGAGAAGAAGATGTTCTCCTCCTACGAGAAAAACCAAGATTCCCAACGAGCTATCACATTCGGGGATGGAAATCAAGGTTTGGTCAAAGGTTTGGGTAAAATTGCTATATCACCTGACCATTCCATTTCCAATGTTTTTCTTGTAGATTCTATAGATTACAATTTGCTTTCCGTTTCTCAATTATGCAAAAAGGGCTACAACTGTCTATTTACTGATGTAGGTGTCACTGTCTTTAGAAGAACTGATGATTCAATAGCATTTAAGGGAGTGTTGGAGGGTCAGCTATACTTAGTTGATTTCAATAAAGCTGAACTTGACACTTGTTTAATTGCTAAGACTAACATGGGATGGCTCTGGCATCACCGACTAGCACAGTTGGGATGAAGAATCTTCACAAGCTTCTAAAGGGTGAACACATTTTAGGACTAACCAATGTTCATTTTGAGAAAGACAGGATTTGTAGCGCATGCTAAGCCGAAAAGCAAGTTGGCACCCATCATCCACATAAGAACATCTTGACGACTGACAGGCCACTAGAGCTCCTCCATATGGACCTATTCGGCCCGATCGCTTACATAAGCATCGGCGGCAGTAAGTACTGTCTTGTTATTGTGGATGACTATTCTCGCTTCACTTGGGTGTTCTTTTTGCAGGAAAAATCTCAAACCCAAGAGACCTTAAAGGGATTCTTGAGACGGGCTCAAAATGAGTTCGGCTTAAGGATCAAGAAAATTAGAAGCGACAATGGGACGGAGTTCAAGAATTCACAAATTGAAGGCTTTCTTGAGGAGGAGGGCATCAAGCATGAGTTCTCTTCTCCCTACACGCCACAACAAAATGGTGTAGTGGAGAGAAAGAATAGAACTCTATTGGACATGGCAAGAACCATGCTTGATGAGTACAAGACTTCAGATCGGTTTTGGACCGAGGCGGTCAACACCGCGTGCTACGCCATCAACCGGTTGTATCTACACCGAATCCTCAAGAAGACATCCTACGAACTCCTCACCGGTAAAAAGCCCAATGTTTCATATTTTAGAGTCTTTGGTAGCAAATGTTTTATTGTGATACCCGGTTTGCAAAGAAGAGAAGTTGGGGGTTGTTCTTTTTGTTTTTTTCCCCTCATCCGGTTGTTGTTTTGGGGATTTGGGATTTTGTGGAAAACATTCACAACTAGGGCAGTAGAATTGTTTTGGTTTGACGCTTGCGTTGGGGTCGGGAGCTGTCGCGTGGGTTAGTTGGGCCGCGATTGTTGTTTCGGCCCATTAATCCTCCCAAACCCTAGCCGCCTCCCTCCTAACCCCCTCCCCCCCCCTTGTGCAGCCGCCCCCACTCCTCCCACTCCTTGGCCGCCGCCCCCCTGCCCATCTCCTCCTCTCTCAATTTTTGCAGCCACACCCCATACCCTAGCTGCCCCCCCCCTCAATCTCCTCCTCCCAAGGTGCCAATCCTTGCCGCTCGGATCATCGTCTCGTGGTGCGAATCTCCAATCGATTTGGTGGAGGGAAGAAGGGAGGAAGGAAAGGGAGAGAACCCAAGGTGATTTTTGTGTTCATCCCTTGTTCATTTGCGCTGCGATTCAATTGATTAGATGTTGCGTTTGCGATTGGATAGAGGGGGCTGTCCAGAATTTTACGTGGTGGATGAACAGCGGAAGTTCTAGCAGTTTCTAGGTTTTTTTTATGAAAAATTAATGGGAATCAATTTGGGGATCTTGTAGAAGTTTGTTTTACCTTTCCAACGAGTATTTATGCGCTCAATTTGGAGTTATAAATTAAAAGTTATCATCGTTTGAATCCGGGTATGTGGCTGTCCAAAAAAACAGATTTTTCAGAAGGATGAACAGCAGCAGTATTAGCAGTTTCTGGGGATTTTTCGGGAGCAATTAGTGTTAATCAGTATGAGAATCATGTATGGCTTTTTCTCATCTTTCCAACAAGTACTTATGCGCTCAAATCGGAATTATATTTTAAAAGTTATCGCTGTTTGAATCCGAGTATGTCGCTGCCCAAATCAGAAAAAACAGATTGCAGGGTTTATTTTGTGGACCGTTTAGAGGTAATTAGATTTTAGAATTTAATCATGAGTTGTATACAAAACTTGTGGGGAATTTTATGTAGTTGTCTCTGGAGTTTTTGTTTGACACCACTGCTGTCCTAATTTTTAAGTTATGGAATTGTTAAGCAGCGCCGCTGCAGTTTGGTTGGTGAGGGGAGAATTGTTACCGCGGCGGGGTTTGAGATTGCGCGTAGGTGCGGTGTTGTCTTTGAGTTTTTTTGTGAATTTGGTGCACTAAGTTGGGTGTCAAAACAGGTGGTGGACTTCTGGATCGTTCTTAGGGATTTTGCCCAAACTTCCGGTGAAGGCAAGTAAACTTGTGATGGTTATTCCGTCTGGCAAATGAGGAGTCTTATTCTTGAATATGTTGTGCTATTATGTTCATATTCATATTTTGTTTGTTTATTGAGTACCATCATTTGAGAATGTTCATGTTTCATGGATTTCATATGTTGAGTTTGAGGTTTGATCATGTTACTCAAGTGGTTATTATGTGGAATGAGTGGAAGTATATGACTAGCACATTTTTTTATTTAGGAAGAACTTATGATGTTGTCATGCATAATGCACTCATCATCCATTGCATTGAAGTTTCGTCGCGATCTTATGGTCCGACCGTACCGGTACATTGAGCATCATATGTTGCCCGAGGAGGGGTATGGTGCAGCTTCATATCCTTAGAGATATGGAGGCAGAAGTCATTATTGCATCTGTAGCCATGTGCATTCATGGGAGAGGTGTGGAATCTATTATGTGGATGTGGATAATCTGGACTTGTGCATGGTGCTTCTTCTTGGCGTTAAGTATTTATTTACTTATTTACTTGCTGCAATTTACTGTCCAGAAAAAAAAGAAAGAAGTTCTGAACCACGTGGTTGTATAAGCACAGTTGATTTACAATGTCCTATTTGTTGTGGTTATGTTTACTTGCTGAGATGTGTTATCTCACATCTTGCATTATTTGATGCAGGCACCTAATTCCTGCTTGGGGACTAGAGGGATGTAGCAGCACGGCCACTTCACCTTTAATTAAAGGAACCCCCTCTTAATAATGTTGTTAATCAGAGTTGGTCAAGTCCAGTGAATTACTTTGTTCTTGGTTGAGCGTTTGTTTTGGGAGGGCTGAGTTCCTTATCCCATTTGTTTTACTTCAGTTGGGTCATAATTAAGTTTTACCACTTTTGCATTTTAGTTTCTACTACGCGAATTATATGTCTTTATATCTTGTATGAACTTCATGTTTCCCCTCCTCGTTATGCTAGTTTTCAAAGGAGGTGCTGCCGGATTTTTTCTTGCTTTATATTGTTTCTTTATTACATCTCTTGTGTTGAGTAAGTTTGGTGGGTGGGGTTTGTGGTATTATCCATTCTGTGCGACCAGTGGGGTGTTACAGTTGGTATCAAAGGTATAGGCTGTAGGTCCTAGCAAGTGGAGTAGTAATAAATTGACACACTGCACATGTAGGATGGGTTTTCTGTCTTGCTATTGATATGATTGTGTTATTGTCTGTGCTAGTTTTGACATTAACTAGAGAGATGCTATGCTTATCTCATTTACTTATTATTCTCATCTCTGTGGCTGCAGCTATGCCGCCTCGTAGAGCTCGGGGTAGTCCGCAAGCTCCTAGTGGGGACTCGATGAGTCCGGCGGCAATGTTAGCCGCGATGCAGGCCATGCAGCAGGAGTTGGCCCTTCTGAGGCAAGCCATTCCTGTCGCCCCTACGGGTGCTGCTCAGGGTGCTGGAGGTGGAGAAGTGCCCGGGGGCGCTGTCCCTGCGGGTGCTGTTCCAGGTGGCGGGGCCGAGGTGCCTCTTCCAGTCAGTGGTCTTTCTCTGATGCAGTGAATGGGCATGAAGTTGGATTCTTTTGATGGCAGTGGTACTCCGGTCGAGGCGGCAGATTGGTTGACTTATGTGGAGGATAAGATGAATGTCTTCAAGATTGCATATGGAGATCGGGTTCGCTTTGGCACTTAGCTGCTGAAGGGAGAGGCTCAAATTTGGTGGAGAGGCGTGCAGGCAGCGCACTCCTCCTCGCCAGGAGTCCTATCTTGGGATGTTTTCATCAGGCAGTTTGAAAGGAGATTCTACCCGATCACCTTTCTGGAGAAAATGAAGATTGACTTGCAGTCCTACAAGCAGGAGAAGTCTGTCACAGAGTATGAGGTGGGCTTCAACAAGATGGTCCGCTTTGTCCCTCATGTGGCTTATAATGAGATGGAGAAGGCGAGCCAATTCCGTCAGGGTCTGAAGCCTTCTATCAGGCATGCACTGGGGGCTTTTCCGTTGGTGGACTTCTGTACCACGGTGGAGCAGGCGCTGGGTGTGGAGATGCAACACCAGTATACCATGGAGTCGCAGAAGTCTTCGGGTGTTGACCAGCCTCGTAGTCAGGACGCGAGGAGGGGCAACACTGGAGGTCCAGCTCACAAGAGGGGCAAGTCTCAGCATCAGCGCCACCATCCTTACCATGGCAAATCTTCTGACTCAGGTACTTCGGGAGGAAGTACTCAGAGGTTTCGGGCCGTTCCTAAGCTCGGGCTGGGGCTGGTGTGTTTCTGTTGTGGAGATGCGCATCGCCGTGCAGAGTGCCAGTGGAGTGGCAGGTGTTCTATCTGCAATCAGGACCACAAGGATGTGGTGTGTAGGAGGAATCCCAATGGGAAGCTCAGATGGGAGCCGATGACTTCCTCCTCTTCTCAGGGCACTATCAACATGATGTCAAGTGCTGAGCAGCAGTTTTCAGTTCCTCTTCCTCCACAACAGCTTTATGTGCCTGGGACTTCTCAGTTCGTGCCGATGCAAGGTTTTCCTCAGTATCAGGCTGTGCCTACTTCTGCACCGTCTACCCCTGTGCTGACTCAGTTTGGAGCTCCGTGCCAGCCTCCTCCGGTGGCTCAGTGGGGTTCTTCTGTTAATTTCACTCCGGAAGCTTCCTCTTCTGCGGGTATTTCTGGAGCTTATGTGCTACCCGCTGCGGATGGCAGGGAGCAAGGAGACATGGTGACAGGTACGATTTCAGTTGATTCGTTTGCTGCCCATGCTCTTTTTGACTCTGGCGCTAGCTATTTGTTTGTTTCGGAGGATTTTGTGTCACGGGCTGGTCTTTCGGTGCAGAGGCTGGGTCACCCAATTTTGGTTAGATCTGCTAATGGCTCCATTAGTAGCTGCTCAGTTTGTCAGGGGTGTTCTGTCATTCTTGCTGATGAGGTTTTTTCGGCCAATCTGGTGGTGATTTCCTTGGGGGCATTCGATGTTATCTTGGGTATGGATTGGTTATCCCAGTATCGCGTGGTTATATCCTGCTTCTGGAAGACAGTGTTGTTGCAGGCGCCGTCGAGTAAGGAGGTGGTATTCTGGGGAAGTTCCCCGAAGTTCTCGCTATCCCTGTTGGCGCAATTGCTTCCTAATCACCGATCAAGGAAGTCAGGGATCTTTTTCTCCATGGTGGTGGAGGGTGAGGCAGCCTCACGGGTGCAGGACATCCGGGTGGTGTGTGACTTTGCTGACGTGTTTCTGGCAGAGCTTCCAGGCATTCCTCCAGAGCGTGATGCAGCTTTTGAGATTAAGCTGATTCCAGGTACGCAGCCTATTCATAAGGCCCCGTATCGAATGGCCCCAAAGGAGCAGATTGAATTAAAGCGGCAATTAGATGATCTGCTGGCTAAAGGCTTCATTAGGCCTAGCAGGTCTCCATGGGCTTCCCCAGTATTGTTTGTTGAGAAGAAGGATAAAAGCAAGCTATGTGTGGATTATCGCGCTTTGAATCAAGTGACAATCAAGAATAAATATCCGCTTCCCCGAATTGAGGTCCTCTTTGAGCAGTTGAGGGGTGCCCAGGTGTTCTCCAAAATTGATTTGAACTCTGGTTATCATCAATTAAGGATTCGTGAGGAGGATATTGAGAAGACTGCCTTCTGCACCAGGTATGGGCATTATGAGTTCATTGTCATGTCTTTTGGCTTAACTAATGCCCCTGCTGCCTTTATGGAAGCAATGAATAGGATGTTGCATGAATTCCTAGACGACTTTGTGGTCGTGTTCCTGGATGATATTCTGATTTATTCAAAGACCGAGGCCGAGCATGAGCAGCATCTCCGTCTCGTTCTGGGTGCCCTAAGGAAGAATCAATTCTATGGCAAGTTGAAGAAGTGCGCCTTTTGGCTATCCGAAGTGGCTTTCCTGGGGCACGTGATTAATCAACAGGGTATTGCGGTTGATCCCAAAAATGTTGCGGCTGTGGTGGAGTGGAAGAGACCCTCTAGTGTCTCTGAAATCCGAAGTTTCTTGGGGCTTGTTGGGTATTATCGGCGCTTCGTACCAAATTTTTCCAGCATTGCTAAGCCTTTGACTAGGCTCTTGGAGAAGGGTGTTCCCTTCGTCTGGTCCAGCGATTGTGAGGTCAGTTATCAGTCATTGAAGAGCAAGTTGGTGGACGCCCCTATCCTAGCTTTGCTTGAGAGCGGTAAGCATTTCATAGTTTATACGGATGCTTCGCGTATTGGTCTTGGCTGTGTGCTGATGCAGGAAGGCAGAGTGATTGCTTATGGCTCAAGGCAGTTGAGGAAGCATGAGGGGAATTATCGAACTCATGATCTGGATTTGGCTGCGGTGGTTTTTTGCTCTAAAGTCGTGGAGGCATTACCTTTATGGCGAGGCTTGTGACATTTTCACCGATCACAAAAGTCTCAAGTATATTTTTACTCAGAAGGAGCTGAATTTGAGGCAGCGTCGGTGGCTAGAATTGATTAAAGATTATGATTTGTCCATTCATTATCACCCGGGGAAGGCTAATGTGGTGGCGGATGCCCTTAGCAGGTCCGGGGTTCCAAAGGTGGCCTTGCTGTTGATCATTGATCTGGACCGTTTGGGGATCACTTTGTGTTATATCGGCACCGCTAGCGAGGAGACTCAGATGCTTATTCAATCCTCTCTCATGGAGAGAGTGCGTGCGGCTCAGCAGCAGGATCGTCTTTTGCAGGAAGCTCGAAAGAGGGTTGGTGATGGTAAACCGCGGGAGTTCACCATTGATGAGAATGATTTGGTTCGTTTTAGGGGCCATCTTTGTGTGCCTCAGAAATCAGAGGTGAAGCTGGATATCCTGCGAGAAGCTCATAAAACGCCTTACACCGTCCATCCTGGCGAAACCAAAATGTACCGAGATTTGAAACAAAACTTCTGGTGGAAGCGGATGAAGGTTGACATTTCTAAGTATGTGGCCGCCTGTGAAGTATGTCAACGCGTGAAGGCCGAACATAAGTGGCCTGCAGGTTTGTTGAAGCCATTGGAAATTCTAGAGTGGAAATGGGAGCATATCACCATGGATTTTGTGGTGGGTCTACCTCGTTCCTCTCGTGGCAGGGATGCTATTTGGGTGGTAGTGGATCGCTTGACTAAGTCTGCGCATTTTATTCCCATGAAGACCACAAATTCAGCTTCAGATTTGGTTCCCTTGTATATGAAGGAAGTAGTCAGGCTTCACGGGGTACCTAAGTCTATTGTTTCTGATCGAGACTCCAAATTTGTATCCAAATTCTAGGAGAGTCTCCATAGTGCATTGGGCACCAAGCTTTCGCTTAGTGTCGCTTTTCACCCTCAGACGGATGGTCAGTCAGAGCGAACAATCTAAACCTTGGAAGATATGTAGCGTGCTTGTGTTCTGTCATGGAAGGGTAGCTGGGAGGATCATCTTGCTCTGGCAGAGTTTGCGTATAACAACAGCTACCAAGCTAGCATCAAGATGGCACCATTTGAGGCTTTGTATGGCAGGCAGTGTATCTCTCCTCTGTGCTGGGAGACTTTGGGAGAGAGATCCCTGGTTGGTCCTGATTGGGTTCAGCAAACTTCTGAAAAGGTTCGGGAAATTCGTTAGAATATTTTGGTAGCTCAGAGTCGTCAGAAGAGTTATGCTGATGTGAGGAGGCGGGATCTGGAATTTGCTGTGGGTGACCAAGTCCTTCTCAGGGTATCACCCACTAAGGGAGTTGTTCGGTTCGGTGTCTCTGGGAAGCTCAGCCCGAGATACATTGGACCGTTCACTATCTTGGCCCGAGTGGGCAGCCTGGCTTATCGCTTGCTACTGCCGGATTCCATGGCAGGGGTACACCCGGTTTTTCATGTCTCTATGTTGAGGAAGTTCTTGCGGGATCTGGACCATCAGATTGAGATGGAACCAATTGCGGTGCAGCAGGATCTAACTCTGGAGTGTCGTCCGGTGCGTATATTGGATTTCTCGGAGCGTGTGTTGAGGAAGAGATCAATTAAGTATGTCAAGGTCTTATGGACTAATCAGTCTGAGCGCGAGGCTACATGGGAACTTGAGGAGCTGATGCGGTAGAAGTACCCGGAACATTTCGTTGTGGGTAAGTGTTGTTGATTCATTAATCTTTTCTTTTGTCATTCCGATAGAAGCGTCAGAATTCGAGGTCGAATTCTTTTTAAGAGGGGTAGAGTGTGATACCCGGTTTGCAAAGAAGAGAAGTTGGGGGTTGTTCTTTTTGTTTTTTCCCCTCATCCGGTTGTTGTTTTGGGGATTTGGGATTTTGTGGAAAACATTCACAACTAGGGCAGTAGAATTGTTTTGGTTTGACGCTTGCGTTGGGGTCGGGAGCTGTCGCGTGGGTTAGTTGGGCTGCGATTGGTGTTTCGGCCCATTAATCCTCCCAAACCCTAGCCGCCTCCCTCCTAACCCCCTCACCCCCTTGTGGAGCCGCCCCCCCACTCCTCCCACTCCTTGGCCGCCCCCCTGCCCATCTCCTCCTCTCTCAATTTTTGCAGCCACACCCCATACCCTAGCCGCCCCCCCCTCAATCTCCTCCACCCAAGGTGCCAATCCTTGCCGCTCGGATCATCGTCTCGTGGTGCGAATCTCCAATCGTTTTGGTGGAGGGAAGAAGGGAGGAAGGAAAGGGGGAGAACCCAAGGTGATTTTTGTGTTCATCCCTTGTTCATTTGCGCTGCGATTCAATTGATTAGATGTTGCGTTTGCGATTGGATAGAGGGGGCTGTCCAGAATTTTACGTGGTGGATGAACAGCGGAAGTTCTAGCAGTTTCTAGGTTTTTTTCATGAAAAATTAATGAAGATCAATTTGGGGATCTTGTAGAACTTTGTTTTACCTTTCCAACGAGTATTTATGCGCTCAATTTGGAGTTATAAATTAAAAGTTATCATCGTTTGAATCCGGGTATGTGGCTGTCCAAAAAAAACAGATTTTTCAGAAGGATGAACAGCAGCAGTATTAGCAGTTTCTGGGGATTTTTTGGGAGCAATTAGTGTTAATCAGTATGAGAATCATGTAGGGCTTTTTCTCATCTTTCCAACAAGTACTTATGCGCTCAAATCGGAATTGTATTTTAAAAGTTATCGCTGTTTGAATCCGAGTATGTCGCTGCCCAAATCAGAAAAAACAGATTGCAGGGTTTATTTTGTGGACCGTTTAGAGGTAATTAGATGTTAGAATTTAATCATGAGTTGTATACAAAACTTGTGGGGAATTTTATGTAGTTGTCTCTGGAGTTTTTGTTTGACACCACTGCTGTCCTAATTTTTAAGTTATGGAATTGTTAAGCAGCGCCGCTGCAGTTTGGTTGGTGAGGGGAGAATTGTTACCGCGGCGGGGTTTGAGATTGCGCGTAGGTGCGGTGTTGTCTTTGAGTTTTTTTTGTGAATTTGGTGCACTAAGTTGGGTGTCAAAAACAGGTGGTGGACTTCCGGATCGTTCTTAGGGATTTTGCCCAAACTTCCGGTGAAGGCAAGTAAACTTGTGATGGTTATTCCGTCTGGCAAATGAGGAGTCTTATTCTTGAATATGTTGTGCTATTATGTTCATATTCATATTTTGTTTGTTTATTGAGTACCATCATTTGAGAATGTTCATGTTTCATGGATTTCATATGTTGAGTTTGAGGTTTGATCATGTTACTCAAGTGGTTATTATGTGGAATGAGTGGAAGTATATGACTAGCACATTTTTTATTTGGGAAGAACTTATGATGTTGTCATGCATAATGCACTCATCATCCATTGCATTGAAGTTTCGTCGCGATCTTATGGTCCGACCATACCGGTACATTGAGCATCATATGTTGCCCGAGGAGGGGTATGGTGCAGCTTCATATCCTTAGAGATATGGAGGCAGAAGTCATTATTGCATCTGTAGCCATGTGCATTCATGGGAGAGGTGTGGAATCTATTATGTGGATGTGGATAATCTGGACTTGTGCATGGTGTTTCTTCTTAGCGTTAAGTATTTATTTACTTGTTTACTTGCTGCAATTTACTGTCCAGAAAAAAAAGAAAGAAGTTCTGAACCACGTGGTTGTATAAGCACAGTTGATTTACAATGTCCTATTTGTTGTGGTTATGTTTACTTGCTGAGATGTGTTATCTCACATCTTGCATTGTTTGATGCAGACACCTAATTCCTGCTTGGGGGATAGAGGGATGTAGCAGCACGACCACTTCACCTTTAATTAAAGGAACCCCCACTTAATAATGTTGTTAATCAGAGTTGGTCAAGTCCAGTGAATTACTTTGTTCTTGGTTGAGCGTTTATTTTGGGAGGGCTGAGTTCCTTATCCCATTTGTTTTACTTTAGTTGGGTCATAATTAAGTTTTACCACTTTTGCATTTTAGTTTCTACTACGTGAATTATATGTCTTTATATCTTGTATGAACTTCATGTTTCCCCTCTTTATGCTAGTTTTCAAAGGAGGTGCTGCCGGATTTTTTCTTGCTTTATATTCTTTCTTTATTACATCTCTTGTGTTGAGTAAGTTTGGTGGGTGGGGTTTGTGGTATTATCCATTCTGTGTGACCAGTGGGGTGTTACATTTATACTTGTTAAAAGAGGTAGGAAGTCCAAATTTTCTCCTAAGGCTGTAGAAGGCTTTTTACTAGGATATGATTCAAACACAAGGGCATATAGAGTATTTAACAAGTCCACTGGACTAGTTGAAGTTTCTTGTGACATTGTGTTTGATGAGACTAACGACTCTCAAGTAGAGCAAGTTGATCTTAATGAATTAGATGATGAAGAGGCTCTGTGCATCGCGCTAAGGAACATGTCCATTGGGGATGTGTGTCCTAAAGAATCCGAAGAGCCCATTCAAGCACAAGATCAACCATCCTCCTCCATGCAAGCATCTCCACCAACCCAAGATGAGGATGAGGCTCAAGATGATGAAGAAGAAGATCAAGAAGATGAGCCACCTCAAGACAACGGCAATGATCAAGGGGGAGATGCAAATGATCAAGACAAGGAGGATGAGCAAGTTGCAAGGCCGCCACACCCAAGAGTCCACCAAGCAATCCAACGAGATCACCCCGTCAACACCATCCTCGGCGACATTCATAAGGGGGTAACCACTAGATTTCGTGTTGCACATTTTTGTGATCATTACTCTTTTGTTTCCTCTATTGAGCCACACAGGGTAGAGGAGGCACTTCAAGATTCGGATTGGGTGATGGCGATGCAAGAGGAGCTCAACAACTTCACGAGGAATGAGGTATGGCATTTAGTTCCACGTCCTAACCAAAATATTGTTGGAACCAAGTGGGTCTTCCACAACAAACAAGACGAACATGGTGTGGTGACTAGGAACAAAGCCCGACTTGTGGCCAAGGGATATTCACAAGTCGAAGGTTTGGATTTTGGTGAAACCTATGCACCCGTAGCTAGGCTTGAGTCAATTCGCATTTTACTTGCCTATGATACTTACCATGGCTTCAAGATTTATCAAATGGACGTGAAGAGTGCCTTCCTCAATGGACCAATCAAGGAAGAGGTCTATGTTGAGCAACCTCCCGGCTTTGAAGACAGTGAGTATCCTAACCACGTCTATAGACTCCCTAAGTCGCTTTATGGGCTCAAGCAAGCCCCAAGAGCATGGTATGAATGCCTAAGAGATTTTCTTATTGCTAATGGATTCAAAGTCGGAAAGGCCGATCCTTCTTTATTTACTAAAACTCTTGCAAATGATTTGTTTGTATGCCAAATTTATGTTGATGATATTATATTTGGGTCTACTAACGAATCTACATGTGAGGAATTTAGTAGGATCATGACACAAAAATTCGAGATGTCTATGATGGGGGAGTTGAAGTATTTTCTAGGATTTCAAGTGAAGCAACTCCAAGAGGGCACCTTCATTAGCCAAACAAAGTACATTCAAGACATTCTAACCAAGTTTGGGATGAAGGATGCCAAGCACATCAAGACACCCATGGGAACTAATGGGCATCTCGACCTCGACACGGGAGGTAAATCCGTAGATCAAAAGGTATACTGGTCGATGATATGTTCTTTACTCTATTTATGTGCTTCACGACCGGATATTATGCTTTCCGTATGCATGTGTGCAAGATTCCAAGCCGATCCTAAGGAAGCTCACCTTAGGGCCGTAAAATGAATCTTGAGATATTTAGTTTATACTCCTAAGTTTGGCCTTTGGTACCCCAGGGGATCCACATTTGATTTAATTGGTTATTCCGATGCCGATTGGGCAGAGTGCAAAATTAATAGGAAGAGCACATCGGGGACTTGCCAGTTCTTGAGAAGGTCTCTGGTGTCTTGGGCTTCAAAGAAGCAAAATTCTGTTGCTCTTTCAACCGCTGAAGCCGAGTATATTGCCGCAGGTCATTGTTGCGCACAATTACTTTGGATGAGGCAAACCCTTAGGGACTATGGTTACAAATTAACCAAAGTTCCTCTTCTATGTGATAATGAGAGTGCAATCCGCATGGCGGATAATCCCGTTGAACATAGCCGCACTAAACACATAGCCATTCGGTATCATTTTCTAAGGGATCACCAACAAAAGGGGGATATCGAGATTGCATATGTTAGCACCAAAGAACAATTAGCCGATATCTTTACCAAGCCATTGGATGAACAAACTTTTACCAAACTTAGGCATGAGCTAATATTCTTGATTTTAGGAATTTTTATTGATGTCTTGCATACATGACTCATATATATATCTTTGATCATCTCTTTCATATGCTATGACTAATGTGTTTCTTCAAGTCCATTTCATGCTAAGTCATAGATTGAAAGGGAAAAGGAGTCTTCGGCGAAGCCAAGGCTTCCACTCCGCTCCACCGAATCATTCATCCTTCGTCGTCGCTCCGCACCACTCTCCAACTTCGGTATAATCTTCACTCCTTTACTTCTGTCCAAAGGGGGAGAGAGTAGTTTAAAAGGCCTTATATTTCACTCAAGCATCCGTTTTTGGCGATTCATGCCAAAGGGGGAGAAAGTATTAGCCCAAAGCAAAAGGACCGCACCACCACCAATTTCAAAAATGTAGTCTTTTATTTGGTATTAAAAGAAGTCTTTCAATTGGTATCTGATTTTGATATAATTTCAAATTGGTATACCCTCTTCAAAATTAATATCTAAAACCCTCTTGAACACTAAGAGGAGGATTTCATTAAGGGGGAGTTTTTGTTAAGTCAAAGGAAAGGCATTTGAAACAGGGGGAGAAAATTTCAAAACTTGAAAATGCTTCTCAAAAATCTTATTCATTTACCTTTGACTATTTGCAAAACAACTTTGAAAAGAATTTCCAAAATTTTGCAAAAACAAAACATGTGGTGCAAGCGTGGTCCAAAATGTTAATAACAAGAAAAGACATCCATGCGCATCTAGTAAGTAATATTTATTGGTTTCATTCCAAGCAACCTTTGCACTTACATTTATGCAAACTAGTTCAATTCTGCACTTTCAATTTGCTTTGGTTTGTGTTGGCATCAATCACCAAAAAGGGGGAGATTGAAAGGGAAATAGGCTTACACCTTTTCCTAAATTGATTTTGGTGGTTGAATTGCCCAACACAAATAATTGGACTAACTAGTTTGCTCTAGATTATAAGTTTTACAGGTGCCAAAGGTTCACAATAGACCATTAAAAAGACCAAGAAAGGGTTCAAACAAAGAGAGCCAAAGACAACCCAAAGGCACCTTGGTTTGGCGCACCGGACTGTCCGGTGTGCCACCAGACAATGTCCGGTGCACCACCGGACAGTGTCCGTTGCACTAGGGAACTCGACGCTGAACTCGCTACCTTCGGGAAAATGGAGGCCGCTCCGCTATAATTCATCGGACCATCCGGTGTATACACCGGACAGTGTCCGGTGGCACACCGGACTGTCCGGTGTGCCAGCGGAGCAACGGCTACTTCAAGCGCAACGGTCGACTGCAACGCATTTAATGCGCGCCTGCGCGCGCAGAGGTCAGAGCACGCGCAGTTGGCGCACCGGACAGTCTACAGGACTTGTCCGGTGCACCACCAGACAGCCTAGAGGCCCCACAAGTCAGAGCTCCAACGGTCGAACCCCAACGACTGGCTGACGTGGCTGGCGCACCGGACTGTCCAGTGCGCCATGCGACAGCAGACTTCCAACAGCCACATTTTGGTGGTTGGGGCTATAAATACCCCAACCACCCCACATTCAATTGGATCCAAGTTTTCAAACTTCTACACCTTACAAGAGCTATAGCATTCAATTCTAGACACAACCAAAGAGATCAAATCCTCTCCCAAGTCTCCAGTCCAATTCCAATCAATAGTGACTAGTGAGAGAGTGACTTGTGTTCATTTGAGCTCTTGCCCTTGGATTGCTTCTTTTCTTTCTCATTCTTCCTTGTGACAAACTCAATTGTAACCAAGGCAAGAGACACCAATTGTGTGGTGGTCCTTGTGGGGACTTTGTGTCCCGTGTCATTGAGAAGAGAAGCTCACTCGGTCTAAGTGACCGTTTGAGAGAGGGAAAGGGTTGAAAGAGACCCGGTCTTTGTGACCACCTCAACGGGGAGTAGGTTTGCAAGAACCAAACCTCGGTAAAACAAATCCTTGTGTCTCACTCTTTATTTGCTTGCGATTTGTTTTTCACCCTCTCTCTCGGACTCGCTTATATTTCTAACGCACAACAGGGAGTAGGTTTGCAAGAACCGAACCTTGGTAAAACAAATCCTTGTGTCTCACTCTTTATTTGCTTGTGATTTGTTTTTCACCCTCTATCTCAGACTCGCTTATATTTCTAACGCTAACCCGGCTTGTAGTTGTAATTAACTTTGTAAATTTCAGTTTCGCCCTATTCACCCCCCCTCTAGGCGACTTTCACACGCGTTGGTATCATAGTTAGTAATCATAATCCATTATGAGACTATCGATATGTTATCTCCGCACAAATTGTTCTTACCACGTGAGATTCATTATTGGTGCCAGTTCGGTAATGGTGTCATGATTATGACTTATGGTGCCGCTGCGAAACTGAGAGCCCCTTGTGAATGTACACGCAAGGTTATGCTGCTTGGCGCATGCCGGTATCGAGGTCTCTAGTCATGATCCGTTATGGAATTACACTAATGTGCTATCTTCTGTGGACCTTCCCTTGAAACAATTTCTATGTTGTTTGTCAAGTGATCAAGCAACATCTACCATATATGTTGAATCAAAGAACATACCACTTTGATGTGTTCTTTAACAAATTCTCTACCAATTTAGATGTCTCCATCGAAAGTTGGAACCTATTTGTGTCTAATCATGTGATAATAATCACTCCTCTCATATGTGGTCTCATTTTCCTTGACCATGGTGATGACCGCACACATAAAATTTCCCTTTGCATCCTTGGTTGTAAAGGTGAAATCTGTAAGGCCCAAAATGTGTATAAGAAAAAAATAATAAAATAAATATATGAAGAAATGAAATAGTAAATTCAGATATCTCAAAGTATACTTGAGTATTGAAAATTGAGGACAGAATCTTGAAAACCAAGAACTATTTTAGAAGAGGAGTAATAGAGATTTTTTTCTATTCAACTAAATGATCATGTTACATGAAATGATGCACCATAAGGAATAATTTACATGAATATCTAATTTTGAAGTAACTTTAATTCCTATTCCACAATCAAAATACTATTTTCCTAAAAAAGAAAGGAACAATAAGAGTGTGTTTCATAGTTCTAACATCTATCAAATAAATAAAATAATTAAAATAAATATACATCTATTGCATCATAGTTGATTTTGAGTATGTATTAAAGAATTGAATCCCTAAACTTTATCTTGGATTTGAATTTTAAATTTGTAGAAAATAGAGAATGAGAAGGAAGAGAATAGAAAAATAATAGTGATGCAAATAGTAGATGTTATATCTTTAGGTGGGATGAGTTTTATATTTGGGGATTTGAAACTTGGATTTGAAATCCAAATTGAGGATATACAAATCTAAATAGAAAATAACAAAAGAAAAGAATAAAGGAGAAGGAGTATAATATATATATATATCTTCAAAATTGGTACTTTTAATTGTGCAATATAATATGTGAGAAATCTGCAAATCAAATTTGAGTTCAAATATCAGGTTTGAAATTACCAAAGGAAATTCAAAATAAAACAAAACAAAAAAATGGAGAAGGAAGAAAGGAACTCTAACCTACCGGGTCGGCCGCATCACTTCTGGCCCAATACTTCTTTACCTCCGTGCGGCCCATCAACTCCCCCACACACACACCGCCGGAACGCGCCAACAGTGGGCCCACTGGCCAGTCACTTTCCACGCGCCCACGTCGTGACCAAGTCCGCGCTACGCCTTGGGCTTTGCGGCTGACAATGCGGGCCCGCTGGTCATTGTCTTGTGCACGCTTGGCAGGGGACCTTTTACGCTAGCAGTCGGGACCCACTGCCAGTTGCTGCGCCTTCTGTTTCTCTCTTCCGCCGCGAAACCCGGCTGGCGCAGCCGCTCCGCCGTGAAGCTCGCGGACGCGGATTGACCAGGCCACCACCCTGGGCTGATTACAAATGGAGCCGCACACCTCTTTCCTCCGTCTCCTAGTTCGCAACCACCCTCAAACCCCTGGAACGACAGATACAGTATTGTGGGTGAGTTAGTCGCGAGCGTGGATGCGGCGGATTACATTGCGCCACCACCTGCGGACCATAGAAGCCTCAAATTGGAGTTGGGGGCAGAGAGCGCAACACGGTGAACCACTCGGTGGCCGGTGAGTGTGAGGAGGCGGCCTCGTATTTGCAGAATCACTCGCCGACGCCGTGATTCGGCACATCACCATGAACTGGTGTTCCTGTGCCGCCGTTCTAGGTATGAGTGACCCCATCGCATCGTGTTCATTCTCGCACCGTAGATCGTCAACAGATAGAGGGATTGGGGTCTGGGTGTGTCTAAACCCACAACTCCGGTGAGACCTCACCGTGTTCGGTGGCGGATGTAACACCCCTGGTGTTACTGGCACTAAAACATGAGCATGCCATCATATGCATTGACATTTCATTTTGTTTGTCACACCTAGAATGCATTCACTGGGTACAATGTCAAAACAAAGTTGTGGTGTGGTGACTTGAAGTGTGCTTAACCCTAGCGTAGGATACTTAACTCTAGGATTAGGGCATATGGGTAGTAGTAAGCGAAAATGAGTAAAATCTCAAAAGTCATTAGAAATGTTCACAAGATATCAAATTTGGTGAACTTAAGTGACACAAAAACCCTAGAGTGCTCAAAACCCTAGAAAACCCTAATTTGTACCCTAGGGGGTAAATGCAAATTCTATGCACTTTTGGACCAAAGTGCAAATATCAAAGTGATAGAACATCAAACACTAAGTAACTTTTATATTGGAGGATTTTCAAGTAGTATGGAAAAGTTTGGACTTATTTGCAAAAAGTCCCATGAACACTATATGGCTAAGTCTGAATTTCAGTGGAATTGAGCCAACTTTGGATCTTTGTATTTCTTGATTCATGAAGATTTTGCCCTAGGCCAATGCATCAAACTTGTAGAGCTATGGTAGGAGTACAACTTTGATTAAGTGACTAAGCATTAGTGCTGTACAAAAATTAGAGAAAAATGGGCATGGAATTGGACTGTCAGTCACCACTAAAGACAGAACTTCGGTGACAGAGAACTCTCATGAACTTTGGAGCTGATTTGAGCTTGATCGAGTGAGCAAATGACCAAGGGTCCTATGGTCGAATTGGAGCTGTTATATAGGTGAATAACTTTGCTGTAATCCAGTCGATATCTTATCATATAGAAATTAAAGAAAAACACCCCTGAAGATGCTCTGTCAGACAGACTGAAGAAGATCCTGATGGTACAGTGAACGAAAAGATCTTCAGATGCAGTGAACGTGCCGGCGGTGAACTCCACGCCACGATCCTCATCGGCGTCGCGATTCGTGCGCTCTGGGTGTGGATATTGATCGGCGGTGAAAAGATCTTGACCGCAGATGAGGTCGTGAGCTGGCCGTCGTACCCACTTTCCCTGCGGCCGGTCCAGATGACCTCGCCGGAGTCTACCGCTTGCTGCCCGGATGCCACGTACTGAGAAGCGTTACCACGTCATAGTAAACCGCCTTAGGTAGTTTGTCCGCCTAAGACGTTGCCTCAGTGAAAGCCACGTTAGCGCTCGCCGATAACTCACCCCTCTCTCTGGTCACCAGCGCTTCCCTTCCAAATTCGGAGCCGCCGCTCAAAGCCGCTATAAATTGATGCCCTAGCCTGCTCCGCTAGATTGTTACACGCCCAGTGCACCAGCCCTCGCCTCCGATTAGCCACCATAGTGCCTCAATTCGAGATTTCCCCCAATTCGGTTCTCCGCGCCGCCGTGAACCACCGCGCCGTGGACCACCGTCTCCAGGTCCGCTCTCGTCCTCCTTACCCTTGTTTCAGCACCCTTGCATGCTAGGGATGCTTGTCGGCCCAACCAATTGAACTAGACATGCTAGAGCACCGGGAACACCTCAGGTTGTCCTCGGTTTTCGCCGTCGTCGTGGACAGAGGGATTTCACGCCAGAATCGTGCAATTGATGGAGGCATTAGGGTCGCTAGGGTGGAATTAGGTGTCAAACGAGTGAGAAGCCTAGTCGTTGCGTTTTTCCGGCCGGTATAGGTTCGCAGGAGAGTGCTCACCACCGTTCACCGTCATGGACTTGGGGCGGTAAAGAAATAGAAGTTTGAGGGCCTTCGTGCAAATGTCAGACACACAGGTGAATAGTGGAAAGGATCCTTAACTAGTTATTCAAATAGCTGAGGTCCTATGTGCAAAGCCGCCAGCGCGGGCGCGTTTTCCCCATTCGTGGGCTGACTCGGGCTGGTTTGAACCCATTACTGTTTAATCTTTTTCCTTTTCTTTTCCTGCCAGGCTTAGAAAATTTATAGGAAATTCTAGAAAAATGATAAAAATATGGAACAAATTTTACTGGACTCCTAAATTCCTCTAGTATTTAATAAAAATAGTTCCAAGATTTTTAATCCCAACCATGAATTGTTTAGCATTTAAAAAGGCCTAAACCGAGTCTTTTGGAATTTTAGAATTAAATTGATAACTCCAAAAATCATAAAACGTTTTTAGTAAGCTTAGTTTAGTGATTAAAGCCCTTGGGTAAAGTTTGACATGTTTTGGACAATGTTTGATCCCAAAACCCTAGCTTCCCAAGGTAGACTTTGCTTAATCCTAATAGAGTACTGACTCAGAAAACCCTAGTTACTCAGGTCTACCATGAAGGAAAGTTGTATTCAAAATATAACTTGATATGTTTCTATTATAACTACATATCCATAGCATCACATGAGCATCCATATATATGTACTATTATGTATAGAAAACGAAGAAGAAGTAATTGTCGAAGAAGAAGAAACTGCACCACAAGCTGAGACTCCACCTGCCGGGAATAGTTTTTATTTTGATATTTGCGGAACCGATCCTAAATCCCCAACAACACAAGGCAAGCCCTGGTGCATTTACCCTTTCCTTGTGTTTTTAAACTCTTTATCACTTGAATTGATGCATTAGGTGATAGGAGTTTGGTGATAACCAATTACTGCATTTCCTTCCTTGGAACTGTTACCATTCCTTTATACCTGTCTTACTTAAAAAAGTTTTCTAATGCTTAGTCTTGCTTTAGAAAACAAAATGGTTTGTTTTAAAACAAAGATGATGCTTCAGATGGGATGGGAAGTTTTCAAAAGAAAAGTATTGGATGGTGAATCCATCATGGCCGTGATGGGTTCGACATCGAAAAAGATGTACCTCTACCAGGTACCAAACTTTGGGTTGTAAATGATAAAGATGAGACCGGGCGGGTGACTTGCATGAGAAGGGAGTCTTGGTGTAGTGTCTCCGTCTGAGTCGTTTAAGGACCGAGCCGATGTAGGCTTGCTGATCGAGGACCTTTTAACTGGCCACATGCCTCGTCATGGGTAAGCTTTGCCTCGGGCAGACCAATACTAGATAGGCCAACACACAATGGGAGTGGAGAGATGGCGAGAGTAGCGTGTACCCTATGTGGCAAGAGGCTGGACGGTGGTGTATCTGTGCTCTTGGTTGGCGTGAACCCGATCTAGTCTTGAGAAACCCGATGGCGAGTTGACATATGCAAGGGTTAAGTGCTACATATGTCGTGTGGTTGGAGATCCCCATCTAGGTATTATTCGATTCGGATCGCTGTTACTTCTCGGATATGAAGACTTGGTCACTGCCCGACACGTAGCAATCCAGTGAAATGAAGGGATGATAAAAAGACGGCTAGTATAGGCCAAGTGCCTGATCTAGGATAGAAAGAACTCTAGATACAGGTAACTACTTGACCTAAAAATAAAATTGGATTTTTAAGGATCCACTCATAGTAAGTTTTTATGCAAACAAAGTCTTTGAATCTTGATAAACTTTAACTTGATTCCCAAAAGCCAACATATCCTTGAGAGTCTTTTCCCTTAGACGGGTAAGACTTGCGAAAGTACACTCTGTATTCAGGGTTTTCGAACCCATGTTGTTGTAGGTGAGGAAACAACAGAGTTTTGTTGTTTCTGTTCAATGGTGATACCCAAGGAAGAGCCACAACAGTGAAGTTGGGTGTGGGAGGATGTTGACCTCCCGATTTGGAAACACGAAACTTTTGTGCGGGAGGGTGTTTTGCCTCCCTGGTTTGTAATAATACTTATGCACTCATAACCCTGGTCTTGTAATAAGTACCACTCACTCTATATTTTGTTAATGTAAATTATGTTATTGTAATCCACTTTCGTTATTTCTTTACTCCAGTGTTGTGATGTAATGTCTCCGTGATGGGTGAAGCGCTCTTGGGCGAAATGATGAGGATACAGAAGACCAAGCTTGTCGAGTGATTATGTGCATCTACAGGGTTGTCCAAGGTCCTTAGGACAAGGACAGCTTTAGGTGGTCCTAATACCTTGGGAGGTTCTGTCATAGCGGCGCTCCTATTTTGTGCCAGCGTGAGAAGGAAGATGATGTACCAGTCGTTGGATCCACGATGGATGACTGCGATTAGATCAGCCCATACCGGTTCAAGGTTGGATCCGGACTATAGATCGGACGATGTACGAATAGGAGTAGATCTTGGGGTAATTAGATCTGGGTCATTGATCATTTAATGGATGGCCGAGAATGTTGAGTAGCATAGTGACTCATCTGGCCGTTAACCTAAAATCTAACGGTCACTGCTTGATCCTGGGTATTGTAAGGCTGGATCTAATCCGAGCCCTCATCTGATGATCCAACGGCTCAGGATCATGCGTACCTATTCGGTCGACATTCTTCATAAAGAGCCCCTCTAGATTTAGGTTAATAACCCACGGTCCAGTCCTCTGTTCACTGGGTCTCGGGATTCTTGCACCGGGGCCCTTGCTGTTATCTGTTTTAACGCGCGTAGTCCAAGGAAAATAGAAAACATGGAATTTAAAAGTAGATGTTTTTCTTATGTTAAAATAAATCCAGAATTTGTATAATCCCTAGAAAATTCATATGAAGTCCAAATCAATCCATTCCAATTTCTATAATTTTATAAAATTATTGTTTATCAATTAGTGCCACTGTTTTGACATGAATGTCACATTAAAATTTATATCCTATTTAATCTTGTACAAAACACATAGAATCTTCAGAAAATCATAACTCCTTAGTTTTAATTCCGAATTGACTCGTTCTAGTTGCGTTAGCCTCGTATAAATATTTACTAAACAATAACAACATTTATTGTGCCATGTGACATTCTTTTATAGTTAGATCTTTATTTAACTTATGTTGGTTAGTCTTGTTAATCTGCTTATCACTATAATCTACTAGAATATGATCTATGGTCAATTTATAACATAGATTAAAGATGAATTAATTACTATTTTTGGTTATCTTTTCTCTAGAATTATAAAATAAAACCTAGTTTTAATCATTTAATCACAACATAACTTGATGACGACTCCTCCGATCTTAGTAGTTCTCGATCCCGCGATCTCGTAGCTTCGCGTAGATCATTATTATGCAGTTTATTCTTATGTTTGGTATGATGTTAATTTTATCTATACCATGTTTGCTTGTATTGCTACGACTAGCAGTGCGGTCACGAGAACCTGAGGATCACCCTGGTACCTGGAATCTCAAGTGCTAGGCAAGTTGTGCCCTTGACCACTTTTATACCCAATAATGTTCTTTAATGTCATTTATTCATGCATAGGTTTATTTCTGATGGGACCCAATAGGTCACCCTAGTCTATTTATCCATTTTACCTTGTTTACCCTTGAATCATTTGGGTTGTTATGCTATTGCTTTACATGGTTTTGGGTTAATATTTCATTATATCCATGTTCCAGTTATTTTGTTATTCTATTTATGTTCATGTCAAGATCATTATCTTTAATTGGAACATGGAGCTTAACTTGAGAAACACGTGCCACCACAACGGAGGAATGGGACCCCTTGGCTAACTAATTAGGAAAGCTAGTGGAAGACTACCTTACCCGAAAGGGGCAAGGGCAGTAGGGGAGTTGCATGCAGGGAGGTTCTCTGGTTGATTTTGCTGCGATGGCGGTCAAACGGGGGATTCTTGCAAGTGCTCTTCCCATAAACTGTAGCGGGTTTTCGGAAGCTAGTGGAACTTTGTAAAGGCCTCGTATTGTTGCCCTGACTCGCTTCCTTGGTAGAGGTGTATGGGAGCCACGATCCCTTGGCAGATGGGTAACATGACTTGTGGGTAAAGGGTACAACCTCTATAGAGTGTAAAACTGGTATACTAGCCGAGCTCACGGTCAAGAGCAGCTCAGGACTCTCGCATGATTAAATTATGGAACTAACTTCAATTTGTCATTTGCATTGCATGGGATTATTTATTAACTTTGTTCTATTATTATTATTATGGTTTGGTATTTACTTACATTTAGTAACTGCTAATAAAATTTGACCAACTTTAAAAGCAATGCTCAGCTTTAACCATTCTCTTTGGTAAGCCTTACACTTCACATGAGCTCCCACCTTTGGCGAGTTCATGCACATTATTCCCCACAACTTGTTGAGCGATGAACATGTGTGAGCTCACCCTTGATGTCTCACACCCCCCATAGGAGAAGAACAGGTGGTTCGACTTGATCTAGGTGGCGTCTCCTAGTCGACTTTAGGGCACCAAGGATGGACTTTAGTTCGTTTTATATTTATCTTTTATTTTGTAAGATTTCCACTACGTAATAAGTACTTTGATTATATTGTGACATTTATCTCTGTACACTCTGTTATTGTATGTGTTGTCTTCTTTGGCGCATATGTGAGATGCACCTGGCTTTGTCCCTTAAACCTAGGTGTGACAAAATCGTAGAGCTTTGTAGTGTCGAAAGACAACTGATTAGTTCTCAAAATCAAAATCTATTCGTGTTTAATCATGCGACAAAAATTCATCTTCCTATGTGTGGTCTCTTCTCTCTTGGCTTTGGTAGTGACTACACATACAAGTTCCCTTTGCATCCTTTGTTGTAATGGTGAAGCCTTGGAGCTTTTTAGTGTTGGAAGACAGCTGATTAGCTCTCAAAATGGAGATTGACTATCCCTGCAGTTGAGATGCAGGAGTTTGTTCATTCGCTCACTTATTTAATCCATGTATTCCCGAACCAAGTCAGTTCATCTCGCATGGAAGAAATGGATGAACAACCTAACCGAATGGATTTCTATTCAAATACATGATCTCTTGTTAACCAATGTGAACTCTCGACCATTGGATTGCCAATGGGTAACAAGACAAAATTCCTTAGTGCCAAAAGTAGTTCAGCAAGTTGGTTTTACTAACTTGTAATTACTTTGTTAACAAAGATTGAGTTTAGAGATCATTTTGTCGAGTTGTCTAAACTCACTTTAGTTCAGTCTATCCTGAAGAAACCCTTATCAAATTGTCGGCGTTCCGAGACCGGGGGGTCCCTGAGCCGACGAGTGAATGTCGCCGCATGCCCCAGCCGAGATGGGTCGAGCGCGAGGGCGAGCGTGAAGGGGGGAGAGCGAGGCGGCCGGAGACCGGCGTGAGAGAGGTGGGAATCCCGCGGCCTTCGTGTTCGTCCCGCGCCCAGGTCGGGTGCGCTTGCAGTAGGGGGTTACAAGCGTCCACGCGGGAGAGGGAGCGAGCGGCCTCCAGCGAGCGCCTGTTCTCGTCCTCGTCCCTGCGCGGCCCACCTTCTCTAAGAGGGCCCTGGTCCTCCCTTTTATAGGCGCAAGGAGAGGATCCAGGTGTACAATGGGGGGTGTAGCAGAGTGCTACGTGTCTAGCGGCGGAGAGCTAGCGCCCTAGGTACATGCCGTTGTGGCAGCCGGAGAGATCTTGGCACCCAGCTGGTGTGATGTCGTGGCCGTCGGAGGAGCGATGGAGCATGGCGGAGGGACAGCTGTCGAAGCGGTTGAGTCCTTGCTGACGTCCTCTTGCTTCCGTAAGTGGGCTGAGAGCCGCCGTCGTCACAGAGCATGCGGGGCGCCATCATTGCCTATCTGGCGGAGCGAGCCAGATGGGACGCCGGTCTTGTTCCCTGCGGCCCAAGTCAGCTCGGGGTAGGGTGATGATGGCGCCTCCTGTTGACGTGGCTGGTCTGCGCCCTAGGTTGGGCGATGTGGAAGCTCCTCCGAAGCCGAGGTCGAGTCCGAGCCCCCGGGTCGGGCGAGGCGGAGATTGCCGGCTGGTGCCGGGGCGGAGTCCGAGCCCTGGGGTCGGGCGAAGCGGAGTTCGTCATCTTCTGGGGCCGAGCCCAAGTCCGAGCCCTGGGTCGGGCGAGGCAGAGATCGTCGTCTTCTAGGGCCGAGCCCAAGTCCGAGCCCTGGGTCGGGCGAGGTGGAGATCGTTGTCTTCTGGGACTTAGCCCGAGTCCGAGCCCTGGGTCGGGCGGAGCGAAGTTCGCCGTCTTCTGGGACTTAGCCCGAGTCCGAGCCCTGGGTCGGGCGGAGAGGAGTTCGCCGTCTTCCGGGACTTAGCCCGAGTCCGAGCCCTGGGTCGGGCGGAGCGGAGTTCGCCGTCTTCTGGGACTTAGCCCGAGTCCGAGCCCTAGGTCGGGCGGAGTTCGCTGTCTTCCGGGACTTAGCCCGAGTCCGAGCCCTGGGTCGGGCGGAGTTCGTCGTCTTCCGGGACTTAGCCCGAGTCCGAGCCCTGGGGTCGGGCGAGGCGGAGCTTCCTATGGAGCCTTCGGCCAGGCCTGACTGCCTGTCAGTCTCACTCTGTCAAGTGGCACCGCAGTCGGAGTGGTGCAGGCGGCGCTGTCCTTCTGTCAGGCCGGTCAGTGGAGCGGCGAAGTGACGGCGGTCACTTCGGCTCTACCGGCTGGGGGGCGCGCGTCAGGATAAGGGTGTCAGGCCACCTTTGCATTAAATGCTCCTGCGACTTGGTCGGTCGGTGCGGCGATTTGGTCAGGGTTGCTTCTTAGCGAAGGCAGGGCCTCGGGCGAGCCGGGAATATGTTCGCCGCTGAAGGGGGGCCTCGGGCGAGACGGAAATCCTCCGGGGTCGGCTGCCCTTATCCGAGGCTAGGCTCGGGCGAGGCGTGATCGTGTCCCTCGAATGGACTGATCCCTGACTTAATCGCACCCATCAGGCCTTTGCAGCTTTGTGCTGATGGGGGTTACCAGCTGAGAATTAGGAGCCTTGAGGGTACCCCTAATTATGGTCCCCGACAGTAGCCCCGAGCCTCGAAGGGAGTGTTTGCACTCGCTTGGAGGCTTTCGTCGCACTTTTTTGCAAGGGGACCAGCCTTTCTCGGTTGCGTTTTGTTCCGGTGGGTGCGCGCGAGCGCACCCGCCAGGTGTAGCCCCTGAGGCCTCGGAGGAGTGGTTTCACTCCTTCGAGGTCTTAATGCCTCGCGAATGCTTCGGCTGGTCTGGTCATTCCCTCATGCGAGCTGGCTGTAGCCTAGGTGTACGGTCGGGTCCCAAGTTCTCGGGCTGGTATGTTGACGCTGTCAACGGTTCGGCCGGAGCCGGGTTTGCGAGAGCAGCCCCCGAGCCTCTGCATAGGGCGAGAGGGCGATCAGGGACAGACTCGGCTTTTTTACATACGCCCCTACGTCGCCTTTCCGCAAGGAGGAGGGGGGAAGTGCCATGTTGCCCTCGATGGGCGCCGAACATGGTGTCTCCGTTGAGTTGCAAGCGGGTGATCCGAGTGGACGTCTGTGCCCCGTTCGTTATGGGTCGGCTAGGGGCCCAGAGGCATGCCCAAAAGTACCTACGGGTGATCTGCCGGACCCGGTCCCCTAGCGACGGGGTCCGAGGGCTCGATGCCTCCCTCTGATGGGATTCTGTTACAAGATCGTTCCCGCCGGTCTCGGAAATGTCCTAGGGTACCTCGGGAGCGCAGCCCGAGCCTTGGTTATGTATCGAACGTACCCATGGTCATCCCTCGCTCGGCGTCTGAGGCGGCTGTGAACCCTTCGGGGGCCAGCCTTCGAACCCCTGATCAGTATTGGGTGCGGAGCCCGAGTAGCCTGAGGCGGTCGTTGAACCCTTTCGAGGGGCCGGCCTTCGAACCTCTGACCAGTAGTGGGTGTAGGGCCCACGTGATCTGAGGCGGCTGTCGAACCCTTCCGAGGGGCCAGCCTTCGAACCTCTGATCAGTAGGGAGGCTCGGAGCCTGGTTCCTTCACGGGGAAGGATCCTTTTCGGGGTATCCCCTTTCTCGGTCCCTGTTGCAAGAGAGAGAAAGAGGAAAAAAGGAAAAGGATACGAAATCGAACGACGCGGCGTACCTTTTTGGACGCGGTCATTATGGCGAAGGCGAAGCGTCGCCCGCTTCTCCTGCCAGAGGCGCCGCGTGTCCCGCTGCGGAGTTAATGCGACGGGGCGAGTGGTTGGAGGAGCGACCGTTGCGCGTGCGCGAGCCGTTCGAGGAACGGATCACGGGCGCGTTGTCTTCACGCCGTGAGAGAGGGTTCTCTCGCTGCCCCCGGACGGGACGTGAGCTTGGCTGACAACGTGGCCGCTGCTCCTGCCCGCCTGCCACCGCCATTACTGCTGGCCCACTTTCGGCCGCATTGACCGTCGCGCCAGGCTGGTGCTGCTGGGTCGTGCGCTGGGTCGCCTCGAGTCGCGGTATTGGTTCTGCAGTCGAGGAGACGCGGTAGTGGCGCAAGTGGCGGTGCAGTTGCATGCACGAAGCATTCGGCGCGCCGGTTGCATGACGCGTGGGCCTGGGCCTCCATGCCGGGCGTGTCGGGAGTCAGAGAAGTGCGCCCACTTGGCGCGGTTGCATGCCGCCTACATGGCTGCCCACCCTTTCGCCTGCTGGTCTGGGCAAAAGTGGAGGGTCGCTTGTAACCGCTGGGCGGTTGTACGCACCGCGCGCGGCGGTTTGGCTTCTTCTGCTCTGAGCCGGCTTGCATGACGTGTGGGACCCAGCCCCCGCGCCGCTGGGGAGGACCTTGGAGTGTGTTGGAGAAGACTCAGCCCGTGATGGCTGGGGACGCAAGTAGGGAGAGCCGCCTTTAAAAGGAGGGCGATCAACTTGGAAGGCGACCATGTCTTCGCGCTCCCTTATGCATCGCGTCTTTCCGCCTTCCAAGCCTCCGGATGGGGGATATCCGCCGTCTTTCTGCCTCGTCGTTGGAGGAAACACAACTCCGCGGGAGTTGGTACCTTTCAGCCATCGTTCGGCTTCAAGGATTTTCATCAGCCAGCCCGGCTGCTCCCCCTCGCCGGGGGTCACCCAAGACGGTGACCACCAGCCCCTGGATGGGGAGGAGCAAGCTGGGCTGTGATCTTTGCCCCGCCCCCAGCTGGTCTTCATTATCCCCGCTGGGGCGGGGCCCAGGCCGAGCCGGTGCTCTGCCCCCCGCGCGGGTCGGCCGACCGCCTCCTCTTCCCGCTTCTAGTGGTGGAGACCATCCTCCAGTTCTGCGGAGGAGACGTCCTCCAGCCATGCTGGGGGAGGCAGGCTGTTGCTGTCCAGCTAGGATGCAACATTCCGTCCTCTTCCTCGCTTGCGTGGCGAGGACAGGAGTGAGGACCTGCCGATGCGCTTTGGGGCGACCCGCGTTTGCTGGTGATTCGCCCAGAGCTTGTCGCTCCACGGGCTTCCCCGGCGTGGAGGTTGTCCATACCCGCGGGGACAGAACCGGAGTTCCGTTTGTAATGGCACTTTGAATGCCAGTGTTTTTGTTCATTGTGGCTGTCGGGGCCTGAACATGTAGGTAGTTTCGGCACGGAGCCGTGTTTTTTCCTCCTTTTCGAGCACTAAGACTCGCCTGTTGGTTGTCTGAACCGCTTCACCAAGCGTGAGTCGCCCCGTGTACAGGTGACGAGTGAGGTATCCGTATCCCGGAGGTGTAGGAGTCCCTCGGCTCGGTCGGCCTTGTTGTCCGAGGCTTCTCTAGCTTAATTAAAGGAACCCCTCGGCCGCTCTTCGATGAGCCGAGGCCAGGGGTAGCGGCGTCAACATGAACAGAGGCAGAGTTGGCTCGAAAAGAAAACCTGGTTGGCCGGAGCCTGGCCGGGTCGTCCGTTAGCGGGATCGACGCCGGAGTTGACCAGCCGAGCCGCCTGCTCGGGCCGGATTGACGTCCTTGGAGGGCAACTGGCCGAGGCCCCAGGGTGATCGGCCGAGCCGCCTGCTCGGGCCGGATTCCCGGAGAAGACCCTGGCAGCGATGGCCCGGGCGTGGCGATGACATCGTCCTTTTGGGTGGAGATCCTCGGACCGCGTCGCCGTCCGAGGCCAGGTCGGCCCTCGCCGAAGGCATCATCGATGCCGAGGGTGCTGCTGCTCCCTCCAGCCGTCAAGATCCGAGCCTGCAGGATCGGATTGTCTTGTAGCGTGTGTTTCCTGCGGCCGCCGAGGCCTAAACACATCCTCGCCGTGTTGTAAAGCTGCGTCTCTTTTCCTCTTGTTTCGAGTATCTGGACTTTTTTGTCGGTAACAGAAATGTTTGTGCGAGCGAGAGTTGCTTCTCGCGGAAGGTGATGAGTGAGGTATCCGTATCCCGGAGGCGTAGGAGTCCCTCGGCTCGGTCGGCCTTGCCGCTTACGCGCACTCTTACCCGTCCATGGGGCTCTATCACCGACGCAGTCGAGAAGGCTCGAAGGATCGCTTCGGCAGAAGAGCTTTCGAACGTGAAGACTTGTTCGGTCCGCAGAATCACTTATCCGAACGTGAGTTACTTATCGCAGAAGGTGATGAGTGAGGTATCCGTATCCCGGAGGCGTAGGAGTCCCTCGGCTCGGTCAGCCTTGGCTGCTTACGTGCACTCCGTCGTTTTCAGGATCCACTTTCGAAGTAGCCAAAAAGCGCGAAAGACATTCTGGCAGAAAAGATCTTTTTTCGAGGAAAATTTCGACGCAGAGGGGGTTCCCCCCCTTTTAGCCCCCGAGGGAGGGTCGGGCTTTGCCGAGGCGAGGCCGACCCTTCCTTGATGACTAAACTTTGCGTGGGTGTGAGGTATATGATCAACTTGAAAACATCTTAAGGGTAGAAGCGACGTAGCTGTTGGATGTTCCAGGCGTTGCCGTAGACCTCGCCTTGACTGTTGGCCAGCTTGTACGTTCCCGTCTTCAGAACCTTGGCGATGACGAATGGCCCCTCCCAGGGAGGCGTGAGCTTGTGCCGCCCTCGGGCGTCTTGTCGCAGCTGAAGCACCAGGTCGCCCACCTGGAGGTCTCGGGACCAGACCCCTCGGGCGTGGTAGCGTCGCAGGGACTGCTGGTACCGCGCCGAGTGTAGCAAGGCCTTGTCCCGAGCCTCCTCCAGCTGGTCCAGCGAGTCTTCTCGGCTAACTTGGTTGCTTTGGTCGGTGTAGGCCCTCGTCCTCGAGGAACCATATTCTAAGTCTGTGGGTAAGATGGCTTCGGCCCCATAGACTAGAAAGAACGGTGAGAAGCCCGTGGCTCGGCTCGGCGTTGTCCTCAGACTCCAGACCACCGAGGGGAGTTCCTTCATCCACCGCTTGCCGAACTTGTTGAGGTCGTTGTAGATCCGAGGCTTGAGCCCTTGTAGAATCATGTCGTTGGCACGCTCCACCTGCCCATTCATCATGGGATGAGCCACGGCGGCCCAGTCCACCCGGATGTGGTGATCCTCGCAGAAGTCCAGGAACTTTCTGCCGGTGAACTGGGTGCCGTTGTCGGTGATGATGGAGTTCGGGACCCCGAAGCGATGGATGATGTTGGTGAAGAATGCCACCGCCTGCTCGGACCTGATGCTGTTCAGGGGTCGGACCTCGATCCACTTGGAGAATTTGTCGATGGCGACCAGCAGGTGCGTGTAGCCCCCGGGTGCCTTCTGCAAGGGGCCGACGAGATCCAGACCCCACACAGCAAAAGGCCAGGTGATGGGTATCGTCTGCAGAGCTTGAGCGGGCAGGTGGGTCTACCTCGCGTAGAATTGACACCCTTCGCAGGTGCGGACGATTCTGGTAGCGTCGGCCACCGCCGTTGGCCAGTAGAAGCCTTACCGGAAAGCATTCCCGACAAGGGCTCGAGGCGCTGCGTGATGGCTGCAAGCCCCCGAGCGTATCTCTCGCAGGAGTTCCTGACCTTCGGCGATGGAGATGCATCGCTGGAGTATGCCGGAGGGGCTCCGGTGGTAGCTCTCCTCGGTGGAGGTATTGCAGGTACGGGGTCTACCAGTTTTTATCAGGCGTGACCCCGCTTTGCTCCTCCTCGACACGCAGTGCCTCACCCTCGGGGGCCGAGGGTACCTCGGACTGAACCGAGGGCGCCTCGGGCTGAGCTGAGGGTGCCTCGGGACGAGCCGAGGTTGCCTCGGACTGAGCCGAGGGCGCCTCGGGTTGAGCCGAGGGTGCCTCGGACTGAGCCGAGGGTACCTCGGGCTCGGACGTGTCGTCGATCTTGACGGAGGGTTGATGCAGATCCCAGGAGAAGACGTCCGGGGGAACCGTCGTTCGCCCCGAGGCTATTTTAGCCAGCTCGTCCGCAGTCTTGTTGTAGCGCCGAGCGATGTGGTTGAGCTCGAGCCCGTAGAACTTGTCTTCGAGGCACTGAACCTCATCGCAGTAGGCCTCCATCTTCGGGTCGCAGCAATGGGAGTTCTTCATGACTTGGTCGATGATGAGCTGCGAGTCACCGCGAGCATCGAGGCGTCGGACCCCTAGCTCGATGGCGATCCGCAACCCGTTGACCAGAGCCTCATACTCGGCCACATTGTTGGACGCCGGGAAGTGGAGGCGTAGCACGTAGCATAGATGCTTTTCGAGGGGTGAGATGAAGAGTAGGCCTGCGCCGGCTCCTGTCTTCATCAGCGACCCGTCGAAGAACATGGTCCAGAGCTCCGGTTGGATCGGAGCCGTCGGTAGCTGGGTGTCGACCCATTCAGCCACGAAGTCCGCCAAGACCTGGGACTTGATGGCCTTCCGGGGAGCGAACGAGATTGTCTCGCCCATGATTTCCACCACCCACTTTGCAATCCTACCCGAGGCCTCTCGGCACTGGATGATCTCTCCTAGGGGGAAGGATGACACCACAGTTACCGGATGAGACTCGAAGTAGTGTCGCAGCTTCCGCCGCGTTAGGATCACCGCATACAGCAGCTTCTGAACTTGTGGGTAGCGGATCTTGGTTTCGGACAGTACCTCGCTGACGAAGTAGACTGGCCTCTGAATGGGCAATGCGTGCCCCTCTTCTTGCCTCTCGACCACAATCGCGGCGCTGACCACCTGAGTGGTCGCGGCGACATAGACCAGGAGGGCTTCTCCGGCAGCTGGGGGCACCAAGATAGGCGCCTTTGTGAGGAGCGCCTTCAGGTTCCTGAGGGCTTCCTCGGCTTCAGGGGTCCAAGTGAAGCACTCGGCCTTCCTCAAGAGGCGGTACAGAGGTAGACCTCTTTCGCCGAGGCGTGAGATGAAGCGGCTCAGAGCCGCGAGACATCCCATGACTCTCTGTATGCCTTTCAAGTCCTTGATGGGCCCCATGCTGGTGATGGCTGCGATCTTCTCCGGGTTGGCTTTGATGCCCCGCTCGGAGACGATGAACCCCAAGAGCATGCCTCGGGGCACCCCAAAGACACACTTTTCGGGATTGAGCTTGACGCCTTTCGCCTTGGGACATCGGAATGTCACTTCAAGGTCGGAAAGGAGGTCGGAGGCTTTCCTTGTCTTGACTACGATGTCATCGACGTAGGCCTCGACCGTGCGGCCGATGTGTTCGCCGAACACATGGTTCATGCACCGCTGGTACGTCGCGCCCGCATTCCTCAAGCCGAACGGCATGGTGACATAGCAGTACATGCCGAAGGGTGTGATGAAAGAAGTCGCGAGCTGGTCGGACTCTTTCATCCTGATTTGATGATACCCTAAGTAGGCATCGAGGAAAGACAGGGTTTCGCACCCAGCAGTGGAATCCACGATTTGATCGATGCGAGGCAGAGGGTAGGGAACATTCGGACATGCTTTGTTGAGACCAGTGTAGTCTACACACATCCGCCATTTCCCCCCTTTCTTTCTCACAAGCACAGGGTTAGCAAGCCATTCGGGATGGAATACCTCTTTGATGAACCCTGCCGCCATTAGCTTGTGGATCTCCTCGCCTATGGCTCTGCGCTTCTCCTCGTCGAATCGGCGCAGTGGCTGCTTGATGGGTCGGGCTCCGGCTCGGATGTCCAGCGAGTGCTCGGCGACATCCCTCGGTATGCCGGGCATGTCCGAGGGACTCCACGCGAAGACGTCGGCGTTCGCGCGGAGAAAGTCGACGAGCATTGCTTCCTATTTTGGATCGAGCCTGGAGCCGATCCGGATCTGCTTGGAGGCATCGCCGCTGGGGTCGAGGGGGACGGACTTAACCGTCTCCGCTGGCTCAAAGTTGCCGGCGTGACGCTTCACGTCTGGCACCTCCTTAGAGAGGCTTTCCAGGTCGGCGATGAGGGCCTCGGACTCAGCGAGGGCCTCAGCGTACTCCACGCACTCCATGTCGCATTCGAACGCGTGTTTGTACGTGGGGCCGACGGTGATGACCCCGTTGGGGCCCGGCATCTTGAGCTTCAGGTAGGTGTAGTTGGGGACGGCCATGAACTTCGCGTAGCATGGCCTCCCCAGTACCGCGTGGTAGGTTCCTCGGAACCCGACCACCTCGAACGTCAGGGTCTCCCTTCGGAAGTTGGAGGGTGTTCCGAAGCAGACGGGAAGGTCGAGTTGTCCGAGGGGCTGGACGCGCTTCCCGGGAATGATCCCATGGAAGGGCGCAGCGCCTGCCCGGACGGAGGACAGATCGACGCGCAGGAGTCTAAGGGTTTCGGCGTAGATGATGTTGAGGCTGCTGCCTCCGTCCATGAGGACCTTGGTGAGCCTGACGTCGCCGATGACGGGGTCGACGATGAGCGGGTATTTCCCCGGGCTCGGCACATGGTCGGGGTGATCGTCTCGGTCGAAGGTGATGGGCTTGTCGGACCAGTCTAGGTAGACTGGCGCCGCCACCTTCACCGAGCAGACCTCCCGGCGCTCTTGCTTGCGGTGCCGAGCCGAGGCATTCGCCGCTTGCCCACCATAGATCATGAAGCAGTCGCGGACCTCGAGGAACTCTCCTGCCTGGTGATCTTCCTTCTTGTCGTCGTCGCGGGCCTTGCCACCCTCCGCGGGTGGCCCGGCCCTGTGGAAGTGGCGCCGAAGCATGACGCACTCCTCAAGGGTGTGCATGACGGGCCCCTGGTGATAGGGGCACGGCTCCTTGAGCATCTTGTCGAAGAGGTTGGCACCTCCGGTGGGCTTTCGAGGGTTCTTGTACTCGGCGGCGGCGACAAGGTCCGCGTCGGCGGCGTTGCGTTTCGCTTGCGACTTCTTCTTGCCCTTCTTCTTGGCGCCACGCTGAGTTGACGCCTCGGGAGCATCTTCCGATGGGCGGCCCTGGGGCTGCTTGTCCTTCCGGAAGATAGCCTCGACCGCCTCCTGGCCGGAGGCGAACTTGGTGGCGATGTCCATCAGCTCGCTCGCCCTGGTGGGGGTCTTGCGACCCAGCTTGCTCACCAGGTCACGGCAGGTGGTGCCAGCGAGGAACGCACCGATGACATCCGAGTCGGTGATGTTGGGCAGCTCAGTGCGCTGCTTCGAGAATCGCCGGATGTAGTCTCGGAGAGACTCTCCCAGCTGCCGTCGGCAGCTTCGGAGGTCCCAGGAATTCTCGGGGCGCACGTAAGTGCCCTGGAAATTGCCGGCGAAAGCTTGGACTAGGTCGTCCCAGTTGGAGATCTGCCCCGGAGGCAGGTGCTCCAACTAGGCGCGATCGGTGTCGGAGAGGAACAGGGGGAGGTTGCGGATGATGAGGTTGTCATCGTCCGTTCCACCCAGTTGGCAGGCCAGACGGTAGTCCGCGAGCCACAGTTCCGGTCTCGTCTCCCTCGAGTACTTTGTGACAGTAGTCGGGGGTCGGAACCGGGTCGGGAACGGCGCCCGTCGGATGGCCCGGCTAAAGGCTTGCGGACCGGGTGGTTCGGGCGAGGGACTCCGATCCTCCCCGCTGCCGTAGCGCCCCCACGCCTGGGGCGGTAGCCTCGGCGCACCCTCTCGTCGAGGTGGGCCCGACGGTCGCGGTGATGGTGCTCGTTGCCGAGGCGACCCGGGGCCGCAGGCGCTGTGTTGCGCGTGCGTCCGGTGGTGACCGAGGCTTCCCGCATGAATCGGGAAGTCGCGGCATGAGGTTCCGAGGAATACCCCTGCCTTCGGGAGGCAGAACTCTCGGCCCATTGGACCGCGGTGCCTTCCAGGAGATTCTTGAGCTCTCCCTGGATTCGCCGTCCCTCGGTGGTTGATGGCTCCGGCATCTCGCGGAGAAGCATCGCTGCTGCAGCCAGGTTCCGGCCGACCCCACTAGATGCGGGTGGTGGCCTGACCCTGACGTCGTCGTTGATGCGGTGCTGGAAGCCCTGGGGTAGATGACGTATTTCCCCGACCGGGGGTTGGCCCGCCCATGCCTGCCCGACGTCCCGACGGATTGGCTCAAGCGCTCCTGCTCCCTCGTCGAGCCTGGCCTGCACCCCGCGGATTTGCTCGAGCTGCCCGCCTGAACGGGGACCACAGCTAGCTCCCGTGGGATGTCAACGCGAGGCACCGGCCTAGGGTGGTCACCGTCCTCCGGCATGCCGAGATGGTTGCCTTCGGAGGAACCCCCTAGATCGACGTGGAAGCATTCGCGACTTGGGCCGCAGTCCTCGTCGCCGAGGCTACGGCTACCGTCGGAACAGTCGAAAAGGCAGCAGTCGCATGCGGTCATGAAGTCCCGCACGACACTGGGGTTGCCAAGTCCAGAGAAATCGCAACAGATGCTGGGCTCGTCGTCTTCCTCGAACCCAGAGGGCCCGTGGGTCGAGACGTCCGTCAGCCGGTCCCAAGGTGACCGCGTACGAAACCCCAGAGGGTTTGGACTTGCCTCTACGAGAGCACCCGCCAAAGCGAAGCCGCTAGGCGGGTTGAGGCTGAATCCGAAAGACGTGGGATGGGAATCGGTCGGTACCTTTTGGTCGACGAGCGGCGATGAGGTCACGTCGGGGACTGACTGCACCGTCGTCTCAGGTACGAGGGTGACGTCCAGCAAGCTTTTCGCGAGCGTGCTGGCGTCATCCGCTTGCTCGGGTTTGGTGTGTCGCGGGGAGACGGCGCTCGCCTTTGTCTCAAACGTGAGGTCGACGCCCGGTGCGCCACCCGTTGGGGCGCTGGGGCCGTCGACTCGCTCGACAGCCGACGAGGTGCTGTCTCCTGCTTGGCCTTGGTTGCCCCGCCTCCTCCTCCGTCGGCGGGGGAGAGGACGGGGTGAGCTCGAAGGTTGTTCCTCCACCACGCGGGGAAAACGTCGCCGATTCCGCCGCCGGCGGGCGGGTTGTCGGCCACCACTGTCGTTGTCGCGTGGCGGTGGAAGGAGTATCATGTCATAGCTGCCGTCGAGGGACATGAACTCAAGACTCCCGAAACGGAGCATCGTCCCGGGTTGGAGAGGTTGCTGGAGACTACCCATCTGGAGCTTGACGAGAAGCTGTTCGTCAACACGCAGCAGGCCCCTACCTGGCGCGCCAACTGTCGGCGTTCCGAGACCGGGGGGTCCCTGAGCCGACGAGTGAATGTCGCCGCGTGCCCCAGCCTAGATGGGTCGAGCGCGAGGGCGAGCGCGAAGGGGGGAGAGCGAGGCGGCCGGAGACCGGCGTGAGAGAGGTGGGAATCCCGCGGCCTTCGTGTTCGTCCCGCGCCCAGGTCGGGTGCGCTTGCAGTAGGGGGTTACAAGCGTCCACGCGGGAGAGGGAGCGAGCGGCCTCCAGCGAGCGCCTGTTCTCGTCCTCGTCCCCGCGCGGCCCACCATCTCTAAGAGGGCCCTGGTCCTCCCTTTTATAGGCGCAAGGAGAGGATCCAGGTGTACAATGGGGGGTGTAGCAGAGTGCTACGTGTCTAGCGGAGGAGAGCTAGCGCCCTAGGTACATGTCGTTGTGGCAGCCGGAGAGATCTTGGCACCCAGCTGGTGTGATGTCGTGGCCGTCGGAGGAGCGATGGAGCTTGGCGGAGGGACAGCTGTCGGAGCGGTTGAGTCCTTGCTGACGTCCTCTTGCTTTCGTAAGGGGGCTGAGAGCCGCCGTCGTCACAGAGCATGCGGGGCGCCATCATTGCCTATCTGGTGGAGCGAGCCAGATGGGATGCCGGTCTTGTTCCCTGCGGCCCGAGTCAGCTCGGGGTAGGGTGATGATGGCGCCTCCTATTGACGTGGCTGGTCTGTGCCCTAGGTTGGGCGATGTGGAAGCTCCTCCGAAGCCGAGGTCGAGTCCGAGCCCCCGGGTCGGGCGAGGCGGAGATTGTCGGCTGGTGCCGGGGCGGAGTCCGAGCCCTGGGGTCGGGCGAAGCGGAGTTCGTCGTCTTCTTGGGCCGAGCCCAAGTCCGAGCCCTGGGTCGGGCGAGGCAGAGATCGTCGTCTTCTGGGGCCGAGCCCAAGTCCGAGCCCTAGGTCGGGTGAGGCGGAGATCGTTGTCTTCTGGGACTTAGCCCGAGTCCGAGCCCTGGGTCGGGCGGAGCGGAGTTCGCCGTCTTCTGGGACATAGCCCGAGTCTGAGCCCTGGATCAGGCGGAGAGGAGTTCGCCGTCTTCCGGGACTTAGCCCGAGTCCGAGCCCTGGGTCGGGCGGAGCGGAGTTCGCCGTCTTCTGGGACTTAGCCCGAGTCCGAGCCCTGGGTCGGGCAGAGTTCGCCGTCTTCCGGGACTTAGCCCGAGTCCGAGCCCTAGGTCGGGCGGAGTTCGTCGTCTTCTGGGACTTAGCCCGAGTCTGAGCCCTGGGGTCGGGCGAGGCGGTGCTTCCTATGGAGCCTTCGGCTGGGCCTGACTGCCTGTCAGTCTCACTCTGTCAAGTGGCACCGCAGTCGGAGTGGCGCAGGCGGCGCTGTCCATCTGTCAGGCCGGTCAGTGGAGCGGCGAAGTGACGGCGATCACTTCAGCTCTGCCGGCTGGGGGGCACGCGTCAGGATAAGGGTGTCAGGCCACCTTTGCATTAAATGCTCCTGCGACTTGGTCGGTCGGTGCGGCGATTTGGTCAGGGTTGCTTCTTAGCGAAGGCAGGGCCTCGGGCGAGCCGGGAATATGTTCGCCGCTGAAGGGGGGCCTCGGGCGAGACGGAAATCCTCCGGGGTCGGCTGCCCTTGTCCGAGGCTAGGCTCGGGCGAGGCGTGATCGTGTCCCTCGAATGGACTGATCCATGACTTAATCGCACCCATCAGGCCTTTGCAGCTTTGTGCTGATGGGGGTTACCAGCTGAGAATTAGGAGCCTTGAGGGTACCCCTAATTTTGGTCCCTGACAAAGATCAAGTGAAGGTTATGAACGTATGCGTAGATCTTGTGCCATATTGGATTAGATTATGAGCATATGTATCTTAATTCTACATTGTTGGTCGAGGTACTTTGCCATCCTCAGCAAACTGGTAACAGCCTGACCACAGTTCAAGTCGTGTCTCAATCGCCTCACATGTGATTTTCTAACATGTGTGATTAAGTCGATCCATGTTTAGTGCTTGAAAAAGTGGATTGATCGCGAAGTCAACATCTATAGATCCCTTTGCTGGTGATTTTTCGAGTCTCTATCATTTTTCTTGGACTTGGATTCTTTGGCTAACACGAGTGAACTGTGATGTTGTTCAACATCCACACTCGTCTTATGTGCTATGAATTTCTAATGACCACTTGTTGGTAAACCTCTTTTTGTGTGTTTTACCCAAGAGGTTGCATCTAATTCTGTTTGGATAAAGTCGCATATCTATCGCTCGCTCAACAGACTCAAATAGTATAGTGTTATCAGAAAGAGCAAACTACACACATGGAAACTTATGTGTTCTTCTGGCAGATATCGTCTCTATTGACATCCCTAATTGGCCTAAAGTGATACATACTATATCCACAAGAGCAACAACATTTGAGATCCTTGATCCCGCCTAGAATGGTCTTATGCTACCGCTAATATGGACAGGAGTTACATGCTTCTCTACTCTTAAAAGTCTTTCGCTCCGAATCTCAGGACGAGATTCTTTTAAGGGAGAGGGTTGTAACACCCCAGTTTTTTATCTTCCATTAAACAACGACTATGGATTTAATCACGGGATATCAGTAAATAAAATGGGCACTAAATTTTAATCATCTTTGGTTATCACGATTTTGATATCGTATCTTGTCGGCGTTCCGAGACCGGGGGGTCCCCGAGCCGACGAGTGAGTGTGCCGCGTGCCCCAGCCCAGATGGGTCGAGCGCGTGGGCGAGCGCGAAGGGGGGAGAGAGAGCGAGAGCGAGGTGGCCGGAGCCGGGTCGTGAGGGAGTCGGAGATTCCCGCGGCCTTCGTGTTCGTCCCGCGCCCAGGTCGGGTGCGCTTGCAGTAGGGGGTTACAAGCGTCCGCGCGGGTGAGGGGAGCGAGCGGCCCCGAGAGAGCGCCTGCCCCTGCCCTTCGTTCCCGCGAGGCCAACCTCCTCTAAGAAGGCCCTGGTCCTTCCTTTTATAGGCGTAAGGAGAGGATCCAGGTGTACAAATGGGGGTGTAGCAAGGTGCTACGTGTCTTGCGGGGGAGAGCTAGTACCCTAAGTACATGCCAAGGTGGCAGCCGGAGAGATCTTGGCACCCGGCTAGTGTGGCGTCGTGGCTGTCGGAGAAGCAATGGAGCTTGACGGAGGGACAACTGTCGGAGTGGTTGGGCCCTTGCTGACGTCCCCCTGCTTTCGTAAGAGAGCTGAGAGCCGCCGTCGTCATGGGTCCAGCGGGGTGCCATCATTGCCTATCTGGCGGAGCTAGCCAGATGGGACGTCGGTCCTGTTTCCTGCGGCCCAAGTCGGCTCGGGGTAGGGTGATGATGGCGCTTCCTGTCGACGTGGCGGACTTGTGCCCTAGGTCGGGCGACGTGGAGGCTCCTCCGAGGCCGAGGTCGAGTCTGTCCTGCATGGCCAAGGCCGAACCTGAGCTCCCGGGTCGGGCGAGGCGGAGGCCGTTCGGCAGAGGTCGGGGTGGAGTCCGAGCCCTGGGTCGGGCGAAGCGAAGTCCATCGTCTTCCGGGGCCTTAGCCCGAGTCCGAGCCCTGGTTCGGGCGGAGTAGAGTTCGCCGTCTTCCAGGGCCTTAGCCCGAGTCCGAGCCCTGGGTCGGGCGGAGCGGAGTTCGCCGTCTTCCGGGGCCTTAGCCCGAGTCCGAGCCCTGGGTCGGGCGGAGCGGAGTTCGCCGTCTTCCGGGGCCTTAGCCCGAGTCCGAGCCCTGGGTCGGGCGGAGCTTCCTCTGGCGCTTTTGGCCAAGCCTGGCCGCCCGTCAGTCTTACTCTTTGCGTTAAAGGCCCCAGTGACTTGGTCGGTCGGCGCGGTGATTTAGCCAGGGTTACTTCTTATCGAAGGCAAGGCCTCGGGCGAGCCGGAGATGCGTCTGCCGTGAAAGAGGAGGCCTCGGGCGAGACGGGAACATCTTAGGGTCGGCTGCCCTTGCCCGAGGCTAGGCTCGGGCGTGGCGTGATCGAGTCGCTCGTATGGACTGATCCCTGACTTAATCAAACCCATCAGGCCTCTGCAGCTTTATGCTGATGGGGGTTACCAGCTGAGAATTAGGCGTCTTGAGGGTACCCCTAATTATGGTCCCCGACAGTAGCCCCCGAGCCTCGAAGGGAGTGTTAACACTCGCTTGGAGGCTTTTGTCGCACTTTTTTGCAAGGGGACCAGCTTTTCTCGGTTGTACTTTGTTCCGGTGGGTGCGCGCGAGCGCACCCGCCGGGTGTAGCCCCCGAGGCCTCGGAGGAGTGGTTTCACTCCTTCGAGGTCTTAATGCCTTGCGTAATGCTTCGGCTGGTCTGGCGGTTCCCTCATGCGAACAGGCCGTAGCCCAGGTGCACTGTCGGGGCCCAAGTTCTCGGGCTGGTATGTTGACGCTGTCAACGGTTCGGCCGGAGCCGGGTTTGCGAGAGCAGCCCCCGAGCCTCCGCACAGAGCGAGAGGACGATCAGGGACAGACTCGGCTTTTTTACATACGCCCCTACGTCGCCTTTCCGCAAGGAGGAGGGGGGGAGTGCGCCATGTTACCCTCGATGGGCACCGAACATGGTGTCTCCGGTGAGCTGCAATCGGGTAATCCGAGTGGACGTCCGTGCCCCGTTCGTTGGGGGTCGGCTAGGGGCCCGGAGGCATGCCCAAAAGTACCTGCGGGTGATCTGCCGGACCCGGTCCCCTGGCGACGGGGTCCGAGGGCTCGTTGCCTCCCTCCGATGGGATTCCGTTACAGAGTCGTTCCCGCTGGTCTCGGAAATGTCCTAGGGTACCTCGGGAGCGCAGCCCGAGCCTTGGTTATGTATCGAACGTACCCCTGGTCATCCCTCGCTCGGTGTCTGAGGCGACTGTGAACCCTTCGGGGGGCCAGCCTTCGAACCCCTGATCAGTAATGGGCGCGGAGCCCGAGTAGCCTGAGGCGGTCGTGGAACCTTTCGGGGGGCCGACCTTCGAACCTCTGACCAGTAGTGGGTGTCGGGCCCACGCGATCTGAGGCGGCTGTTGAACCCTTCGGGGGGCCAGCCTTCGAACCCCTGATCAGTAAGGAGGCTCGGAGCCTAGTTCCTTCACGGGGAAGGATCCCTTTGGGGGTATCCCCCTTCCCGGTCCCTGTTGCAAGAGATAGAGAAAGAGGAAAAAGGGAAAAAGGATGCGAAATTGAACGTCGTGGCGTACCTCTTTTGGTGTGGTCGTTTTGGCGAAGGCGAAACGTCGCCAGCTGCTCCCGCCAGTAGCGCTGCCCGTCGAGCCGTGGAGTTAATGCGCCGGGGCGAGTAGTTGGCGAGGCTGCCGTTGCGCGTGCGCGAGCCGTTCGAGGAACGGGTCACGGGCGTGTCGTCTTCACACCGTGAGAGAGGGGGTTCTCTTGCTGCCTCCGGATGGGACGTGAGCCTGGCTGATGGCGTGATCGCTGCTCTTGCGCGCCTGCCACTGTCATTACTGCCGGCCCACTTTTGACCGCGTTTGACCGCTGCGTCAGGCTGGCGCAGCTGGGCCGCGCGTTGGGCCGCCTCGGGTCGCGGTATTGGTTCCGCAACCGAGGGGGTGCGGTGGTGGCGCAAGTGGCATAGTGGCTTACATGCAGCATCCGGCGCGCCGGTTGCGCGACGCGTGGGCTTGAGCCTCCGTGCTGGCCTGTCAGGAGTCGAAGAGGCGCGTCCACTTGGCGCGGTTGCATGCCGCCCGCATGGCTGCCCGCCCCCTTCGCCCGTTGGTCTGGGCAAAAGTGGAGGGTCACTTGTAACTGCTGGGTGGTTGCGTGCGCGCCGCGCGTGGCGGTTCGGCTTCCTCTGCTCGGAGCCAGTCTGCATGACAGGTGGGTCCCAGCCCCCGCGCCGCAGGGGAGGGCTTTGGAGGCATGTTGGAGAAGACTCAGCCCGTGACGGTTGGGGGCGCAAGCACGGAGAGTTGCCTTTAAAAGGAGGGCGACCCCTTTCGTGAGGCGACCATGTCTTCTTCCTCCCTTATGCATCGTGTCTTTCCGCCTTTCAAGCCCCCGGATGGGGGAAACCGCCGTCTCCGTGCCTCATCGTCGGAGGACACTACTCCGTGGGAGCGGGTACCTTTCAACCGTCGTTCGGCTTCAAGGATTTTCATCACACAGCCCGGCGGCTCCCCTCCGCTGGTGATCACCCAAGACGGTGGCCTCCAGCTCCCGGATGGGGAGAGGCGAACCGGGCTGTGGTCCCGGCCCCGCCCTCAATGTTGAGGGTGTTCGTCATCCTCGCCGGGGCGGGGAACGAGGCGAGCCGGGGCTCCACCTCCTACGCGGGTCGGCAGACCACCTCATTTTCCAGCTTCTGGTGGTGGCAATCGCCTTTTAGCCCCACGGCAGAGACATCCTCCAGCCATGCCGGGGAAGGAGAACTGTTGCTGCCCAGCTAGGATGCAACATTCCGTCTTCCTCCTCGCATTCGCGGCAAGGACGGCTGCGAGGATCTGCCGGGGTGCTTAGGGGCGTCCCGCGTTTGCTGGTGATTCACCCAGAGCTTGTCGCTCCTCGGGCTTCCCTGGCGGGGAGGTTGTCCGTACCCGCGGGGGCGGAACCGGAGTTCCGTTTGTAATGGCACTTCGAGTGCCGGGTTTTTTGTTCATTTTCGGCTTTCGGGGCCTGAACATGTATGTAATTACGGCACGGAGCCGTGTTTTTTCCTCATTTCCGAGCACTAAGACTCGTCTGCTGATTGTCTGAACCGCTTCACTAAGCATGAGTCGCCCCGTGTCAAGGTGACGAGTGAGGTATCCGTATCCCGGAGGCATAGGAGTCCCTCGGCTCGGTCGGCCCTATTGTCCGAGGCTCCTCTAGCTTAGTTAAAGAGACCCCCCGGCCGCTCTTCGACGAGCCGAGGCTGGGGGTAGCGATATCAGCATGAGCAGAGGCGGAGTTGGCTCGGAAATGAAACCTGGTTGGCCGGAGCCTAGCCGAGTTGTCCGTTGGCAGGATCGACGCCGGAGTTGGTCAGCCGAGGCTTCGGACCCGGCTCGTGCCCTCGGAAGGTGGTTGGCCGAGGCCCCGGAGGTGGCTGGCCGAGCCGCCTGCTCGGGCCGGATTCCCGGGGAAGCCCCTGACAACGATCGCCCGGGCGTGGTGATGACGCCGTCCTTTGGAGCGGAGGCCCTCGGACCGTGTCGTCGTCCGAGGCTAGTTCGGGCCTTGCCGAAGGTGCTGTCGATGCCGAGGGTGTCGCCGCCCCCTTCCAGCGCCAAGACCTGAGCCTGCAGGATCAGCTTGTCTTGTAGCGTGTGCTTTGTGCGGCCGTCGAGGCCAGAACACACACCCTTGCTGTGTTGTAAAGCTGCGTCCCTTTTCCTCTTGTGCCAAGCATCTGGACTTTTTTGTCGGTAACAGGGATGTTTGTGCGAGCGAAAGTTGCTTCTCGCGGAAGGTGACGAGTGAGGTATCCGTATCCCGGAGGCGTGGGAGTCCCTCGGCTCGGTCGGCCTTGCCGCTTACGCGCACTTTTACTCGTCCATGAGGCCCTATCACCGACTTAGTCGAGAAAACTCGAAGAATCGCTTCGACAGAAGAGCTTCCGAACGTAGAGACTTGTTCGATCCGCAGAGTCACCTTATCCGAACGCGAGTTACTTATCGCAGAAGGTGATGAGTGAGGTATCCGTATCCCGGAGGCGTAGGAGTCCCTCGGCTCGGTCAGCCTTGGCTGCTTACGTGTACCCTGTCGTTTCCATGACCCACTTTTTGAAGTAGTCAAAAAGCACGAAAGATATTCTGATAAAAGAGATTTTTTGTTCGAGGAAAATTTTGACGCAGAGGGGGTTTCCCCCCTTTTAGCCCCCGAGGGAGGGTCGGGCTTTGCCGAGGCGAGGCCGACCCTTCCTTGTTGACTAAACTTTGCGTGGGTGCGAGGTATATGAACAATTCGGAAACATCTCAAGGGTAGAAGCGACGTAGCTGTTGGATGTTCCAAGCGTTGCCGTAGACCTCGCCTTGACTGTTGGCCAGCTTGTACGTTCCGGGCTTCAGAACTTTGGCGATGACGAACGGCCCCTCCTAGGGGGGCGTGAGCTTGTGCCTCCCTCGGGTGTCTTGCCGCAGCCAAAGCACCAGATCGCCCACCTGGAGGTCTCGGGGTCGGACCCCTCGGGCGTGGTAGCGTTGCAGGGACTGCTGATACCGCGCCGAGTGTAGTAAAGCCCTGTCCCGAGCCTCATCCAGCTGGTCCAGCGAGTCTTCTTGGCTAGCTTGGTTGCTCTCTTCGTTGTAGGCCCTCGTCCTCGGGGAGCCGTATTCCAGGTCAGTGGGCAGGACGGCCTCGGCCCCGTAGACCAGGAAGAACGGCGTGAAACCTGTGGCTCGGCTTGGCGTCGTCCTCAGGCTCCAGACCACTGAGGGGAGTTCCTTCATCCATCGCTTGCCGAACTTGTTGAGATCATTGTAAATCCGGGGCTTGAGCCCTTGTAGAATCATGCCGTTGGCACGTTCCACTTGCCCATTCGACATGGGATGAGCTACGGCGGCCCAGTCTACCCGGATGTTGTGATCCTCGCAAAAATCCAAGAATTTTTTGCCGGTGAACTGGGTGCCGTTGTCGGTGATGATGGAGTTCGGGACCCCGAAGCGATGGATGATGTTGGTGAAGAACGCCACCGCCTGCTCGGATCTGATGCTGTTCAGGGGTCGGACCTCGATCCACTTGGAGAATTTGTCGACGGCGACCAGCAGGTGCGTGTAGCCCCCGGGCGCCTTCTGCAGAGGGCCGACGAGGTCCAGACCCCACACAGTGAAGGGCCAGGTGATGGGTATCGTCTGCAGAGCCTGAGCGGGCAGGTGGGTCTGCTTCGCATAGAATTGGCACCCTTCGCAGGCGCGGACAATTCTAGTGGCGTCAGCCACCGCCGTCGGCCAGTAGAAGCCTTGGCGGAAGGCGTTCCCGACGAGGGTTCGAGGTGCTGCATGATGGCCGCAAGCCCCCGAGTGTATTTCCTGCAGGAGTTCCTGAACCTCGGCGATGGAGATGCATCGCTGGAGGATGCCCGAGGGGCTACGGTAGTAGAGCTCCTTCTCGTCGCCCAGCAAGACGAACGACTTGGCGCGTCGCGCTACCCGCCGAGCCTTGGCTCGGCCGAGGGGCAGCTCTCCTTGGCGGAGATATTGCAGGTACGGGGTCTGCCAATCTTGATCTGGCATGACCCCGCTCTGCTCCTCCTCGATGTGCAGTGCTTCGCCCTCGGGGGCCGAGGGTTCCTCGGGCTGAGCCGAGGATGGCTCGGGCTGGGCCGAGGCTGCCTCGGACGGGGCCGAGGGCACCTCGGGCTCGGGCGTGCCGCCTATCTTGACGGAGGGTTGGTGCAGATCCCGGGAGAAGACGTCCGGGGGAACCGTCGTTCGCCCCGAGGCTATCTTCGCCAGCTCGTCCGCAGTCTCGTTGTAGCGTCGGGCGATGTGGTTAAGCTCGAGCCCGTAGAACTTGTCTTCCAGGCGTCGAACCTCATCACAGTAGGCCTCCATCTTCGGGTCGCGGCAGTGGGAGTTCTTCATGACTTGGTCGATGACGAGCTGCGAGTCACCGCGTGCATCAAGGCGTCGGACCCCTAGCTCGAGGGCGATTCGCAATCCGTTGATCAGAGCCTCGTACTCAGCCACATTGTTGGACGCCGGGAAATGGAGGCGGAGCACGTAGCGCAGGTGTTTCCCGAGGGGCGAGACGAAGAGCAGGCCCGCGCCGGCTCCCGTCTTCATCAGCGACCCGTCGAAAAACATGGTCTAGAGCTCCGGTTGGATCGGCGCCGTCGGCAACTGGGTGTCGACCCATTCGGCTACGAAGTCCGCCAGTACCTGGGACTTGATGGCCTTCCGAGGGGCGAACGAGATTGCCTCGCCCATGATTTCCACCGCCCACTTCGCGATCCCTCCCGAGGCTTCCCGGCACTGGATGATCTCCCCCAGGGGGAAGGATGACACCACAGTCACCGGATGAGACTCGAAGTAATGTCGCAGCTTTTGCCTTGTCAGGATCACCGCATACAGCAGCTTCTGGACTTGTGGGTAGCGGATCTTGGTCTCGGACAGCACCTCGCTGACAAAGTAAACTGGCCTCTGAATGGGCAAAGCATGCCCCTCTTCCTGCCTTTCGACCACGATCGCGGCGCTGACCACCTGAGTGGTAGCGGCGACGTAGACCAAGAGGGCTTCTCCATCAGCTGGGGGTACCAAGACGGGCGCTTGGGTGAGGAGTGCCTTCAGGTTCCCGAGGGCTTCCTCGGCCTCGAGAGTCCAAGTGAAGCACTCGGCCTTCCTTAAGAGATGGTACAGGGGCAGGCCTCTTTCGCCGAGGCGCGAGATGAAACGGCTCAAGGCCGCGAGGCATCCCATGACCCTCTGTACGCCTTTTAAGTCCTTGATGGGCCCCATGTTTGTGATGGCTGCGATCTTCTCCGGGTTGGCTTCGATGCCCCGCTCGGAGACGATGAATCCCAAGAGCATGCCTCGGGGCACCCCGAAGACGCACTTCTCGGGATTGAGCTTGACGCCCTTCGCCTTGAGACACCGGAATGTCAGTTCGAGGTCGGAGAGGAGGTCGGAGGCTTTCCTCGTCTTGACTACGATGTCATCGACGTAGGCCTCGACCGTGCGACCGATGTGTTCGCCGAACACATGGTTCATGCACCGCTGGTATGTTGCACCCGCGTTCCTCAGACCGAAAGGCATTGTGACATAACAGTACATGCCGAAGGGCGTGATGAAAGAAGTCGCGAGCTGGTCGGACTCTTTCATCTTGATTTGATGATACCCTGAGTAGGCATCGAGGAAAGACAGGGTTTCGCACCCTGCAGTGGAGTCCACGATTTGATCGATGCGAGGTAGAGGGTAGGGGACTTTCGGACATGCTTTGTTGAGACCAGTGTAGTCTACACACATCCGCCATTTCCCCCCTTTCTTCCTCACAAGTACAGGGTTGGCAAGCCATTCGGGATGGAATACCTCTTTGATGAACCCTGCTGCCATCAGCTTGTGGATCTCCTCGCCTATCACCCTGCGCCTTTCCTCGTCGAATCGGCGCAGAGGCTGTCTGACCGGTCGGGCTCCGGCCCGAATATCCAGCGAGTGCTCGGCGACATCCCTCGGTATGCCGGGCATGTCCAAGGGACTCCATGCAAAGACGTCGGCGTTTGCGCGGAGAAAGTCGACGAGCACTACTTCCTATTTGGGGTCGAGCCCGGAACCGATCCGAATCTGCTTGGAGGTGTCGCCACTGGGGTCGAGAGGGACGGCCTTAACCGTCTCCGCTGGCTCGAAGTTGCCGGCATGTCGCTTCACGTCCGGCACCTCTCGGGAGAGGCTTTCCAGGTCGGCAATGAGGGCCTCGGACTCGGCGAGGGCCTCGGCGTACTCCACGCACTCCACATCGCATTCGAATGCGTGTTTGTATGTGGGGCCGACGGTGATGACCCCGTTGGGGCCCGGCATCTTGAGCTTCAGGTAGGTGTAGTTGGGGATGGCCATGAACTTCGCGTAGCATGGCCTTCCCAACACTGCGTGGTAGGTTCCTCGGAACCCGACCACCTCGAACGTCAAAGTCTCCCTTCGGAAGTTGGAGGGTGTTCCGAAGCAGACAGGAAGGTCGAGCTGTCCGAGGGGCTGGACGCGCTTCCCGGGAACGATCCTGTGGAAGGGCGCAGCGCCTGCTCGGACGGATGACAGATCGACGCACAGGAGCCTGAGGGTCTCGGCGTAGATGATGTTGAGGCAGCTGCCCCCATCCATCAGGACCTTGGTGAGCCTGACGTCGCCGATGACAGGATCGACGACGAGCGGGTACTTCCCTGGGCTCGGCACGTGGTCGGGGTGGTCATCCTGGTCGAAGGTGATGAGCTTGTCGGACCAGTCTAGGTAGACTGGCGCCGCCACCTTCACCGAGCAGACCTCCCGACGCTCCTGCTTACGATGCCGAGCCGAGGCATTCGCCGCATGCCCCCCGTAGATCATGAAGCAGTCGCGGACCTCGGGGAACTCTCCTGCTTGGTGATCTTTCTTTTTGCCGTCGTCGCGGGCCTTGTCACCCTCTGCGGGTGGCCCGGCCCGGTGGAAGTGGCGCCGAAGCATGACGCACTCCTCGAGGGTGTGCTTGACGGGCCCCTGATGGTAGGGGCACGTCTCCTTTAGTGCCTTGTCGAAGAGGTTGGCGCCTCCGGGGGGCTTCCGAGGGTTCTTGTACTCGGCGGCGGCGACAAGGTCCGTGCTGGCGGCGTCGCGTTTCGCTTGCGACTTCCTCCTGCCTTTCTTCTTGGCGCCGGGCGGAGTAGACGCCTCGGGAGCATCTTCCGACGGGCGGCCCTGGGGCTGCTTGTCCTTTCGGAAGATGGCTTCGACCGCCTCCTGACCAGAGGCGAACTTGGTGGCGATGTCCATCAGCTCGCTTGCCCTGGTGGGGGTCTTGCGACCCAACTTGCTCACCAGGTTACGGCAGGTGGTGCCGGCAAGGAACGCGCCGATGACATCGGAGTCGGTGATGTTGGGCAGCTCGGTGCGCTGCTTTGAGAATCGCCGGATGTAGTCCCGAAGGGACTCTCCCGGCTGTTGCCGGCAGCTTCGGAGGTCCCAGGAATTCCCGGGGCGCACGTACGTGCCCTGGAAGTTGCCGGCGAAAGCCTGGACCAGATCCTCCCAGTTGGAAATCTGCCCCGGAGGCAGGTGCTCCAACCAAGCGCGAGCGGTGTCGGAGAGGAACAGGGGGAGGTTGCGGATGATGAGGTTGTCGTCGTCCGTCCCACCCAGTTGACAGGCCAGGCGGTAGTCCGCAAGCCACAATTCCGGTCTCGTTTCCCCCGAGTACTTTGTGATAGTAGTCGGGGGTCGGAATCAGGGCGGAAACGGCGCCCGCCGTATGGCCCGGCTGAAGACCTGCGGACTGGGTGGTTCGGGCGAGGGACTCCGATCCTCCCCGCTGTCGTAGCGTCCCCCACGCCTGGGGTGATAACCTCGGCACACCCTTTCGTCGAGGCGGGCCCGACGGTCGCGATGAGGGTGCTCGTCGCCGAGGTGGCCCGGGGCCGCAGGCGCGGTGTTGCGCGTGCGCCCGGTGAAGACCGAGGCTTCCCGCGTGAGTCGGGAAGTCGCGGCACGAGGTTCCGAGGGGTACCCCTGCCTTCGGGAGGCAGAGCTCTCGGCCCGCCGGGCCGCAGCGCCTTCCAGGAGATGCTTGAGCTCTCCCTGGATTCGCCGACCCTCGGTGGTCGATGACTCCGGCATCGCGCAGAGGAGCATTGCTGCGGTGGCCAGGTCCTGACCGGTTCCGCCGGATGCGGGTGGCGGTCTGTCCCTGGCATCGTTAGCGATGCGGTGCTGGAGACCTTGGGGCAAGTGACGTATTTCTCCGGCCTGGGGCTGGCTCGCCCATACCTGCCCGACGTTCCGGCGGATTGCCTCGAGCGCTCCTGCTCCCTCGTCGAGCCCGGCCTGCGCCCCGCGGACTTGCTCGAGCTGTGGGTCGTGTCCCCCCGCCGGAACGGGGACCACAGCTAGCTCCCGCGGGATGTCGGCGCGAGGCGCTGGCCTAGGGGATCACCATCCTCCGGCATGCCGAGACAGCTGCCTCCGGAGGGATCCTCTAGCTCGACGTGGAAACATTAGCGGCTCGGGCCGCAGTCCTTGTCGTCAAGGCTGCGGCTGCCATCGGAACAGTCGGAGAGGCAGTAGTTGCATGCGGTCATGAAGTCCTGCATGGCACTGGGGTTGCCAGATCCAGAGAAATCCCAGCAGATGCTGGGGTCGTCATCTTCCTCGGACCCAGAGGGTCCGTAGGTCGAGACACCCGTCAATCGGTCCCAAGGCGACCGCACACGAAACCCCAGAGAGGTTGCACTCGCCTCAACGTGAGCGCCCGCCAAAGCGAGGTCGCCAGGCGGGTTGAGGCCGAGTCGAAATGACGAAGGATGGGAATCAGCCCGTACCTTTTGGTCGACGAGGAGCGACGAAGTCACATCGGGGGCTGATCGTGCTGTCGTCCTGGGTGCGAGGGCGACGTCCTGCAGGCCCTCCGTGAGCGTGCTGGCGTCGTCCACTTGCTCGGGATCGGCGTGTCGCGGGGGGACGGCGCTCGCCTTCGCCTCAAACGCGTGGGTGATGCCCGACGCGTCCTCCGTTGGGGCGCTGGGGATGTCGATTCGCTCGACCGTCGACTGAGCGCAGCCTCCCGCTCGGCCTTGGTTGCCCCGCCTCCTCCTCCGATGGCGAGGGAGAGGACGGGGTGAGCTCGAAAGTTGTCCTTCCCCCACGTGGGAAAGGCGTCGACGATTCCGCCGCCGGCGAGCGGGCTGTCCGCCACCATTGTCGCTGTCGCGCGGCGGTGGAAGGAGTATCATGTCGTAGTTGCCGTCGAAAGACATGAACTCGAGACTCCCGAAACGGAGCACCGTCCCGGGTTGAAGAGGTTGTTGGAGACTGCCCATCTGGAGCTTGACGGGAAACTACTCGTCAACACGCAGCGTGCCCCTACCTGGCGCGCCAACTGTCGGCGTTCCGAGACCGGGGGGTCCCCGAGCCGACGAGTGAGTGTGCCGCGTGCCCCAGCCCAGATGGGTCGAGCGTGTGGGCGAGCGCGAAGGGGGGAGAGAGAGCGAGAGCGAGGTGGCCGGAGCCGGGTCGTGAGGGAGTCGGAGATTCCCGCGGCCTTCGTGTTCGTCCCGCGCCCAGGTCGGGTGCGCTTGCAGTAGGGGGTTACAAGCGTCCGCGCGGGTGAGGGGAGCGAGCGGCTCCGAGAGAGCGCCTGCCCCTGCCCTTCGTTCCCGCGAGGCCAACCTCCTCTAAGAAGGCCCTGGTCCTTCCTTTTATAGGCGTAAGGAGAGGATCCAGGTGTACAAATGGGGGTGTAGCAAGGTGCTACGTGTCTAGCGAGGGAGAGCTAGTACCCTAAGTACATGCCAAGGTGGCAGCCGGAGAGATCTTGGCACCCGGCTAGTGTGGCGTCGTGGCTGTCGGAGAAGCAATGGAGCTTGACGGAGGGACAGCTGTCGGAGTGGTTGGGCCCTTGCTGACGTCCCCCTGCTTTCGTAAGAGAGCTGAGAGCCGCCGTCGTCATGGGTCCAGCGGGGTGCCATCATTGCCTATCTGGCGGAGCTAGCCAGATGGGACGTCGGTCCTGTTTCCTGCGGCCCAAGTCGGCTCGGGGTAGGGTGATGATGGCGCTTCCTGTCGACGTGGCGGACTTGTGCCCTAGGTCGGGCGACGTGGAGGCTCCTCCGAGGCCGAGGTCGAGTCTGTCCTGCATGGCCGAGGCCGAACCTGAGCTCCCGGGTCGGGCGAGGCGGAGGCCGTTCGGCAGAGGTCGGGGTGGAGTCCGAGCCCTGGGTCGGGCGAAGCGAAGTCCATCGTCTTCCGGGGCCTTAGCCCGAGTCCGAGCCCTGGGTCGGGCGGAGTAGAGTTCGCCGTCTTCTGGGGCCTTAGCCTGAGTCCGAGCCCTGGGTCGGGCGGAGCGGAGTTCGCCGTCTTCCGGGGCCTTAGCCCGAGTCCGAGCCCTGGGTCGGGCGGAGCGGAGTTCGCTGTCTTCCGGGGCCTTAGCCCGAGTCCGAGCCCTGGGTCGGGCGGAGCTTCCTCTGGCGCTTTTGGCCAAGCCTGGCCGCCCGTCAGTCTTACTCTTTGCGTTAAAGGCCCCAGTGACTTGGTCGGTCGGCACGGTGATTTAGCCAGGGTTACTTCTTATCGAAGGCAAGGCCTCGGGCGAGCCGGAGATGCGTCTGCCGTGAAAGAGGAGGCCTCGGGCGAGACGGAAACATCTTAGGGTCGGCTGCCCTTGCCCGAGGCTAGGCTCGGGCGTGGCGTGATCGAGTCGCTCGTATGGACTGATCCCTGACTTAATCAAACCCATCAGGCCTCTGCAGCTTTATGCTGATGGGGGTTACCAGTTGAGAATTAGGCGTCTTGAGGGTACCCCTAATTATGGTCCCCGACATATCTATCTCCATGAATCTATACTACCCAAAAGTTTTCGTTAAATTCAGACTTTAGTTAATCTTCTGAATTATTGAGTCATGTGCCTAATTAAAATTAATCGAATGAGCGAAGACAGATTTAGAAGCCTAACTCGTCTTGTGGTTTTGTCCAAATAAATTTATTAGAATTCATCGGTTAAGCGAATATGAATTTGGAAATTTAGTTCAGCTCTTTGAGTTTATCCCAAACAAATTAAATAGAACTCGACAACTAAAGTTTTCGGTACAAAATAATTCAGTCTCCACTCGTCAACTGAGAAGTCGCGTCCAAGGAATTATAATTGAGATTCGATTCTCCACGTAAATTATCTGTGGCCGTGGAATCAAGTGTTGAGACTGCGAATGAAATTATTTGATTTCAAATCAAATCAAACACAGTCTAAAAATATTTCACGAAGCTCAAACTTTAGTAACCTTCAAAAATGTCGAGTCCGGTGCTATTTATATTGGTCGAATGCGTGAATGTGATTTAGGAAAGAAGTTGGTTTTATAAATTCGGACCATACTCAGAATCCAAGGAAAATAAGGCATAGGATTGTTAATTGGATTGCTCTCTAGTTGAATGTTTGGATAGCGGGCAAAATTCGTCTAAATATAATCGAAACGAAAGCTAATTAAAATTGATCGATTAAGGCAATTGAAGACATCACCTAATTATTTCGCTCTTGTTCGAGCGATCTCTACGAATTTGGTAGACACTAATAGGGGTAGGCCGTTTAAATAAACCAAACTCGAACTAACCAAAACAGGAACATTTATTAGCTGATTTGGTTTTCTATTCAAAATCTAAGAAAATAATACGTTAATCGATAGCGCTTTATATTGGCCCGTTTACTCCTCGTTTAAATCCAAATCACAGAACCCATATTTATCAGTATCTTTTGTTAAATAAAATAAATAAAAAATTAAAATGCGTAGTCTAGTGTGTATGTCGAACCAACTCTTTTAAATTATCACAAACCCTAGGACTTGGATGTTGGCGCATGTTTTGGTTGAAAATTGAAGAAAAATGAGAAATTTCTTCTCCCAAATATCTCCACCGCTCTTGTTTTCTTATCCTTTTATTGTGGACATTTCCAGCCTTATCCTTGACATATTTCTTCCAATTGGATAAGTCACAAATAATCCTTGATTTCTCCCGTATCCTTCCCTTCTACGTGGAAAACACTCGGCTTCTTAGCGACATTTTCCACACAACAGTTCAACGTGGTAGTCGTTCATGCATCTCTCTTTCCCTTTTCCTTATCCAGTTCAAGTCATCCAACTCTGTTTCTCATCTGCATACGCAAATTCATTCTCAGTCGCGTGCATGCATCTTCCTGGTTCACTGGTTGTGCTTGGCCCTGACCTCGGCAGTCACGGTGCTCGCCGCATTCGCTCTCCACCATGGGCACCTGATTCCGTCTCCTAGTGCCTAGGTATGCTCAGGTCCGGACGTCAACCGCGTCGATCTCTACCACCAGTGTCTGATCTCCCAGTGTTTTCATCCCCATGCACTCATTCCATGCTCGATCTGGCATGATGTTCCTGCCACCGGCTCATCGACTGTCGCTCATCATGGTGCTCGGCCGCGTCAAGCTGTGAATCCCCAGCCTCGGTCGCTGCCGTCTCGGACTTCTCTATCGTCCCAACGAGCTCGTCTCCCACTGTTTCTCACTGTTGCTGGTACTCGATTGCGCCTGTTCATATAGCTATGCCTCGATCCGTTCCTAGCGTGATAGTAGCAACCTCGCACAGATCATCCAGTGAAACGTGTCCACTCCAGCTCGCCGAACGCGTTCGTCGCTTGGCCCTGTTTCGTTAGGCTAGTCGAGCATGGTCGCTACCACGCGCGCTTGTCCCTGATGCACATCGCACAGTATTCGGATCTTGCCGATTGACTCCCACCATCCGCCGTGTTGTGTGCCGGCGTTCCCTCACGGCAGACCATGCCGTCGTCTAACCTTGTTTGCTTCGCTGATCCAGCACCATCGTCATCTACTAGCTCCATCACTGGCCGTTCCTAGTATTTTTCCCCAACACCAAGTCTCTCTGACCTCGCTGCTCGTCGGTGCAATTTGTGTGTGTGGATGAAGAAAGCGAGGCCCGTGTGCATCGCTCGTCAAGTGTTCGGTCGAAGACTTCAACCGGAGACTGTCGTCGTTCTTGCGAATAGTGAGTCGAGTTGATTATGGTGAGTTGATTCTCTACGTTTATTATTTGTTTTAATAAATGGATCAATAGTTATGTAGGTTACATTGATTCTCGTATTTTTAGCAAGAGCGATATGTATTGAATTAATCGCATCGTCTAGTATTCGTCAGTTCGTAGGTTATGTAATGGATATGTTTGGGATTTTTAACGGCTAGCCAACTGTTTTTCAATGTTATGACACTTTTAGTTATTAAGATATAGTCGATGCTCAGTTCTAGTAATCGTTATTTTCTATGTTCGGTAATCGATTAAATGTCTTAGATTGATGAGAATGTAAATTAGACAAAAGGAGTGTTTAGGTAGACGTGTAGGTCTGGTACGTTTGAATCAATTCTACGTTATCGACGTGAGGTATAACGATGATGCGTGGGATAGGTTTAGTGTTTCTAACGGCTAGCTGACGTGTTCTTCTCGAGTGTCCAATTCTATTGGTTTGAGGAAAGACTCGAACTAGAACCCACTATCGATGTCGTAGTTTCACGTGAAATTAGTATTAGTGGATTCGAGCTGAATTTAATATTGGCGCATATTTTTGTTATTCCTATTAGCTGAAATATTAGAATTAATAGTATCTATCCTTAAACTGAGTTAGGTGCCCTTAAATAATAAGCCTAAGTTTGGTCCGCCTTTTTGGTGTATTCTCTAGCTTAGGAATATATATAGGACTTGTGTTTCGTATTAGCGCTTCTTGTTCAAATCAGATTCGGTTAAGTTAAAATAGTGTGGATGTTGCACTTAGTAATATCCCAGCATCTAGTAATTGCTTTTAAATGTTATTATGTGCCTCGCCACTAGGTATTTAATTCACTATCGTGTAGCAATAATTAGGTTTGTGCTATTCCTATCTATATTAATTTATTCATGTGCATTATGCATATCATTTAGGTACGTTAAGTGACCACGTGAAGCGGAGGACTAGAACCAAGTCGACCACAAGATGCTGTAAAGCATGAGCCACTCGCGAGGTGATGCTGATGGACGAACCTGAAGATGGATAAACTGAATGAGTACCAAGGCAAAGGATGGTCGTCAAGTGATCGTCGTCTAACAAACACTCACGTAGTGTTTATTCGAGGCAAGCCCCGTTGCATGCAACCCTTTCCTTGTGTTTTTAAATGATTTTTACACACTTTAAGTCTAGCGAAATGTGCATTAGGTTTATAGGAGTTGCTTGAAAACCCTTTGATGCATTGGCTACCTTGAAATCCATTCCTTTTATAGATACTTCTGGTGAAGTATCAAATATGATTTACAAAATTGCTTAGCCCTACCTAGAGGTAAATCTTGTGGATAGAGTTTGTCCTTTGCACTAATGCCTAGCTCAGGGGTTATCCTAAGGAAGGATGGCTTCTGTCTGCAAGAATATTTTCATTGAGAGCATGGTGGGATCTTACTGCAAAGTTCCCTATAATGCTCTCTTCATCCTAAGGAACACAAACAATCCTAAGGATGGAAGTACTTAAATTGAGACTTGGGCTAGGAACAGGTGATGTTCTACCCAGGTTGATTAAGGATTATAGCGAATGTAGGCTTGATGATCGAGGACCTTTTAACTGGCCACATGCCTCGACATGGGTAAGCTTTGCCTCGGTCGGACCAATACCAGAAAGGCCACCACGCAATGGGAGTGGAGAGATGGCGAGAGTAGCGTGTACCCTCCGTGGCAACAGGTTGGACGGTGGTGTATCTGTGCTCTTGGTTGGTGTCAACCCATTCTGGTCTTGAGAAACCCAGTGGCGAGTTGACATATGCAAGGGTTAAGTGCTACGTATGTCGTGTGGTTGGAGATCCTCAGCTAGGTATTAATCGATTCGGATCGCCGTTACTTCTCGAATATGAAGACTTGGTCACTGACCTGCAATCTAAGTTATGGATGGAATCATAATGAGCAAAAATCATGTTGTATTGATTAATGTGATGATGAAATTAGACTTGATACAAACAAGGTCTATTAATACTTAATCTAGCATTAAAATGTTGAAAGTAAGGGCTCATCTTAGTAAGCTTTCTGCAAACTATTAATGTTGATTCTTGCTAAAAGCCTTTCCTTGATTCCCAAATCCAGCATATCCTTGAGAGTCTTTTTCCTTAGTCGGGTAAGAGTTGCGAAAGTATACTTCGTACTGAGGGTTTTCGAACCCATGTTGTTGCAGGTAATAGATTTGTGCTACTGTGGATGGTGCTAAGCGCCAGTGGGCACGACCTTCTTATAGGTTAAAGTAGCTCTTCTATACTTCTTATTAAGGATTGTCATTGAGCTACATATAATTCAAAAGTATAAATAATTTATAACATTTCAAAGTTTATTTCTTTGAATCACTTTGTAATCACTCCGATAAATATAATGTAAATTCATTGTAACTTGTAACTTTCTATAATAAAGAAATTCCACTGCAAAATGTTGGTGTGTGATTTGTGTTTACTTAATCTTGCGATCCTTGGGACACTCGGACGGATCCTATTAAGTTATCCGGTGCACATGCATAGCTGTCTGAGGTCTTTGAGACAAGGTCAAGTGCATGTGGGCCTAATAAGTTGGGAGGTTCTGCCACAATTCTAGTTGCAATAATTTTGAATTAATATTGTTTATCACTTGGTAACTCTATTTAGTCATGAAACATAGATTAAAATTATCTACTTAATTTATTCTATACTAAACATTAAATAACTTCGGAAAATCGTTACTCGATAACCGTAACTCCGAATTTAGTGATTCTCGAACCTACGATCTCGTTACGATGCATAGATTATTATCATGTATTTTGTACTCATGTTTGGTGTGATGTTAATTTCTCCTATATCATGTTTGTGTGTATTGCTTCGAGTAGACGAACAAGTGACTAAGGACCCAGGTGTTCAGCAGGTGGAAAGTGCTGAGCAGGAGCTCGTTGAAGGCAAGTTGTACCCTTGATCACTTCTATTTACCCAATAATGTTCCTTTTAATCATTATGATCTGCATAGGTTAATTTTGATGGGACCCAATAGATCGCCCCAGTTTGGCTATCTTTATACCTTGTTTACCACTAAACTTTTGGGTAGTACCTGCTATTACTTTATCTGGTTTTGGGTATTAAGATACACATTATTCATGCTCATGCTTTTATTATCAATTTGTTATTTACTATTCATGACAAGATCATTATGTTAATTGGAACATGGAGAACCACCCGGGAAAACAGTGCTACCACAAGGGTGGTATGGGATGCCCTTGGCTGACTAATTAGGAAAGCTAGTGGATGACTACCTTAACCGAACGGGGCAAGGGCAATAGAGGAGTGGTCAGTGTAGGGAGGTTCTCGGGTTGATTTTGCTGCGATGGCGGTCAGACGGGGGATTCCTGCATTGCGCTCCCTAGAAACTGTAGCGGGTTTTCTGAATCTAGTGGAACTTTGTAAAGGCCTCGTAGTGTTACCCTGCCTCGCTTCCTTAGTAGAGGTGTATGGGATTCATGACCCCTTGGCAGATGGGTAACACGACTTGTGGGTAAAGATGCGCAACCTCTGCAGAGTGTAAAACTGGTATATCAGTCGTGCTCACGGTCATGAGCATCTCAGACCCTCACATGAGTAACTTATGGAATTAAATTTAACTGGTCATTTGCATCGCATGGTGGTTTATTATTAATTTTGATCCATTATTACTCTGGTTTGGTATTTACTTACATTTAGTAACTACTAATAAAATATGACCAACTTCTTAAAAGCAATGCTCAGCTTTAACCATTATTTGTTGATCATCCTTACACTTCACATGAACTCTCACCTTTGGTGAGTTCATGCACATCATTCCCCACAACTTGTTGTAACACCCCGGGGTCCACAAACACCTCGGAATGCTACTGAACTACACATCTGACATCCATATATAAACTTTCGGCAGTATCTTCTTTGAAAGATTGCATAAACGAGGGGCAACAGTGTATAAACATATATCATGACAAAAAATATATTAAGCATTATTAATCTGCTAGTAAAGGAAAGTTAAACATAATGATATGAACTGAATTAACCAGTGCACACGACTAGAAAAAACAAACATCATTTGACATCGAGTTTCTAATTAAATCATGGCTGCAACTGGGCAGCATTATTATAATAGTGAAGGTGGATGTGCTGCTACTTCCCTCATTCCCAACATGAATCAAGTACCTGCATTGAGTAATGCAAGAGTGAGATGATACATCTCAGCAAGCAAATTTTCTTGATGAGATATTTAATCCAGAAATTGAATTAAACAACACTTTAAAGGAATCACAATTGAGATCAGAAATACTTGTGGATATAGAACTCAATAGTCCCAATATAACCAATACCATCTCATTTCCTCGAACAACCACAATAGGTTGTATAACCCTTCCGTGCGTCAACAATACCTACAGATATCACTTTAATGTATGCATAGAAATGCAATGTGTAGGTCCTCTGCCATCATACCTCTGAGAGTATAAAACCACATCATCTGTTAATATCACTTCAATGAATGCATATAAATTCAATGCATATGTCCTCTGCCTTCATACCTCTAAGGGTATGAAGCCGCATCGTGCCCCTCCTCGGGCAACGTACAATGCTAAGTTGTACCGGTACGGTCGGACCATAGGTCACGACCAAACTTCAGATGCAAATGAATCATGTAATGCATATGGCATGCTGCATTTATCAATATACTTCACTTCCTTCAGATACAAAGCAAACCTCAAATAATACTTCATCTGCCTTCAGATACAATACAAACCTCAAATAATACTTTATCTTCCTTTAGGGGAGTAAATTAATCTCATGGGTCATGCTCGAACCATAATCATCATCAATATATGATTGAGCATCAGTATAATACAAGCAAGTAAAGCATCACCATAGAGTTCAATTATGAAAGAATTCCATAATTCTGAATATTAGAGTGTAGGCGATAAAAAAACAAAAAGTCAAAACGGTAGCAACCACTGCTACATTCACTTGCCTTCATCGAAGAAGAAAGATGTACTAGGCATGATCCGGAGTTTAGCCACCTGCTAGCGGGCATAAAACTTAGTACAAATATTTCACAAACATTTGCCAACAATCAACAAATCGCTCCTACACTTGAAACCAAGACCCGGTGGAAAGACTCCCACCCTGAACCACATGCCAAACAGCAGCAGCGCTGTTTGTTAATTTTGTATCTTTAAAATTATAACAGTGGTGATATTAAACAAATACTCTTGGAGTGTCTACACAAAATACTCTACAACTTCGGTATTCAATGGATAATTAAATTCTGCCATCTATAAGTTCTAAAACATCTGATAAGATAAATGTCTGAATCTGTTTCAGACAACAGCATAGTTAACTTCAAAATTCAATATCTCCCAAACTACTCAACCAAAAATTATGAAATTCTGCTGGCTGTAAGAACTGTTATCCCTCTACAAATGTTTCCATAGTTGGAATAACCAATTCGGCTATTTACTATATGAAATCCACCAGTGAACAGACCCGCTCATTTTTGTCAGGCAAACAGGAACAACCACAGTAAAACAAACATAACTGGAGTTTCATAATTCATATGAATGCGCTCTTTAACAATCTGGAAAGCTTATGATGTTTTCTACAACTTCTTTGGCAATCCTAAAGTTTAATTCTGTTGATAAAATTGCCTAAATTTTAAGAGAACAGATTCTGCACAGAATTATGAGACTGAAAAACTGCTATAATCAAACTGCAATAACTTTCTGATTTGATGTCCGATTGAGGTGTTCTTCGCGGCCACGGATATATCTACAAATTATCTACGACTCAAAGATAGATTTTTTATTTTTTTGAGGCCACTAAGACCAAGGAAAACTAGTATGAACAGAAACTGTTGAATCTGCCATTCTGCAGAAACTAATTTCGAGATCAAAATCTAATCTCCCATCTAATCCAACCAAAAAAGGCTAATTGTAGGGCGTAAAACTCATCCAAAACAAGGGAAGCATTCATCAAGTGGAGAAAAGAGAGAGAGGAAAGGAAATCCAACCAATTCTTGGAGAGGAACAACGATGATGGGCGACGTTATGCCCTCATCTCCCCTCTCTTCTCTCCCTTTTTATTCCTCTCTTCTCTTGGGGCAAGACACAAAAGGGTTATGGCTGCTAGGGGTGGGAGGACGTGGATTCTAGGGTTAGGGAGGTATAAATAGAAGAAAACTTCCACAATCCTAATATCCAATGGCTCAGATCAACCGGCACTCGAAAAGACTCATCCGGACTCCAAACAAGGCAAACTAGTGAGTGATCGGAATCATCTTGATGAGATCTATACATCTACGGCCTCCGATCATCCATAGGACACACCATATTTGGATTATAAAAATGGTTTAATTTTTAGGGTGTTACATTCTACCCCCTTAAAAAGAATTCATCCTCGAATTCGACCACTCCAAGCAAAACATCCAAGGTACCCCAAATAGCACCACCATTCAAAACATGGGTCCATTATTAGTATTAATCAACACAAGAACTTCTACCTCAGACTAATGGTCTAAAGAAGCTACACAACCTGACAACAAGCATGAAACAACCTGCAATGAAGTTCAACACAAGTCATAGATGCAATCAACACTACGATTTCACAACATCGAATTTGGATGCAGCCATACATCAGCATCAATGTCTTAAAACGACACTCTTTTATGAAGGGGTAATATGCACTAAGCACAACCGTTACCAACTTCAACAATTTATTTTAATTCAATGGTAAAACATCCACACCAGATGAACGTATAAGAAGATCAAACACCTCACCTCACAACACCACAAAACAAGTAGTTCTATTGAAACAAAACTCCTAATCTTCCTAAACCCCGTTCTTGCCATCATGAAAAGATAATCATGTAATCTAACATTCTTTACACCTCACAAAAGGGAGAAAGTCTATAGAACTAATGGAGCAACAAAGCCGACAAGAAGCCCATAACATTCTATGCGGCACATTTCATCGAAGAAATGCCAAAAACACCACAAAGAGCATTGATAGCACAACAAAACACAATACTTGCTTAACCAATGTCGCTATACTTCATCCAACAACTCAACTAAGAAAAATATCCAAACTAGTAAGGTTAACCTACACATAATATAAGTCTTCATCTACTATAGTTCAGAAACTTACATTTCATTCTATCATACGATGCACTCAAAGTACCAGACATATGAGGTCAATAATAACCCCCGTAATCCTTCACATATTTGACAAACATCTCAAGTTGATGTAAAAACCACATCATTCAGGAATAGGTGACTAACCACACACAACTAACTCTAGGCTAGGCAATTACTTCATTCAAACCAATAGATAGGTGGTCCAACAATGGCTCCACCAGCATGCATCGGGGAGAGAACCATCTGATCCTCAACGTATTAATACATAATCAATGGATCAAGAAAAACAAAGATTTATTCTACAACTAGCATGACTAACATGCAACCACTTTAAACCACCTCTAGGCTTTGTGGCTACTAAAACACACAATAGAAGAGAGACATGTAAGCCATTCTGGCTATGTAAAGACTTCCCCAAAATTCATATAAAAGTACCAATATTCATTTCTTTCAGAATTGGTTTCTCGACATAAATAATCATTCTTTGCAAAGATAGTTGGAACTATCCACCAACCGCTCAACAACTTAAATTCAAATTGATGGTTACCTTGTAACCCAAAACACGCAATTCACACTCCTCTTAGGAACATCCTCAATCAAGCATATATAACAATATTATTGCAATAAAACTCAACCATGAAAAACATGATGAAAACAACATAGGCATACTTGTATATCACAAGCATAATAACAACTTCAATCTCACCAAAGACCAGCGATATCAATCCCATTAATAAAACAATATAAAGATTTAGAGATAAATCATATTCGGCATTAAGTCAGAAACAACTTACCACATCACCGTAAAGGAATAGGGAGGGGTGAAATTATTGTCATCTGCACTTCAAAGACACTAATATATATCAAAGATATTTGAACCCATACCCTTCCTATATGTGCAAGTGTGTCAAATTTATCTTCAAATTGCCAAGAATCTAAAGCCTATGCTTTGATACCAACTGTAACACCCGGGGTCCACAAACACCCCGGAATGCTACTGAACTACACGTCTGACATCCATATATAAAATTTCGGCAGCATCTCCTTTGAAAGATTGCATAAACGAGGGGCAACAGTGTATAAACATATATCATGACAAAAAACATATTAAGCATTATTAATCTGCTAGTAAAGGAAAGTTAAACATAACGACATGAACTGAATTAACTAGTGCACACGACTAGAAAAAAAACAAACATCATTTGACATCGAGTTTCTAATTAAATCATGGCTGCAACTGGGCAGCGTTATTATAATAGTGAAGGTGGACGTGCTCCTACTTCCCTCATTCCCTACATGAATCAAGGACCTGCATTGAGTAATGCAAGAGTGAGATGATACATCTCAACAAGCAAATTGTCTTGATGAGATATTTAAACCATAAATTGAATTAAACAACATTTTAAAGAAATCACAATTGAGATCAGAAATACTTGTAGATATAGAACTCAATATTCCTAATATAACCATTACCATCTCATTTCCTCGAACAACCACAATAGGTTGTATAACCCTTCCCTCCGTCAACAATACCTGCAGATATCACTTCAATGTATGCATAGGAATGCAATGTGTAGGTCTTCTACCCTCATACCTCTGAGAGTGTAAAACCACATCATCTGCTAATATCACTTCAATGAATGCATATAAATGCAATGCATATGTCCTCTGCCTTCATACCTCTAAGGGTATAAAGCCGCATCGTACCCCTCCGGTACGGTCAGACCATAGGTCATGACCAAACTTCAGATGCAAATGAATCATGTAATGCATATGGCATGCTGCATTTATCAATATACTTCACTTCCTTTAGATACAAAACAAATCTCAAATAATACTTCATCTGCCTTCAGATACAATACAAACCTCAAATAATACTTTATCTGCCTTTAAGGGTGTAAATTAATCTCATGGGTCATACTCGAACCATAATCATCATCAATATATGATTGAGCATCAGTATAATACAAGCAAGTAAAGCATCACCATAGAGTTCAATTATGAAAGAATTCCATAATTCTGAATATTAGAGTGTAGGCGATAAAAAACAACAAGTCAAAACGGTAGCAACCACTGCTACATTCACTTGCCTTCATCGAAGAAGAAAGATGTACTAGGCATGATCCGGAGTTTAGCCACCTGCTAGTGGGCATAAAACTTAGTTCAAATATTTCACAAACATTTGCCAACAATCAACAAATCGCTCCTACACTTGAAACCAAGACCCGGTGGAAAGACTCTCACCCTGAACCACATGCCAAACAGCAGCAGCGCTGTTTGTTAATTTTGTATCTTTAAAATTATAACAGTGGTGATATTAAACAAATACTCTAGAAGTGTCTACACAAAATACTCTACAACTTCGGCATTCAATGGATAATTAAATTCTGCCATCTATAAGTTCTAAAACATCTGATAAGATAAATGTCTGAATCTGTTTCAGACAGCAGCATAGTTAACTTCAAAATTTAATATCTCCCAAACTACTCAACCAAAAATTATGAAATTCTGCTGGAAGTAAGAACTTTTATCCCTCTACAAATGTCTCCATAGTTGGAACAGCCAATTCGGCTATTTACTATACGAAATCCACCAGTGAACAGACCCGCTCATTTTTGTCAGGCAAACAGGAATAGCCACAGTAAAACAAACACAACTAGAGTTTCATAATTCATATGAATGCGCTCTTTAACAATTTGGAAAGCTTATGAAATTGTCTACAACATCTTTCACAATCCTAAAGTTTAATTCTGTTGATAAAATTGCCTATATTTTAAGAGAACAGATTCTGCACAGAATTATGAGACTGAAAAACTGCTATAATCAAACTGCAATACCTTTCTAATCTGATGTCCGATTGAGGTGTTCTTCATGGCCACGGAAAGATCTACAAATTATATATGACTCATAGATAGACTTTTTATTTTTTGAGGCCACTAAGACCACAGAAAACTGGCATGAACAGAAACTATTGAATCTGCCATTCTGTAGAAACTAATTTCGAGATCAAAATCTAATCTCCCATCTAATACAACCAAAAAAGGCTAATTGTAGGGCCTAAAACTCATCCAAAACAAGGGAAAGCATTCATCAAGTGGAGAAAATAGAGAGAGAAAAGGAAATCCAACCAATTCTTGGAGAGGAACGACGATGATGGGCGACGATATGCCCTCATCTCCCCTCTCTTCTCTCCCTTTTTCTTCCTCTCTTCTCTTGGGGCAAGGCACAAAAGGGTTATGGCTGCTAGGGGTGGGAGGACGTGGATTCTAGAGTTAGGGAGGTATAAATAGAAGAAAACTTCCACAATCCTAATATCCAATGGCTCAGATCAACCGGCACTCGAAAAGACTCATCCGGACTCCAAACAAGGCAAACTAGTGATTGATCGGAATCATCTTGATGAGATCTATACATCTACGACCTTCGATCATCCATAGGACACACCATATTTGGATTATAAAAATGGTTTAATTTTTAGGGTGTTACACTTGTTGAGCTATGATCTTCTGTGAGCTCACACTTGCGATATATAAACCCCCCACAGGAGAAGAACAGGTGGTCCAAGAGGAGGCCTACAACGAAGAGTACGAGCTTATCAAGGTGGCATCTCCCAGTCACCTTGATGGTGCCAAGGAATAATATTTAGTTCGCTTTATTGTTATCATTTATTTTTGTAAGACTTCCGCTATGTAATAATAATACTTGTGACATTTATCTCTATACACTTTGTCATTATATGTGATGTTCTTCTTTGGCACACATATGAGACACACCCGACTTTATCCCTTAAATCCAGATGTGACATAAGTGGTATCAGAGGAAATGTTGACTGTAGGAGAAAACCTAGATTAAACTAGACAAAACCCTTACCTACTTACCTTTATTCTGATTCTTTCTATACTTTTCTTGATCCTGCCTCACCTTTGGTTGTTCTACTCTAACTATTCTTATCTTTTCTACTCTAGAAAGACAAGAAGGATTTCACACCTTGGAATCCTACAACTACAAACTCCCTAAAGAGATAGGAGACCTAAGACAAAAAATAATTTCTCTATCTAAAGTGTTTGGATGTTTGTTCTGATGATAAATGCTTGATTTCATTCTTTGATTGACTAAAATAGTATAACAAGGCATTCTAGCATGTACCACCGTAAGGTAATGTATTTTTAGTAGGTGAAACACTAATCTACTTAGATAATAAAAACCCCAAAAGGTCATGTCTCGTAATTACTCGTCTTATCTACAATTCTATCTTACCATGTGTTTCTAACCCAGATGGTCAATACCAGGAAGGGCGGCAGAATCAATCTACCTGCCAACCACCATAGCAGGAGGATTGTTAGACAACCACAACCAAAAATGAATCCTCTGAATCCTCCACCGGCTGGGACAGATCCAGTGGTTGCTGCTCAGATGCAGATGCTACAGTAGATGGCAAACACGATGAATGAAATGCAAGCTTAGATGAGGCAAGAACGCTAGGAGATGTGTTAAGAACAGCTGGAAATGCGTCAAGCGATGAGGCAGGAACGGTTGGAACGGCAGCAACAACCACTAGTACCTCCACCACCACCACTAGCCCCACCCCGGGATAAGCATTAGGAATTCATGAGCCACAAGCCACCTACATTCTCCAGCTCTCCAGATCCTTTACATGCTGATGATTGGCTGAAATCAGTAGAGAATATGCTTAATATTGCTCAATGCAATGATCGGGAGAAGGTGCTCTATGCTTCGAGTCATCTTACTGGCCCCACTGCTGATTGGTGCGACTCCTACATTGATGCCCATGCTGCTGCTGATACTATCACCTGGGCAGAATTTGCTACACAATTCAGAAACTACCATATTCCTGCTGGCCTGATGAAAATAAAGAAGAATGAATTCCTATCACTGAAGCAATGCAACATGTCAGTTAGTGAATATTGTGATAAATTTATTCAGCTATCGAGATATGCTCCAGATGAGGTCACTGATGATGAAAGGAAGCAGGAGCATTTCATGGAGGGACATATTGGGCCTCTTTAGTATCAGCTGGTTTCTCACACCTTCCCATCTTTCTAGAGACTTCTGGACAAGGCTATAGTTGTTGAACACAAACGTGTTCAGCCGGGCGAGATGAAGAGGAAGGCTATCACCCAGGGGCAGGGGAGCAGTAGCATCCGTCCTTGCTATGTTCCACCCGAGGGTACACCAGCTTGACCTGGAGGAGGGAAATGACCTACTCAGTATACACCACAAGCGACTCCACAGACTCCACATACTCGTCAGGCTGCCCCCACTGGCAGATCCACCATATATCTAGTAGATGGTAAGTTTGTGGGTAGGAACATCCGTGTGGTTAGAGAGTTCCTAGATGTCTTTCTAGAGGAGTTACCCGGGATGCCACCGGATAGAGAAGTTGAGTTTGTTATTGATCTCTTACCTGGAACCGCTCCTATTTCTAAAAGGCCATATAGGATGTCAGTGGAAGAATTAAAAGAACTTAAGAAGCAACTAATAGAGTTACATGAGGCAGGGTACATTCGTCTGAGTTCCTCACCTTGGGGAGCAACTGTTCTATTTGTACAGAAGAAGCATGGTTCACAAAGGATGTGTGTTGATTATAGATCACTTAATGATGTCACCATTAAGAACAAGTATCACTTACCTCGTATTGGAGATTTATTTGATCAAATGAGAGGTGCCAGGGTATTCTCTAAGATTGATCTCAGATCGGGTTATCATCAAATGAAGATTAGGCCTTCTGATATTTCCAAGACGACTTTCTCTACCCGATATGGTCTATATGAGTTCACCAGCATGTTGTTTGACTTGACTAATGCACAACCTACTTCATGAATCTGATGAACAAAGTGTTCATGAAGTATCTTGATAAGTTTGTCGCGGTATTCATCGACAACATAATGATTTATTCCAAGAATGATAGTGATCATGAGGAACATCTGCGATTGGGGCTACACAAGTTAAGGGATAACCAACTTTATGCCAAGTATAGCAAGTGTGAGTTCTGGCTTGACGAAGTACCATCCCTTGGACACATCATCTCTAATGGAGGAATATTAGTGGATCGTGCTAAAGTGAGAGAGATAGTGGGATGGAAGATACCAAGTTCGATTACTGAGATCCGAAGCTTCTTGGGACTCGCATGGTATTATCGATGATTTATTAAAGGACTCTCCAAGATAGCGAAGCCTATGACCTCACTATTAGAGAAGGGAAAGGAGTTTAAATGGTCTCGTGAATGTCAAGATAGTTTCAATCAACTGAAGTTAAGATTGATGTCACCCCCATTGTTGATTATGCCAGATCTACAGAAGGGATTTGACATATATTGTGATGCGTGCCACCAGGGCTTGGGATGTGTTCTTATGCAAGAAGGACATGTCATTTCCTATGCATCTCACCAGTTGCGGAAGCATAAGTTGAACTACCCCACTCATAACTTAGAACTGGCAACCGTAGTGCATGCTCTCAAGATTTGGAGGCATTATATAATGGGGACTAAGTGCCAAGTTTACACTCATCATAAGTGCTTAAAGTATATCTTCACCCAGAAAGATGTCAACCTTAGGCAACACCGTTGGTTGGAGCTCATCAAAATTATGACTTGGAGATTCATTATCATCCGGGCAAGGTGAATCTAGTTGTGGATGCCTTAAGTCGAAAGGAGCATGTTCATGCATCTATTGTTGCCCAGTTACCCGATGAGTTAGTAGAAGACTTTGAAAAGCTCAACCTATGAATAGTTGCTCACACATAAGGAGTTACCATAGAGGTGGAACCTACCTTAGAACAAGAAATATGAAAAGGTCAGATCGGTGATGTTAAAATTCAAGAGATCAAAGATCTAATGGCAGAAGGTAGAGGTCCAGACTTCACGGAAGATGAGCAGGGCACGATATGGTTCAAGGACAAGATTTGTGTCCCTAATATTGATAGTCATTGTGAAACCATATTGAAAGAAGCACATGACTCAACCTACTCCATTGATCCTGGTAGCACTAAGATGTATCAAGATCTGAAACAAAAGTATTTGCGGTATGGTCTGAAAAGGATGTTGCTTCACATGTGGCAGTGTGTGATGTTTGCCAGAGGGTAAAAGCTGAACGTCAGAGACCAGTTGGATTACTTCACCCACTGAAGGTACCTGAGTGGAAGTGGGAAGAAATTGATATGTACTTCATTCTTGGTCTACCCCACACTTCTGCAAGGTATGACTCTATTTGGGTGATTGTGGACAGACTAACAAAAGTGGCTCACTTCATTCCTGTGAGGACTAATTACATGGGGGCCAAGCTAGCAGAGTTGTATATGGCCTGAATAGTTTGTCTACACGGAGTGCCTAAGAAGATCGTGTCAGACCGGGGATCCTAGTTCACTTCTCGGTTTTGGCAGAAGCTGCACGAGTGCTTGGAAACGAAGTTGAATTTCAGCTCGGCCTACCATCCTCAAACTGATGGGCAGACCGAGAGGACCAACCAAGCACTAGAAGATATGTTAAGACCTTGTGCTCTTAAACATGGTGGCTGTTAGGATAAGAGTTTACCCTATGCGGAGTTCTCTTATGATAACAGATACCAGGCCAGTCTGAAGATGTCCCCGTTTGAAGCATTATATGGCAGAAAGTGCAGGACTCCTTTATATTGGGATCAAACTGGTGAGAGGAAGTTCTTTGGGCCAGAAATTATACAAGAAGTAGAAGAACAAGTACGTTTGATACGGGAGAACTTGAGAACTGCGCAGTCAAGGCAGAAAAGCTATGCAGACACCCGGAGAAGGTAGTCAGAGTTTAAGGAGGGTGATAACATGTATCTGAAGGTGTCACTGATCCAGGGTATGAGGAGGTTTAAAGTTAAAGGGAAGTTGTCCCCTCGCTTTATTGGACCCTTCGTGATCCTAAAGCGAGTGGGAGATGTTGCCTACCAACTGGAACTACCCGACCATCTTGCGGATGTACATGCTGTCTTCCATGTATCCTGTTAAAGAAGTGTCTCAGGGTACCCGAAGAATAACTACCTATGGAGGATCTTAGGGTGTGTTTGGTTACAATGACAGGACGGGACGGGATGATCCCTCAAATAAGGTTGTTTGGTTCAGAGTCAAGGGTTGGGATAGGACTATCCCAGTGTTGTCCCCAGTTATCTCTCAAAATTGGAGGGACGAGAGAGGACACCTGGGGACATCCCTGTCCTGGCTGTCCCGCAACCAAACGCGTTGTTAGTGTTCAAGATGATCTGATATAGTATCCTATCAAGATTCTTGAAACTTTGACTCGTGTCACGAGGAGTAAAGTGATCAAAATGTGCAAAGTGCAATGGAGTCATCATAAAGAATATGAAGCTACATGGGAGAGAGAAGAAGAGCTGTGAATAGAATTTCCCCATCTGTTCCCTAGTTCCTCCTAATCTCGAGGTCGAGATTATTTTTAAGGGGTAGGATTTGTAAACCCTAGAGTAGTGCACCCATGACTTGTGTCATTGGTAGGAATAAAGGAGTTTTATTTTGTGTAATGCCCAAAAAAAATGGGTAGAAGAAAAATAAAATAAATAAATAAATAAGTTTGTAATAAGAATTTAGAATTTTGTTTTACCTTTGGAAATTGTTAGGGCCTTTCTTTTATAATCAATGGAGAATATTTAAATAGTCATGTGACCAATAAATAAATAAAATTTATCTTGCATCTCATGCTGGAGTTTTATGTGCTTGAGCATTTCAAATTGTGTGTGTGCAAATTTCAAACCAGAATTTGGAATTAAGAATAAAAAAAAAGAGAGGAAGGAAATGTTCATGGAACCCTATTTCCCCGATAAATGAATAACAAAAGGAAATAATAAAAAAACAGTAAACAACAGGGATTATATTATTTTGGCACTTACAAATCTGAAATCCAAAGATGGGAATTTGAATTTGATTATCTCAAACCAAGCAGAAAATTTATAAAAGAAAAAGAAAAAAAAACAGAAAATATAACATGAAAGAAAAAAAAAAGAAAAGAACCCCAGCTGGGCTCCCTCTCACACTTTCGGCCCAACTTCATACAGCACACGCGTGGCCCATCTACCCTTTCCACTGCGCGCGCTCACTGCCTTGCGGGCCCGTCTCGTCAGCCGCTTCCACTGCCGCATCCTTGCTTCCTCTGTTCGTGGGACCCGCGTTGTCAGCTCGACCGTTCACCTCGGAACCGAGTCCGCGACGGAGAAGCGCAATCCCGCCATGGTCGTCGCCGGGAATCTCGGGGTCCTCCCTTCCCCGCCAACCGATTGTCCTCGACGCGGACTCCTTTCCCTGCGCTATAAATGTACCCGTCGATTCCCCCTTCTTCATGGTCCTCTACCGTGAGCGCAGCATTGGGAGGGATCGAGCCGAGCGCCGCCGCTACACCCTCTCCCCAATACCAGCTCTAGGTGTCGGGCAACTGGGCGGAAGGGTTCACTGGGAGGTGAAGATCGCGTGCGTGAAGGATTTGGTGCTCGGGAAGCCTTGGCGGCGCGGCGATTTCTCACCGTCGTGGAGCATCTGCTCGCGGCCGCAACTCTCCATGGCCAGGGCGCTTCACTGTGCGATTCTCGGTATGGACCCGTACACCGTGCTCGTCTCGTCCTTCTCTACGTGTAGCTCGGTCCAATTTGTATATGGCGCTCGGGAACGGCCGATTGCATCCTCGCCGGCGTGCTCCGCCGAGCGCGCGGGGCGGCGCCGCCGTGCGTTTGGTCGGGGGAAAGAAGACGTCTGTGAGCCATTGATTCGTGGATGGGCGGTCCCGATTAGTCTCTGCGTATCGGTTCGGGGGATTGGGATCTGGAGCGTTGATTTGGGATCGGGCGGGCCAGAACCGTCCCACCTCTTTAAAAGCCGCCACCGTTGGATTTGGATCCGATGGCCACGGGTTCGTACCGGTTCATCCGCGGCAGGTTCTAATCCTGGCCTCTGAATTTAGATCTGACGGCCAGCGGCGCTCCATACCCCTTCGGCCTGGCCTTTTTGCATATGAGCCCTTATAGAATACAGAAACCAACCCGCCGTCCACATTCATTATTCACTGAGTCTTAGAAAACTTCAGTTTAGGCCCCTGACTTTTCCAGGATTTGACGCGCAGTCCAGATAACAGAGAAATTAGATAAATAATATTAGAAATTGATTTTTGGTATAAAAATAAATCTTAAAACTTGTATAATTCATATTTAATTCATTTTAACTCCAAATTGAGTCATTCTAGTTGCAATAATTTTATTTTAATATTGTATATCAACTAGTAACACTGTTTAGCCATGAAACTTGAAGCAAAATTGTTCATTTGAATTAATCTATTCTAGGTGCTTAATAACTTCAGAAAATTCATAACTAAATAACTATAACTCCAAATTTAGTGATTCTTGTTCCTACGATCTCGTAGCAACGCGTAGATAATTATTATTCAGTTTGTACTTATGTTTGGTGTAATGTTAATTTTGCCTATACAATGTTTGTTTGTATTGCTACGACTAGAGCGAGGTCACGTGTCATCTGAAGAGCAAGTTGGTACCTGGAATCTCAAGGCCCAGGCAAGTTGTGCCCTTGATCACTTCTTTTTACCCACTCATGTTCTAATTAATCATAATGATCTGCATAGGTTAATTTTGATGGGACCCAATAGGTTACCCTAGTTTGACTATCTTTATACCTTGTTCACCACTGAATCTTTGGGTAGTACTTGCTATCGCTTTATGTGGTTTTGGGTATAGAGATACACATTACTATTCATGATTATACTTTTATTGTCAGTTGTTATTTACTGTTCATGTTAAGATCATTATGTTAATTGGAACATGGAGAACCACCCGGGAAAACAGTGCTACCACAAGGGAGGAATGGGACCCCTTGGCTGATTAATTAGGAAAGCTAGTGGAAGACTACCTTACCCGAAAGGGGCAAGGGCAGTAGGGGAGTGGTCAGTGTAGGGAGGCCCTCGGGAGGATTTTGCTGTGATGGCGGTCCTGCAAGGGATTCCTGCATTGGAACTTCCTATAAACTGTAGCGGGTTTTCGGAAGCTAGTGGAACTTTGTAAAGGCCTCGTAGTGGATCCCTAGCCATTCACCTCGGCAGTGTCTAAGGGCCTTGCAAACCCTGGCGACATGGGATACACGACTTGTGGGTAAAGATGCGCAACCTCTGCAGAGTGTAAAACTGGTATACTAGCCGTGCTCACGTTCATGAGCAGCTCGGACACTCACATGATTAATTTATGGAACTAAATTCAATTTGTCATATGCATTGCATCGCAGGTGATGTTGTTACTTTTGTTCTACTAATTAATTGGGTTGGTATTTATTTATACTTAGTAACTGCTAATAAAATTTTGACCAACTTTAAAAGCATTGCTCAGCTCTAACCATCTTCTTTGGTAAGCCTTACACTTCACGTGAGCTCCCACCTTTGGCGAGTTCATGCACATTATTCCCCACAACTTGTTGAGCAATGAACGTATGTGAGCTCACTCTTGCTGTCTCACACCCCCCCCCACAGGTCAAGATCAGGTACCGCAGGATGAGGCGCTTGGAGGATGCCGTGGTGTATTCGAGAGAGGTCTAGGCCGTCGTCTCCCAGTCAACTTTGGGTTGCTGGACCGTTGTCTCCTTATAATGTAATTATTTATTTTGTATAGAACTCCTGTTATATATAAAGATGCGACATTCGATCCTGTGCCATGATTCATCATATGTGTGAGACTTGGTCCCAGCACACCTGGTGATTATGTTCGCGCCCGGGTTTTGGACCCCTAAAATCCGGGTGTGACAGAAGTGGTATCAGAGGAATGTTGACTGTAGGAAGAAACCTAGATAGAACTGGACAACCATTGTCTACTTACCTTTGCTACTTTGATTCTTTTCTAAACTTATCTTAATCTTTTCTCATCTATTTCCGCTTTACTCTGATTATTCTTATCTTTTCTTTTCTAAAGACAAATGTGGATTTCACACTCTGAAATCCTGTGCCTAAAGTGACCTTTAGGAATAGGAGACCTACTCTTAGGAACAAAAACAAAACTATTTTGGTATCTATATGCTTGAGTGCTTGTTCTTATGATGCTTGTTTGATTTGGGATCTTTGATTGAGTGTGATGAGTTGTGGAGTAATATCCACAATTACATCTGCATATACGTATAGGCATAAATAGAATTCATAAGAAAACTAAGCCACTTAGATTATCCTCCATTAAAATGTATCTATCTCATAGAGATCCCTCTAATCTTAAAAGACTCTCCCATATCTTAATAGATTCATCGTATCTTATAAGATTCTCTCTTGTCTTACTAGATCCACCTCATCTTAAAAGATTCTTCTTACCTTAATAAATTCACCTTATCTTGAAGAGATTCTAACCTACCTACATCATATAATCCATCCTATCCCAAAAGATTCTAACATGTATCCTACCCTAGTAGATCTATCTAACCTAAACTAGTCTAACCTAGTCATATCCAACCTAATCTAGATTTTATCTAATCTATTATGATCTAATCTAGAGTAAGTTACTTAATGCTGGTACACAAGATAAGGCCATACTCCTAAATCACTTAAGCCTAATTTGGAGACTTATATCAACTTGGCCATACACAACAACTCGACCTATATAACAAGTTACATAACTTACCCAATCAATAGAGTCTTAATGGATTGCATAATCTATCAACCATCACCTGACATCCAACCAGATTTTGACCTACATCATGTAGTCTATCTCACCCATATATATCTAATCATGACAAAATTCTATCCTACCTTTGGATATTCACCTTATACGACTGGTTACCTCAATCTGAACATAAAACAAAGATTAAGCCCTACTAAAGAATCTTCAGATTATAACCAGCTACTAGCTTATTTATTCCGCTTATTGAATGATTTCCTTTGCAAAACTATTACCATATGCTTCTAACTTTCATGGTCAATACCAGGAAAGGAAAGATTATCACGCAACAGCAAACAGAAATGAATTCTCCAAATCCTCCACCTATTGAAACTGAACAAGTGGTTGCTGCCCAAAGACTGGTAATACAACAATTAACAGACCTGGTGACCGAGATGCAAAATCAGATAAGACAAGAACGCGAGGAAATACGTGAGGTCCGCCAAGAAATAAGGCAAGCGCGATTGGAGAGACAACAACAACAACAACCTCCACCACCACCACCAGCTCCACCAAGCTACATAAACATATATATAAATTATTTGTAAGATCTAGATGTGGCTTTGGTTAGTAGATGATATGATATTATTTTAGTGATAATAATAAGGTCTATTGACCCTATGTTTTGTTAAAGAATTATGCATCACACCAAGATTTCTTTGTTTGTGCATATGTTCCGAGAACAATATGAGTATACATCCCTTTTCTTACAAATCTCGGGGACGAGATTTCTGTTAAGGGGGGTAGGATTTGTAATGCCCAAAAAAAAATGGGTAGAAGAAAAATAAAATAAATAAATAAATAAGTTTGTAATAAGAATTTAGAATTTTGTTTTACCTTTGGAAATTGTTAGGGCCTTTCTTTTATAATCAATGGAGAATATTTAAATAGTCATGTGACCAATAAATAAATAAAATTTATCTTGCATCTCATGCTGGAGTTTTATGTGCTTGAGCATTTCAAATTGTTTGTGTGCAAATTTCAAACCAGAATTTGGAATTAAGAATAAAAAAAAGAGAGGAAGGAAATGTTCATGGAACCCTATTTCCCCGATAAATGAATAACAAAAGGAAATAATAAAAAAAAACAGTAAACAACAGGGATTATATTATTTTGGCACTTACAAATCTGAAATCCAAAGATGGGAATTTGAATTTGATTATCTCAAACCAAGCAGAAAATTTATAAAAGAAAAAGAAAAAAAACAGAAAATATAACATGAAAGAAAAAAGAAAAGAAAAGAACCCCAGCTGGGCTCCCTCTCACACTTTCAGCCCAACTTCATACAGCACACGCGTGGCCCATCTACCCTTTCCACTGCGCGCGCTCACTGCCTTGCGGGCCCGTCTCGTCAGCCGCTTCCACTGCCGCATCCTTGCTTCCTCTATTCGTGGGACCCGCGTTGTCAGCTCGACCGTTCACCTCGGAACCGAGTCCGCGACGGAGAAGCGCAATCCCGCCATGGTCGTCGCCGGGAATCTCGGGGGTCCTCCCTTCCCCGCCAACCGATTGTCCTCGACGCGGACTCCTTTCCCTGCGCTATAAATGTACCCGTCGATTCCCCCTTCTTCATGGTCCTCTACCGTGAGCGCAGCATTGGGAGGGATCGAGCCGAGCGCCGCCGCTACACCCTCTCCCCAATACCAGCTCTAGGTGTCGGGCAACTGGGCGGAAGGGTTCACTGGGAGGTGAAGATCGCGTGCGTGAAGGATTTGGTGCTCGGGAAGCCTTGGCGGCGCGGCGATTTCTCACCGTCGTGGAGCATCTGCTCGCGGCCGCAACTCTCCGTGGCCAGGGCGCTTCACGGTGCGATTCTCGGTATGGACCCGTACACCGTGCTCGTCTCGTCCTTCTCTACGTGTAGCTCGGTCCAATTTGTATATGGCGCTCGGGAACGGCCGATTGCATCCTCGCCGGCGTGCTCTGCCGAGCGCGCGGGGCGGCGCCGCCGTGCGTTTGGTCGGGGGAAAGAAGACGTCTGTGAGCCGTTGATTCGTGGATGGGCGGTCCCGATTAGTCTCTGCGTATCGGTTCGGGGGATAGGGATCTGGAGCGTTGATTTGGGATCGGGCGGGCCAGAACCGTCCCACCTCTTTAAAAGCCGCCACCGTTGGATTTGGATCCGATGGCCACGGGTTCGTACCGGTTCATCCGCGACAGGTTCTAATCCTGGCCTCTGAATTTAGATCTGACGGCCAGCGGCGCTCCATACCCCTTCGGCCTGGCCTTTTTGCATATGAGCCCTTATAGAATACAGAAATCAACCCGCCGTCCACATTCATTATTCACTGAGTCTTAGAAAACTTCAGTTTAGGCCCCTGACTTTTCCAGGATTTGACGCGCAGTCCAGATAACAGAGAAATTAGATAAATAATGTTAGAAATTGATTTTTGGTATAAAAATAAATCTTAAAACTTGTATAATTCATATTTAATTCATTTTAACTCCAAATTGAGTCATTCCAGTTGCAATAATTTTATTTTAATATTGTATATCAACTAGTAACACTGTTTAGCCATGAAACTTGAAGCAAAATTGTTCATTTGAATTAATCTGTTCTAGGTGCTTAATAACTTCAGAAAATTCATAACTAAATAACTATAACTCCAAATTTAGTGATTCTTGTTCCTACGATCTCGTAGCAACGCGTAGATAATTATTATTCAGTTTGTACTTATGTTTGGTGTAATGTTAATTTTGCCTATACAATGTTTGTTTGTATTGCTACGACTAGAGCGAGGTCACGTGTCATCTGAAGAGCAAGTTGGTACCTGGAATCTCAAGGCCCAGGCAAGTTGTGCCCTTGATCACTTCTTTTTACCCACTCATGTTCTAATTAATCATAATGATCTGCATAGGTTAATTTTGATGGGACCCAATAGGTTACCCTAGTTTGACTATCTTTATACCTTGTTCACCACTGAATCTTTGGGTAGTACTTGCTATCGCTTTATGTGGTTTTGGGTATAGAGATACACATTACTATTCATGATTATACTTTTATTGTCAGTTGTTATTTACTGTTCATGTTAAGATCATTATGTTAATTGGAACATGGAGAACCACCCGGGAAAACAGTGCTACCACAAGGGAGGAATGGGACCCCTTGGCTGATTAATTAGGAAAGCTAGTGGAAGACTACCTTACCCGAAAGGGGCAAGGGCAGTAGGGGAGTGGTCAGTGTAGGGAGGCCCTCGGGAGGATTTTGCTGCGATGGCGGTCCTGCAAGGGATTCCTGCATTGGAACTTCCTATAAACTGTAGCGGGTTTTCGGAAGCTAGTGGAACTTTGTAAAGGCCTCGTAGTGGATCCCTAGCCATTCACCTCGGCAGTGTCTAAGGGCCTTGCAAACCCTGGCGACATGGGATACACGACTTGTGGGTAAAGATGCGCAACCTCTGCAGAGTGTAAAACTGGTATACTAGCCGTGCTCACGGTCATGAGCAGCTCGGACACTCACATGATTAATTTATGGAACTAAATTCAATTTGTCATATGCATTGCATCGCAGGTGATGTTGTTACTTTTGTTCTACTAATTAATTGGGTTGGTATTTACTTATACTTAGTAACTGCTAATAAAATTTTGACCAACTTTAAAAGCATTGCTCAGCTCTAACCATCTTCTTTGGTAAGCCTTACACTTCACGTGAGCTCCCACCTTTGGCGAGTTCATGCACATTATTCCCCACAACTTGTTGAGCGATGAACGTATGTGAGCTCACTCTTGCTGTCTCACACCCCCCCACAGGTCAAGATCAGGTACCGCAGGATGAGGCGCTTGGAGGATGCCGTGGTGTATTCGAGAGAGGTCTAGGCCGTCGTCTCCCAGTCAACTTTGGGTTGCTGGACCGTTGTCTCCTTATAATGTAATTATTTATTTTGTATAGAACTCCTGTTATATATAAAGATGCGACATTCGATCCTGTGCCATGATTCATCATATGTGTGAGACTTGGTCCCAGCACACCTGGTGATTATGTTCGCGCCCGGGTTTTGGACCCCTAAAATCCGGGTGTGACATTTTGAGTATGTGATTTATTCATGAGACACATTCTTTCAAATAAATACCCAATAAACACACCTGAATATTTTGCATCATGCTGGACTTCCTTGTTTGTGCATTAAGACTCAAATTCTAAACTAAAACAAACCTAAATTTGACATGAAATTGGACCCTAGAAAAGAAATTATATATATACGAGCAAAAGAGTGTGAAAAATAATAGTAATAGCGATCATGATAAATAATTTCATGGTAACCAGTGGAAGTATTATTTATATTAAAATTATATTTCGAATTTTGAAATTCAAGACAAAGATTCAAATTTGGTTGGAGCCCTTGAAATTGAAATTTGAAAAGGAATACAAATAATAAAAGGATAAAGAAAAGGAGAAAATGATGGAGGATGGGCCAAAACTCCGATGCCGGCCTCTTCCCAGGTGCACGACCACGACCCACCCCGGCCCAGTAGGACTCCGCGCGCCTCGGACCTGACTTGAAGCGCCCCTCGGTCAGAAGGCAGTTGAGCTCGCTCAGTCACAGACCGCCTGACGCGCCGGACCCACCTACCAGACACCCCACGCGTGCGGCTCTATTTCTCTTCCTACTCCGGCTTAACCGCTACAGCGAGCTGGCTGGATCGGCTCAACGACCTCCCTGCTCCCTCGGAACGCCATCTGCCACGCATAAATAGCCGCACGGAACCCCGTAGCGAAAATCCCTAGCCTAGAGGTTTTGTCGCCGCCGCAGTGAGGGAGAGAGGGGAAATCCTCCGCGAGCCCTACAGCGAATCTCCCTCCCTGGTCACCGACCTACCGATAGCAAGCGTGGGTGGTTGCATCAAAGTGTGGCGGGTGCGTTCGTGGGAGCGGAAGGGAGAAGGGACCCGTGTTGAACTCGGGATTGCTCGTCAGAATCACGTCTTCCACCAAATCAGCGTCACGCCATGGCCGCCATAACCTAAGGAACAATCCGAGGTATGTATCGCCCCATTCGATGCGCCTTGATGTCCTATATGCTCGGCACTAGGCAGAAGTTAGGATTGAGGTGGGGATCATCGGGATGCCGGCACTGGAGAAGCATGCGGCTGCGACAACAATCACCGCCGTGCTCAACCTTGACGGGGAACGAAGACAAGCCCGAGGCCGTGGATCGACTGATGGACGACACAGATCGAACGTGCATAACCTTTTCGTGAAGTCGACACCTGGACCACGCGATTTATATCCAAGGGTGGGAAACACACTTCGTGTCATGAGCTAATCCGAACCGTAGATTTGTGATCTGGTGTCCACGATTGTGTACCGCTTCGGTGTGAGTAGTGATCTAATCTGTGCCATCTGGTGGTGATCGGACGGCCAAGATTCACGAGTACCCTTTCGCGAATACAGCTTTACATATGAACCCCTATGCTTTATAGGAATCAACCCGTAGTCTGGGTTAGAGTTAAAACCATTATAGAGAGGCCCAGAATTTTAAAGGATAGCCCTGGAGAGTTCCTAAATAGTACCCACAGTCTAGATAAAATACAGGACTAATAAATTAAATCAGAAAAATACTTTTTAGTATAAAAACAATTATAGATTATTGTTTAATTTATAGAAAATTCATTTTAATCCCTTTTAATCCATTATAGTTGTAATAATTTTGTATTAATATTGTTTATCACTTGGTAACTCTGTTTAATTATGAAACATAGATTAAAATTATCTAATTAATTTATTATATAGTAAACATTTAATAACTAAAATCGTAACTCGATAACGGTAACTCCTAATTTAGTGATTCTCGAACATACGATCTCGTTACGATGTGTAGATTATTATCATGTATTCTGTACTCATGTTTGGTGTGATGTTAATTTCTCCTATACCATGTTTGTGTGTATTGCTTCGAGTAGACGAACAATTGACCGTGGACCCAGGTGTTCAGCAGGTGGAAAGTGCCGAGCAGGAGCTCGTTGAAGGGAAGTTGTGCCCTTGATCACTTCTACTTACCCAATAATGTGCCTATTAATCATTATGATATGCATAGGTTAATTTTGATGGGACCCAATAGGTCACCCTAGTTTGGCTATCTTTATACCTTGTTTACCACTGAACTTTTGGGTAGTACCTGCTATTGCTTTATGTGGTTTTGGGTATTAAGATACACATTATTCATGATCATCCTTTTATTATCAATTTGTTATTTACTGTTAATGACAAGATCATTATGTTAATTGGAACATGGAGAACCACCTAGGAAAACAGTGCTACCACAAGGGTGGTATGGGACGCCCTTGGCTGACTAATTAGGAAAGCTAGTGGATGACTAACTTACCCGAAAGGTGCAAGGGCAGTAGGGGAGTGGTCGTTGTAGGGAGGTTCTCGGGTTGATTTTGCTGCGATGGCGGCCAGACGGGGGATTCCTGCATTGCGCTCCCTATAACTGGAGCGGGTTTTCTAAAGCTAGTGGAACTTTGTAAAGTCCTCGTAGTGTTACCCTACCTCGCTTCCTTGGTAGAGGTGTATGGGATTCATGACCCCTTGGCAGATGGGTAACACGAATTGTGGGTAAAGATGTGCAACCTCTGGAGAGTGTAAAACTGGTATATCAGTCGTGCTCATGGTCATGAGCGGCTCGAACCCTCACATGAGTAAATTATGGAATTAAATTTAACTGGTCATTTGCATCGCATTGTGGTTTATTATTAATTTTGATCCATTATTACTCTGGTTTGGTATTTACTTACATTTAGTAACTGCTAATAAAATTTGACCAACTTCTTAAAAGCAATGCTCAGCTTGAACCATTATTTGTTGATTAGCCTTACACTTCACATGAACTCCCACCTTTGGTGAGTTCATGCACATTATTCCCCACAACTTGTTGAGCTATGATCTTCTGTGAGCTCACTCTTGCGATATATAAACCCCCCCATAGGAGAAGAACAGGTGGTCCAAGAGAAGGCCAACAACAAAGAGTACGAGCTTATCTAGGTGGCGTCTCCCAGTCAGCTTGATGGCGCCAAGGAATAATATTTAGTTTGCTTTATTGTTATCATTTATTTTTGTAAGACTTCCGCTATGTAATAATAATACTTGTGACATTTATCTTTGTACACTTTGTCATTATATGTGATGTTCTTCTTTGGCGCACATATGAGACGCACCCGGCTTTATCCCTTAAATCTTGGTGTGACAGCGGCGGAGACACGACTGCACAGCGAGAAGTTAGGTGAGCAGGAACAGAGGGAAATAGAGGGGATGGGGGCAAACCAAAGGGTGTCTTGAGTTGCTGGTGAGGAAGCGGAACTCAGCAGTCTCAAAAGGAGGTCAGGTGCATGGGGGACGTGCCCGAGAAACGCGCGACGTGGGCGCGTCCATGGCGGGGTACGTAGGCGGGAGGTTAGGGAAGGGGAGGTGGCTGACAGGTGGGGTCCATGAGCTAGCGAGAGCGAACTCGCGAATGGGCAGTCAGCGCTGACAGGGTGGACCCACCCAGTAGCGAGAGGGAGCGGGCGCGAAGAAACCGACGCCGACAAGCTGGCCCCACCGGGCAGTGGGAGGGAGAGACGGAGAGAACGCATGGGCGAAAGCTGGCGCTGACAGGTGGGTCCCACCTATCAGGCAGAGTGGGCGCGCACGCGCGTGGCCTAGCTAGGCTAGCCTGGGCTTAACGGGCCGAATCCGATTTTTCCTTTTTTCTGGAATTTCCAAATGCTTTCCTTTTTATTTTCGCTCTGCATTATGATTCAAATTCAACCACAATTCAAATTCAAATAACTCAAACATGTGCATCAAACAAAAGAATAATTTAGGCTCACCATGATGCAACATTTCTTGACTCACATAGGTTTTGCTATATTAAATAAATAGTTAATCTCTCACCTAATTGATATAATTCTAATGAAAAGGAAGAGATAAGAAGTCTAGAGAGAGAGAAACAAGAGGTAACACCTGAATTTGGTAGGCATTAGAGAAGAAATTTTATACCCCCAAATTCAGGGTGTTAAAAAGAATCTCGCCCTCGAGATTTAAGATTGGCTAGCAAAGATCTCGGGATATTTGGCTTTCTGATCATCTTCTCTTTCCTAGGTGGCTTCTTCCTCTGAATGATGGCCCCACTTGACTTTGCACATTCTGATGGTGCTTCTTCGAGTGACTCTATCCGCTGTCTCCAAAATTCGGGTTGGCTTCTCAATATAAGTTAAGTCTTTTTGAACCTCGAGATCCTTAGTTGGCAATTGCTCTTCTAGTACTCGCAAGCACTTCTTCAGCTGAGACACATGGTACACATCATGCACGGCTGACGGACGTTCTTGTAGGCTGAGTTGATATGCCACCTCTCCACGTCGTGCCTGATTCTAGTACGGTCTGATGTATAGATGTGCTAGCTTGCCCATGATTCTGAACCATTTGATTCCTCTAATGGGTGACATGTCACACCCGGATTTAAGGGACAAAGCCGGGTGCGTCTCATACATGCGCCAAAGAAGACAACACATATAATAATAGAGTGTATAGAGATAAATGTCACAATATAATCAGAATACTTATTACATAGCGAAAGACTTACAAAATAAATTATAAATATAAAATGAACTAAGGATCATCCTTGGCGCCAGAAAGTCAACTGGGAGATACCACCTAGATCGAATCGAACTCCTCGTTGTGTGGCTCCCCTTGAACCACATGTTCTTATCCTGTGGGGGGGGTGTGAGACAGCAAGGGTGAGCTCACACATGTTCATCGCTCAACAAGTTGTGGAGAATAATGTGGCATGAACCCGCCAAAGGTGGGAGCTCATGAAGTGAGAGGCTTACTGATAGGAACGGGGTGCCCGATCTTCCGTCAGGTGTAGATAACTATCAATTTGGTGGAGATGTCACAAAGACGACCCGACTTCCAATCAACAAGACTAGAACCTCGCAATCGCAACACCACTTCTCCTCTGGTTATCAACCGTGAGCTGCTCGATTGACCTCGCCATGAGGGCTAATCCTTTCTTGCGAATCGAAGACACAAGCAAGAACGAGAAAGAACACAATCTGAAAATTGCGGATGTATGAATTACGCTCTCGAGTTGGGGTCTCACAAACCGATCTAATCGGCGAACTGTTCTCGACAGATTAACTAAAGCAAAAACCAACCCTAATGTGGTGGCAGCTGCTGAATAAATAGAGTATTAGGGCGTGCGTGACCCCTGGACTTGCCCCTAATGGGCTCCGACGCGATACACGACCAACGGCCCAACAGACGGTGTCGCAGCACCAAAACAGAATCTAAACGCTGACTTGTTTCGACGATTGCCATTGACTCCAGACGAATTTTAGGGTGGAACCAGTTGGGTTGGTTAGATAATCTCCTTATCTTTCCAACCATATCAAGTCCGTCGCAATCGGAGTCTGGATGCATCTTGGGCGTCCATTTTAGTGCAGACTAATCCTGGAACCCGAGATGGAGTCACAGCCGAGTCGGACTTGATCCCCTTCCTGTTGTGGCGCCCTTGCTGCTCCTCCGCAACACCTAGGCCTTTCCCAAGTCCTTGTTGGTCCTCTCCAAGGTCCCTAATCATCAAAACATCCATGGCCCCAAGCGTAAGCTCTGAAACACAATTGACTAGGGTAGAACGTACCTGGAGATTTAGCTGACATGCACGCGATCGTGTTATCGGTCCATTCATTGTATGTATAGAAGTGATGTCCTCATCATCCTCCTCCTCTTGAATTGGAGTTGTCCTTGACTCGATCTCATCTTCGTCACCCATATATGGCTCCAAATCTGAAATGTTAAAGGTGGGACTAACCCGAAAATCTGGAGGCAACTCAGTTGGTAATCCAGGGGGTATCTCAGAGGGAAACACATCCATGTCCTCATCATCCTCCCCCTCTTGAAGTGGAGTCGCCCTCGACTCAAGCTCAACTTCTTTTCCCAAATATGGCTTTAAATCTGAAATATTAAAGGTGGGACTAATCCCAAACTCGGGGGGCAACTCAAGTTTATATGCATTGTCATTAATCTTCTCCAAAATTTTAAATGGTCCAGCAGCACAGTTGGGCAAGCTCGCTCCAGGAATCAAATCAATCTGGTGCTCAATCCCACGAATGGGAGGAAGTCCTAGAGGTAACTCAGAGGGAAAAACATCTCAGAACTGCTGCAAAAGGTTAGTCACAGATGCAGGCAAAGTGCTAGCAATATCATCAATAGAAAAGAAAGCATCTTTGCAAACCAAGGCATAGCAACAAACATCAGTAGCATGAGTTTCTAGAAGATCATATTTAGTAGCAAGCATGATAGGAGCTTTCAAATTAATTTGTTGCTGAATTTCTGTCTCATTAGTTGGTTCCTTATGGGTACTTGTAGCTCTATCTTTATCAGCTTGTACAATTTCAACAAGAGTCAAAGGTAGCAAAGTAATGTTGTTAGCTTTATGCCTAAAAGTGTATGTATTACTCCTACCATGGTGATGTGCATCAGTATCATATTCCCAAGGTCTACCCAACAAAAGAGAACAAGCTTCCATAGGTACTACATCGTAATCCGCATAATCAGAATACATACCAATGGAGAAATGCACTCGTACCATGTGTGTTACCTTAACCTTGCCTGAATCATTGATCCACTGAATGTGGTATGGATGTGGCCGTGGACGTGTGGTCAGGCCAAGCTTCTTGACCAAATCTGAACTCACCAAATTATTGCAGCTTCCACCATCAATAATAACACGTGCACGCCGATTCTCGATGGAGAAGAAAGTCTAGAACAAATTATGGCGTTGCTGCTTCTCTTATGATTCAGGCTGAGAACTAAGAACACGCTGCACCATGATGCTTCGAAGGTTCACCATAGCATCAGCACCAAGTATGGCATCATCATTAGTAGCAACATCACTGGAGTCATCATCGTCACCCTCACCGTCGGAAGCACTAATGTAGCCATCATCCGTAGCAATGTATGTTCACTGACTCGGGCAATCCTTCTTCACGTGACCAATCCCATGACAGTGGTGGCAAACAATACCCGAAGAACGACCACTGGAAGGTGCTACAGGTGCTGGTGAATTCTGTTTCTTGGCGGGTACCTGCAAAGAAAGTTTACCAACATGTACAGCAGGTGTCGAGGGAGGTCGCGTGGACGCTGGAGTGGTCGAAGGTGTATGACTCGAGGTAGGTGGGTGCGTCCATGATGTAGAAGAGGCGCCAAAGGTAGCCCTATGTCGATGTTGGCGTCCCTGCAATTCCTTCTCTGCAAGCATAGAAAACTGGAACAACTTGTTGACAGTGTTAAATTCTTTGTAATCCACAATATCCTGAATGTCACACCGCAAACCTGAATAAAAACGGCAAAGAGCGTCTTCATGTCCCTCTACTATCCCACAACGCTGCAATCCCTTCTGAAGCTCAGCATAATAATCTTGAACAGATTTATCCCCTTGCTCTAAATGCATCAATTTCTTACGCAATTCCCTATGATAAGATGGGGGAACAAATCTATCGCGCATAGCTACCTTAAGATCTTCCCAAGTCGTAGGTGCTCTACCATCCCCAACTAGACCAGTCCACCAGACAATAGCAAAATCTTTAAATTCACTAGTGGCTTGTCTAACTTGATGTCGTTCAGGTACAAGGTGGGCAGCAAATTTCTGTTCTATCGTCATCTCCCAATCAAGATATCCCTCAGCATCATAATGACCCAAAAAAGATGGTATAGAAAATTTAATCTTAGCATAAGGGTCGTCAGGAGCACGATTGTTATTACCTTGCTGGCGATGTGGCATACCTTCTGTGTTTTGATGAAGACGGCGACGTAGGCGCAAATCTCTGGTGGCCGCTTCATCATAATTACCTTCTTCATCAAACACCGCATCATCGGGAAGACATGGACGAGGAGGTGGTGGTGGCGGTGCTTGTTGTCGCGTCCAGCAAGTCTATCGACGATCTAGGACAATTGTCGATCCAGCCTCTCGTAAGTCTTGCTAAGGTTCATGTCAATGAAGGCATCATGCACTGACTTGTGGACCGTCTCCTCCATTTGCTCCTTCAGGAGCTTGTTGTTTGCCTCAAGATCTTGGTGGCTAACACATTCATCAAAGTCTATAGGGATCCTTGCTTCTTCTTCGTCGCCTGCCATCGAAACACAAAAACATGAAACAAATGGTGACGGTTATCCCTAATAATTTCACTACACGCTCCTCTCATGTGGAACACAGGAACACGCTCTAATGTATCTTACCAAGATCTTACAAGTGTCTGACGAAATACAAGCAAAGGATGGTACAATCGGAGGTTGGTTCGTGATACTTACCAAGAGGTAGTGAAACCACGATTGCAAGGTCAAATCTGTATTGATCAGAAGATATAGTATGGTGCTAAGGTTGGGAGTGACAATGAGAGCGAAGAGGACAATAGCATTCTGAGCCCAACCAAACCTAGTCACATTGAATTTGGATGATCCACCTTAACAACAGAGGACTTGGTTGTGATGAAGAAGCTAGGCTACTTTGGAGAAAATGAAGATGGATTGATTTGCTTTGCTCGGAAAGAAGTAATTCTGGAGCCAAAAGATGATGAGGTTGTTGTATTCAAGAGCTTTTTCGGGGCGGGGCTTTGCTTCCCCCTGTATGATATGATAGGGGGAGTTTTGAAAAGATTTGAAATATATCTCCACCAGCTCACCCCAAATGCTATTGTTAGGCTTAGCATTTACATATGGGCTCTCCGAAGCCAGGGTAAAAGTGTCAATGCCAAAGGGTTTTGCCGAGTGCACGAACTTCACTATCAGACGAAGGCCAGAGCCGACGGTCTGCACAAAAACTTTGGGTGCTATAATTTTGCATATCGAAAAGATACGAAGGCCCCTGTAATTGGATACCACACCAAATGGCCTACTTGCTAGACAAATGAGTGGTTTTATGTGAAGCTGACGAGAAGAAAAGAGAGAAGCTTATGAGTATGGTAATGAGCCCTTTGAAATTAAGCTTCGGCATGACAAGACCACTATGCAACATGCAACTCGGCTCCCCATGTCAACTAACCGAAGTAGAATTCAGAGTGGTGGCTGGGCATATTGGCACTAGGGATTTAGTGCAGGAATACCTGGCAAACAAAACTTTCCCAACCTCTAGTGGATGGGGAATGTCAAAGAAGAAGGAAGAAGGGAAAAAGTATGAACTTGTTTGACTCCCTTACCGCTTCAAATTTTAGAAGACATTTAAAGAGCCATGCATTGAATGGCTAGAATTGGTAGAAACAATGTGCAACGAGATTCTTGGGAACTATACAAAGAAGGAAGACCAGTTGATGAATGCCGCCTTTGGCTCTCGGCCGAAACAAAGGTTGAACCGTGTTATGGATGCTCTTAACTTTGAGTATCCTGACTATGAAAGGCTTGACGAAGGGGCCGGAGGGGCCAAACTGAAAAGGGTTGTTAGTATTTTGGGAGGCAAGCTACCTGATCTGTCAAGGAGGACCAGAAAGCTTTGAAGAAACAGAAGACTCTTTCGGAGCCGAAGGATTCGGCTCCCAAGAAGCATAAACTCGTTAGGATAACTTCTGCGGATATGAAGGAACAAGATGTGTCAGAGAAGACTATAGGTCCTCATTCACCCTCTGCTGCTGAAGTTTCAGAAATTATGAAGGTAATGACTGAATCCATACCATTTGCACTGCTAAGTCCTCTAAGGTTAGATCTGACTAGCCTTTTATGATCAAAGGAATCCGCTCCATCTGTGGAGGAGAAGGCTGGCGGGTAGAAGAAACGGTGGATGATAAATGTGATGCAAGCTATTGAGCAGACGCCACCCCCAACTTCGGTGGCAAAAGAAGCTATGCCTGTCAATGCCTAAGATACTACCGGAGCCGAAGTTGATGAACTCGCAACCACAATGTCAGAAATCAACAGACTCATATCGGATGTGGTTGCCGAGGAAAACGTAACCACAACGCCTGACAAGGGAAAAAGAATTGAAGATGCCTCTTCGAACAATAAAGAATTTGACCTTTGGCATTTGGGTGGCCAAGAACTTTCCAAAGAGGACAAATCAGAATTGAAAGAGTTTGCTATATCCTGGGGTTACTAGCCCGGATCCATACTCTTTGGCGGGGACAACGAAGAGATTTTGGGATGCATTCGCGACCGCGCCGGGGCAAAAATCATAAGCACCTTATCCAAGAGTGTTGGATTTCCGAAGCTGGAAACGGACATCAGTTGCTATAGGCGGCAACACATTATTGGTAGCTTGTTCTACTCAAACTTCAAAGTAAGACTTCCCTACAACTCCCTATTGGTACCTTCATGGTGATTTGGGTATTCTAACTTTGATTTGTTTTTCAGAGTCTGTTACTGAGCAAGGCCTTGAAGATGCAGCAGGATGTCGAGGACAGAAAAAACGAAATCATTATTGAAGGCTTTGAAGATAAAATCAAAAAACTTGAAGATTTCTTGAAAGAAAAAGACAGCCTGCTGCGCTCAGCCGAAGGCTCACTCGCGAAACTCATTTTCAGAATGAAAAATTGAACAGAGAGCTGGACAAAACTTGAATAACTTTGGAAAAGAACTTAGATCACTTCGATCGCGAGTCCAAAGCATTGAATGCAAGAGTTCAAGTAGGGATTGAAAAGAACGTTAAACTGAGCGAGACAATCACAAATCTTCGGGATAGATGCTTCGGCTTTGCTACTCAATGTATTGCTCGGTTGAAGGGGATATTCAATTCTGTCGGAGCCGCATCTGAAGAAGTTACCCCTTCTTTTGAAGATATTCCTAGAGCCCTTGAACATATTGAAAAAGAAGTTGAGGCCCTCGACGAAGTCATAACTGGGTATGGAGATTTCTATGCACTGGTGGCTTCTCGTGGAACGGCTGCAGCTTTCATGAAGGCCGGATGCAATCATGTGAGAGCTGTCAGTAGGCCAAACTTTGGCCTGTCATCATCTGATTTAGTTGATTTTCCGGCCGAAGCCCGGAGCATAGGGAACAGATTTATCACCCAAATCTGGGCGAAGGGCGGCCGAGAGCTGGCTGGAGACAAAGCTCGAAACCTGCTCAACAAAGTATAGAAAATCGCTTACCATTAGGCTTTTATTTTATATTTTCCCTTACCATGTTCCTCATTAGCCTTGCTTTTGTCATTTTTAGGGTGATGGTGCCGAAGGTCAATGAGCTGAAGCTAGTTCTGAAGCACTAAAGGCCTTAGAAACTCCTTTTGCTGACATCTATAGAATTACTTTTGGAAATCCTTTGTACAAGAAAGTGTATCATTTGAGAAAGAGTTGTAATTGAAAGTGAACAAATTGTTGTAAATATTTGTAAAATACTTCGTAATGCTACTTTACCTTCCGTTCGTATGTCATCTGCTTTGCTGTGGACGAAACCAATGCTCTTAGCTTTTTGAGCCGAAGGCGAAAAACACCTTCCCTTCTTTTCGTTCACATCGAAGCATCTTTCGTATACAACGAAGTCTCATTTGAGACGAAGCATCTTCGAAGCGTTTTCTTGAAGACAGGAATCACCGCTTTTCCTGTTAATGCTTTATGCTTTATGCGATGATGATGAACCTACGAATGTCTATTGTATGTTTGTATGAATGCACAAGATGATGTGATGAAGTGTGCAAATGTATGCCGAAGGTAAAAATCTCACATGAATACACACCCATACTCTGCATCCCCTTAGGAACGACTTTGGAGCCTCTTCACGTTTGACTTAGGTGGTATTTCAGCTCTGCATTCCCTTAGGAACGACTTTGGACCTAAGCTCTGCATCCCCTTAGGAACAACTTTGGAGCTTCTTCACCTTTTACTTAAGTGACATTTAAGCTCTGCATCCCCTTAGGAACGACTTTGGAGCTTCATCACCTTTTACTTAGGTGGCATCTTAGCTCTCCTTAGGAATGAGTTTGGAGCTTCTTCACCTTTTACTTAGGTGGCATCTTAGCTCTGCATCCCCTTAGGGACGACTTTGGAGCTTCTTTATACTTTCTTACACTCGATGGTGTAATCCTAGATTTTACATTTTACATGTGGGGGAATTTGGCCCAGTATTGCACAGGGCTGCGCAAGAAAAAAAATGAAAATTACATCCTATGGCCCCATTAAAAACCTTTCTCCCCTCCTGAAAGGAAAAAGGTGCCATAGGGAAAAAAATAAGAAAATTACATAGTTTATACATAATATCTCCGAAGCTCATCTGCATTCCAAGATCTTGGAATGTCATTGTCGTCCATGTCTTTCAACCTGTATGAACTAGGTCTTGACAAAGATACCACTAAGAAAGGACCTTCCCACTTACGCTGAAGCTTCCCCACTGTATCTGGGTTGGCCACTCTTCGAAGCACCAAGTGTCCTGGCTTGATATTCTTTAATCTTACCTTCTGATCCCGCCATTTGACTGTTTCGGCTTGGTATTTGTTGATGTGGTTGATTGCTTGCAGTCTGGTCCCTTCTATGGTGTCTTTTGTTATTTTGCAATCCTCTTCATCTTCTACCGAAGCTAAGGTCCTTATTGAACCCATTCTTGCTTCTTCTGGTGTTATTGCTTAATCCCTAAATAGAAGCTTGAACGGGGTAAATCCTATTGACCTTGAGACAACAGTGTTGTGGTTCCATACCACCTTTATCAATTTGTCTAGCCACTTTCCTCTAGGCTGGTTGAAGATTGACTTCATTATCCCTGTTATTATGATTCCATTTGCTCTTTGTACCAGTCCATTTGATTCCGGATGTCTCACTAATGTAAAGTGTATTTTTGTACCGATCTGGTCACAAAAAGCTTTGAACGTTTCAGCATTAAATTGAGTTCTGTTATCAACCGTGATAGCCTTCGGCACACCGAAGCGACAGACAATATTCTGCCAAAAGAACCTCTGGACTATGTCGAAGCTATTGTAGCTAGGGGCTTAGCTTCGATCCACTTCAAGAAGTACTCCACTGCTACCACAACATATTTCAAGTTTCCTTGTGCTGGTGGAAGTGGGCCTAGCAAATCTAGGCCCCATCTTTGCAGTGGCCAAGTGGGCTAAATTAGTTGGGTTAGAGACGAAGGTTGTTTCTGGTCTCTGGCACAGTTCTAGCAGTTTTCAAATTTTTGAACCAAATCCGCTGCATCCGAAGCTGCCTTTGGCCAATAAAATCCTTGTCTAAAAACCTTTCCCAGTAAAGGTCTAGCCCCAATATGAGCTCCGCATAGTCCTGCATGTATCTCCTTCATCAGCTCTTGACCTTCGGTTCTAGACAAACATTTTAGTAATGGAGAGCAGACTCCTTGTTTGTACAATTCTCCCTCTATCATCACATAGGGTCTTGTTCTTGGTTCCATTCTCTTGTTATAAGCTTCGTCATCCGAAAGATAGTTGCCTTGTAAGAACGATACAATCTCAATCCTCCAATCTTCGCTGTGCACTGGCGAGATTGTAAGCACTGCTCTCTCCATGAGCTTGACCGAAGGTGCTTTTATTGTTTCAAAAATACTTCCGAAGGTAATGGAAGCCCCTTTACCGCTGACTTAGCTAGCAAGTTTGCATGTTGATTTTTTCCTCTTAGGATATTCTTTATAGAGAAACCTTCGAAAGAGGCTTTCGTGCTTCAGACTGTGTCCAAATACTTCTCGAGCTTCGGGTCTCTTGCTTTACTACTTTTGTCGACGTGACCTAAAATGACTTGTGAGTCAGATTTGAGGATTGCTTTTAATATTCCCATTGCCTTAAGTTTCCAAAGCCCCAAGAGAAGGGCTTTATACTCTACAATGTTATTTGTGCAGTTGAAGTCCAACCTTGCTGCATAGCATGTTTTGATTTTAGACGGTGAAATTAGAACAACAGCTACTCCTATGCCAAAGTTTCCCCATGACCCATCACAAAATACTGTCCAAGCTTCGGCATCGTTTGTTCTCTCTTCGTCCTAAGCCCCTAGCATCCAATCAGCAATGAAGTCTATTAACGCTTGGGATTCAATCGAAGATCTATGAACGTAATCAATAGTGAATTCATTCAGCTCTGCAGCCCACTTTCTAACTCTTCCTGTGGCTTCTCTGTTTCTCATTATATCCTTGAGAGGTTGCGAAGAAGGTACTATGATATGGTACGTTTGGAAATAATGCCGAAGCTTTCTGGATGCCATCAGTACAACATATATTACCTTCTCCAACTCTGTGTAATTTTTTCTTTGATGGGCTAAGTACTTTGGAGACAAAGTACACTAGCACTTGCTTTTTTGCTTGGCCATCCTGCTTTTCTTGTACCAGCGCTGCACTAACCGCAGCGTGGGAAGCTGCCACAGACAACAGCAATGGAGCTCTTGAGGAAGGTGGGGTTAGAGTTGTTAATTCTATCATGTAATGCTTTAGTTCTTCAAAGGCCTTTTGCTGAGTTGGTCCCCATTAGAAGACTTCGGTTGACTTCAGTATTTCGAAGAATGGCAAGTTCCTCTCTGCTGATCTTGAAATAAATATATTCAACGATGTCAGCCTTCCTGTCAACCTCTGGGCACCTTTTCATGACTTTGGTGGCTCTATCCGAAGTATGGCTTCTATCTTGCTAGGATTGGCTTCGATGCCCTTTGTTGATACCAGACAACCAATAAATTTTCCTTTCTTCACTCCGAAGACACAATTTTCTAGATTCAACTTGAGCCCAGCCCTTCTGAAATTAGCAAATGTTTCTTGCAAATCAGCAATGTGATTTTCTTGCTTCGTGCTTTTGATTATGATATCATCAACATATGTCAGCACATTGTTGCCAATTTGGGAGTGGAGAACTTTGGCAGTCATCCTGCTAAAGCTTCCTCCAACAATCTTGAGCCCCTCAGGCATCCGAAGGTAGCAGTATGTCCCACTAGGGGTTATGAAGCTTGTCTTGGGCTCGTCTTCTTTCTTCATCCAAATTTGGTGGTAGCCTGAATAACAGTCCAATAGGCTCATTAGCTTTGAAGTAGCTGCTGCATCCACCAGAGAGTCTATTCTTGGTAAAGGAAACTCATCCTTCGGACATGCCTTATTAAGATCTGTGAAGTCAATGCACATTCTCCACTTTCCATTGGCCTTCTTCACCATTACAGTATTGGCCAGCCACTCTGGATATGTTACCTCTATGATTAATCCAGCACTTAGAAGCCTTTTGACTTTGTTTCGTGCACCTTTAGCTTTGTCATCGGACATCTTCCAAAACCTCTACTTTCTTGGCCTAATAGCCAGGTCTACATTAAGTGAATGCTCGATGACACCTCTGTTGACACCACAGAGATCATTGGCTGACCAGGCGAAGACATCCTTGTTGTTGAACAGAAACCTCAATAGGGTTTTTCTTGTTCATAAGATAGTTGCGATCCCAGCAACATCTTCTGCTCGGCTATGTCCTCACATAGGAGCATGGGCTTTGGTTGGTCTGCTGAGATAACCTTATCTCTTTTGTGCTTGTACAACTGATGAGCTTCAGCTTCATCTATGTTATGAATAGCCTTCGAATCTGTCTAGTTCCCTTTGGCTCTTCTAGCAGCCTCTTGATTCCCATGCACAGCTATGGGGCCATGGTTTGATGGTATCTTCATGCATAGATATGCTGGATGAAGTATTGCTTCGAAAGCATTTAATGTTCCTCGCCCAATGATTGCATTATCATGATACACCATATCAACAATATCAAAGACAACTTGCTCTGTCCTTGTATTGTGAACATAGCCGAAGGTAATCGACATGGTTATCTTGCCAAGTGCCACTATCTGCCTTCCTTCGAAACCATAGAGGGGGTGTGTTGCATAATGTATCTTGTCATCCCACTCCTGCATCTGCCTGAAAGCTTTTGCAAAGATAATATCTGCTGCACTACCTATGTCTAGATTGTGAACCAGAAACCCCTTGATGACACAAGATATAACCATTGCATCATTTTGAGGATAATCCTTGAGTTGATGGTCTTCCTAAGAGAATGTGATTGGTTTATGAGACCACTTGGACTTGATGAAGGGTCCTTAGACTCCAACATGTTGTACCCTTCCCTATGCTTCCTTCTTCTGCTTCTTGTTGGCTGCTTTAGAACTTGAGCCGCCTGTGATTGGGAGCACTAGCTTTGTAGCCGAAGGTGCACAGCTTGGTTGCCTTGCGAGGCCATTCTCGTAGTCGTGTAAGTGAGTTTACCGGAGGTGGGTGCCAATGTTGGTCACTTGTTCTCAAATGTTGTAGGTCAAGAATAAGGCAACACAATTGTAAATTATTACAGACCTTCGCCTTCCGAAGCATTATCTCTGGTATAATGCTCATCAGACGAAGGTCAAGAAGGACATACCTTCATCATTTAATATGTGAATAGGAATGCGAAAGGATAAAGACAATGACTGCATTTCATTAATTCATTTATATTTGCATTCCATAAAACATATATGAACATTAAAAGTATTAATATTACATTGATACCTTCAGCTTGCTCGAAGGTGAAGACGTGAAAGAGTGATTACAAATCAGTGTCATAAGTATGGTGTTACTGTTCATCTATTTATAGGCATGGGACGTAGCCTAGGTAAAAACTGCATTCATGACCCTCAACATTTATCTACAGACAACCTGACATACTATGGTCTATCTAGTCTTTTCTTCTTCTGCTTGACTTGAACCGAAGCTGATGGTAGCTTCGGCATTTGGCAATACTGCTTCTATGCAAGGTCTTCGTCTTGAGAACCTTCGGTAGAGGAAAAGAGGACCCCTTTGTCACTTTGCCGAAGGTGTTTTTGCCTTGAGGACCTTCGGCGGAGAAGAAGACCCCCAACAATGATGATTTGGTCCAATAGTATGATTCAATTTTAATTGAGCAAAGAAATAATGATGATGCTTTATCTTGTGTTGCTCATCTTAAAATTGAAAATGCCATGCTTAAGAGTCAAGTAGATTTGCTAAATCTTGAGAAACTTGTTCTTAATGAAAAATATGATATGTTGTCTTACTCTCATGATAATCTCTTGGATAGTCATATCATGCTTAATGTTTTCCATGAGGTTGTAATCGATAGTTTATATTTATATGAACCTCATTCTTGCTCATGTGTGAATCTAGACATCATGTTGTCATGTGATAACCCCTGCTCAAAGAATGGCCAATATTTGATTGAGCAATAAGTTACATGATCAAAAGAAAAGGTGTTTAGGAACATGAAAATAAGACAACTAAGGAGAAGACTCCATGCTCAACCTCCTCAAGCTATCCATGGGCACGTGGTGAAGAATCTTGAGAAGGGAGAAACCGCAGCAAGCATCAAACTCCACAATAAGGAAGCTCCTAAAGCAATAAATAAAGCAATAAACATGAACAAGGAAAAATGTAAAGATTCAATTAGTCATGTTGTTTGCACTGACAATTCCCCTATGTACTCCAAGCATAAAAGGGAAAACACAAAAGGAAATGCTTCAAGTGCAAGGAGCAAGGCCACTTCATTGCGTCTTGTCCATAGACAAGGAGGAAAGGATGAGGAGATGCTTTGGATGCAACAATAAGGACCATATGATCACTTCATGCCCGCTCATGAAGAATCAAGAATGTGCATCCCCACAATGACCCTTACCAAAAACAAGAATGAACAACAAGTGTCATACCAAGCTGAGCGACGTTTCTACTACAAGTGTGGTGAGCAAGGTCATCTACGTAAGGTATGTAAAAAGGGTAAGGGTCCTAAGCAAATAAATTCATCTCATTCGCTTAGGAAACCCAAATCATACACTTGTGCTAGACCCATGTTGAAACCACTTAGAACTAACATAAATACTATTTGGGTACCTATGGCACTTCTAGACGATCTTTATGGACCCATCCAAAGAAGGGTTCCAAATTGTGCCAACTAGACCATGCAGGTGCCTCAAGATGGACTAGAGACCTTGGGAGAGCTTAAGACGGTTAATTTGTACTCTCATATTTAAGTTGTCAATTTTATTGTCTATTTATAGACCCAAGGTTGAATTATTGTGTACTACTAATCCCATGTTTATCTTGAGTTAAATAAGTTGTAGAGGTCCCAAATTATTATTGGTGAATCAAGCAAAGGACTTTGATGAGAATCTATAACTTGATCTCCAAGGGACAATAACGTTGAATCTTAAGTGCATCAATTTCAATTGGTATTACTCTTAAGTTGGCTTGTCTTGCTTGACCTATCCTTGGAGTAGTTATGCCTTTAAGATTGTTTGTTGTATAATGTCATTCATTTGTTGTTATTGCAATCCATGTCTTTCAACATAACAATCATGCTTGCTTGATCTTAGTTGTGTGCTTCGTAGTCTATATCTCTTGAATATTTCAAATTAGTAGCTTCTCAATTGATATATCTATCTGCCATGATTAGCACCTTTGGTGTATATGGCTAAACATATATCTTTTTTATAAATCATGTTATGACAGTGATCTATGTGCAAGCTTGATAGTCTTGTTTAGCCTATATTCACATAATTTCCTTGTCTTGATACTATGTGTGTATCAAAACAAGAAATCCATGTTTTGTCTCTAATCCACCCCTTTTGAGCTGTGTCGAGATGATTTTAAGGAACGAGGTGCATCAGCAAAAGGAACCCTCAATTGGTGACAATGAGTGCTCTCATCAATTCTACTTAAAAGAATGAATCTCATGACATAAAGGTAAAAGTCAATGGTATGGAAAATGGAACTGTGATTTAATATGGTGTTTTCTTTCTATTGGCATACCTAATCAAATTCTTTTTAATCATAGTATGCATAGATTTCATGCTTAGATGTTGTTCTTTCAATATATGATCCTGCTTTTCTCAATCAGTATATGTGTTGCAATGATCATCGTTTGTGTAACATGCTTAGCTTGTAAATGTGTTTTATCTGTTAAAGCATGCTTTGTTTCCACTAGGCATAAGTTGAATTATGACATTTTTCAATTGGTATTTTTTGATGCAATTGATATATTATGCCTAGACCAAGGTATGTTGTGATCCCCTCTAGTTCTGAGGATGCTAAAATATGCAGGGTGCAAGTCATTCAAAGACTTGATGCACATCTGTAGGGGGAGCACACATAACTTGTGTCTTTTGAGACTAATTGTTTCTTGAGTGATTCTATATAGTCTCAAGGTGGAAAAGGGAAGATGAACAAGATAGGGAGAAATCAGAACTTGGGTACCTCTGCAAGTCGATTAATTGGTATCTTAAGTTGTGAGTAATTGTGTATTTAAAGATTGCTCGTGCTCTATGATAGTTGGTGATCCTAGATGTTTTTCTTTAAATATCATGGAGCTATGTTAGTGATGATCTTTCAAATGGTAGCCTTGATAGTGTGCTCCAATTGGTATCATTTAGTGATCACTAGAACATAAGTTTTCTCTTGTGCCATAATGCTATAAATTGTTCTAAGTTTGGTGTCTTAGTACAAAGAAAAGATCAGGATACAGGATTAGGCACAAGTGTGGAGGAGCTCCCTAGAGATAAAGCTTTCATGGTGGAAATATTAAATTTATGACAAAGGGAATTCCGCCAACCTAGATGGAAAGGACACCATCACATGGTAAAGGTACAAAAGGGGGTATGCACTTTCTTATATTAGGTATTTGTACCTTGTTTTCCCTCCAATACTGGTATTGCATATGTTTAATATATAAGGGGGGGGGTAATGTTAGTATGTTGCATTTTCCCTGCTTCATACCCTGTTGTCCCTTGACATCATCCTATGTTCTTGTTTGAATATGGTTTTGGTGTTTGATGTCAAAGGGGGAGAATTTGTGCATTAAAGCTTACCTTGACTTGAGAGGAAAGCTTATCTTTAGAGTGGATGTGTTTCTTGTATTTATGGTGCTCACCTTGGTTAAGGTGGGGTTTCCTTGAGATCCTTTTGATCATAAGGGGAGAATGCTTTAGTTTTATTTATAATGCTTATCATATGCTTCTTGTTGTATGATATGGTGATAATGCATAATTAAAAAAACTAAAGCATTCTCCCCCTTAAGATCAAAAGGAACTCAAGGAAAGCCCACATTAACCAAGGTGAGCACCATAAATACAAGAAACACATTCACCCTAATGATAAGCTTTCCTCTCAAGTCGAGGTAAGCTTTAATGCACAAATTCTCCCCCTTTGACATCAAACACCAAAACAATATTCAAACAAGAACATAGGATGATGTCAAGGGACAACAGAGTATGAAGTAGGGAAAAATCATAATTAGTGCTTTTGTTGCTATTGACGCTTTAGTATTGATATCGTCTTATGTTTGTTGTGTAGATCGATCAATTGGTATCTATCGTGCTTGTTGTTTATATTGTGATAGATATTCATGTGTTTCTTGTATTTATGGTTCTTTAAATTGGTATCTTGACGGTGAATAGTGGAAGGTTGATATCCCTATGGTATATATGTCTAATTGGTGTTTAACTCTGATTTTGTGCATTTGTGTGTCATGCACATCATGGTTTGATTCTTGACACTTTGCACCCCACGGATGCTAAGTTGTAGTAATGCTTCGCACTTGGCCTAAGTATGTGCTATTTGGCATATAAGGCCAAAGTTTAGATTTTTCATGTAAGCACATATTTAGGGGGAGCATTCTATAGCTTAGCATTCAAAATTGTACTTTAAATCTTAATCTTGTGTAAGCTTTAATTGTGTTGCCATCAATCATCAAAAAGGGGGAGATTGAAAGCTCTCTTGTGGGTTTCGGTGGTTTGGATGACAACCCAATTAAAGGACTGACATGTGTGTTAAGTGCTGGACATGTACTTAGTGTAAAGCTTGTAAAGTTCAAAACAAGTGTTCAAGAGTGATGGTCCAAAGGTTGAGTTGATTATGGTTGTGGACATCACAAGTGAAGGAGAACGTTGCTTATGTGAGACTTGGGGTGCATACCTTGGAGATAATTGGTCAAGCCAAGTATGGAGGCAAGAAGAGCTTTGAGGTACTGAGTGCATGATAGTAGATCAAGGAGGCTGAGGAACCCAAAGCCAATGGCGAAGAAGAAGGCTTGCAAAGTCAAGGATTGATTGCGTTGAGAAAAGATATGGTGCATCGATAATCACTATCTAAGGACATGACTTACAACCAATGAGGTAACATCTATGGATAAGTGGTGTAAGTCATAAGGCTCAAGATCAAGCTCAAGACATAGAGCAAGGTCACTAGAAGGAGTAGTAGTGTCAAAGCTAGAACCTAGAAGGAACCCAAAAGAGCTAAGTTTACTTTGACCTTGAGTTTTGGTTGTTCCTGTGTTTGGATATGTTCTGTGTGATCTATGCAGGGTGTTGGAGCTCATAGATGGCAATCTGGATCAAATCTTGGAGACTTGGAGTTTTGGAGTCCAACATCGACCCTAAACAGGCCAAAAGGAGCAAAATGATGATGAAGGTTAAGTATGTATGTTTAAGTGCTCAAATGAGTTGCATGCACCTTCTACTATGTGTATGGCACTTTTGTTTTGCTCTCTAACCATGTTAGTAGAGAAAGTGTCAATTGGAGCTTTGTTTGAGGTAGAACAAAAAAAGCTAGGATAAGATATGAAAAGAGGTAATCTTCTAGGACTCGGTCAATTAAATTATAGTCTAAATGTGTTTGTCTAAGTCATAGGAAGATTCTCCCAAGAGTTGAAGTAAAGTGGAGAAGAAAAGGAGGAAAAAGCAAGTTTTGGCTGTTGTCTGGGTAGCACCGGACAGTCCGGTGCACCTCACCAGACAGTCCGGTGCACCTCACCGGACAGTCTAGTCCCCTAGGTGGCCAATTGATCAGCCTCGTGTGTGTTGGCTAAAAATGTTGGATAGTCCGGGCCCTTGCGCTAGATAGTCTAGACCTAGTCACAACGGACAGTCTGGTGGTCCTTGGTGTCGGTGTTTTGTGTCCGACTGCACACCCGGGGTTACCCTCATGGTGCTTTTAGGTAGGACGTCATCGCAGATTGTGACTTGATGGTTCTTGCTGCTGTACGAGAGGGAAACACACAAGTTCGAGCAGGTTCGGGCCGCTTTGAGAAGCATAATACCCTACTTCCTATGATGGTTTCTGTATGGGGATGGGTTTATAGGTTGTGACTGCCTAGACGATGGGTTGTTGATGAGATGAAAATGGTAGGGGTGCCTCCTAGCCTTATATACACAACCAGAGAGGGCTCCCCCACACAAGTGTTGATTACGATCTCCCTAATTATTAGCGAATAGTCTTTCATTATCTCGAGGAAATCCGGTGCTCCCATGCCCGAGCTATCGCCGGCAGTTCAGGATGTTGGGCATGTGGAACAAACCCGGCCCAACATATTCGCACTTATGCCATGACTAACTCGGATGTGAGCCTCAACGAGGCGACTGTTGTGTGGCCCCGGGCGTATTTCTGCACTCGTGTGGACTCGAAGGATATCCATCCCCCACAAGCCCCCGATCTTTAAATTGATTTTGAAATAATCAACTCAAAGGTCTTCATTAAACGCTTTAGAGTTCAACATTTGTCTCCAAAATTTTATGACTTTGTTGGGTGCACAGAAGGTGCACCCAATGGGTGTAGCCCCCGAGCTTTGATTTGATTTTGAAATAATCAACTCAAAGGTCTTCACTGCTTTGCTTTTCAAAATGATTTTTAGGGTAGCTCGGTGATGACATCTCTCCATACCCTGCTTGGTTTGGAGTTACTCTGATCGGACCCTTTGACGAGTTGGAGCCCGGTCGGTCGAACCCGAACCAGAGGGAATCTGGCTGGACGGCACTCGGCCGTGGACTTCAATGCCTCTATTGATTGGACTTGTGCTCGGTAGAGTCTGGACTTCCTCCAGTTTGACCGATCTTCCCCCTTGTCGTTGTGTATTCATTGTGTATATGTTGCAGGTCTCGCCACTTCAGAAAATCTCAAAAAATCTGGATGTTACACACAATGGGTGTCTGTCCAGTGAAAGGCATCCATCGTGTTGTCCTGAAATAGTAAAGTGATGTGACGGGGAGGTGTAACGCTGTGTCTGAGCGGTTGACTTTGATTCCATCTAGTGTCGTGTTATGTGAAACGACGCCAGATGCCTGACCCATTTCTTGGAGACTTGAGCCACTATTGAAGTCTTGCGACTGTTCGGTGAACGGCAGGAAACGAACGGTCGCCTCCCAGCTCCTTTAAATAGCCCGCTCGCCCCGATTGTTATCCTCACTTGCTCTTGTTCATTTGTTCTCCTCTTCTCCCCTTCCTCCTTACCCAAGAGAGCGATGGTCGGAAGTGTTGGTGACTTGTTCTCAAATACTATGAATCAAGAACAAGGCAACATAAAATGTTAAATATTAACGCCCTTCGTCCTTCAAAACATTATTTCCCTTAGGACATAATGATCTTTAGACGAAGGTCATGAAGGACATACCTTCGAATATCAAAGGTAAGATGGTAATAGAAGAAGCGTGTAAAATACAAAATATAACATAAACAATCATATAGCATTATAAATTCATCTCCATTATATTATCATGAGAAAATAAAAACAATATTGAATTACATTAGGTACCTTCGACTTGATAGACAACAAAGGTACGAGCGTGAAGCAAAAGAAAATGCCAAGTCCGCGTGAACAGTACGGGGGTACTGTTCATCTATTTATAGGCATGGGACGCAGCCCACGTGAAATTACATTCATGCCCTTTACATTTGCTAATGACTATAAGGTAACTCATCGGGGTCTAAATAGCCCTTTCCCCTTTAAGTCGGTTCCCTTTCCTGCTGTCATGCCAAAGCTCCTTTGCGCATAGCTTCGGCGCTGCATCAATCTTCGTATTGTTCGTGCTTCTCCCACTGTGGTTCTGATTCGAATCCGAAGGTATCTGTCATGTATTACAACTCCGGAAAATTATTAAATCATGTTTTTGAGGACCGTCGGAAGACGAAGGCCCCCAACAGTAGCCCCTCGCAAGGTTAATTTGTTAGAATAACGAATTCATATTGTGATATGGACGAAGGCCCTAAGCCGAAGGTCCGAAAAAACACCTTCCCTTTGCTAGAATAGCAACAGTCAATGACAGACGGGGCCCTCCAACTTGGAGCGCGCTGGGCGTATAAATAAGAACTCACCCCGAGCACATTTGGTACGTTACCTGCCGCTTGCTTTGCTTTGCTCAATTTCTTAGCTCTTTCTTACCAACAGTTGCTTAGTTTCTTAGATTTTCTAAGCTTCAGTTCTAAGGACACGTTTTCGCCATTTCCGAAGAAGAGATGTCTCAAGACAAAAAAGATGCTGCTGAGGCGAAGCTGAGCGAGGAGGAGAAGCTCCTTGAGGAGAAGACTACTGGATTTATTGAGTCAATTGCAAAAACAAACACATATAAGATAACTAAAGAGATATTAGAAGGCTTGTTTGAAGATACTGATGATAGCGACAGCTATGATATGGAGAGTGGAGGCGAAGACTCGGAAGATCGTCCTTGGCGACCAAGTCACACAATCTTCGGGAAATCAACTATCAAACAGAGTCATCTTGATAATATGAGAGGAAGGTACTTTCGAGATATTTCTATTGTGAGGGCTGACGTAGACAGAACCGTTCCTACTCCTGAAGAAGACAAAGTTGTAATCTACCGAAGTTTCTTCAAAGCTAGACTTCGGTTCCCATTAAGCAGATTTGTGGTTGAAGTTTTAAAGATATATCAGATTTTCCTTCACCAGATCACTCCCGAAGCTATTATCAGAATGGGGATCTTCATCTGGGCTGTGAGGAGACAAGGTCTAGAGCCAAGCGTAAGATTTTTTGCAGTATGCATGAGCTTTCGTATGAGACAAAGCCTTGGAGTAAGGAACAATATCATAACAACTTTGGGTGCTATAGCTTTGTTGCTCGCTCTGGCGCAAGCTACCCAGTGCCAACGTTCCGGAAGAGGTGGCCCGGGGCCTGGATGGAAGAATGGTTTTACGTGAAAAATGATTTGAAAGCAAGAGAAGATATTAAAGAAATCATTATGCGACCCATCTGGTCACGCTTCGGCCTCCGGAAACCGAAGGTAGAAATTGATGAGGCAGCCGAAGCATGCAGAAGGTCCTTTAGTACAGTTTGTTCTTTTATCAGGACAAGAGATTTGGTTCAAGAACATATAGCCTACAGGATATGGCCACTGATAGACAACTGGGAAATGCCAAAGGAAACCATCACTAACCCTAGCGAAGGTGGTTTGGTTCGATTGAAATAAACTTTCAGGTTTGGAGACCGATTTATCGAACCAGACGATGACTAGCTGAAGTGTGTTGAAAATACTAGTGATGAACTACTTGGAGCATACTCCAAGTATGAAGATAATGCACTATTTGCGGCCTTCGAGAGCCGAAAAAAGAAAAGAATAAATAGAGTTTTTGATGCTATCGGATTTGTGTACCCTAACTATCGCTACCCGCCATGGGGGCAGAAAAGAAAGGGTGCAACTTCTGGGAAGGCTGCTACTTCGGCTACCTCAAGTGAGCCCGCACCGAAGAGGAAAACGTTGAAGGTCCTTACTCACCGACCGCGCTACATTGAACCGGCCATAGTGCCTGAATTTGGCGGTGAAACTTCTTCAGCTATTGAAGCCAAAGGACCTGCCCTTACACAGAGGATTGAAGAGCCGGCTGCAATGCCGAAGACTGACAAAATTGAAGAACCGAGAATCGAAGAGATGAAAACATTAGAAGTTCTAAGCCCTTCGGCAGGAGTGGAGGTGTCGAAGACACAAAAAGGTCTAGCAGTGACCCCCAAGAGGAAAAGGATGGCTAGTGTACTAGATGTGCTGGAGATAATAAAAGCTTCAAGGTCTACTCCAGGGAAAATTGCTAAGGCTTCGAAGGCGCAGATTGAAACCGAGGCAAAGGTAACCGAAGCCGAAGCTATAATGAGCCAGACCGATGCCGAAACTAGGCATTCAGAGCCCGTCAAGGAGAAATCCTCGAAAACTGGAGAAAAGGCAGCGGGACAAGAAGCTATAAAACAGATTTTGCTTGAAAAAGCTGTCGCACCTACTCCCGAAGCGTCTTCCGAAGTCCTTGATTATATTATTCGACACGCTTCGGGAAAAAGATTATCTGAAGAAGAAATTTTTGAAGCTAAACACTATGCCCAAGAACTGAAGTACCCGAAAGGGGCCTTAGTGTTTAATGGCACATATGAAGATGACTTCTTGTATTGCCCCCCAGAGAACAAAGAATTATCTGTCTGCCGGGAGATGGCCAGAAGTATGGGGTTCCCAAAGCTTGAAGGTTGCCTCTGCGCCATGACGAGGGACGATCTTGGGGATAGCCTTGCATATAACAGTCTGAAGGTACAAAAATTGTGTATTTGGAAGTTTATGAATTTTGAATTATTCTTTTGTTCTTATATTAACTCATTCATTTTTTCATATAGGGTTTAATACTTAGCAACGCCTTAAGGGCGCAAAAGAATGTCGAAGACGAGAGTTGCACTATTGCTCTCAACAACCTTCGAACAGAGGTTATCAAGCTGAGGAACGAAGCTTTGGAAAAAGACAAAATTCTACTTACATTGGTGGACAAAGTAAAGGGGGATGAAGCTAACTTCAAGGCTCAATCTGAAATCCAAAGGAATGAGATTGAAAACCTTCAAAAACAATTATCCAAAGCCAAATTGAAATGCGCTATTGCCGAAGCTGACCGAGATGCCAGTGAGTACTGGAAAAATTATTTTGAAAAAACAGTTGCAGAGCTTCGCTCATCGAAAGAAAGATGTTTTGAAAAATCTGTAGAATGCGTCAAAAAGATAAAAACTAGCTTCGCCGACGTGGGCACATACTCAAGCGAAGACAACTTCATAAGAGGCGACCCTGAGGACGTAATTGAGTGGATCAGCAGCGAAGCCGAAGCTTTTGAAGAAATTCTGAGCGACCGCGGGGATGTCTACGCGTTCTCTGGTGCGAGGAGAGTTGCAGCTATTTTGGAGAAAGCAGGGTGCGATCATGTTAAAACTTTGGCCCAGGCCGAAGCTGCTTTGTCTATTGATGATACGAAGGACCCCTCGGCCGAAACATGCTTAATAGGTGGAAAAATTTTCACTGATATTTGGGAAAATGGCGGCCGAGGGATGGCGCATGAAATAATGAAAAAGAGTGAAAAAGACATTCATGACGCTCGAGAAGCAACAAAAGCAGCTGAAAAAGCTGCGGAACTTGAAAAACGGATAGGTATTACTTAATGGCTTTTAACTTTATTGCTTATTTTTGTGATTTCGAACTAATTTATATCTTCTATTGCGGCTGAACTATCTCCTCCCCCAGAGCCCTTCGACCCACTGGCCGACCTAGAGACAAAGAAGACAATAGAAATTATTAATATGGCCGAAGCTATTGTGGACAAAGTTGTCACGGAATTATTAACCGAAGCTGCAGAAGAAGTCCTGAAGGAAGAAGAATAGCTATTTGTAAAAACATTGCTAGAATATTAATGTAACATTTGCTAGAACATGCTTGTAATATTCGGTGCTCGTAGGTTTTGAATGTAATATATGAATGGTTTTGCAATTCATTTCTTTGCGATGCATGAAACTTTTATGTACATATCGTTTTTGAGCCTTTGGCGAAAAAACACCTTCCCTTCTTTTCATGCTTCGTAAAGAAGAGATTTTATGCTTCGTAAAAAATCCTCCAAGCGTCACAAAAACATTAATGCTTCATCAACAATAGATTTGTTCCTCCACATCAGAGCTGATGAAGCTGTATTGCTTCAAAACTTATTTTGTGCCTTAGCACAATTTCATTTTTTCAAAGCATTCTCTGAAGGTCAACATTGTATCCCCTTCTTGTGCCATTGATGCAATATGATGTATGATGTTATGTTATGCGAAATGATGTGATGATGTTATGTTATGCAAAATGATATTTATGCCGAAGACACACACTCACACCCCCATAGTGGAATACACAATCTCTTTGCCGCTTATTTTTCGGCTTCACCGCTTATTTTTCGGTGTATCAGCGCTGACTTTTCGCTGTTAGTTCTGCATTCCCTTAGGAACGTATTTTGAACTTCTTCGCCTTCTATTTTGGCAGTATTCGCGTTGACTTTTCGCGCTTTGCCCTATATTTCGGCGATATTTGGCTCTGCATTCCCTTTGGAACGACTTTTGAGCAGAAAACTTACACTGCGCTCCCTTAGGAATGACTTTTTGTATCTTCGGCAAACTTACGCTGCGTTCCTTAGAACAACTTTTTGTAACTTCGGTGATACTTGTAATGTGATTTTCAGCCCTGCGTTCCCTTAGGAACGACTTTTGTGCTTCAGCGATTTTTTGGACTTCGTGAGTCTGTGGAGAAGATATATTTCGCTATGACAAGAACGAAGCTATTACAGGAAATTGAAAATGACAAGGGAACTAGGTTTTCAATAATTGTTCCTTATTAAAAAAGAAAATGACAATGAATGTAAAAACTGTTTCAGGGGTAGGATATCTCTCAATAGATATGCTTCGATTCTGGCACAGTACTGTTGACTATGCGAGCTTCGGACTCCTCCCTGAAATCTCGCTGCTAATGGGATTGTTGGCTCCCTTTTGACTGCTGCCTCCTGAATACACAGGTTGTAGTGGTGGCGGAGGTGGGGGCTGTGGCCAAGATGCCTGTGGCTGACTAGCCGAAGCAACAGACACTGCAGGATGGTTACCCACATACTCTAGTATGTAGGGTGAGTGATACGAAACAGTATGCATGACCTGCTTCGGCTGGTTCTGCTGAGCTACGGCTTCTGCTATTTCCTTTTGTTTCTGAATGGTGACATGGCACATCCTTGTAGTATGGCCCTTGTCCTCACCACAGAATAAGCAATAAATTTTTCTAGGCTGATCCCCAAACCTTCCTCCGAAGCCCCTGGCGCCTCTGCCTCTTGGAGCTAGAGGTCGGAAAGAGCTTTGTTGCTGCCCTGAACCGTGCGAGGAATACTATGGCCTCTGTTATTGACTTCCTCTATCGTCACTCTGGGTGGAATAAATTGACCTAACATGTCTTAGGTGGATTCTTCCTCCAAAGCCCCTGGTCATCTCAGAGAACCTGTAAGCTTCCTCTCTTCTTTGGCGAAAGTCATTGTCAGCCCGCATGTATTCATCCATCTTTTGAAGCAGCTTCTCCAAAGTCTGTGGAGGCTTTCTAGCAAAATACTGGGCAGTAGGTCCTGGACGAAGCCCCTTAATCATGGCCTCAATGACAATTTCATTGGGCACTGTAGGCGCTTGTGCTCTCAGGCACAAGAACCTTGGAACGTATGCTTGAAGATACTCCTCATGATCTTGTGTACATTGAAAGAGAGCCTGAGCTATGGCTGGCTTCGTCTGAAAGCTCTGGAAACTTGTCACCAGCATATCCTTAAGCTTCTGCCATGAAGTAATAGTTCCTGGCCGAAGAGAAGAATACCAAGTTTGGGCCACATTCTTAACTGCCATGATGAAGGACTTGGCCATGACAGCTGCATTGCCTCCTTATGAAGATATAGTTGCTTCATAACTCATCAAAAACTGCTTCAGATTTGAATGTCCATCATACATGGGGAGCTGAGGTGGCTTGTATGATGGAGGCCATGGGATAGCCTGTAGTTCTGCTGCCAAGGGAGAAGCATCATCAAAGGTAAAGGTATCATGATTAAAATCATCATACCATCTATTCTCGTTGAAGAAGCCTTCTTGGTGAAGCTCCCTATGTTGGGGCCTTCGCTCTTGTTTGTCTTGGGCAAGATGGCGTACTTCTTCAGTGGCTTCGTCAATCTGCCTTTGAAGATCGGCTAGTCGAGCCATCTTCTCCTTCTTCCTTTGTACTTGTTGATGAAGCATCTCCATGTTTCTGATTTCTTGGTCCAACTCCTCCTCCTGGAGTGTTGGACTAGTGGCCTTCCTCTTCTGGCTTTGGGCCTCTCAAAGAGAAAGGGTCTCCTGGTTTGGGTCCAGTGGCTGTAGAGCGGCAGCCCCTGTCGCAAAAGCTTTCTTCGATGGCATGACAAAGGTCAGTTCTTGCTGAAGGTGGTCGAAAAGGATTCACCGGAGGTGGGCGCCAATGTTGGTGACTTGTTCTCAAATGCTATGAATCAAGAACAAGGCAACATAAAATGTTAAATATTAACGCCCTTCGTCCTTCGAAACATTATTTCCCTTAGGACATAATGATCTTCAGACAATGGTCATGAAGGACATACCTTTGAATATCGAAGGTAAGATGGTAATAGAAGAAGCGTGTAAAATACAAAAGATAACATAAACAATCATATAGCATTATAAATTCATCTCCATTATATTATCATGAGAAAATAAAAACAATATTGAATTACATTAGGTACCTTCAACTTGATAGACAACAAAGGTACGAGCGTGATGCATAAGCAAATGCCAAGTCCGCGTGAACAGTACGGGGGTACTGTTCATCTATTTGTAGGCATGGGACGCAGCCCACATGAAATTACATTCATGCCCTTTACATTTGCTAATGACTATAAGGTAACTCATCGGGGTCTAAATAGCCTTTTCCCCTTTAAGTCGGTTCCCTTTCCTGCTGTCATGCTGAAGCTCCTTTGCGCGTAGCTTCGGTGCTGCATCAATCTTCGTATTGTTCGTGCTTCTCCCACTGTGGTTCTGATTCGAATCCGAAGGTACCTATTCATGTATTACAACTCCGGAAACATTGTTAAATCATGTTTTTGAGGACCTTCGGAAGACGAAGGCCCCCAACAGGAGGGAAGGGAAACAGGAGCGGGCGTCGCTCTGCCGAGGGAAAGCACAAGCGTCCACCGAGCCCTCCATCGGAGGACTTCGACAACTCGAGTTCTCGGAGGAGGATTTATCCTCTGAGTACGATGGCTCACCCACTCCGGTGTCCCACGTGGCGTCATCTGATGACTCGGACGACTCCATGGGGTTATCGGCGGTGGAGCGAGCCTACATCCGATCTATCGAGCGCGGGGGGCTCGGTGGGTCGGATGACTCGGACGGGGAGGACTCGTCGGAGGAGGAGGTAAACTGTCACAACCGATTTTGGGGGGCGAAACTAAATGCATAGCATATGTGTGCCAGGATCCATTATCCACACATATGTTGACATCACCAGTGTAATATATCAAAAGACAATGCAATAAAGGCATAAAGGGAGTAGAGTAACTTTATTACGTCATCCAAATCACAGTATCTTAACAAGTATCATTATCAAAGTATGTTGGAATTAAACATGGACACTTTTCCATACGAAGGTGACTGGCACGTCTTTAGACTTAGTACTCGTCGACATCATCTGCAATGTCTTCATCATCACCCTCTGATCAAAATATTAGTAAGGGGTGAGCTCACTTATGGTCGGGGCTCAGCAAGTGGGAGAAATAATGCAAGTTTAACAAGGTAGGCTATGAATAAGCGGTAAGCATTTTAGTTGGTCAATATTTTATTAACAACTCCTGACTTACTAGATGTAAGTGTATCCCAAAGTATCCCAATTAAACATAAGCATATGATTATATCAAAAACACTTAAGTGAGACCACTTAAGCAAACCACTTATGGATCATTGGATCACAATTTATTTTCCATCTTTAAGTTCAATTATCATGTGAGGGTCCAGGTTGCACTTAACCGTGATCACGACTGACATATCAGTTTTACACTCTGCAGAGGTGGTACAACTTTACCCACAAGCCATGTATCCCATCTAGCCTGGGTTGATCGGACCCGTAAACACTTCCTAGGTGAATGGCTAGGGATCCACTATGAGGCTTTCACAAAATAGCCTTAGTACAAAGCCATCCGCTAAGGTTTGCACGTCAGTATTGATGGCCCTATGGGCGAGGTAACTTAGCCAAGGCTACCACCCCATGTTAACATGAGCTGCTACCAAACCACTGGCGCCCCCTCTTGCCCATTTTTCAGGTAGGGTTGCTAAGCACTAAGTTTATAGAGCTAATTACCAAAGCCAGAGCCATTATAGCACTCGTGGTTGCACTATTATCCTGAGTGGTCACTCAATGTTCCACTTAATATGAAATGATCTTGTTTAACCATCGATTTAACATCATAATATAAACTTCATTTCCGGAACATTGGCATCATTAACGAGTGACATCATAATTATCATGTTGAGCGGTAGCACAAATTGCTAAGCATAGTTGTTGGGGGCCTTCGTCTTCCGAAGGTCCTCAAAAACATGATTTAACAATGTTCCGGAGTTGTAATAGATGAACAGGTACCTTCGGATTCGAATCAGAACCACAGTGGGAGAAGCACGAACAATACAAAGACTGATGCAGCGCCGAAGCTACGCGCAAAGGAGCTTCGGCATGACAGCAGGAAAGGGAACCGACTTAAAGGGGAAAAGGCTATTTAGACCCCGATGAGTTACCTTATAGTCATTAGCAAATGTAAAGGGCATGAATGTAATTTCACGTGGGCTACGTCCCATGCCTATAAATAGATGAACAGTGCCCCCGTACTGTTCACGCGGACTTGGCACTTGCTTTTGCATCACGCTCGTACCTTAGTTGTCTATCAAGTCGAAGGTACCTAATGTAATTCAATATTGTTTTTATTTTCTCATGATAATATAATGGAGATGAATTTATAATGCTATATGATTGTTTATGTTATCTTTTGTATTTTACACACTTCTTCTATTACCATCTTACCTTCGATATTCGAAGGTATGTCCTTCATGACCTTTGTCTGAAGATCATTATGTCCTAAGAGAAATAATGTTTCGAAGGACGAAGGGCGTTAATATTTAACATTTTATGTTGCCTTATTCTTGATTCATAGCATTTGAGAACAAGTCACCAACATTGGCGCCCACCTCCAGTGAATCCTTTTCGACCACCTTCGGCAAGCACTGACCTTCGTCATGCCACCGAAGAAAGCTTCAGCGACAGGGGCTGCCACTCTACAGCCACTGGACCCAAACCAGGAGACCCTTTCTCTTTGAGAGGCCTGAAGCCAGAAGAGGAAGGCCACTAGTCCAACACTCCAAGAGGAGGAGTTGGACCAAGAAATCAGAAACATGGAGATGCTTCATCAACAAGTACAAAGGAAGAAGGAGAAGATGGCTCGACTAGCCGATCTTCAAAGGCAGATTGACGTAGCCACTGAAGAAGTACGCCATCTTGCCCAAGACGAACAAGAGCGAAGGCCCCAACATAGGGAGCTTCACCAAGAAGGCTTCTTCAACGAGGATAGATGGTATGATGATTTTAATCATGATACCTTTACCTTTGATGATGCTTCTCCCTTGGCAGCAGAACTGCAGGCTATCCCATGGCCTCCATCATACAAGCCACCTTAGCTCCCCATGTATGATGGACATTCAGATCCGAAGCAGTTTTTGATGAGTTATGAAGCAACTATATCTTCATACAGTGGCAATGCAGCTGTCATGGCCAAGTCCTTCGTCATGGCAGTTAAGAATGTGGCCCAAACGTGGTATTCTTCTCTTCAGCTAGGAACTATTACTTCATGGCAGAAGCTGAAGGATATGCTGGTGACAAGTTTCTAGGGCTTTCGGACGAAGCCAGTCACAGCTCAGGCTCTCTTTCAATGTACACAAGATCATGAGGAGTATCTTCAAGCATACGACCGAAGGTTCTTGCGCCTAAGAGCACAAGCGTCTACAGTGCCCAATGAAATTGTCATTGAGGCCATGATTAAGGGGCTTCGTCCAGGACCTACTGCCCAGTATTTTGCTAGAAAGCCTCCATAGACTTTGGAGAAGCTGCTTGAAAAGATGGATGAATACATCCGGGCTGACAATGACTTTTGCCAAAGAAGAGAGGAAGCCTACAGGTTCTCTGAGATGACCAGAGGCTTCGGAGGAAGAATCAACCTAAGACGTGTTAGGTCAATTCATTCCACCCAGAGTGACGATAGAGGAAGTCAACAACAGAGGCCACAGAATTCCTCGCACACTTCGGGGCAGCAACAAAGCTCTTTCCGACCGTGAGCTCCAAGAGGTAGAGGCGCCAGGGGCTTCGGAGGAAGGTTGAGGATCAGCCTAGAAAAATTTATTGCTTATTCTGTGGTGAGGACAAGGGCCATATTACAAGGATGTGCCATGTCACCATTCAGAAACAAAACAAAATAGCAGAAGCCGCAGCTCAGCAGAACCAGCCGAAGCAGGTCATGCATACTGCTTCGTATCACTCACCCTACATACCAGAGTATGTGGGTAACCATCCTGCAGCGTCTGTTGCTTCGGCTAGTCAGCCATAGGCATCTTGGCCACAGCCCCCACCTCCGCCACCACTACAACCTGTGTATTCACGAGGCCAGCAGTCAGAAGGGAGCCAACAGACCCATCAGCAGCGAGATTCCAGGGAGGAGTCCGAAGCTCGCATAGTCAACAGTACTGTGCCAGAATCGAAGCATATCTATTGAGAGATATCCTACCCCTAAAACAGTTTTTACATTCATTGTCATTTTCTTTTTTAATAAGGAACAATTATTGAAAACCTAGTTCCCTTCTCATTTTCAATTTCCTGTAATAGCTTCGTTCTTGTCATAGCGAAATATATCTTCTCCATAGACTCACGAAGTCCAAAAAATCGCTGAAGCACAAAAGTCGTTCCTAAGGGAACGCAGGGCTAAAAATCACATTACAAGTATCACCGAAGTTACAAAAAGTCGTTCTAAGGAACGCAGCGTAAGTTTAACAAAGATACAAAAAGTCGTTCCTAAGGGAGCGCAGTGTAAGTTTTCTGCTCAAAATTCGTTCCAAAGGGAATGCAGAGCCAAATACCGCCGAAATATAAGGCGAAGCGCGAAAAGTCAATGCGAATACTGCCGAAATAGAAGGCGGAGAAGTTCAAAAGACGTTCCTAAGGGAATGCAGAACTTACAGCAAAAAGTCAACGCTGATGCACCAAAAAATAAGCGGTGAAGCCGAAAAATAAGCGGCAAAGAGATTGTGTATTCCACTATGGGGGTGTGAGTGTGTGTTTTCGGCATAAATATCATTTTGCATAACATAACATCATCACATCATTTCGCATAACATAACATCATACATCATATTGCATCAATGGCAGAAGAAGGGGATATAATGTTGACCTTCGGAGAATGCTTCGAAAAAATGAAATTGTGCTAAGGCACAAAATAAGTTTTGAAGCAATACAGCTTCATCAGCTCTGATGTGGAGGAACAAATCTATTGTTGATGAAGCATTAATGTTTTTGCGACACTTGGAGGATTTTTTACGAAGCATAAAAGCTCTTCTTTATGAAGCATGAAAAGAAGGGAAGGTGTTTTTTCGCCAAAGGCTCAAAAACGGTATGTACATAAAAGTTTCATGCATCACAAAGAAATGAATTGCAAAACCATTCATATATTACATTCAAAACCTACGATCACCGAATATTACAAGCATGTTCCAGCAAATGTTTCGTTAATATTCTAGCAATGTTTTTACAAATAGCTATTCTTCTTCCTTCAGGACTTCTTCTGCAGCTTCGGTTAATAATTTCGTGATAACTTCGTCCACAATAGCTTCGACCATATTAATAATTTCTATTGTCTTCTTTGTCTCTGGGTCGGCCAGTGGGTCGAAGGGCTCTGGGGAGGAGATAGTTCAGCTGCAATAGAAGATATAAATTAGTTCGAAATCACAAAAATAAGCAATAAAGTTAAAAGCCATTAAGTAATACCTATCCGTTTTTCAAGTTCCGTAGCTTTTTCAGCTGCTTTTGTTGCTTCTCAAGCGTCATGAATGTCTTTTTCAGTCTTTTTCATTATTTCATGTGCCATCCCTCAGCCACCATTTTCCCAAATATCAGTGAAAAATTTTCCACCTATTAAGCTTGCTTCGGCCGAGGGGTCCTTCGTATCATCAATAGACAAAGCAGCTTCGGCCTGGGCCAAAGTTTTAACATGATCGCACCCTGCTTTCTCCAAAATAGCTGCAACTCCCCTCGCACCAGAGAACGCGTAGACGTCCCCGCGGTCACTCAGAATTTCTTCAAAAGCTTCGGCTTCGCTGCTGATCCACTCAATTACGCCCTCAGGGTCGCCTCTTATGAAGTTGTCTTCGCTTGAGTATGCACCCACGTTGGCGAAGCTAGTTTTATCTTTTTGACGCATTCTACAGATTTTTCAAAACATCTTTCTTTCGATGAGCGAAGCTCTGCAACTGTTTTTCAAAATAATTTTTCCAGTACTCACTGGCATCTCGGTCAGCTTCGGCAATAGTGCATTTCAATTTGGCTTCGGACAGTTGTTTTTGAAGGTTCTCAATCTCATTCCTTTGGATTTCAGATTGAGCCTTGAAGTTAGCTTCATCCCCCTTTACTTTGTCCACCAATGTAAGTAGAATTTTGTCTTTTTCCAAAGCTTCGTTCCTTAGCTTGATAACCTCTGTTCGAAGGTTGTTGAGAGCAATAGTGCAACTCTCGTCTTCGGCATTCTTTTACGCCCTTAAGGTGTTGCTAAGTATTAAACTCTATATGAAAAAATGAATGGGTTAATATAAGAACAAAAGAATAATTCAAAATTCATAAACTTCTGAATACACAATTTTTGTACCTTCAGACTGTTATATGCAAGGCTATCTGCTAGATCGTCCCTCGTCATGGCGCAGAGGCCAGCTTCAAGCTTCGGGAACCCCATACTTCTGGCCATCTCCCGGCAGACAGATAATTCGTTGTTCTCTGGGAGGCAATACAAGAAGTCATCTTCATCTGTGCCATTAAACACTAAGGCCCCTTTCGGGTACTTCAGTTCTCGGGCATAGTGTTTAGCTTCAAAAATTTCTTCTTCAGATAATCTTTTTCCTGAAGCGTGTCGAATAATATAATCAAGGACTTCGGAAGACGCTTCGGGAGTAAGTGCGACAGCTTTTTCAAGCAAAATCTATTTTATAGCTTCTTCTCCCGCTGCCTTTTCTCCAGTTTTCGTGGATTTCTCCTTGATGGGCTCTGAAGGCCCAGCTTCGGCATCGTCCTGGCTCATTGTAGCTTCGGCTTCGGTTACCTTTGCCTCGGTTTCAATCTGCGCCTTCAAAGCCTTAGCAATTTTCCCTGGAGTAGAGCTTGAAGCTTTTATTGTCTCTAGCACATCTAGTACACTAGCCATCTTTTCCTCTTGGGGGTCGCTGCTAGACCTTTTTGTATCTTCGGCACCTTGACTCCAGACGAAGGGCTTAGAACTTCTAATGTTTTCAACTCTTCGATTCTCGGTTCTTCAATTTTGTCAGTCTTCGGCATTGCAGCCGACTCTTCAATCCTCTGCGTAAGGGTAGGTCCTTTGGCTTCAATAGCTAAAGAAGTCTCATCGCCAAATTCAGGCACTATGGCTGGTTCAATGTAGCACGGTCGGTGAGTAAGGACCTTCAACTTTTTCCTCTTCGGTGCGGGCTCGCTTGAGGTAGCTGAAGCAGCAGCCTTCCCAGAAGTGGCACCCTTTCTTTTCTGCCCCCGTGGCGGGTAGCAATAGTTAGGGTACACAAATCCGATAGCATCAAAAACTCTATTTAGCCTTTTCTTTTTTTCGGCTCCTGAAGGCCACAGATAGTGCATTATCTTCAGACTTGGAGTATGCTCCAAGTAGTTCATCACTAATATTTTCAACACACTTCAGCCAGTCATCGTCTGGTTCAATAAATTGGTCTCCAAACCTGAAAGTATATTTCAATCGAACCAAACCACCTTCGCTAGGGTTAGTGATGGTTTCCTTTGGCAATGTCCAGCTGTCTATCAGTGGCCATATCCTGTAGGCTATATGTTCTTGAACCAAATCTCTTGTCCCGATAAAAGAACAAACTGTACTAAAGGCCCTTCAGCATGCTTCGGCTGCCTCATCAATTTCTACCTTCGGTTTCCGGAGGCCAAAGCGTGACCAGATGGGTCGTATAATGATTTCTTTAATATCTTCTCTTGCTTTCAAATCATTTTTCACGTAAAACCATTCTTTCATCCAGGCCCCAGGCCACCTCTTTCAGAACGTTGGCACTGGGTAGCTTGCGCCAGAGCGAGCAACAAAGCTGTAGCACCCAAAGTTGTTATGATATTGTTCCTTACCCCAAGGCTTCGTCTCATACGAAAGCTCGTGCATACAGCAAAAACATCTTGCGCTTGGCTCTAGACCTTGACTCCTTACAGCCCAGACGAAGATCCCCATTCTGATAATACCTTCGGGAGTGATCTGGTGAAGGAAAATCTGATATATCTTTAAAACTTCAACCACAAATCTGCTTAATGGGAACCAAAGTCCAACTTTGAAGAAACTTCGGTAGATTACAACTTCGTCTTCTTCAGGAGCAGGAACGGCTCTGTCTACGTCAGCCCTCACAATAGAAATATCTCGAAAGTACCTTCCTCTCATATTATCAAGATGACTCTGTTTGATAGTTGATTTCCTGAAGACTGTGTGACTTGGTCGCCAAGGACGATCTTCCGAGTCTTCGCCTCCACTATCCATATCATAGCTGTCGCTATCATCAGTATCTTCAGACAAGCCTTCTAATATCTCTTTAGTTATCTTCTCTGTGTTTGTTTTTGCAATTGACTCAATAAATCCTGCAGTCTTCTCCTCAAGGAGCTTCTCCTCCTCGCTCAGCTTCGCCTCAGCAGCAACTTTTTTGTCTTGAGACATCTCTTCTTCGGAAATGGCAAAAACGTGTCCTTAGAACCAAAGCTTAGAAAATCTAAGAAACTAAGCAACTGTTGGTAAGCAAGAGCTAAGAAATTGAGCAAAGCAAAGCAGGCATCAAGTAACGTACCAAATGTGCTCGGGGTGACTTCTTATTTATACGCCCAGCGCGCTCCAAGTTGGAGGGCCCCGTCTGTCATTGACTGTTGCTATTCTAGGAAAGGGAAGGTGTTTTTTCGGACCTTCGGCTTAGGGCCTTCATCCATATCGCAATCTGAATTCGTTATTCTAACAAATTAACCTTGCGATGGGCTACTATTGGGGGCCTTCGTCTTCCGAAGGTCCTCAAAAACATGATTTAACAATGTTTCCGGAGTTGTAATACATGAACAGGAACCTTCGGATTCGAATCAAAACCACAGTGGGAGAAGCACGAACAATACGAAGATTGATGCAGCGCCGAAGCTACGCTCAAAGGAGCTTCGACATGACAGCAGGAAAGGGAACTTACTTAAAGGGGAAAAGGCTATTTAGACCCCGATGAGTTACCTTATAGTCATTAGCAAATGTAAAGGGTATGAATGTAATTTCACGTGGGCTGCGTCCCATGCCTATAAATAGATGAACAGTACCCCCGTACTGTTCACGCGGACTTGGCATTTGCTTTTGCATCATGCTCGTACCTTTGTTGTCTATCAAGTCGAAGGTACCTAATGTAATTCAATATTGTTTTTATTTTCTCATGAGAATATAATGGAGATGAATTTATAATGTTATATGATTGTTTATGTTATCTTTTGTATTTTACATGCTTCTTCTATTACCATCTTACCTTCGATATTCGAAGGTATGTCCTTCATGACCTTCGTCTGAAGATCATTATGTCCTAAGGGAAATAATGTTTCGAAGGACGAAGGGCGTTAATATTTAACATTTTATGTTGCCTTGTTCTTGATTCATAGCATTTGAGAACAAGTCACCAACAATAGTGTTTATCCCAGGTTGATCAAGGAATAGGGTTGGTAATTCTAGGAAATCCTATTTAGGCAAATCCCATCAAATTATGCAAATATCCAAAAAGTAAACATTATTATATGCATTACTTGTGTACAAATAGAAATGCAGAGGGAGAATCCACTTGCCTTGTTCGAATGTGTCCTGCGGGTCGTCCTCGAACGTGTTTGGTTCGTCTACCTCACAGTTAGCTTCTAACATCGGTTCGCATATCATACATATAAAAAAATCATACACCAAATAAATAAACATACACCATTACATGGGTAACTGTTGGGGGTCTTCTTCTCTGCCGATGGTCCTCAAGAGATAAACACCTTCGGCAAAGTTCCATAAGAAGTCCGCCCACCTTATGCCGAAGGTTCTCAAGACAAAGACCTCAGGAAGGAGCAGCAATGTAGAACACCGAAGCTACTAATAGCTTCAGCTCAGATCAAGCTAAGAAAGAAAAGACTAGATAGACCTTGTTAGTTTAAGTTGTTTTTAAACAAGTGCTCGAGGGCATGGATGAAATTTTTCATGGGCTGTGTCCCGTGCCTATAAATAGATGAACAGTAACACCATACTATTCATGCTGAATTGTAATCACTCTCTCGCGTCTTCACCTTCGAGCAAGCCGAAGGTATCAATGTAATATTAATACTGTTAATATTCATACATATTTCATGGGATGCAAATATGTATGAATTAATGAAATGCAGTTACTGTCTTTATCTCTTTGCATTTCCTTTCACATAATAAACAATGAAGGTATGTCCTTCTTGACCTTCGTCTGATGAGCATTATACCCATGTGGGAATAATGCTTCAGAAGACGAAGGTCCATAATAATTAACAAGTGTGTTGCCTTGTTACAACATTTTAGAACAAGTGAACAACATTGGCGCCCACCTCCGGTGAACTCACTTCCACAACTGCGACAATGGCTTCGCAAGACAACCAAGCTATGGCACCTTCGGCTACAAAGCTGGTGCTCCCAATCATAGGTGGCTCAAGTTCTGAACCAGCCAACAAGAAGCAGAAGAAGGAAGCATAGAGAAGGGTACAACATGTTGGAGTGCAAGGACCCTTCATCAAGTCCAAGTGGTCTCACATATCAATCACCTTCTCCTAGGAGGACCTTCAGCTCAGATGCAATGGTCATATATTGTGTCATCAAGGGGTTTCTGGTTCACAATGTCCTTGTAGACATAGGTAGTGCAGCAGACATCATCTTTGCGAAAGCTTTCAGGCAAATGCAAGAACAAGATGACAAGATACATGATGCAACACACCCTCTATGTGGCTTCGGAGGAAGGCAGATAGTGACACTCGGCAAGATAACTATGTCAATCACCTTCGGCTGTGTTCACAACACAAGGACAGAGCTAGTTGTCTTTGACATTATTGATATGGAGTATCCCTACAATGAAATCATTGGGCAAGGAACATTAAACGCCTTCGAAGCAATACTCATCCAGCATATTTGCGCATGAAGATACCAACAGACTAAGGCCCCATAGCTATGTATGGGAGTCAAGAGGCTTCTAGAAGGGCTGAAGGGAATTGAACAGATTCAAAGGCCATCCATAACATAAATGAAGCCGAAGCTAACCAGTAGTACAAACAAAAGAGAGATAAGGCTGCCTTAGTAGATCAGCCGAAGCCTATGCTTTTATGCGAGGACGTAGCAGAGTAGAAGGTGCTGCTGGTGTCACAACTGTCTGAGGAACAAGAGAAAACCCTATTGAAGTTTTTATTCAACAACAAGAATGTCTTTGCCTGGTCAGCCAATGATCTCTATGGTGTCAACAGAGATGTCATCGAGCATTCACTTAATGTAGATCCGGCTATCAGGCCAAGAAGGCAAAAGCTTCGAAAGATGTCCGAAGACAAAGCCGAAGGTGCACGAAACAAAGTCAAAAGGCTTCTGAGTGCTGTAGTAATCTGAGAGGTAATATATCCAGAATGGCTGGCCAATACTGTAATGGTGAAGAAGGCTAATGGAAAGTGGAGAATGTGCATTGATTTCATAGATCTTAATAAAACATGTTCGAAGGATGAGTTCCCTTTACTGAGAATAAACTCTCTGGTGGATGTAGCAGCTACTTCGGAGCTAATGAGCTTATTGGATTGCTATTCAGGTTACCATCAAATCTATATGAAAAAAGAAGACGAACCCAAGACAAGCTTCATAACCCCTAGTGGAACCTACTGCTACCTTCGGATGCCAGAGGGGCTCAAGAATGCTGGAGGAAGCTTCAGCAGGATGACTGCCAAAGTCCTCCACTCCCAAATTGGCAAGAATGTGTTGACATATGTTGATGATATCATAGTCAAAAGCACGAAGCAAGAAAGTCACATTGCTGATTTGCAAGAAACATTTGCTAATTTCAGAAAAGCTGGTCTTAAGCTAAATCCAGAAAAATGTGTTTTCAGAGTGAAGAAGGGAAAATTTCTTGGTTGTCTGGTATCAACAAAGGGGATCAAAGCCAATCCAAGTAAGATAGAAGCTATACTTCGGATGGAGCCACCGAAGTCATAAAAAGGTGCCCAAAGGTTAATAGGAAGGCTGACTTCCTTAAATAGATTTATTTCAAGATCACCAGAGAGGAACTTGCCATTCTTTGAAGTGCTGAAATCAGCCGAAGTCTTCCAATGGGGACCAATTCAGCAAAAAGCTTTCGAAGAACTGAAGAAGTATTTGATAGAATTAACAACCTTAACCCCACCTTCGTCAGGAACTCCATTACTGCTTTATGGAGCTGCTTCCCACGCTACGGTCAGTGCAACACTGGTGCAAGAAAAGTAGGATGGCCAGGCAAAGAAGCAAGTGTCTATGTACTTCGTCTCTAAAGTACTTAGTCCATCGAAGAAAAATTACACAGAGTTGGAAAAGGTACTATATGCTGTATTGATGGCTTCAGAAAGCTTCGGCATTACTTCCAAACATATCATATCATAGTACCTTCTTCACAACCTCTCAAGGATATAATGAGAAACAGAGAAGCCACAGGAAGAGTTGGAAAATGGGCTGCAGAGTTGAATGAATTCACTATTGATTACATTCATAGATCTTCGATCCAATTCCAAGCGTTAACAGACTTCATTGCTGATTGGACACTAGGGGCTCAGGACGAAGAGAAAAAAACGATGTCGAAGCCTGGACAGTATTTTGTGATGGGTCATGGGGAACCTTCGGCGCAGGAGCAACTGCCATTTTAATTTCACCATCTAAAATCAAAACCTGCTATGCAGCAAGGTTGGATTTCAACTGTACAAATAACATTGCAGAGTACAAAGCCCTTCTCTTGGGGCTTTGGGAACTTAAGGCAATGGGAATAAGAAGGGCAATACTCAAATTCGATTCACAAGTCATTTCTGATTGACAAGAGTAGTAAAGCAAGGGACCCAAAGCTCGAGAAGTATTTGGACACAGTCCGAAGGATGGAAGCCTCTTTTGAAGGTTTCTCTGTAAAAAACATCCCAAGAGGAGAAAATGAACATGCAGATTTGTTAGCTAAGTCAGCGGCACAGGGGCTTCCGTTACCTTTGGAGGTATTTTTCGAAACAATAAAGGCACCTTCAATCGAGCTCATAGAGAGAGTAGTGCTTACAATCTCGCCAGTGCACAGCGAAGATTGGAGGACTAGGATTGTATATTTCCTCCAAGGCAATTGTCTTTCGGATGACGAAGTTTACAACAAAAGAATGGAAGCAAGAACAAGACCCTATGTAATCATAGAGGGAGAGTTGTACAAACAAGGAGTCTGCTCTCCATTACTAAAATGCTTGTATAGAACCGAATGTCAAGAGCTGATGAAGGAGATACATGCAGGTTTGTGTGGAGCTCACATTAGGTCAAGGCCTTTGCTAGGGAAGGATTTTAGATAAGGATTTTATTGGTCGAATACAGCTTCAGATGCAGTGGACTTGGTTCAAAATCATGAAAATTGCCAGAAGTGTGCCAGAGACAAGAAACAACCTTCGTCTTAACCCAGCTAATACAGCCTAGCTAGCCACTGCAAAGGTGGGGCCTAGATTTGCTAGGCCCACTTCCACCAGCACAAGGTAACCTGAAATATGTTGTGGTAGCAGTGGAGTATTTCTTGAAATGGATCAAAACCAAGCCCCTAGCTACAATAACTACGACCACAATTCAGAAGTTCTTTTGGCAGAATATTGTTTGCCACTTCGGTGTGCCGAAGGCTATCACGGTCGATAACGGAACTCAATTTGATGCCAAAATGTTCAAAGCCTTTTGCGGCCAGATTGGTACGAAAATACACTTTGCATCAGTGAGACATCAAGAGTCAAATGGACTGGTCGAAAGAGCAAATGGAATTATAATAACAGGGATAATGAAGTCAATCTTCAATCAACCTAGAGGAAAATGGCCCGACGAGTTAATAAAGGTGCTGTGGAACCATGACACTGCTGTCTCTAGGTCAACGGGTTTTACCCCGTTCAAGCTTCTGTTCGATGACGAAGCAATAACACCAGAAGAAGCAAGAAACGACTCAAAAAGGACCTTAGCTTCAGCAGATAATGAAGAGAATTGCAAAATAACAAAAGACACCATAGAAGGGACCAGGTACCAAGTAGTAGACCACATCAATAAGTATCAGGCCGAAACAATTAAATGGCGTGATCAAAAGGTAAAATTGAAGAGCATTAGGACATGGCACCTAGTGCTTCGGAGGGTGGCCAACCTGGATACAGTAGGGAAGCTTCAGCTTAAGTGGGAAGGTCCCTTCTTGGTGATATCTTCGTCAAGACCTGGATCATATAGATTGAAAGACTTGGATGGCAACGACATTCCAAGGTCTTGGAATGTGAATGAGCTTCAGAGATATTATGTGTAAACCATGTAATTTTCTTATTTTTTCCCTATGGCACCCTTTTCCTTTCAGGAGGGGAGAAAGGTTTTTCTTGGGGCCATAGGTTGTAATTTTCATTTTTTTCCTTGTGCAGCCTATGCAATACAAGGGCCAAATTCTCCCACATGTAAAATGTAAAATATGGGACTACACCATCGAGTGTAAGAAACTATGAAGGAGCTCCAAAGTCGTTTCTAAGGGGATGCAGAGCTTAAATGTCACCTAAGTAAAAGGTGAAGAAGCTCCAAAGTCGTTCCTAAGGGGATGCAGAGCTTAAATGCCACCTAAGTAAAAGGTGAAGAAGCTCCAAAGTCGTTACTAAGGGGATGCAGAGCTTAGCTCCAAAGTCGTTCCTATGGGAATGCAGAGCGGAAATACCACCTAAGTAAAAGGTGAAGAGACTCCAAAGTCGTTCCTAAGGGGATGCAGAGTCTGGATGTGTATTCGTGCGAGTTTTTTTACCCTTGGCATACATTTGCATACTTCATCACATCCTCTTTTGCATTCATAAAAACATACATTAGACATTGGTATGATCATTATCATGACATAAAGCATAAGGCATTTATAGTAAAAGCGAGGATTTCTGTCTTCAACGAGATAAACCTTCGTGTATATGAAGAAGCTTCGTCACAGAGGAAATTTCGTTGATCATAAGAATCCAACTCTTGATTTTACTCAAGAGGTGCTTTGTCGTGAACGAAAAGAAGGGAAGGTGTTTTCCGCCTTCGGCTCAAAAACTACAAGCATTGGTTTCATCCATAACAAAGCAGTAGGTACATGAATGCAAGGTAAACAAAAGCGTCACAAAGTATTTACAAACATTTACAATTCAGTTCGCATTTCAGTTACAAAATATTACACTTCTTGTGCAAAAGAATTCCCAAAGTGTATATACAAAAATCAAGGAGGATTCTAAAAAGACTACTCTAAAGCTTCGGACTTAGCTTCGGTTCATTGACCTTCGGCGCCGTCACCCTGGAGATTGATGAAGGAACAGGGTAATCAGGAATCTAGTAAGGAGCGAGGTAAAAATAACAAAGGTAAAAGCTATACTTTGTTAAATAAGTTTCGGGCTTCATCTCCAGCCAACTCACGTTCGCCCCAAATTTGAGTAATGAACCTGTTCCCTATGCTTCGGGCTTTAGCTGGAATGTTAACTAGATCCGATGAAGAAAGGCTAAAGTTTGGCCTATTGACAGCCTTCACGTGATTACACCTAACCTTTATGAAAGCAGCGGCTGTACCACGAGAAGCCACCAGCGCACAGAAGTCTCCATGGCCGGTGATAACTTCAAGGACATCAACTTCTTTCTCTACGCATTCAAGGGCCCTGTGATATCTTCGGTAGAGAAGCTAGCTTCTTCAGATGTAGCTCCAACTGAATTGAATATGCTTTTCAATTGAGTGGTGCATTGGCTTGCAAGGTTAAAGCATCTCTCCTTAAGAGCTCTCAACGCTTCATTGAGCTTCCTATTCTTCTCAACCTCAACCTTAAGTGTCATTTTCAAAGCTTCAGATTCACGGTTGAATCAGCCAGAAGTTTCCTCTAAAAGTGTCTGGGCATCCACTAGCTCCTTGCCCAACTTCTTATTTTAAACTTGCGCTTCGGCAAGGGAGCCTTCGGCTGAGCAGAACAATTCATCTTTTTCTTCTAAAGAATCCTCAGGTTTTTTTGATTTTGTCCTCCAAACTCTTTACAATAACTTCATTCCTCCTATCTTCATCATCTTGTTGCATCTTTAGAGCTTTGCTTAGTAACAAACTCTGGAAAAAACAAACTCAAAATTAGAATACTTAAGATGATATGAACATATCTCTGATAACTTGTAAAAAGGGTTCTTACTTTGAAGTTAGAATAAAACAGGCTGCCTAGGATATGTTGACGCCTATAGCAGCTGATGTCCTTCTCAAGCTACGGGAATCCAACACTCTTAGACATGATACTTACAATTTTAGCACCAACAAGGTCGCGGATGCATCTCACAACTTCTTCGTCGACCCCGCCAAAGAGCATTGACCTTGGCTGGTAACCACAAGAGATCGCAAATTCTTTCAACTCCGATGTGTCCTCTTCAGAGAGTTGTTGGCCGCCCAAGTGTCGTAGGTCGAAATCCGCTCCCTCTGAAGAGGTTTCATCAATTTTCTTTCCCTTGTCTGAAGCTGCCATGACCACCTCCTCCACAACAAAATCTGATATCAGTCTGTCAATTTCAGATAGAGTATTCCATAGCCCTAGGTAGCACGCGGATCTGTAGCAACCAATCACTGACGGCAATCATGGGGGTTCATTGGGTTTGGACTTTGTCCTAATCTGGAGTTGGGAGACAACCCTAGAAAGTGGGGCCCGCCTGATGGTGTATTGAGTGTGCCATGGAGATGGCCGACAGAAGGGCCCCATGCGTCAGTGAGACATCCGCATAGTGCGCTAGTGTGAAGAAGAGGTAAGTGGGCCGCGATTGTGAGGCTAGGCCGAGATAAATGAGATTCGGCCCAGGCGCAGGTTTCCATCTCTTTTTCCTTTTCTAATTTAAATTTCTATTTGTTTTAACTATTTTAAATTTAAATGAGTCACTAATTCAAATCTGTTTTGAATTTCAAACCTTTAATTTAGATATAGATACATAACTTCAGCATGTTGTGCACTAATTTATTTATTTAGTCACCTTCTTTATTATTGTTATTTTATTTAAGTAATGGAATACACACACCACATTTATTTACATGGAATGTTATTTTGGGTGCGTAGTCAATTCAAAGGCATAACCCAAGGTTCATGTTCCTTCATTTTGATAGAAAACATTTTCTAAGGTCTAATCTTTATTAGTATATGATTTGGTTACTTGGTTAATTTAATACCATTAACTAGTTACGAAAAGAAAGGGTCCTAATAGATTTCTAAAGGTTTCAAAAATTTCCAAATCACCATTATATATATATATATATTTATTTTCCTACCAATTTTGAGCTTTACAGAAATGCAGTTACTGTCTTCATATCTTTGCATTTCCGTTCACATAATAAATGATGAAGGTATGTCCTTCTTGACCTTCGTCTGATGAGCATTATACCCATGTGGGAAAAATGCTTTGAAAGACGAAGGTCCATAATAATTAACAAGTGTGTTGCCTTGTTACAACATTTGAGAACAAGTGAACAACTGTAATATTCTCCATTACATAAATAATCACATACCACACAAATTATACTTATAAATAATGCCTAAATCATAATTATTTTATTAATCGACTAAATTTTCCACTTTAAATTATCATTGTTGAAAATTATGTGGGGACTACTAAAGTATTTTACCTAGTATAGTTTAGATGAAAATGACGTAGCAATTCTACAGAAATAAATAGCTAATTAATCATTTCCTTTAGAACCAATAATATTCTTTTGGTTTTATACTTTATTTTCAAAATAGAAATTATACGTATAATTAAAATGTTTATTTATAACTCACATAACATTAATATTCTAAGAATTAATGTAAATTACTAATCTTGGACTTTAGTACATAATCATGGTTATTTCAACATAAATAGATATTTTACTAATCTTTAGTGAGTAAGCGATATGCATATGAATACTTATATCATGATTAGTGAAAATCTATATTTTAACCTGATCGACAAGATGTGGCCTAGTACCTCTTTCATTTTCTTATATTAGTAAAATTATACTTCAGTCACTACTAACGTAATATCTTTTTATGCTCTAAAATGAGAAGTTAATCGTAAACACTTCTAGTATAAGGTTAATGAAACTTAACATTGTTTATTTTCAAAATATAAAAATAATGTCCACATCCAAAATATTATTGCTAGGGTTGATTTACAATTAAACATATACTTCTGGTGCCCGAGTTAAAGCGCCAACTTATATATTTTTCAATGTTTTCTTGGTGCATGAACCCTACCTTTATTTTTCCTCCGCCACATTCTAACTTCCCAAACTCCTACACTTTCTCGCGCTGTTCTTGAGCTACTCTGCTCACGGGATCGCGATGGCGCCTATGAAGAGGAAATAGGGTGCTGCCATGCCAGATATCCATCTGATTGATCCCAATAGCCAACTTCCTTTCTGCGATAACTACATTTCTGTCATTTCTAAAACTGATCTCTTCCACCTTGTCGAAATCGATGTTCTGCTGCCCAAGGAATTATGCACCTGGCAGATTTGGCGGGGAGTTACCGTCCCGATAGAGGATACTCACGAGGCGGTTATTTCCGTGCCTTTCCTCATCAGAGGATTGGCCCTGCCAGTTTCTCCCTTCTTTCGTGGCCCCTTGATTTTTATTCTCTCAATCTTATGCATCTGAATCCAAATTTTGTGTTTCAAATTGTCGTGTTTGTTCACCTTTGCGAAGCCTTCCTCGAAATTTTTTTACACTTTGGCCTGTGGAAATACCTTTACGATTGTCGGCCTAGAATGGCTGGAGGGCTGCATCAGCTGGTTGGAGGTGCTAGTTTGGAGCTTCGTTGAGGCAAGAAAACTGAATACCTTGACTTTCCTTTAAAGGACAGTATCAAGGGATGGCGTTTCGAGTGGTTTACCATGGAGAATCATAACAGGTCGCTACCCATTCGCTCGGGGAGACAACCTGATGTTCGAATGCCTAGTTGGACAGAGGTAGCGACTGATTCGGAGCTTGCTAAGGCTAGGGTTTTGCTCACCGAGATATCTGCACTGAAGAACAGATGCCTGAATGCTCAAGCTATCGTTGTCGACTTTGTTTTCAAGAACATTCAACAATTCAAGGATAGAGTCTACCTGGTTTATCTGTACATAGGGGTTAATGACCCTTCTCGAGTTACTGATAAGCAGATATCTAAGGAGGACGTACTGATTCGAGTTGATTCGATGCTGAGGGGTAAAATTTTGAATGTTGGGGCTTCTCGTTCATACTCTACTTGGAATCTTCCCCCAGTGGTAAGTGCCAGCATGTAAGACTTTCTATACTGCCACATGTGGTGCTCTTAACGTGTCATTTCATTATTGCAGAGGTCCTTGACAAAGTTCATGTCCAATCCACCTGTTTAAGACGGGAGTCGAGGCCATAGAGTGTGACCTTCTTCGGATGAGATTGAGGCCCTGATCACTGCACACAGGGGTTTCCCTTTAGACGAGAAACAGACTCACTTCCAGATGCAGCCTATTGCTGATGATGCCGAGGTGAACGCTATTCTGAATATACTAGCTGGAGAGTCGTCCGAGTCTGCTCGAGCTGAGTCGACGGAAGCTATTATCAGGTGTGTGATCAGTAGGGAGAAAAGAATTTGCAGCCCTGGTAGCGCTCGTAGGAAATGGACACGCTGAGTAGGCTCTCCGGCCGTGTCCACCAAGATGAAGAGGAGGAAAAGGAAACACTGGCGTTCATCCGGCTTAGAGCTAGAGGCTGATTCCGCTGCTCCAGACCTTGGTGATGGTCCAGCAAGCGTCGATCTTGAGGACAACATTGAGAGTTGTGGTGGCACCAGAGCTGGTAGGTATGTTTCGGAGGGAGAGGAAGAGGATGTGCCTTCTTTGGTTCGTAGGAAACGTCATAGCAAGGCCAGCAACGATGTCCTAGTTCAAGCTCTATCATGGCTGGTTAGCCTTCAAGTAATGACAATGTCCGCCATTGACCATGCATTGGAGGAGATTATTCCCGAAGACCTCTTCTTGAAAATTTTTGAAGTAGGAGGCGCCGACATTCGTATAGAGGTCCTAGATTGTGCTCCCTCAACTAGTTTTCTGGCTAGGCAAGAAATAACCTCGCCAGTTTGCCATGCACCTCCAACCTTTAAGGGCACTCTGATTTGTGAGAATACTTCGGTCCCTAAGGGTTGTCTAGCCCCCAAAGGTGTGACTGAAGATAACCCAGCCCCCGAGGGTGCTGCTGAAGGTGATTCAGCCCACGAGGGTGCTGCTGAGGATGATCCAGCCCCCAAGGCTGCTACTGAGGATGATCCAGCCCCTGAGGGTCTTAAAGCTGGTTCTTCTTCTGCTGCTTCTATGGATGTTCATGTTGGGTCACCGCTGGTTCAATCCGAGGAGGCTGTGGTGACGAGTCTTGATCTTCCTGATGTCCTCGCTAGTCTGGCTACTTTAGAGGTCAGTAATCCGGGTACCGAGGATCCGATATGTGCTGCTGGAGCCAAGATCGCGCTAGGTGTTGCGCTAAGCATGAATTACAATCTTCCTTTGGCGTTCAAACCTACTCCTGAGACTGCTTCTGTCAGCGCCTTACCATCTGATAGTATCTCAATGCCTTCGACCTTGGAATTTCTTTTGTTCCTTTCCGTCCTTCAGGTGAGTGTGTCCTTACCATGTTCTATCTTTGTTGATAGATGATTTCCTTGATAACTTTTATATTTGCAGAGTGTTCTAGACTCGGTGTCATCTCAGCTGAAGTTGTGTGGCATCCCCGTTCTTGTTCAGATTTTATCTCTGTCACAATGGAACCCTCTTCTTCTTCAGAAGCAGATAAACAACTTGAAAGCTTTGAATGCCGGTCAGTGGATCAATAATTCTTTTGGTGTTTGTTGCTTCCTCGCTTACACCACAGATCATTTTTGCTTTCTTTTTCAGCATTCATACGACGGTGCTCTGATGATGAAGAAAGGTGCACTTAGAGTTAGGCAAATCTTGACCAAGTTTCCACATTCCTCGACGGTGCCCGAGCCATGAACTCTTCCTTGAATGCCCAGCTTGATTCAGAGAAAAGAGCCACGGGGTAACCTCTTTGAGGGCTTGTAGTATTTTGTGCTGTGTTTTTGCTTTGATATTTGAAATTCTTCTTGTTTATAGGAGGAGATTGCGGAAACTTCTTGATTCTCGGGACAGTCTAGATAAATTGTACAGCAATACCAGCGTCTCTCTCACCACCTTGGAGAGGAGTCACTGTTTTACTATGTTAGAGCTCTATCGCCATAGAGACGAGTTGAAAATAACTTAGAATGAGGTATCACGACTTAATAGGTTGTTGTCTTCAAGAGATTCCATCATCAGAGAGCTGTGTGCTTCGAAGAAACTTGTTTCACAGGAGCTAGAGGTTGCTCGTCGTGATGCAGAGGTTGCTCGTCGTGATATCAAGGTCTTAGAGGACGACCATGATATTATGAAGGCATGGTGCGACAAAGCGATGGACAAGGCCGTCCGTGCTGGCCAGATCCTAATGAAGAGGCCTAGCATTGTGGTGCCTGATGACATTGTGGCTAACATGCTTGCTGCGTCGGCTACTTCGAGTAATCCTTCTGCTTTCGATGATCTTGCAAATAAGGTTCCTCGTGAGGATGCTCCTGAGCAGTAATCGTGGAGTGGAAATAAACATTGATTTGTTCAAACAGAAAGCATTTTTCATTGAGATGACATTTTTCTAACTGATCGTGTTGCTCTGACTTAAGGCGTTTCCGACCTAAGTCGATTGCCACGCTAGTAGGGTATAGAAGGCCCCTAAGTCAGGCATGTGTGTGAGCATGTCGCACCGACTTAAGGTGTTTTTAACTTAAGCCGATTGCTCTATTAGCAGGGTATAGCAATCACCCTTAGTTATGTATGCGGGAGCATGTCGCACTGACTTAAGCCGATTGCTCTGTTAGTAGGGTATAGTAATCACCCTTGGTCATGTATGTGTGAGCATGTCGCACTGACTTAAGGCGTTTCCGACTTAAGTCGATTGCTCCGTTAGTAGGGTATAGTAATCACCCTTGGTCATGTATGCGTGAGCAAGTCGCACTGACTTAAGGCTTTTCCGACTTAAGCTGATTGCGCCGTTAGTGGGGTATAATAATCACCCTTAGTCAATTATGCAAGCTGCGTCGGCTTAAGGCATTTCTGTCTTAAGCTGGTCGCTATTTGAGAGTTTATTTGCAAGTGGACGAACACAGAAGCTTTATTGATAATGAGATCTCTTGTTTACAATGTGTAGCTTGCCAACTAGAGTTTATGGTATCACTATGGGTAGAATCTCCTGAGATGCTCAATATTCCACGAGTTTCCAACTTGAGTTCCATCCATCTGGGTAAGCCAGTAGGACCTACGTCAGGTGACTTCTATGATGATGAAAGGTCCTTCCCAAGGCAGTGATAGCATGTGTCGTCCTTCTCCTGCTAATATGCGGCGGAGTACCGGGTCTCCTACTGCAAAGGATCCGTGCCGCACTGCTTTGTCATGGTAGCGCCTCAGAGTCTACTGATACCTAGCCGATTGGATGACAACATTCAAACGTTCTTCTTCTAATACGTCAACATCCTCCAGTCTGGTTGCTTCCGCTTCAGCTATGCTTTTGATTGTTAACCTGGGTGCTCCAAAGATCAAATCTGCTGGCAACACGGCTTCTGATCCGTATACCATGAAGAACGGAGTGTTCCCATGCAAGGCTCAGCTAGGTTGGGTTCGCAGACTCCAGACTACATATGGTAGTTCTCTGATCCATTTGCCTGCAAACTTTTCACTCTTGTAAAATACTTTCTTCCTGAGCGCATCAAGTATCATCTCATTGGCTCTTTCTACATGCCCATTAGCTCTTGCATGTGCCACTGACGCATAATTGATCTGGATGCTCCTCTGCTCGCAGAAATCAAAGAACTCTGAGCTAGTGAAGTTAGATCCCAGGTCTATGATGATGTTGTTAGGTATCCCGAATCTAAACGTTATTTCTTGAATGAACTCCACTACTTTTGCTGAAGTTAAAGAAGCGATAGGTTTGTACTCTATCCACTTTGCAAAATTATCGATGGCGACAAGCCCATGAGTGTACCCTCCCTGAGCTTTCTTGAACGGTCCGATCATATCTAGCCCCCAGCATGCAAAAGGCTAGGTGACAGGGATAGTTTACAGGGGTTGGGTGGGTAAGTGTTGTTTCTTTGATAGGAACTGGCATGCTTCACACTTCTGGAATAAGTCTGGTGCATCCTTCTTTGCAGTTGGCCAATAGAAACCTGACCTGAAAGCCTTCCCTATGAATGTTTTTGATGCCATGTCTATTAGGCACTGTCCTGCATGGATCTCATCCAGAAGTTGCTTCCCTGTATCCGAGTGAATGCATTTCATGAGGACTCCTGCCACACCTCTTCTATAGAGCAGACCCCCTATTATGGTATAGTGAGCTGATTGCCTCATAATGCGTTTTGCTGCAGCCTTATCATCGAGCTCTTCCTCATTTTTATATATTTGATAATTGGCTCTCTCTAATCGTTGGGATCTATCTTTGCTCGGTCTACTGCATTGCATTCTTCAATGTGTCCTGCTGTGATGCTTTGTTGTTGCACCTCCTAAACAAAAACTTCGAGTGGAACCTGGGCCCGAATGGACCCCAGTTTCGATAATGCATCTGCTGCTGCATTGCGACCCCTTTCCACATGATGGAATTCCAAACCTTCGAATTTATCTTCTAGCTTAGCCCACGAATTAAGGCCTTTCAGGGACAATGAAAAGAATTCCTTTTGAGTCGCCTTATACCATTATCCTTTTAATGCCTAGTGATATGGCGATGCTTAGCCCATGAATTAAGGCCTCATACTCTGCGACATTGTTGGAGGCTAGGAATAGGAGCTGAAGCGCATATTTGAGTTGATCTCCTCCAGGGACAATGAAAAGAATTCCTGCCCTTGCCCCTTGTAGCCTTAACGAGCCGTCAAAGTACATCCTCCAGACTTCAGCTGCCTCAGGGTTCTCCGGAACTTGGTGCTCGGTCCACTCTGATATGAAATCCACCAGGGCTTGAGTCCTGATCGCTGTGCGAGGTTGGAATTCTATGTCGTGAGCTCCATGTTCACATGCCCACTTGGTCGTTCTTCCAACTGCTTCTTTGTTGTGGATTATATCTCCTATTGGGAATCCCGTGACTACTATGACTTTGTGGTCATCAAAGTAGTGCCATAGTTTTCGAGCAGTTAGAAGTACTGCGTATAATAACTTCTAAACTTGAGGATACCTTATCTTCGAGGGACCGAGGACTTCGCTGATGAAGTAGATAGGATGTTGTACCAGATATGCATGCCCTTCATCTGCCCGCTCGACTACCAACACATTGCTTACCACATGAGTCGTGTAGGAGAAATATAATAGCAGGTCCTCAACTAGCTGGCTGGCTGTAGCCCGGCGCGGCGGCTTGAGTACCAGCGGTGTGGTCAAGAATTTCTTTAGTGCTTCCAGGGCTTCTTGAGTTTTAGCGGTCCACATGAATTTGTCTACCTTCTTGAGTAGCTTATAGACTGACATTCCTCTTTCACCGAGCCTTGAGATGAAACGACTTAACGCTGCCATGCACCTAGTGAGCCTCTGCACCTTTTTCTGTGATTGTGGTGGTTCCATCCTCATATGGCTTCAATTTTTTTGGGTTGGTCTCGATTCCTCGATGGCTGATGATGAACCCAAGTGCTTTTCGGCTGGTACCCCAAACACACATTTCTTTGGATTCAGTCTCCAGCAGTAGCGCCTTAAGCTGTTGAAAACCTGATGTAAATCTTCAATGAAGTACTCTGTGTTTTCTGTTTTGATTACCACATCATCGACATAAGCTTCTACACGCTTACCCTAGTGGTTGGCTAAGCATGTTTGGATAGCCCTCTGATAAGTTGCTCTAGCGTTTTTGAGGCCAAACGGCTTGGAGGTATAGCAAGAGGCTCTAAAAGGCATGATGAATGCCGTCTTTTCCTCATCCTCCTTTGCCAAACTGATTTGATGATATCCAGAGTAGCAATCTAGGAAGGAGATCATAGAGCAGCCAGCGGTAGAGTCGACTACCTGATCTATTCTAGGGAGTCTAAAGGGATCCTTCAGGCAGTGTTTGTTGAGATTGGTATAGTCGACGCACATGCACCAATCAACTTTATTCTTTTTGAGTACAAGATAGGATTCGCTAGCCACTCAGGGTGTAGTACTTCCCTAATGAAACCTGTAGACACCAGGCGAGCTAATTTCGGTCGTATGGCCTCTCTTTTGTCGGACGTGAAACGACGTAGCTTCTGCCAGATTGGCCTCACTTGAGGGTACACTTTGAGTTTATGCACGACCAGCTCTCTCGGGACTCCCAGCATGTCCGCAGGTTGCCATGCGAACACATCCCGGTTGTCTTGTAGGAACTAGACAAGCTCGCTTTCCTATTTGTCATCGAGGCTGGAACTGATGACTATGGTCTTGCATTCGTTAGAGAATCTGTGGTTGATTCTTTTAGTTTCTTCAATCGGCCGCATAGAGGTCGTGGTCGGTGCTTCATTCGAAGGAATTGTAAAACCTTCTTCCACCGGTTTGTCATCGATCTGTGCGGGAAGGGCTACCGAGGGCCTGGCAGAGAGCTGTCTGTATGGCACCCCAGAAGCATTCAATGGTGCCATGGAAATCAGCACGCACAGTGATGATCCCCTAAGGACACGACATCTTGAGTATCATATATGGGTAGTGTGGGATGGCCATGAATTTAGCCAATCCGAGTCTCCCAATAATGGTGTTGTATTCGCAGTCGAAGCGTGCCACCTCGAACCTTAAGAACTCAGTTTGATAGTTCTCTAGGGTCTCAAAGGTGATGGGTATGTATGTGTCCTAGTGGGTACTCTCCCTCGGTTGGCACGATGCCAAAGAAGGGGCTATCCGATTGGGTGAGGTCGGTGATGGAGACTCCTAGAGCTTGAAGTGTTCAGGGAAAGGTGACATTGATGTTGCAGCACCATCCACTAACACCTTCTTAACCCAGCTCTCTCGGATCACAGGGTCGATGAATAGCGAGTACTTGCCAGGGTGATCGAAGTTAAGCAACTGATCGGCCTGACTAAAGGATATTGTGTGTTCCGACAACTGATATGGGACCGGAGCGCTGTTTGTGGCCACCAGAACTTGCCGATCAGTGAGTTTCTGCTGCCTTTTGTTTTCTTGTGCCTCGTGCCCTCTGAATATGACTTTAACTTCCGAGTCGATGCGTGGGAAGGCTCCGCCTCTACCTCCCTCCCGCTGTTGAGACTGCCCTGACTTGACAGGCCATCCTCGGGGAGGGGGAGGCGGTAGCGGATGGAATGGTCGGACATGCCCGACAGAGTTTCTGAAGTTTCGTAGGGTGTGTCGCGTGTCCTTGTGGTATGGGCACTGGGAGTCAAGGATATCGTCTAGTGTCCTTACTCCGCCATGGGCTCGAGCTGCAGGTGGCCTGGCAGAATGTACTTCCTCTTGGAGCCTCTTTTCCCAGCGCTTGTCTGGTTGCTGGTTCATGTCTTTCCGAGGCACCGGGGGCATGGGCTTCGTGCCTCCAATGAGGTCTAGAGCACGCTCATCCGTAGTGATATAGATGTCCGCTTCCCTAAACAATTGTTTAGAGGTGGCGGGTGCCTTTTGGAGGATAGCTCGGACGAAAGCTGAGTCATTGGATCCTTGTCACACCCGGATTTAAGGGATAAAGCCGGGTGTGTCTCATATGTGCGCCAAAGAAGAACAACACATATAATGACAAAGTGTATAGAGATAAATGTCACAGATATCAAAATGTCATTATTACATAGCAGAAGTCTTACAAAAATAAAGGTTAAATATAAAGCGAACTAAACGTCCATCCATGGCGCCATAAAGTTGACTGGGAGAAGCCACCTAGATCAACTCGTACTCCTCATTGTACGGCTCCTCCTGGACCACCTGTTCTTCTCCTATGGGGGGGTTTATATATCGCAAGTGTGAGCCCACAAAAGATCATAGCTTAACAAGTTGTGGGGAATAATGTGCATGAACTCACCAAAGGTGGGAGTTCATGTGAAGTGTAAGGCTGATCAACAATAGGGGTTAAAGCTGAGCTTTGCTTTTAATAAGTTGGCCAAATTTTATTAGCAGTTACTAAATGTAAGTAAATACCAAACCATAATAATAATAGATCAAAATTAATAATAAATCCCATGCAATGCAAATGGCATATTGAATTCAATTCCATAATTTAATCATGCGAGAGCCCTGAGCTACTCATGACCGCGAGCACGGCTAGTATACCAGTTTTACACTCTGCAGAGGTTGTACCCTCTAGCCACAAGTCATGTTACCCATCTACCATGGGGTTGTACGGGCCCCATACACCTCTACCAAGGAAGCGAGGCAGGGTAACACTACGAGGCCTTTACAAAGTTCCACTAGCTTCAGAAAACCCGCTACAGGTTCTAGGAAAAGCAATGCAGGAATCCTCCATCTGACCACCATCGCAGCAAAATCAAACCGAGAACCTCCCTACACGCCTACTCCCCTACTTCCCTTGCCCCTATCGGGTAAGGTAGTCCTCCACTAGCTTTCCGAGTTAGTCAGCCAAGGGCGTCCCATTCCACCCTTATGGTGGCACGTGTTTCTCAAGTTAAGCTCCATGTTCCAATTAAAATAGTAGTCTTATCATGAACAGAAATAGAACAATAATAAATAAATGGAACATAATCATAATGTAATATTAATCCCAAAACCATGTATAACAATAGCAATGACTACCCAAAAACTTAGGGGTAAACAAGGTGAAAAGATAACCAGATTAGGGTGACCTATTGGGTCCCATCAAAATTAAGCCTATGCATGAATAAATGATTATAAAGAACATTATTGGGTAATAAAAGTGGTCAAGGGCACAACTTGCCTTCAATGAGCACCTGCTCAGCATCTTCTACCGGTTGAACACCCTGATCCTCGGCCACTGGCTCTTCTACTCGCCACAATACAAACAAACATGGTATAGCAGAAATTAACATCACACCAAACATGTATACAAAATACATAATAATAATCTACTCATCATAATGAGATCATAGGAAAAGAATAACTAAATTAGGAGTTACTGATTTCGAGTTATGAATTTCCGAAGTTATTTAGTACCTAAAATAGAGTAATTCAAGTAGAGGTTCTAGGTGATGAACAATATTAAAACAAAATCATTTCAACTGGAATGGATCAATTTGGAGTTAAAATGAATTAAATACGAATTATACAAGTTTCTGGAATTATTTTTGTATTAAAAATCAATTCCTACAAGTAATTTCCTATTTTCTCGGTTCTCTGGATTGCGCGCCAAATACTGGAAAGCCCGAGGTTAAACTCGCTAAAACCCCACAGACTTAGGTTAATGCTACTATGGACGGCGGTTTGATATAAGTAAAGAACAGGGGCTCTTTTATAAAACTTCAAAGGCTGAAGGGGTATGATGGGTTCGCGGCCGTTGGATCACCGCCCGATGGCGCAGATTAGATCACCACTCACATAGAAGCGGTACACAATCGTGGTCACCGGATCACAAATCTATGGTTCAGATTAACTTATGACGCGAAATGTGGTTCCACCCTTGGATTAACATCGCGCAGTCCAGGTGCCGAATGCACGAAAGGGTGCGCACGACATATCTGGGCCGCGATAGATAAATGAGGGAGGAAATTTTGGGTCGTGGTTCCACTTTGGGCCCAATCGGTTTACCCATTTCCTCATTTCCTTTATCATTTCTTCCTTTGTTTTTCTTTAAATTCCTATTACTTAATTGGATTTAAACATTCAATTTGAATTCCAATTACTGCTTGATGCTACATATTTTTTCAGTTAGGCTAAATTTCATTGTCCGCATTAACATATAGATATGTTTCTACTATAACAATTATTATTCTTTTTAATAAATGCACAACCACAAAACTCCACATGATGCATAGTGTATTCTATATTTAATTAATCATTTTAGAGATGGTTTGTCACATGTTTTAAGAAATAACGGCATATCACATAAAGGATTTATTTCCTTTAATATAGTTACATGTTTGGGTATTACAAATCCTACCCCATAACATGAATCTCGTCCTCGAGATTAGGAAGGACTAGGGAGGAGGTGGGGAAATTCTATCCGAAGCTCTTCTTCTCTCTCCCAAGTAGCTTCATCTTCACCATGGTGACTCCATTGCACTTTGCACATCTTTATCACCTTATTTCTTGTAACACGAGTCAAAGTGTCAATGATCTTGACAGGATATTTTGTACAAATTAGATCTCCCTGAACACTGAGCCCTTGCATTGGTAGATGTTCCTCGAGAATATGGAGACACTTCTTGAGTTGAGACATGTGGAATATGTAACACCCTAGTGTTACTTAGGGTTCTTCTCAGTGCTAACATAAGAACCATTATCTCATGTTAATCAAATTGAGCAAAAGACACCAAAAACATGGGAACACAAATTCAACAAAGACTTTTTGTCTTAAAAATCATGCCTTAATCATATCATGCACTCAAAAGGGGGGAAATGTCTAAACCCTACAATAACCTTAAATGGGCCATTTAAGTAAAAAGGAAGAAATTGGTAAAAAGACCATGAAAAACATGGAATCATGGCTTAGGCCTATTATAAAAGTTGAAGTACACTAATTAGGCTACAATATCTATTAGAAAAGTTTGGCCAAAATAATTAATTAAAATCCCCAAAAAGGCCATCCAAGTGGAGCTCTCTAGGGAAATCTGAAAATTCAGAGTTCTGAATTTCAGCCCTCACCTAGAACTTGAGCACGTTCACCTTGATCCCAAGCTCAAATCCTTAAGCCCCCATTGACAAAGTTTTGCTAAATTAACCCCTCTGCAGCATGTGTGAAGATGGCATCGAGATTCATGCCATGGACACGTCAAATCTGGGATTTCATCCCGGGTTTCAGCAGTGAGACAAACCAAACTTCATCATTCCATATCTTTGGCTCCAGTCAACAAAACCCATAAGCCTCCACACATAAATGACAAAGGAATGTCAGGTGAAGAGATCTCTTAACGGGATCATGGCCATAATCGCGAAGATTTGGAGCCAATCCGTGCTTGAACTTGACCACTCTGTGCGTAGCCTCATGCTCGAAGCCATGCCCAGGCGCTAGAGCGCGCACTGGCGCTCGCCCGCACACACCCCGAGCGCGTGTCAGAGCCACCCCTCAGCCGTGCTTGCCTGTGCCCTTAAAGACAACCCCCGGATGCGCCACACCTCACTCCTCACATTTCTCCACTGACCAGACCTCGTCCTTAGCTCCGACGAGCTCTGCACCGCCCGCCCAAGCCACCCGAGCGCCGGCCACCACAGCCAGCCTTTTCCAGAGACCCCTAGCCTCACCGGAGCCTCTGGACAGCTTCCCCGAGAAGCCGTGAAGCTTCTCCAAGCAAGGATTGAGGCCCTGCCTCACCGGAACAACGAGATCACTGTCGTCGGACTTCGGCCGCCCGCCACCGCACGTAGACCAAGCTATCAGGTGAGCCATTCTTCAATTCCTCGTGCCCATGCCTTCCCTGACACCTAGTGAAGCTCACTGACTGGTTTAATTGAACTCTACCGCCCTGGATAGGCCAGAGCCCTCGCCGCTGACGAGCTCCCTCGCCTGCGCACGTGGACCGGCCTACTCCGACCATCCTCGGTGATGATCCGCACATCGACGTGACCGTCACAACCTCCCCTACGCCCTCGACCACCTCACCGGAGCAACCTCGCCGCTGGTAAGCCCCTCCGCCCTTTCCTCCGCCGCGGGAACTGTTTAATTGGGTGAAGGACCTCGGGTTAGGTTTAGTAAAACCCCAGGGGGTTTTCTGAATTGTTAGTGGCACATGTGAATAGTGACCCGAGGACTAGTCTGTAAGGAAATTTGAAAACACACGCCAGGGACCCCGAATTAACCATTTCTGATTATTCTTTTTAATGAACAGAGAACTTAGGAAATTCATAACTTGGGAAATATTTAACCAAAATTTGTCAAAAAATTTTTGCTAGATTCAAAATAATATGAACTATCAGGAAAAAATAGTAAACACCATGTTTTCTGTATTAATTTTTAGAGTTTTGAATTAAATAAGGAAACTGCCCAAACCTTATAAATATAAAGAAAAATAGAAATGCTTCTGTGCTAGGCTTAAGAAAATTTGTGGAGATACATACCCAACATATGCACTATTTAAAAATATTAAGCTCCCCAGTATACAAGATTAACTCAAGTTTTGCTATTAAAGACTATATCTGTCCAAAACATAGAAAATTAAGGAAAGTAGTGGAAAATAATAAATAGGGAAAGAACACATTTTTCCTAGTATACTTAAGTGATAGGGAACATAGGAAAAATACAGAGAACCCTAGTCCAGAGCTAATCCAAGGTTAAATATTTATTAGGCACTAAGAAATCAAGAAAAACCATGATTAAAAATGCAAGGACCACTGTAAAAAGGGCAAAGAAAATTCAGTGGACTCCTAACTGCTAGAACACCAGTATGAAAATAATAGACACCCCAACCCCTCACAATAAGTAAGCTAAACAATTAAAATATGGAATTGGCCCATGTTCTGATTAAATCATAAGGAAGCCTAAAATTGTGCAACAGTAAGCAAATAAAGGTAAGGTAACACCCATTACCCCCTACCCCATGGAAAAAAGGCCATATAATCCAAGAATTTCTACCCCCTTCCCTTAAGCAAAATGTTGCCAAATTCTAGAATGATTGCTCTTGCACAAAGAAGAAGATAAGAAAAATTAGAAATCTGTTATTTGACATTTTTCAAGTATAGTGGTAGTAGAAAGTACCCCATTGGCCAAGAAATTTAGAAAATCACAGTAAAATGACCCATAGCTGTTAGTGACTAAAACATGATACAAAGTCATATTATTACACCTAAATGCCAGCAAAAATAAGCCTTAAGAAATAATCCACAGTTAAAGGAGAGTTGTAGTTCAAAGCACCCCCTCTGCCCTACAACCTGATAATTTTATACAGAACCCTTAACATTTTGAGCCTAAATTTTTAAGACTAAGAGTTATACACCAGAGAGAAGCTACTGTAAATTTTACAGATTTTTTGGAAATTTATAGAACTAGGTTGTAGTTCAAGCCCACCTTAAAAGCATAAAAGAAAAGGAGAAGAAGAGATAAATTGGGAAGAATAATGAATCTCACCCCAATGAATTCAGCTAGGAATCTTAATAAAATTTCACCAAAACATTAAAAGGAAATCAGTGGAACACTAACATAATCTGACCAATTAACTTAACCAAACATGACCCTAAATGGTGAAGTGTACCACTAAAATTTCTAGTAGTAAGATTAAGCTATACCTTATTAACTTAATCATTTCACCATACTATTATCATTGCTAAATTGCATGTCATGGCATACATATATCTCACTCATTGCATTCATTAGATTGCAACCTCGCTGACGGAGAGTACATGCTCATTCCCAAGCAAGGAGCTGTCCACGAGGAAGACTAGGAGCTAGCTCCCGAGCCTACCACCGAGGATCTTCCCGCAGCTCCAGCATTTGAAGGCAAGCCCCGGTTTTATGCATAACCAGTTTATATATGCTACTTTACTACACTTAATGTTTGTAGGCTTGTAATGTGCATTTAATTGTAGGAGTTGTTTGAAACCCTTAGTTACATGAACTCAGGATTCCTTTTTGAGATGGACACTAGTATGCTAGGTCGAGTAGCTGCCTTGCTAATTAGGATCTCGGTAGAAGTCGAGTGATTTTTCAAGCACTCACGCGAGGTCAGGAATTGAATGTATTCATCTTGATAATGGGATCTATGATGGTCTATGGACTTGGATCTAGGGTGGATGCCATGTTCATGAGACGGAAATGGAATTAAGGATTAATGTGTGGATACCTGAGTCAAGCGTTTGAACGTACTAAACACATGTCGGGAAATATGATAACCGGTAAACCTAGTACCTGACTGAAGCCGGGCGCGGACTTTACCCCTCACTCGTCTTGAGACTGGGTCTCCCATGCTAGCTATGGTGGATACAAGTGCGGTCACTGCACGGCGGCAGCCGAGGTCAGTGGATCATTGTATGCCAAGGCGGTGAGTCCTAGCCACGAACGGGGAATCGATGGGGACGGTTGATATGTGTGGGGACGGAGTGCCCCTACATGTCGTGTGTTTAGGTTTACCTTGCAAGGATAAAACTCGATTCGAATCGTCTGCTTCTCGTAGCTAATGAGACTGCTTGACCCCTTGTACTGCATTGAGTAAGAAGTGAAATGAGGTTTTACTTGAGATAACACGTTGATTGCACTAAATGATTGTTACCATGAATGCTTAGAAAGGAGCAAACCTAGCTAATTTAATTATGCTTGAACTGGAAAAGCTAAAATTTATTTTAGACTCAACTAGTGCTTTTGGCAAACCAAACCCCTTAGCCAAACAGCTGCATGGTCTAGAGGTAGAGGAGTAGATTCCTCACACCGGGTAAGTCTAGCTGAGTATTAGTATACTCAGCCTGGCTTGTGGCACAATTTTTGCAGGTACGCTTCAGGACATGGTTGACGGTGTGACTTGGCCTTCCACCCTGCCACCGGGATGGACGGTTGAGTGGGATACTGCTCCAGCAGGAGAGGAGCAGGAGGAGTAGTGGGCTAAGCCTTGCCCTATTCCTCAGACTTAAACGTTATCGATTATCCACTGCATTTTAAATTACGAACTTGTTTCGTTTACTCAAAAACTCTGAATTATGTAATAACTCCAGTACTTAAATTTGTGGTTTCCTGCTTTATTTTATCTTCTCTGTGACTCACTTTCGAGTGAGCTAGTGGTATTTGATCCCGGGGAAGTGGCTTTATTAGACTAGATCTGAGGGACTGACGTGTTATTTCAATTTAAGTGTGTTGCTGCCTCTAAGGCATGATTGGGGCACTTAAGCTGGAATAATTCAGGTGGTTCCACCATAGCTAGTATCGGAGCAAATTCCACCACAGAGAAAACAATAAATCATGAATACCAACTTTTTAAAAATAAAACTTGCTTAGAAACAAGTATTGGAATCGTCAGGACTAGAACGCTAGACCTAGGACGAAAGGCCTTAGGAATAGTGGGGGAAACAGGTGGCTAATTAAGTAGGCCCAATGGGCCAGTCATAAGATTTCAAGGATGCCCTAAAACCACCCTTTTGATTCGGTGAGGAGACATTCTTTTCAGAATGCATGCATTATAAAACATGAAAGAATTAGAAATTTAAAAGAGTAAAAAAATTCAATCTAACCCACCTCCTTTTAACAACCGGGCTCACAAATTTTTCTTCTTCTACCATAATCTTTACGTCTGATCCTCTTCCACAGATGACTTAACCCACCCCCACCAATGGAGGAGACACGCGTTTCAGTTCTGATTTCCTTTCTCACGAGGGTTTCCCTTCCATCTTGTGGGAGGTGCTCAACGCCGCCGGTTACCCTACACCCCCTTTGTGCACAGTGCAGCTGTACGAGGAGCATCGGGTGCCACGTTGCCGAGTCTGGCTAACCCTAGAGGCACACCCCCTTCAGCCGGGTTAGCGTTCCCTTGACTCTGAGACTATTGGATTTAGGACGGACGACACCACCGAGGCGGCAGCTATGAAGACCCTGATGACTTTCTGGGGCTACCATCCCTTGGAGATGGTGATGCACCCACTGGGACTCTTCCCCACTGAGAAGAGGGATGACCCCATGGGTGCAACCGTGTGAGCCATGTGAAGGACGTGTGGGCTATGTATCCCGACTTAGTTGGGAGGATCACGATTCAGTTCATGAGCGCACTGTACCGCCTACAGGCCTTGCAGAGCGACGCTATGGCACACACTAGTACAAAGGAGCTCTATAGTGGCGGTTCTAAACCTATTTTTACTGGCGTTTCTTAGAACCGTCGGTATTAGAGGCCAGTAAAAATCATTATTTTTACAGGCGGGTAACTGAGGACCGCCTGTGGAAATCGATTTCCACTGGCGGTTGAGTTAAGAAAACCGCCAGTGGAAATCGATTTCCACTGGCGGTCGACGTAATAAATTCGCTAGTAAAAATTATTTTTAGAAACATTAAATGGGTTTTTAAAATAGCAAAAAAATTATTTAAGGAGAGGATTCAGCCTACTCCACCCCACCCGCCTGTCTCCGTCGAAGTCGCAAGTCGCGGCATTTTTCACGCGCTACGCGGTTGTTAGTAATCGAACCGTCGACCCTACCCTCGCGCGTACCCTCCACTACCATTCCATCTATGACATGCTTTGTGTCTAGTTTGTAGTTTTATTGTCCACATATTACAACCATTTGAGTGTAAATTATTTGTTTGAGACCGTAAACGAATTCAAATAAAAAGGTTGTCAACTACAAAGTTGAATAACTTTTGGAGTTCTACAACTTTTATTTTGACACTTTTTTCATCCGAGGCAGTTTGCAAAATTTGAATTTTAAATTTGACATACTTAGATTCAATTTTTGAGAACCAAAATGGGTTCAAATAAAAAAGTTGTCAACTACAAAGTTTTATAACTTTTATAGATCTACAACTTTTATTTTGCTGGTTTTGTCATATGAGGTCGTTTGGAAAACTCGAAAAATTAAGGATACAAATGATTTCTAGTGGCGGTTCCTTAAGAAAACCGCCACTAGAAATCGATTTCTACAGGCGGTTTCTTAAGAAAACCGCCACTAGAAATCATGGATTTTTACAGGCTGTTTTTTAAGGGACCACCTGTAGAAATATGATTTCTAGTGGCGGTTTTCTTAAGGAACTGCCACTAAAAATAGCACAGTCGGTTGATAACCGAATTCATCTGTAAAAATATATCGTCCCGCACGCTTTGAGCCTTTTTCTACTAGTGACACCTTCCTAACCTCGCTCAAGACCACTATGCTCACCCTCGATAGCCGAGAGGACTTCGTGGTCGACTTGTCTTCAGAATTGGTGGAGAAGGACCTACAGGTGGAACAGCTGAGCCAGCGCATCACTACCCTGAAGCAACAGGTGGAGATCCGGGACAACACCATTGATGTCCTGGAAAACTAGCTCCATGATGTGCAGGAGGAGCTTGAGGAAGCTAACGACCACCTGGACATGCACCACCTGGAGATGGAGGCAAACAAGGCCGAAAGCAAGGGAGAGGAGGCTCCCGAGGAGTTAGGACCTACCCCACCCTCAGCAATGTGGTGGAGGCCAGCCGCAGCGACCTTCGGCCACGACAACCTATTAGGAGTTCCTGAGAGCACCTAGAGGGGGGTGAATAGGTGATCCTGTACAAATCAAATACTTGTAGCCACAAAACTGGGTTAAGTGTTAGCTTAATAGAATCAAGTGGCTACGGACCAAGCTCTTGTGAAACACAAAGATCAAGAAGAACACAAGCACAAGAGACACGGTGATTTATCCCGTGGTTCGGCCAAGTATAACACTTGCCTACTCCACGTTGTGGCGTCCCACTGGACGAGGGTCGCACTCAACCCCTTTCAAGTGATCCAATGATCAACTTGAATACCACGGTGTTTTTCTTTCTTTTACTTTCTCCCGTTCGCGAGGAATCTCCACAATTTGAAGTCTCTCGCCCTTACAAATGATGATCACAAAGAAGAACGGAAGTAAGGGAGGGGAGAGCAACACACACAAGACTCAAAGAACGAGCACAAATACGCACACAAGCCACAACTTGAGCTCACAACACAATGCGGGGAGTTCACTACTCAACTAGATCTCAAGTCACTATCACAATGAATCAAATGCGCGAGAATGGAGTCTTGGTGCTTAGAGATGGTCAAAGAATGCTTGGGTGACTCCTCCATGCACCTAGGGGTCCCTTTTATAGCCCCAAGGCAGCTACAAGCCGTTGGAAGCAATCTGGGAAGGCAATTCTTGCCTTCTGTCGGGTGGCGCACCGGACAGTCTGGTGCACCACCGGACATGTACTGTTCATAGTCCGGTGCAGATCTCCTTCCAAAAATAGCACAGTCGACCGTTGCAGGATTGTAGCCGTTGGCGCACTGGACACTGTCCGGTGCCCCCTGCCGACCGTTGGCGCGCCCACGCGTCGCACGCGGATTGCGCGGCCGACCATTGGCGCAGTTGACCGTTGGCTCACCGGACAGTCCGGTGCCTCACCGGACCGTCCGGTGAATTTTAGCCGTACGCCGTTGAACGATTCCCGAGAGCGACGACTTCGCCGCAGACGGCTCACCGGACAGTCCGGTGAATTATAGTCATACACCACCGTCAGTTCCCGAGAGTGGCCTGTTCACCGGAGGCTGGCCTGGCGCACCGGACACTGTCCGGTGCACCACCGGACAGTCCGGTGTGCCAGACTGCGCTGAGTCTTGGCTGCTTCGAGCCAAGTTCTTTTCTTCTTCTCTTTTATCTAATTCCAGCACTTAGACAAATATATTAGTACACAAAAACCAATGTACTAAGTGTAGAATCATACCTTTGCTTTGATTATCACTTTTCTCTTGATTTAGCACAAGAGGGCTCATTTAAATGTGTTGGGCACTTAATCACCAAAAAATAATGGAAATTGCCCAAAGGCACATTTTCCTTTCAATCTCCCCCTTTTTGGTGATTTATGCCAACACATCCAAAAGCAATGCAAAACATGCAACATCGATTCAAATTGAAGACCAAATTGTTTTAAACTCTGATTTGGCATATTTGGATCATTCTTTGCCACCATTTGGTTTGTTTTTGAAATCAAACTCATTTTCCTATCTCTAAGTCAAACACACTTGTTTAGACATAAAGAGAGGTATTCCATGAGAAAAATTGATCAAGAGCCACAAACTCCACCTTTTTTCCATAATCCTACATTCTCCCCACAAGAGGCCAAATTTTGCACATAAGAGTATTTTGACAAAACAAAAGTTCTAACTCTACTATTTTCAAAATTCTCAAGTGGTAGCTGATCCATTTGCTTTGGCCTTAATTTCTCCCCCTTTGGCATTAAGCACCAAAACGGGATCATTATTGGCCCTTAAACCCCATTGCCTCACTAAAATCGTCAATTAAGAGTAAATTGGCAATAAGAGTATGGAGATGAACTTGGAGTAAATTACCCTCTCATCGGAGTGCAGTGGAAGTCTTGCATGGTCCAAGTTCACCTTTCCCTTTCAATCCATCTTTGAGACTAAATTGAGTAAACTCAAGCACACGGTTAGTCTCAAAGGGTCAAGTTGTAGCATTTCTCCCCCTAAATATGTGCATCATTCACACATGGACTTGTGAGTTCCGGGGATCCCTTGCACAACTTGAGCACCATAGATAAGCAATAAAATGCATAAAGGAACATGATCAAAGACATAAAACACATGTATGTTATAGATCAATCCAAGTTACGCGAATCTAAGACATTTAGCTCACTGCGCAGCCTGCAAATGGTCTTCTCATCTAAAGGCTTGGTAAAGATATCGGCTAGCTAGTTCTCGGTGCTAACATAAAACACTTCGATTTCTCCCTTTTGCTGGTGGTCTCTCAAAAAGTGATGTCGGATGTCTATGTGCTTTGTGCGGCTGTGTTCAACAGGATTGTCCGCCGTGCAAATTGCACTCTCATTGTCACATAGGAGTGGGACTTTGCTCAGATTGTAGCCAAAGTCCCGGAGGGTTTGCCTCATCCAAAGTAGTTGTGCGCAACACTGTCCTGCGGCAACATACTCGGCCTCAGCGGTGGATAGGGCGACGGAAGTTTGTTTCTTTGAACTCCAAGACACCAGGGACCTTCCTAGGAATTGGCACGTCCCTGATGTACTCTTCCTATAAACCTTGCATCCAGCATAATCAAAGTCTGAATATCCAATTAAGTCAAAGGTAGACCCCTTTGGATACCAGATCCCGAAGCAAGGCTTAGCAACTAAATATCTAAGAATTCGCTTAACGGCCACAAGGTGACACTCCCTTGGGTTGGATTGAAATCTAGCACACATGCATACGCTAAGCATAATATCCGGTCTACTAGCACATAAATAAAGTAAAGACCCTATCATAGACCGGTATCCCTTTTGATCAATGGACTTACCTCCTTTGTTGAGGTCGACATGTCCGTCGGTTCCCATTAGAGTCTTTGCGGGCTTGGCGTCCTTCATCCCGATCCGCTTAAGCAAGTCTTGCATGTACTTCGTTTGAGAGATGAAGGTGCCTTCCTTGAGTTGCTTCACTTGGAACCTAAGGAAGTAGTTCAACTCGCCCATCATTGACATCTCGAATTTATGTGTCATCACCCTGCTAAACTCTTCACAAGACTTTTGGTTAGTAGAACCAAATATTATGTCATCGACATAAATTTGGCACACAAATAGGTCACCATCACAAGTCTTAGTGAAAAGAGTTGGATCGGCTTTCCCAACCTTGAAAGCATTGGCAATTAGAAAATCTCTAAGGCATTCATACCATGCTCTTGGGGCTTGCTTAAGTCCATAGAGCGCCTTAGAGAGCTTACAAACATGGTCGGGGTACCGTTCATCCTCAAAGCCAGGGGGTTGCTCCATGTACACCTCCTCCTTGATTGGCCCGTTGAGGAAAGCGCTCTTCACGTCCATTTGGAACAACCTGAAAGAATGGTGAGCGACATAGGCTAACAAAATGCGAATCGACTCTAGCCTAGCTACAGGAGCAAAAGTCTCCTCAAAGTCCAGACCTGCGACTTGGGCATAACCTTTTGCCACAAGTTGAGCCTTGTTCCTTGTCACCACCCCGTGCTCGTCCTGTTTGTTGCGGAACACCCACTTGGTTCCCACAATGTTTTGCTTGGGACGTGGAACCAGTGTCCAAACATCATTTCGCTTGAAGTTGTTAAGCTCTTCCTGCATGGCCAACACCCAGTTCGGATCTAGCAAGGCCTCTTCTACCCTGAAAGTCTTAATAGAAGAGATAAACGAGTAATGCTCACAAAAATTAGCTGGACGTGAGCGAGTAGTTACTCTCTTGCTTATATCACCCAAAATCTAGTCGACGGGATGATTCCTTTGAATCGTCGCTCGAACTTGAGTTGGAGGGGCCCGTGGTGCTTCTTCCTCCACAACTTGATCTTCTTGAGCTCCCCCTTGATCACACACCTCCTCTTGAGGAACCTGTTCTTCATCTTGAGTCGGGGGATGCACCATCGTTGAGGAAGAAGGTTGATCTTGCACTTGGTATTCCTATGGTCGCACATCTCCAATCGCCATGGTGCGAATTGCGTCCGTTGGAACATCATCTTCATCTATATCATCAAGTTCAACTTGCTCTCTTGGAGAGCCATTAGTTTCATCAAATACAACGTCGCTAGAGACTTCAACCAAACCCGATGATTTGTTGAAGACTCTATACGCCTTTGTATTTGAATCATAACCTAGCAAAAACCCTTCTATAGCTTTGGGAGCAAATTTTGAATTCCTACCTTTCTTCACTAGAATGTAACATTTACTCCCAAATACATGAAAATAAGACACGTTGGGTTTGTTACCAGTTAGAAGCTCATACAACGTCTTCTTGAGGAGGCGATGAAGGTAGACCCGGTTTATGGCGTGATAAGCTGTGTTCATAGCTTCTGACCAAAACCGCTCGGGCGTCTTGAATTCTCCATGCATCGTCCTCGCCATGTTTATAAGCGTCCTGTTCTTCCTCTCTACCACACCGTTTTGCTGTGGTGTGTAGGGAGCGGAGAACTCATGCTTGATTCCTTCCTCCTCAAGGAACTCCTCCACTTGAAGGTTCTTGAACTCGGACCCGTTGTCGTTTCTAATCTTTTTCACCTTGAGCTCAAATTCGTTTTGAGCTCGCCTTAGAAAGCACTTGAGGGTCCCTTGGGTTTCTGATTTATCCTGCAAAAAGAATACCCAAGTGAAGCAGGAAAAATCATCAACAACAACAAGACCATACGTACGTCTCCCGATGCTAAGGTAGGCGACGGGTCCGAAGAGGTCCATGTGAAGTAGCTCCAAAGGTCTTGATGTGGTCATCACATTCTTGCTGTGATGAGCGCTTCCCACCTGTTTACCTGCTTGACAAGCTGCACAAGGTCTATCTTTTTCGAAAACCACATTTGTCATTCCTAACATATGTTCTCCCTTTAGAAGTTTGTGGAGGTTCTTCATCCCAACATGTGCTAGATGGCGATGCCCCAGCCATCCCATGCTAGTCTTAGCTATTAAGCATGTATCTAGATCGGCCTCCTCTTTCAAAAAATCCACTAAATAGAGTTTGCCATCTAGTACACCCTTAAAAGCTAGTGAACCATCACTCCTTCTAAAGACAGACACATCTACATTTGTAAATAGACAATTATAACCCATGTGACACAATTGACTAACAGACATCAGATTATAACCTAGCGACTCTACTAGAAATACATTAGAGATAGAGTGCTCATTAGTGATAGCTATCTTGCCTAAGCCTTTGACCTTGCCTTGATTCCCATCTCCAAATATGATTGTATCTTGGGAATCCTTGTTCTTGACGTAGGAGGTGAACATCTTCTTCTCCCCCGTCATGTGGTTTGTGCATCCAGTGTCGATAATCCAGCTTGAGCCCCCAGATGCATAAACCTGCAAGGCAAATTAGGCTTGGGTTTTAGGTACCCAACTCTTGTTGGGTCCTACAAGGTTAGTTATAATAGTCTTTGGGACTCAAATGCAAGTCTTGTCTCCTTTGCATTTGGCCCCCAACTTTCTAGCAATCACTTTCTTATTCTTACGACAAATTGCAAAAGAAGTATTGCAAGCATGGTAAATTGTAGAAGGTTCATTGCAAACATTCCTAGGCACATGAGCAACATTTTTCCTAGGCATATGTCTACCATGCACAAAAGAAGAACTTGATGCAATCATAGCATGTGAATCATAAGCATAACTCCTATGAGCATTTCTAGAAAACTTTGTATCACTATAGATGAAAGCATGATTTCTTTGAGCACTATTAGCCATAGGAGCCTTCCCTTTCTCCTTTGCGGAAATGGAAGCCCTTTGACTTGTTAAGTTCTTGGCTTCCTTTCGAAAGCCAAGCCCATCCATAATAGAGGGGTGTCTACCAACGGTGTAGGCATCCCTTGCAAATTTTAGTTTATCAAAGTCATTTTTGCTAGTCTTAAGTTGGGCATTAAGACTAGCCACTTCACCATTTAATTTTGTAATAGAAGTAAGGTGCTCAACACATGCATCAACATCAAAATCCTTACATCTATTACAGATAACAACATGCTCTACACAAGAACTAGATTTATTAACAACTTCTAGATTAGCATTTAAATCATCATTAATACTTCTTAAGCTAGACACAGTTTGATGACAGGTAGATAATTCGGAGGAAAGCATATCATTCCTTTTTACTTCTAAAGCAAGAGATTTTTGCACACTAATGAATTTTTCATGCTCTTCATATAAAATATCTTCTTGCTTCTCTAACAATCTATTTTTCTCATTTAAAGCATCAATCAATTCATTGATCTTATCAATTTTAGTTCTATCTAAACCTTTGAATAAACTTGTGTAGTCTACTTCATCATCACTAGATTCATCATCACTTGAAGAAGCATACGTAGGGGTATCTCGAGCATTTACCTTTTTCTCCTTTGCCATGAGGCAGGTGTGGCGCTCGTTTGGGAAAGAGAGATGACTTGTTGAAGGCCGAGGCGGCAAGTCCTTCGTCGTCGGAGTCGGACGAAGAGCAATCCGAATCCCACTCCTTGCCGAGGTGCGCCTCGCCCTTCGCCTTCTTGTAGGATTTTTTTTTCTCCCTCTTCCCGCTCTTTTCTTGTCCCTGGTCACTATCATTATCGGGACAGTTAGCAATAAAGTGACCAGTCTTACCACATTTGAAGCAGGAGCGCTTTCCGTTTGTCTTGCTTTTGTTGGGATGCTCCTTGCGTCCTCTAAGCGTCGTCTTGAAGCGCTTGATGATGAGGGCCATTTCATCCTCGTTTAGCTCGGCCGCCTCAACTTGCGCTACCTTGCTAGGTAGCGCCTCCCTGCTGCTTGTTGCTTTGAGAGCAATAGTTTGAGGCTCGTAGATAGACATTGGGCCATTCAATGCCTCATCAACATATCTTGCCTCCTTGATCATCATACGCCCGCTTACAAACTTTCCGAGCATTTCCTCGGGTGTCATCTTTGTGTACCTAAGATTCTCACGGATTGAATTCACAAGATGAGGATCAAGAACAGTGAAGGACCTGAGCATAAGCCGGGCGATGTCGTGATCGGTCCATCTCGTGCTTCCATAGCTCCTGATTTTGTTGACCAGGGTCTTGAGCCGGTTGTACGTTTGCGTTGGCTCCTCTCCCCTGATCATTGCGAACCTCCCTAGTTTGTCTTCCACCAACTCCATCTTGGTGATCATGGTGGCGTCATTCCCCTCATGAGAGATCTTGAGGGTGTCCCAGATTTGCTTGGCGTTGTCCAAGCCGCTCACCTTATTGTACTCGTCCCTGCACAAGGATGCTAACAAAACAGTGGTAGCTTGTGCATTTTTATGGATTTGCTCATTGATGAAAACGGGGTTGTCAGTACTATCAAAAAGCATTCCGTTTTCAACAATCTCCCAAATGCTTGGATGGAGAGAGAATAGGTGACTACACATTTTGTGACTCCAAAATGGGTAGTCTTCTCCATCAAAGTGCGAAGGTTTCCCAAGTGGAATTGAAAGTAAATGAGCATTAGAGTTAAATGGAATACGAGAATAATCAAAAGAAAAGTTTGAGTTGACCGTTTTCCTTTTCTCGTCGTAGTCGTCGTCTCTTTGGGAAGAATAAGACTCGTCGCTGTCGTAGTAGACGATCTTCTTGATGCGCCTCTTCTTCTTCCCGTCCTTCTTCTTATGACTTGAGCCAGAGTCAGTAGGTTTGTCATCCCTTGGCTCGTTGAAGATGGATTCCTTCTCCTTATCGTTGACCACCATCCCCTTTCCTTTAGGATCCATCTCTTTGGGCAATTAGTCCCTTTTGTGAAGAGAACGACTCTGATACCAATTGAGAGTACCTAGAGGGGGGTGAATAGGTGATCCTGTAAAAATCAAATACTTGTAGCCACAAAACTTGGTTAAGTGTTAGCTCAATAGAATCAAGTGGCTACGGACCAAGCTCTTGTGAAACACAAAGATCAAGAAGAACACAAGCACAAGAGACACGGTGATTCATCCCGTGGTTCGGCCAAGTATAACACTTGCCTACTCCACGTTGTGGCGTCCCACTGGACGAGGGTCGCACTCAACCCCTTTCAAGTGATCCAGTGATCAACTTGAATACCATGGTGTTTTTCTGTCTTTTACTTTCTCCCGTTCGCGAGGAGTCTCCACAATTTGAAGTCTCTCGCCCTTACAAATGATGATCACAAAGAAGCACGGAAGTAAGGGAGGGGAGAGCAACACACACAAGACTCAAAGAACGAGCACAAACACGCACACAAGCCACAACTTGAGCTCACAACACAATGCGGGGAGTTCACTACTCAACTAGAGCTCAAGTCCCTATCACAATGAATCAAATGAGCGAGAATGGAGTCTTGGTGCTTAAAGATGATCAAAGAATGCTTGGGTGACTCCTCCATGCACCTAGGGGTCCCTTTTATAGCCCCAAGGTAGCTAGGAGCCGTTGGAAGCAATCTGGGAAGGAAATTCTTGCCTTCTATCGGGTGGCACACCGGATAATCCGGTGCACCACTGGACAGGTACTGTTCATAGTCCGGTGCAGATCTCCTTCCAAAAATAACATAGTCGACCGTTGCAGGATTGTAGCCGTTGGCACACCGGACACTGTCCGATGCACACCGGACAGTCCGGTGCCCCCTGCCGACCATTGGCGCGCCCACGCGTCGCGCGCGGATTGCGCGGCCGACCATTGGCGCAGTCGACCATTGGCTCACCGGACAATCCGGTGCCTCACCGGACCGTCCGGTGAATTTTAGCCGTACGCCGTTGAACGATTCCCGAGAGCGACGACTTCGCCGCAGACGGCTCACCGGACAGTCCGGTGAATTATAGTCGTACACTACCGTCAGTTCCCGAGAGTGGCCTATTCACCAGAGGCTGGCCTGGTGCACCGGACACTGAGTCATGGCTGCTTCAAGCCAAGTTCTTTTCTTCTTCTCTTTTCTCTGATTCCAGCACTTAGACAAATATATTAGTAGACAAAAACCAATGTAGTAAGTCTAGAATCATACCTTTGCTTTGATTATCACTTTTCTCTTGATTTAGCACAAGAGGGCTCATTTAAATGTGTTGGGCACTTAATCACCAAAACATAATGGAAATTGCCCAGAGGCACATTTCCCTTTCAGTTCTTGAGCACACAACCGCCCTTGTTCACCAAGGCAGAGGATCCGTTGGACGCCGACGTGTGGCTACGTGTCGTGGAGTCCAAGTTTCCTCTCCTCACGGGAGACTGCCCTGGTGACACCAAAGCACGCTTCGTCGCGCAGCAACTTCGCGGACCTGCTCGGACATGGTGGGACCATTTCCGCGCCATGCTACCTGCTGGTCATGAAGAGACATGGGAGGAGTTCAAGACTGCCTTTAGGGGTCATCACATTCCAGTAGGGATTCTGGACCGCAAGCTAAATGAGTTCCTGGCACTAACTCAAGGGACCCGCTCTGTGTTGCAGTATGCCTAGGCCTTCAATGACCTGTGCCAGTACGCGGGTTATCATGCTGACTCTGATGAAAAGAAGAGAGACCGCTTCCACAGAGGCCTCAGCACCAAGCTGCGTGAGCGTCTCAACATTGTTCGGGCTAATAGCTTCAATGAGTTGGTTAACCTGGCCATATCACAGGAAGACTGTATTGTAGCTCACCGGGCAGAGAAGAAGAAGAATGCACCAATGTCAGGACCCTCTGCTCCACCCCAAAGGTTTCAGATTATTTCCAACAATCAGAGCCGCGAATTTCAGTAGCAGGCAGGAAGATGGGTGATCAGGCCACCTCAGTAGCAGCAAGCACCCAATCGTTTTCTAGCTCCCGCCCTAAGGAACAATCAACCTCAACAGCAGCAGCAGTAGTTCCGCCAGGGAAATGGGAACAAGTGCTTCACTTGTGGCAATGTGGGTCATTATGCCAAGAATTGCCCAAGGAATCAGCAGAGGGAGATGCCAGCACCAAATCAAGATAGAGGAAGAAAGCAGAAGGTATAAGTCAGGCAAGGGAAGCTCAATTTCATTACTCTATAGGAGCTACCTGAAGGAACCCCCATCATGACTGGTATCTTTTTAGTTTTTAATCAACCTACATTAATTATGTTTGATTGTGGTGCATCACATAGCTTCATTAGCCAGAAGTTCAGTGCTAAATGTCATTTGCCCTTCTGTCATACCCGAGGGTCTTTTATGATCGCAACGCCAAGAGGCAAGGTTGCAACAAACCAATTAACTCAAAGCGTGCCTATTTGGCTGGGCAGCAACATTGACAAAACCACCCTCCTTATCTTAGGATTAGAAAATGTGGATATTATTTTGGGAGCCAATTGGATGACCCGGCACCAAGTGGTGCTAGATGTAGCCAACCGCATCATTGAAATCCAATCCCCAATCTGTGGAAAATTCACCTTATTTCTGCCCAACCAAGAAACCACTCGGTCATGTGCTTTTTCTATGGTAGAGTTACCTTTGAAGAAAATTCTAGTGCTCTGTGAGTATGCAGATGTTTTTCCTGATGAGTTGCCAGGATGCCACCAGACCGGGATATTGAATTCGCCATCGAGTTGCAACTGGGAACAACACCTATTTCCAAGAGGCCTTACCGCATGCCAGCCGCTGAATTGGCAGAATTGAAGAAACAATTGCAAGAATTGTTGGACAAGGGTTTCATTAGCTCAAGTAATTCACCTTGGGGATGTCCAACCTTGTTTGTGAAGAAGAAGGATGAGAGCTTGAGGCTATGTATAGATTACCGCCCACTCAATGCGGTGACTATCAAGAACAAGTATCCCTTGCCTCGTATTGATGTTCTTTTCGATCAATTGGTCGGAGCCAAAGTGTTTTCCAAAATAGACCTTCGCTCCGGCTATCATCAGATCAAGATACGAGCAAGTGATATTTTGAAGACTGCCTTCTCAACCAAATATGGGCTATATGAGTATTTGGTGATGTCGTTTGGGCTGACTAATGCGCTAGCATACTTCATGTATCTGATGAATTCTGTCTTCATGCCTGAACTGGACAAGTTCATGGTGGTTTTCATTGACGATATATTGGTGTACTCCAAGAATGAAGAAGAGCATGCCAGTCATTTGCATGTAGTGCTCCAACATCTGCGAGAGCACCGTCTTTATGCCAAACTGTCTAAATGTGATTTTTAGCTGAAAGAAATCAAATTCTTGGGTCACACTATCTCTCAGGCTGGCATAGCTGTTGATCCAGATAAAGTGCAAGAGGTGATGAACTGGAAGCTGCCAACAACTATCCATCAGATTCGAAGTTTTCTAAGATTGGCTGGTTATTATCGAAGATTCATTCCAGACTTCTCTCGAACTGCAAAGCCCATGACTGAATTGTTGAAGAAGGGAGCCAAGTTTGATTGGGGTCAGAAGTGTGAAGATGCTTTCCACACCTTGAGACAGCATCTGACCACAGCACCAGTGTTAGCGCAACCCGACAACAGCAAGCTATTTGATGTGTACTGTGATGCCTCTGGCACTAGACTAAGTTGTGTTTTGATGCAAGACAACCGGGTCATTACCTACGCATCAAGGGCACTCAGGCCTCATGAGCAAAATTATCCCACTCATGACTTGGAGTTAGCAGCCGTGGTTCATGCATTGAAGATGTGGAGACACTATTTGATGGAAACCCACTGCAACATCTACACTGATCATAAGAGCCTCAAGTACATTTTTATCTAGGCTGATCTCAACATGAGACAGAGAAGATGGTTAGAGCTGATCAAGGACTACGACCTAGAGGTACACTACCACCCACGGAAAGCCAATGTAGTGGCTGATGCCTTAAGTCGAAAGACACAATGCAACTGTGTTATGATGGATTCTCGCATCAATACCCTGTGTGATGAGTTGAGCAAGATGAAAATCGAAGTTATCCCTTCTGGTGTTTTGTCTCACCTTTCCATTAAGCTAACTTTGCAAGACTAGATAATCATGGCCCAACTCAGTGACAAGGGAGTGCAAATTATTGAGAACCTCCATCAGAAGATAGAGAAGTATAAGTGTTTCCGCCAAGATGGGAAGGGTATATTGTGGTTTGAAGACAGATTGGTGGTTCCTAAAAGCAAGGATCTCAAGAGGAAAATCTTGAATGAGGCTCATCTCTCCAAATTCTCCATGCATCCGGGAAGCACCAAGATGTACCATGATCTGAAGCCCTTGTATTGGTGGACCAGAATGAAGAGGGAAATAGCCCAATATGTATCGGAATGTGACACATGTCAGAGGATAAAGGCAAGTCACTTAAAATCAGCTAGTGCCTTGCAACCCCTATCAATACCTTCGTGGAAATGGGATGACATCAGCATGGATTTTATTATGGGTCTGCCCAACACCTCTCGGCATCATGATTTGATTTGGATCATTGTGGACCGATTGACAAAAGTGGCACATTTTCTTCCAGTGCACACCACCGATAAGGCTCAGAAGTATGCAGAGTTGTATATTAACCGAATCGTGCGTTTGCATGGGTTACCCCGGACCATTGTTTCTGACCGAGGAGCCCAATTCGTTGCCAGATTTTGGGAACAATTGCAAGAGTCTTTGGGAACCAAGCTAATAAGGAGTTCATCTTACCACCCCCAGACTGATGGTCAGATCGAAAGGGTAAATCAAATTCTCGAAGATATGGTAAGGGCTTATGCGATCGATTGTGGCGAGAACTGGGATAAGTACCTCTCTTTGGCAGAGTTTGCTTACAACAACAGTTATCAATCTAGCCTAAAGATGGCACATTTTGAAGCCCTATATGGAAGAAGGTGTCGAACACACCTCAATTGGTCTCAGCCTGGAGAAAGAGAAATTTTTGGACCTAACTTAGTGATTGAAACTGAAAGGAAAGTCAAATTGATTAGGAAGAATCTAGAAGTTGCTCAGGCTAGGCAGAAGAGCTACCATGATAAGAGAAGAAAACCGCTCCAGTTTGAAGTGGGAGATTTTGTATATCTAAAAGTATCACCTACCAAAGGAGTGCAAAGGTTTGGGATCAAAGGCAAGCTAGCCCCTCGCTACTTTGGACATTATGAGATCGTGGAAACATGTGGAACCATGGCCTACAAATTGAAGTTACCTCCAAAAATGTCTGCCATCCACAACGTATTCCATGTATCCCAACTGAAGAAATGTGTTCGATTGCCGACTGAGATCATAGTAGAACTAGAAGTGGAGATAGAGCCAGATCTATCATACCAAGAGTACCCTTCCAAGATTCTAGATTGCAAGGAAAGATCAACTCGGGCTAAGTCGATCAAAATGTATAAGATCTAATGGAGCAATCACCCAGAGGAAGTGGCTACTTGGGAGACTGAGGAATTCCTACGTTCGAACTTCCCCGATTGTCTAACTAAGGGAATTGGTACGTAACCATGCCCAACCCCTCCCCCTGCCCTTCGAATCTAAATATAAGAAGAATGACCTTAACATAAAATGAGTTAGCTGTAAAACTAAATCTAAAAGGACTTCCTTCTGAAGTTGCAAAGAGGATGACATTCGAAGAGCAGTTTCTAGAGAACCTTGATGAACAAACCACCAAATTCAAGCAAGCCATAACCTTCGCTTCAACCTGGAGGACTTCGACCTAAATCTCGGGACAAGATTCCTTTAAGGGGGGGAGGCTGTAACACCCCAGTGTTACCTAGGGTTCTTCTCAGTGCTAACTTAAGAACCATTATCTCATGTTAATCAAATTGAGCAAAAGACACCAAAAACTTGGGAACACAAATTCAACTAAGACTTTTTGTCTTAAGAATCATGCCTTAATCATATCATGCACTCAAAAGGGGGGAAATGTCTAAACCCTAGAATAACCTTAAATGGGCCATTTAAGTAAAAAGGAAGAAATTGGTAAAAAGACCATGAAAACATGGAATCATGGCTTAGGCCAATTATAAAAGTTGAAGTAAACTAATTAGGCTACGATATCTATTAGAAAAGTTTGGCCAAAATAATTAATTAAAATCCCCAAAAGGCCATCCAATTGGAGTTCTCTAGGGAAATCTGAAAATTCAGAGTTCTGAATTTCAGACCTCACCTAGAACTTGAGCACGTTCACCTTGATCCCTATCTCAAATCCTTAAGCCCCCATTGACAAAGGTGTGATAAATTATCACCTCTACAGTGTGTGTGAAGATGGCATCGAGATTCATGCCATAGACACGTCAAATCTGGGATTTCATCCCAGGTTTTAGTAGTGAGATAAACCAAACTTCATCACTCCATATCTTTGGCTCCAGTCAACAAAACCCATAAGCCTCCACACATAAACGACAAAGGAATGTGAGATGAAGAGATCTCTCAACAGGATCATGGCCATAATCATGAAGATTTGGGGCCAATCCACGCTTGAACTTGACCACTCTCTGCGCAGCCTCGTGCTCGACGCCGTGCCCAGGCGCACCCGCGCACACCCTAAGCACGTGTCAGAGCCACCCCTTGGCTGTGCTTGCCCGTGCCCTTAAAGACCACCCTCGGACGCGCCACTCCTCACTCCTCGCATACCCCTGCTGACCAGACCCCGTCCTTAGCTCCAGCGAGCTCTGCGCCGCCCGCCCTAGCCAACCGAGCGCCGGCCACCGCGGCCAGCCTTTTCCAAAGACCCCTAGCCTCATCCGAGCCTCTAGACAGCTTCCCTGAGAAGCCGTGAAGCTTCTCCAAGCAAGGATTGAGGCCCTGCCTCACCGGAACAACGAGATCACTGTCGCCGGACTTCGGCCGCCCGCCACCACACGTAGACTGAGCTATCAGGTGAGCCATTCTTCAATTCCTCGCACCCATGCCTTCCCTAACACCTAGTGAAGCTCACTGACCGGTTTAATTGAACTCTACCGCCCTGGATAGGCCGGAGCCCTCACCGCCGATAAGCTCCCCCGCCTGCGCACGTGGACCGGCCTACTCCGACCATCCCTAGCAATGATCCACACATTGACGTGACCGTCACAACCTCCCCTACGCCCTCGACCACCTCACCGGAGCAACCTCACCGCCGGTAAGCGTCAACGCCCTTTCCTCCACCGCGGGAACTGTTTAATTGGGGGAAGGACCTCGGGTTAGGTTTAGTAAAACCCCAAGGGTTTTCTGAATTGTCAGTGGCACATGTGAATAGTGACCTGAGGACTAGTCTGTAAGGAAATTTGAAAACACACCCCAGGGACCCTGATGCAAAGTCATTTCCCATTTAACCATTTCTGATTATTCTTTTTAATGAACAGAGAACTTAGGAAATTCATAACTTGAGAAATATTTAACCAAAATTTGGCAAACCAATTTTGCTGGATTCAAAATAATATGAACTATTAGGAAAAATAGTAAACCCCATGTTTTCTGTATTACTTTTTAGAGTTTTGAATTAAATAAGGAAACTGCCCAAACCTTATAAATACAAAGAAAAATAGAAATGCTTCTGCGCTAGGCTTAAGAAAATTTATGGAGATACATACCCAACATATGCACTGTTTAAAAATACTAAGCACCCCAGTATATAAGATTAACTCAAGTTTTGCTATTAAAGACTATATCTATCCAAAACTTAGAAAATTAAGGAAAATAGTGGAAAATAATAAACAGGGAAGAAACACATTTTCCTATTATACTTACGTGATAGGGAACATAGGAAAAATACAGAGAACCCTAGTCCAGAGCTAATCCAAGGTTAAATATTTATTAGGCACTAAGAAATCAAGGAAAACCATGATTAAAAATGCAAGGACCACTATAAAAAGGGCAAAGAAAATTCAGTGGACTCCTAACTACTAGAACAACACTATAAAAATAATAGACACCCAGCCCCTCACAATAAGTAACTAAATAATTAAAATATGGAATTGGCCCATGTTCTGATTAAATCATAAGGAAGCTTAAAATTGTGCAACAGTAGGCAAATAAATTTTTACCCTACTATTGATGAAGTAGACCACCAGAGAAAAATATGAAACCTATTTAAAAATGTAAGGTAACACCCATTACCCCCTACCCCATGGAAAAAGGCCATATAATCCAAGAATTTCTACTCCCCTTCCCTTATGCAAAAAGTTGCCAAATTCTAGAATGATTGCTCTAGCACAAAGAAGAAGATAAGAAAAATTAGAAATCTGTTGTTTGACATTTTTCAAGTATAGTGGTAGTAGAAAGTACCCCATTGGCCAAGAACATTAAAAAATCACAGTAAAATGACCCATTGGTGTTTGTCGCTAAAACTTGATACAAAGTCATATTATTACACCTAAATGCCAGCAAAAATAAGCCTTAAGAAATAATCCACTGTTAAAGGAGAGTTGTAGTTCAAAGCAACCCCTCTGCCCTACAACTTGATAATTTTGTACAGAGAGAACCCTTAACATTTTGAGCCTAAATTTTTAAGACTAAGAGTTTTACACCAGTGAGAAGCTACTGTAAATTGTACAAATTTTTTGGAAATTTATAGAACTAGGTTGTAGTTCAAGCCCACCTTAAAAGCATAAAAGAAAAGGAGAAGAGATAAATTAGGAAGAATAATGAATCTCACCCCAATGAATTCAGCTAGGAATCTTAATAAACTTTCACCAAAACATTAAAAGGAAATTAGTGGAACACTAACATAATCTGACCAATTAACTTAACCAAACTTGACCCTAAATGGCTAAGTGTACCACTAGAATTTCCAGTAGTAAGATTAAGCTCTACCTTATTGACTTAATCATTTCACCATACTATTATCATTGCTAAATTGCATGTCATGGCATACATATATCTCACTCATTGCATTCATTAGATTGTAACCTCGCTGATGGAGAGTACGTGCTCATTCCTGAGCAAGGAGCTGTCCTCGAGGAAGACCAGGAGCTAGCTCCCGAGCCTACCACCGAGGATCTTCCCACAGCCCCAGCATTTGAAGGCAAGCCCCGGTTTTATGCATAACCAGTTTATATATACTACTTTACTACAATTAATGTTTGTAGGCTTGTAATGTGCACTTAAGTGTAGGAGTTGTTTGAAACCCTTAGTTGCATGAACTCAAGATTCCTTTTTGAGATGGACACTAGTATGCTAGGTCGAGTAGCTGCCTTGCTAATTAGGATCTCGGTAGAAGTCGAGTGATTTTTCTAGCACTCGCGCGAGGTCAGGAATTGAATGTATTCATCTTTATAACAGGATCTATGATGGTCTATGGACTTGGATCTAGGGTGGATGCGATGTTCATGAGACAGAAATGGAATTAAGGGTTAATGTGTGGACACCTGAGTCAAGCGTTTGAACGTACTAAACACATGTCGGGAATATAGTAACTAGTAAACCTAGTACCTGAGTGAAGTTAGGCGTGGACTTTACCCCTCACTCGTCCTGAGATTGGGTCTCCCATGCTAGCTATGGTGGATACAAGTGCGGTCGCTGCACGGCGGCAGCCGGGGTCAGTGGAGCATTGTATGCCAAGGCGGTGAGTCCTGGCCGCGAACAGGGAATCGATGGGGACGGTTGATATGTGTGGGGACGGAGTGCCCCTACATGTCGTGTGTTTAGGTTTAACTTGCAAGGATAAAACTCGATTCAAATCGTTTGCTTCTCGTAGCTAATGAGACTGCTTGACCCCTTGTACTGCATTGAGTAAGAAGTGAAATGAGGTTTTACTTGAGATAACATGTTGATTGCACTAAATGATTGTTACCATGAATGCTTAGAAAGGAGCAAACCTAGCTAATTTAATGCTAGAATTGGAAAAGCTAAAATTTATTTTAGACTCAGCTAGTGCTTTTGGCAAACCGAACCCCTTAGCCAAACAGCTACATGGTCTAGAGGTAGAGGAGTAGATTCCTCACACCGGGTAAGTCTAGCAGAGTATTAGTATACTCAGCCTTGCTTTTGGCATAATTTTTGCAGGTACGCTTTAGGATATGGTTGACGGTGTGACTTAGCCTTCCACCCTACCACCAGGATGGACGGTCGAGTGGGATGCTGCTCCAGCAGGAGAGGAGCAGGAGGAGTAGTGGGCTAGGCCTTGCCCTATTCCTCAGACTTCGACGTTATCAATTATCCGCTGCATTTTAAATTATGAACTTGTTCCGTTTACTCAAAAACTCCGAATTATGTAATAACTCCAGTACTTAAATTTGTGGTTTCCTACTTTATTGTATCTTCTCTATGACTCACCTTCGAGTGAGCTAGTGGTATTTGATCATGGGGAAGTGGCTTTATCAGACTAGATCTGAGGGACTGACGCGTTATTTCAATTTAAGTGTGTTGCTGCCTCTAAGGTGTGACTGGGGCACTTAAGCTGGAATAATTCAGGTGGTTCCGCCACAGAATACATCATGCACATCAGATAAATGATCAGGTAACTCAAGTTGGTAAGCCATCTCCCCAACTCGCCTAAAGATTCTGAAGGGTCCAATAAAGCGAGGGGATAATTTGCCTTTGACTTTGAATCTTCTGATTCCACGAAGTGGTGACACCTTGAGGTACACGTGGTCACCCTCCTCAAACTCCAGTGGTCTTCTTCGATTATCAACATAGCTCTTCTGACGAGTTTGTGCTACCCTCAAGTTCTCCTGGATTATGCGAACTTGTTCTTCTATCTCTTGAATAATCTCAGGCCCAAAGAACTGCCTTTCTCCAGTCTAGTCCCAATATAAAGGAGTCCGACACTTTCTGCTATATAAAGCTTCAAATGGTGACATCTTCAGACTGGCCTGGTAACTATTATTATAAGAGAACTTAGCATATGGTAGACTCTTATCCCAACTGCCTCCATGCTGAAGGGCCCAAGCTCTCAACATATCCTTCAATACTTGATTAGTCCTCTCAGTTTGACCATCAGTTTGAGGATGATAGACCAAACTGAATCTGAACTTCGTATCCATGTTCTCATGAAAGCTTTTCCAAAATCTTGAGGTAAACTGTGATCCTCTATCAGAAACAATCTTCTTCGGTACATCGTGTAAACACACAATCCGAGCCATATATAATTCTACCAACTAAGATCCTTTATAAGTAATCTTGACCGGAATGAAGTGAGCCACTTTGGTCAGTCTATCCACAATCACCCATATCGAGTCATAACCCTTCGAGGTGCGAGGCAGCCCGGTAATATATGAAATACATGCCAATTTCTTCCCACTTCCATTGGGTACCTTTAGCGGGTGCAGTAATCCAGCCGGTCTTTGGTGTTCAGCTTTGACTCTTTGACACACAGCCATGTGTGCAACCACATCTCTTTTCAACCCATACCACCAGCACTTTTGCTTCAGATCCTGATACATCTTGGTGCTTCTAGGATGAATAGAGTAATCAGAGTCATGTGCTTCCTTAAATATAGTCTCATGGAGGCTGTCAATCTCAGGAACATATATCCGGTTCTTGAACCATATTGTGCCTTGCTCATCCTCCGTGAATTCTGGACCTCACCTTTCGTAATAAGATCTTTGATTTCTTGGATTTTAGCATCACCAATCTGACCCTTACGGATTTCTTGCTCTAAGGTAGGTTCCACTTCAATAGTGACTCCTTCAGCGTGTGCAACTATTCCTAGGTTGATTTTTCGAAAATCTTCTACTAACTCATTGGGTAGCTGAGCGATAATAGCTGCATGGACGTGCTCCTTTTGACTCAAGGCATTCGCAACCAGATTTGCCTTCCCCGGATGATAATGAATCTCCAAATCATAATCCTTGATGAGGTCCAACCAATGGCGTTGCCTAAGGTTGAGATTCTTCTAAGTGAAGATGTACTTTAAGCTCTTGTGATCAGTGTAGACTTGACACTTAGTTCCCATTATATAATTTCTCCATATCTTGAGCGCATGCACTACGACTGCCAGTTCTAAGTCATGAGTGGGATAGTTCAACTCAAGTTTCCGCAACTGATGAGACGTGTAGGTGATCACTTGTCCTTCTTGCATAAGAACACATCCCAAGCCTTGGCCACACCCATCATAATAGATATCAAATCCCTTTTGCAGATCTGGCATAATCAACACTTGGGGTGACATCAATCTTAACTTCAATTGATTAAAACTATCTTGGCACTTCTAGGTCCATTCAAACTCTTTTCCGTTCTCTAACAGTGAGGTCATAGGCTTAGCAATCTTAGAGAGCTATGGCGGAACCGCCCGAATTATTCCAGCTTAAGTGCCCAAGTCGTGCCTCAAGGGCTGTAACACACTTAAATCGGAATAACCCGTCAGTCCCTCAGATCTAGTCTGATAAAGCCACTTAACCAGGATCAAATACCACAATCTCACTCGAAGGTGAGTCACAGAAGAAATACAATAAAACGAGAATACCTCAAATTTAAGTATGGATCATTACATAAATCGGAGTTTTTCAAGTTGCTGGTAAAAGTTCACGAAATAAGATGCAGCGGATAATCGATGTCGTCGGTAACAAGGAATTGGGCAAGGCCTATCCCACTACTCCTGCTCCTCTCCTGCTGGAACAATATCCCACTCGACCGTCCAACCCGGTGGCAGGGTGGTAGGCCAAGTCACACCATCAACCATATCCTGAAGCATACGTGCAAAAATTATGCCACAAGCAAGGCTGAGTATACTAATACTCAGCTAGACTTACTAGGTGTGAGGAATCTACTCCTCTACCTCTGGACCATGCAGCTGTTTGGCTGAGGGGTTTGGTTTACCAAAAGCACTAGCTGAGTCTAAAATCAAATTTTAGCTTTTCAATTTATAGCATCATTATCTTAGCTAAGTTGCTCCTTCTAAGCATACATGGTAACAAGCATTTAGTACAATCAACAAGTTATCTCATGTAAACCTTATTTCACTTCTTACTCAATGTAGTACAAGGGGTCAAGCAGTCTCATTAGCTGCGAGAAGCAGACGATTCGAATCGAGTTTTAACCTAGCAAGGTAAACCTAAACACACGACATGTAGGGGCCCGTCCCAACACACGTCAACCATCCCCATCGATTCCCCATTCGTGGCCAGGGCTCACCGCCTTGGCATACAATGCTCCACTGACCCCGGCTGTCGTCGTGCAGTGACAGCACTTGTACCCACCATAGCTAGCATGGGAGACCCAGTCTCAGGACAAGTGAGGGATAAAGTCCGCGCCCAGCTTCACTCAGGTACTAGGTTTACCGGTTACCATATTTCCCAACATGTGTTTAGTACGTTCAAACGCTTGACTCAGGTATCCACACATTAATCCTTAATTCCTTTTCCCGTCTCATGAACAAGGCATCCTCCCAGGATCCAAGTCCATAGACCATCATAGATCCCGTTATCAAGATGAATACAATCAATTCCCAACCTCACGCGAGTGCTAGAAAAATCACTCGACTTCTACCGAGATCCTGATTAGAATAGCAGCTACTCGACCTAGCATACTAGTATCCATCTCAAAAAGAATCCTAAGTTCATGCAACTAGAGGTTTCAAGCAACTCCTACACTTAAGTGCACAGTACAAGCCTACAAACATTAAGTGTAGTAAATAGCATATATAAACGGTTATGCATAAAACCGGGCTTGCCTTCAATTACTGGGGCTGCGGGGAGATTCTCGATGGCAGTCTCGGGAGCTTGCTCCTGCTCTTCCTCTTGGACAGCTACTTGCTCGGGGATGAGCACGTACTCTCCGTTAGCGAGATTGCAATCTAATGAATGCAATGGGTAAGATACATGCATGATATGATATGCAATTTAGCAATTAAACTTGGAGGGTGAATGATCATTTTAATAAGGTAGGGCTTAATCTTGTTACTCGAAGATTTTGGTGGTACACTTAGCAAATTAGGGTCAAGCTTAGTTAAACTAAGTGGTAAGTCTATTTTGGTGTCCCACTGAATTCTTTTTAATGTTCTAGTGACAATTTATCAAGACTTTTAGTTGAATTTATTGGAGCGAGGGTTATTCTTCCTCTCTTTCCTTCTATTTCTCTTATGCTTTTAAGGTGGGTTTGAACTACAAGTTATGTTAATAAATTTCCAAAAATTCTGTAAAAATTACAGTGGCTTCTTACTGGTGTGTAATTCTGTATTTTAAAAGTTGGGGCTTAAAATGTGAATAGTTCTTTCCGTATAAAATTTTCAAATATTAGGGCAGAGGGGGTGTTTTGAACTACAACTCCTTTTTAACATAGGGTTATTCTCTAAGACATATTTTTGCTGGTATTTAGATGTTATAACATGACTTTGAACAAATTTCTAGCCATTAATACTTATTAGTTATTTTGTTATGATTTTCTAAAGTTTCTAGCCAAAGGGGTGCTTTCTAGTACCACTATACTTGAAAAATATCAAACAACATATTTCAATTTTTTTCCTATCTTCTTCTTTGTGCAGGAGCAATCATTCTGAAGTTTAGCAACTTTTTGCTTAAGGGAAGGGTGGTAGGAATTATTTGGATGAAATGGCCTTTTTCAAGAAGTATTGGCAATGGGTAGTATTTTGCAGCTTTCAATTGGGTTTTGCATTTTTTCTGGTGGCCTATTTCATTATTGATCTAGTAAAAATTTATTTGCCCACTATTGCACATTTTTGGCTTGCTCATGATTTAATTGAAATATGGCTTAATATCAAGTTCTATTTGTTTACCCTACTTAAAATGATGGAATGGTGTGTTTATCATTTTTGTAGTGGTGTCTTAGTGGTTATAAATCCACTGGATTTTTATTAACAATTTTGAAATTGTTTTCATAATTCTAATAATTGTTTTTCTAGTTTATTAGTGCCTAATAAAACATTTCTCTTAGAAATTGCTCTCGACTAGGGGTCCCTTTATTTTTCCTAGGTTCTCTGTTACTTAAGTAGGCTAGGAAAAATAATTGCATTCACTATTCATTACTTTCTAATATCTCTCTGATTTTCTTAAGTTTTGGGAAAAAGGGTTTTGAATAGATAATCCTACTTAAATTTCCAATACTGGGGTGCTCACTATTTTTAAACAGTGTCTATATGAGGTTTGAACATCTACAAATTTTCTTAAGTTCAGCACGGAAGCATAACTAATTTTTCTTATTTTACTAAGGTTTGGTCAGTTTCTGTAATTAATTTCAAACTCTAAAATTTAAAACAGAAAGCATAGGGTTCAGTATTTTTAATTGATGGTCCATAATATTTTGAATCCAGCAAAATTGGTTTGGCCAAATTTGGTTGAATATAACTCGAGATATAAATTTTCTAAGTTCTCTACTGAATTTAAAAAGATTATTTAGAAATAGACAAAGGGAAAACAGTTTTACGTTGGGGTCCCTGGCGGAAGTTCTTAAAGGAATTACAGATAGGTCCTCGGTGCACTATTCACATGAGCCTACGGTTCTGCAGAAAACCCGCTAGGGTTTCTGGAAATCGAACCCGCGGTCCTTCCCTAATGGAACATTGGCCGCGGAGGAACAAAGGGGTGGAGGGGATTACCAGCGGTGAGGCTGCTCCAATGAGGTGGTCGAGGGCGTAGGGGAGGTCTTGAGAATCACGACGATGTGCGGGTCGCCGTCGGGGATGACCGGAGTCGGCCGGTCCACGTGCGCAGGCGGAGGAGCTCGTCGACGGCGAGGAGTCCGGCCTCCTCATGGCGCGATAGTTCAATCAAACGGGTTAGAGAGCTTCACTGGATGTTAGGGAAGATGTGGGTGCAAGGAATCGGAGAATGACTCACCGGATTTCTCTGCCCACACGCAGCGGCGTGCGACCGAAGTCCAGCGAGGACGATCTCGGGTTTCCGGTGACGTTCTGCGGGGTCCGAGGGCTTGGAAAGCTTCATGGGCCACTGGCGAAGCTAACCGAAGGGCTGGCGCGGCTTGGAATCGACTGGAGGGAGCTGGCCACGGTGGCCGAAGCTTGGGCAGTGGTGGCGGGCGGAGGAAAGGCTCGCCGGAGCTAAGGAGGGGCGTCTGGCCAGTGAGGGTGAGCACGGGGCAAAGTGAGGCACGCCCGGGGAGGCTTTATAGGCGCGGGCGAGCGCGGCCGAGGGCGAGGCTCTGACAAGCGCTCGGGGCTTGCGCGGGCGAGCGCCAGTGCGCACTCTGGTGTCTGGCACAACGTCGAGCACGAGGCAGCGCAAAGAGAGGTCATGTTCAAGCGCGGATTGGCTCCAAATCTTTGAGATTGGCCATGATCCCGTTGAGAGATCTCTTCCCCTGACATTCCTTTGTCGTTTGTGTGTGGAGGCTTGCAGGTTTCGCTGATTGGATCAAGAGATATGGAGGGGTGAAGTTGGGTTTGTCTCACTGCCGAGCACAGAGAGAAGATCCTGGGTTTGACGTGTCCAGAGCACGCGTCCTGATGCCATCTTCTGGTATGAGGTAGAGGGGTTAGTTAGACACATTTTTGTCAATGAGAGCTTTTGGATTAGAGTTAAAGATCAAGGTGAACGCGCTCAGTTTTTGTTCAAGGGCAAAAAATTCAGAAATCTGAATTTCATATTTCCCCATTGAACTTCCACTTAAATGGCTTGTTTGGAGTTTTTAATAAACTATTTTGGCCAAGCTTTTGTAATCTTTATTGTAGTTTATTTAGTATACTTCAATGTTTATAATTGGCCTAAGCCATGATTTTATGTTCTTCATGGTCTTTCATCCCTTTTCTTAACTTCCACTTAAATAGCTTAATTAGGGGTGGTATTAGAGTTTCAACATTTTTCTCTTTTTTTTTTGAAAATCTCAGTTGTTTTGAACATGATTCTTTAGATATAAACTTAGTGGATCTTTCATTCTTAAGTTGATTTGGGGCTTGATGCTTAATTTGGCTTACATGAAATGAAGGTTCTTGAGTTAGCACTGAGAAAAGCCCTAGGTGACACTGGGGTGTTACAGCCTTCCCCCTTAAGGAATCTTGTCCCGAGATTCGGGTCAGAGTCCTCCCTCGGTGAAGCAAAGGGTGAGACTTACATGAAGTAGGTGCTTTATTTATTAGGGCAAACTGCTCTTCGAATGTCATTCTCTTTGCAACTTCAGAAGGAAGTCCTTTTTAACTTTAGTTTTACAATTACTTCATTCTAATTTAAGATTATTTTTTGAATTTTAGATTCGAAGGGCAGGGGAGGTGTTGGGCATGATTACATACCAATTTCCTTAGGTAGGCAATCGGGGAAGTTGGAACGTAGAAATTCCTTAGTCTCCCAAGTAGCCTCTTCCTCTGAGTGATTACTCCATTGGATCTTATACATCTTGATCGATTTAGCCCGAGTTGATCTTTCTTTGCAATCCAGAACCTTGGAAGGGTACTCTTGGTACGATAGATCTGGCTCTATCTCCAATTCTGGTTCTGCTATGATCTCGGTCGGCAACCGAAAACACTTCTTCAGCTAGGATACATGGAACACATTGTGGATGGCAGACAGTTTTGGAGGTAGCTTCAATTTGTATTCCACGGGTCCACATGCTTCTATGATCACATAAGGTCCAATGTAACGAGGGGCTAACTTGCCTTTGATCCCGAATCTCTGCACTCCCTTAGTGGGTGATACCTTCAAATACACAGAATCTCCCACCTCAAACTAGAGAGGTTTCCTCTTCTTATCATGGTAACTCTTCTACCTGGCCTGAGCAGCTTCTAGATTCTTCCTGATTAGTTTGACCTTCCTTTCGGCTTCAGTCACTAAGTCAGGTCCAAAAACTTCTCTTTCTCCAGGCTGAGGCCAATTGAGGGGTGTCCTACACCTTCTTCCATAGAGAGCTTCAAAGGGTGCCATCTTTAGGCTGGATTGATAATTGTTGTTATAAGCAAACTTTACCAATGAGAGGTGCTTATCCCAGTTCTTGCCACAATCGATCGCACAAGCTCTCAGCATATCTTCAAGAATTTGATTCACCCTCTCGGTTTGACCATCAGTCTGTGGGTGGTAAGCTGAACTTCTAATTAGCTTGGTTCCCAAAGACTCTTGCAGTTGTTCCCAAAATCTGGCAACAAAAGGGGCTCCTCGGTCAGATACAATAGTCCGGGGCAATCCGTGCAAACACACGATCCGGTCAATGTACAACTCTGCATACTTTTGAGCCTTATCAGTGGTGTGCACTGGGAGAAAATGTGCCACTTTCGTCAGTCGGTCCACAATAACCCAAATCGAATCATGATGATGAGAGGTGTTGGGCAGACCCACAATGAAATCCATGCTGATGTCATCCCATTTCCACGAAGGCACAGACAGGGGTTGCAAAGCTCTAGCTAATTTCAAGTGGCTTGCCTTTATCCTCTGATAGGTGTCACATTCCGATACATATTGGGCTATCTACCTCTTCATTCTGGTCCACCAATACAAGGGCTTCAAATCATGGTACATTTTGGTGCTCCCTGGATGCATAGAGAATTTGGAGAGATGGGCCTCATCCAAGATCCTCTTCTTGAGATCCTTATTTTTAGGAACTACCAATCTGCCTTCAAACCACAATATACCCTTTCGATCTTGGCGGAAACATTTATACTTCTTGGTCTTCTGATGGAGGTTCTCCTTGATAATATGTACTCCCTTGTCACTGAGCTGAGCCATGATGATCTGGGCTTGCAAAGCTGGCTCAACGGAAATGTGAGACAAAGCACGAGAAGGAATTACTTCAATCTTCATCTTGCTCAACTCATCACACAAGGTGTCAATGCGAGAATCCATCTTGACACAGTTGCATTGCAACTTCCGACTCAAGGCATCTGCTACCACATTGGCTTTTCCTGGGTGATAATGTACCTCTAGGTCATAGTCCTTGATCAGCTCTAGCCATCTTCTTTGCCTCATGATCAGATCAGCCTAAGTAAAGATATACTTAAGGCTCTTATGATCAGTGAAGATGTTGCAGTGGGTTCCCATCAAATAGTGCCTCCACATTTTTAATGCATGAACCACGGCTGCTAACTCTAGGTCATGAGTGGGATAGTTTTGCTCATGAGGCCTGAGTGCTCTGGATGCATAAGCAATGACTCGGTTGTCTTGCATCAAGACACAACCTAGTCCAGTGCCAGAGGCATCACAATACACATCAAATGGCTTGCTGATGTCGGGTTGTGCTAACACCGGTGCTGTGGTTAGATGTTGCCTTAATGCATGAAAGGCATCTTCGCACTTCTGACCCCAAACAAACTTGGCTTCTTTCTTCAACAGCTCAGTTATGGGCTTTGCAATTCGAGAGAAATCCGGAATGAATCTTCGGTAATAACCAGCCAATCCTAGAAAACTCTGAATCTGACGGACAGTCGTTGGTGGCTTCCAGTTTATCACCTCCTACACCTTTTCAGGATCAACAGCTATGCCTACCTGAGAGATAGTGTGACCCAAGAATTTAATCTCCTTCAGCCAAAAATCACATTTTGACAATTTGGCATAAAGGTGGTGCTCTCGCAGACGTTGAAGCACTACATGCAAATGCCCAACATGTTCTTCTTCGTTCTTCGAGTACACCAAGATATCATCGATGAAAACCACTACGAATTTGTCTAATTCAGGCATGAAAACAGAATTCATCAGATACATGAAATATGCTGGTGCATTAGTCAGCCCAAATGACATCACCAAGAATTCATATAGCCCATATCTAGTTGAGAAAGCAGTCTTTGGAATATCACTTGCTCGTATCTTAATCTGATGATAGCCGGAGCGAAGGTCTATCTTGGAGAACACTTTGGCTCCGACCAACTGATCGAAAAGAACATCAATACGAGGCAAAGGATACTTGTTCTTGATAGTCACTGCATTAAGGGGCGGTAATCTATACACAGCCTCAAGCTTTCATCTTTCTTCTTTACAAACAAGGCTGGACATCCCCAAGGCGAAGTACTTGGGTGGATAAAGCCTTTGTCCAGCAATTCTTGCAATTGCTTCTTCAATTCTGCCAACTCAGCGGGTGGCATCCGGTAAGGCCTCATGGAAATAGGTGCCATTCCCGGTTGCAACTCGATGGCAAATTCAATATCCCGGTCTAGTGGCATTCCTGGCAATTCATCAGGAAAGACATCTGCATACTCACAGACCACTGGAATCTTCTTTAGAGGTAACTCTGTCATCGCAAATGCACATGACTGAGTAGAGTCCTGACGGGGCAGAAACAAGGTGAAACTCCCACAGATCGGGGAATTGACTTCCACGATGCGGCTGGCTACATCCAGCACTACTTGGTGTAGGGTCATCCAATTAGTGCTCAGAATAATATCCACATTTTCCAAACCCAACACAAGAAGGGTGGTTTTGATAATGTGGCTTCCTAGTTGAATAGGCACACTTCGGACCAATTGGTTGGTTGCAGTTTTACCCCCAGGTGTGGCTATTACGAATGACCCTTTTGCATGACAGAAAAGCAATTGACATTTAGCACTAAACTTCTGGCTAATGAAACAATGAGATGCACCAGAATCAAACAGAATTAAAGCAGGTTGATTAAAAACTGAAAAGATACCAGTCATGATGTGGGCTCCCTTAGGTAACTCCTCAAGAGTAGTGAAGTTGAGCTTCCCTTGCCTGACTTGCACCTTCTGCTTTCTTCCCTTGTCTTGATTTGGTGCTAGCATCTGCTTCTGCTGGTTTCTAGGGCAATTCTTGGCATAGTGGCCCACATTTCCACAAGTGAAGCACTTGTTCCCATTGCCCTGGCAAAACTGCTGCTGCTGCGGAGGCTGATTGTCTCTTGGAGCGGAAGCTGGAAAACGAGTGGGCGCCGACTGCTGCTGCTGAGGTGGCCTGATCACCCATCTGCCTGCATGCTGCTGAAATCCCCTGCTCTGATTGTGAGAAACAATCCTAGACCTCTGGGCCTGAGCGGATGGTGCTGCAATTGGTGCCTTTTTCTTCTTCTCTGCCCGATGAGCTACAATACAGTCTTCCTGGGAGATGGCCAAGTTGACCAACTCATTGAAGCTATCAGCCCAGATAGTGTTGAGACGTTCCCGCAACTTGGTGTTGAGACGCCTACGGAAGCGGTCTCTCTTCTTCTCGTCGGAATCGGCGTGATAACCTGCATACTAGCACAGGTCGTTGAAGGCCTGAGCGTACTGCAATACCGTGCGGGTTCCTTGATGTTGGGGGCTTGTTCTCAAATGCTATGAATTAAGAACAAGACAACATAAAAGTGTTAAATGTTAAACTCCTTCGTCCTTAAAAACAGTATATCCCTTTGGATATAATGAATCTCGGACGAAGGTTACCAAAGGAAAGATCTTCGTAGGGTTGACAAATGGTAAAACATAGCATCCATATATAATACGCGAGTACTAATACCATTATTATTATTAATGTATTTCCATCATTAAATTCATAAAATAGAATTACAAATGTACCTTCAGATCGATGTAAAGTAAAGGTACAGACGTGATGTGAAAAAACGTATGCCAAGTCAGCGTGAACAGTACGGGAGTACTGTTCACCTATTTATAGCCACGGGACGCAACCCTTGTAAAATTACATTGATACCCCTTACATTTATCAATAACTCTATAGTAATTCTTCAAGGTCCAATTTGGCTTTTCATCTTTAAGTCGGTTCCTCTTTTCTGTCGTTACGCCGAAGCATTTCTGCACATAGCTTCGTGATCGTCTTATCCTTCGTCATGATCGTTTTTCGTTCCAGTCAAGCTTCGTCTTAACCCTGCCCTTGTATATCCACGACCTGACTCCGAAGGTGCCTGTTCACATATTACACTCGAAAAACATTGTCAAACTATGTTTTTGAGGACCTTCGGGAGCCGAAGGCCCCCAACAGTAGCCCCTCGCAATATTAATTTACTGTAATGATAAATTCATATTGCGAAATGGACGAAGGCTTTATGCCGAAGGTCCGAAAAAAACACCTTCCTTTTGCTAGAATAGCAACAGTCATTGACAAGCGGGGCCCTCCAGTTTTCGACACACTGGGTGTATAAATACAAGCTCACCACGAGTTTATTTGGCACGCTCTTTTGCCATCTGCTCTTTACTCACCCAGCTTTTCAGCCTGCACGCGACAGCATTTGCTCGGTTTTAAATTTTTAAGCTTCGGTTTCAAGTCTGGTTTGCCAGCATTCGCGAAGATGTCTGAGGATAAGAATGTTGCTGGTGTTTCGAAGCTAAGTCTTTCTGAGGAAATGCACCTGGGTTTTCTTGAATCAATGTCGAAGACCAATACGGAGAAGATTGTCAGGGAGACTTTGGAGGGTTTATCTGAAGATACTGGCGACAGTGATAGTTATGATGTGGATAGTGGTGGGGAGGATTCCGAAGATCGCCCGTGGCGGCCTAGTCACTCAAATTTCGGAAAATCAACTATAAACCAGAGTCACCTTGAAAATATGAGGGGGAGATATTTCCGAGATATATCCATTGTGAGGGCAGATCACGGAGAGAAAACTACGCCGACTCCCGAAGATAATGAAGTCGTGATCTTCCGAAGCTTTTTTAAAGCTGGGCTACGATTCCCTCTAAGCAGATTTGTGGTAGAAGTTCTGAAAATATATCAGGTTTACCTTCATCAACTTACCCCTGAAGCAGTGATAAGATCGGGAGTCTTCGTCTGGGCCGTGAGGAGCCAAGGCCTGGAGCCAAGTGCAAAAAGCTTTTGCAATATACACGAGCTAGTATATGAGACGAAGCCCTGGGGTAAGGAGCAAAATCATAATAATTTTGGTTGTTATAGCTTTGGTGCCCGCTCTGGGTCAAGCTGTCCCATGCCAACTTTTCGGAAGAGATGGCCCGGGGAATGGATGAAGGAATGGTTCTATGTGAAGAACGATTTGAAGGTTCGAGAAGATATTAAAGATATCATCATGCGCCCTATCTGGCAGCGCTTCGGACTCCGGAAACCGAAGGTAGAAATGGACGAAGCAGCTGAAGAATGTCAAAGAGCCTTCGGCGTAGTCTGCTATTTTATTGGGACCAGGGACTTAATGCAAGAGCACGTTGCCTTCAGAGTGTGGCCACTTGCAGATAACTGGGAAATGCCGAAGGAGACTGTTAAAGGAGCTGACGAGGGTGGGCTAATCAGGCTGAAATATACATTCAAGTATGGAGATAAGTTCGTTGAACCAGATGATGATTGGCTAAAAAGCATTGAGAATGTAAGTGATGAATTGCTTGGGGCATACTCAAAGGCCGAAAATACTGCATTGTCAGCGTCTTTCGGAGGCCGAAAGAAGAAGAGACTCAACCGAGTATTTGATGCAATTGGGTTTATCTACCCCGACTACCATTATCCAATGCGAGGCCAAAAAAGGAAAAATACTTCTCCTGCAAAGGAAATTGCTTCGGCTGCTGCTAGGGAACCAGCTCCGAAGAGGAAGAAGGTAAAAGTGCTCACCCACCCTCCATGCTGTATTGAGCTAGCCATAGTGCCTGAATTTATTGGTGGGGCTTCTTCGGCCAGCGAAGCCAGAGAACCAACTCTAGCGCCGAATCCGTAGAAATGGCCGAAGCACCAGCAATAGAGAAAACGGAAGAACCGAGAACTGAAGAAGGAAAAACATTAGACATTTTAAGTCCTTCATCAAAAGTTGAGGCAGCTAAAAGCCAAAAGGGGCCAGCAGCGACCCCGAAAAGAAAAAGGATGGTTAATGTGCTGCATGTTTTGGAGACAATTAAATCTTCAAGCATAACTCCAAAGAAAACCGTTGAAACTTCTGAAGTGTCTACTGAAGGATTTGTTGCTGAAACTTCGAAGCAACACTTTGAAACTGAAGCTGGGCCTTCAGAGCCCATCAAGATACAATCTTTGGAAGCCGAAAAAATGTTGGAGGCAAGTTTAGAAGCTGAAAAAGCAAAAACAACAGAGCCGATTTTGATTGAGGAAATCGACACTGCCACCCCTGAAGCATCTTCCAAAATACGTGATTATATTGTGCGACATGCTTCGGGGAAGAAACTATCCGAAGAAGAGATTTTTGAAGCCAATCACTATGCCCGAGAACTGAAGTATCCGAGGGGGGCCGTAGTGTTCAATGGAACAAACGAAGATGACTTCCTATACTATCTCCCAGACAATAAAGAATTATCCGTCTGCCGGGAAATGGCTAGAAGCATGGGGTTCCCGAAACTCGAAGCTGGCCTTTGCGCCATGACGAAGGACGATCTTGCAGATAGCCTGGCATACAATAGTCTGAAGAATTTTGAAGTTTAAGAATTTTGAATTAGCCTTTTGTTCTTATGTTAACTCATTCATTCTTTTGAATAGGGCTTAATACTCAGCAATGCCTTAAGGGCATAAAAGAATGCCGAAGATGAGAGCTACACCATTGCTCTTAACAACCTTCGAACAGAGGTCATCAGGCTAAGAAACGAAGCCTTGGAGAAGGACAAAATTCTGCTTACGTTGGTGGAAAAAATGAAGGAAGACGAAGCTAACTCTAAAACTCAAGCCGAAGCTCAGAAGCGCGAAATCGAAGATCTTCGGAAACAACTAGCCTGAGCTAAAGAAGAACACATTCTTGAAGAAACAAAGAGAGAACTAAGCGATCAATGGGCAAATCATTTGGAAATAAATGTCGAAGAGCTTCGTGCTTCGAAGAAAAGGTATTATGATAAATCCATAGAGTGTGTTAAAATGATAAAATCCAGCTTCGCCAGCGTCGGCGCATTTTCTAGTGAAGAAAATTTCACAAGAGGGAATCCAGAAGGCCCGATTGAATGGATCAGTCGCGAAGCTGAGGCCTTCGAGGAAATCTTGAATAGTCGCGGGGACATTTGTGCTTTTTCAGGCGCCAGAGAAATTGTTACTATTTTGGAAAAGAAAGGATGCGAACATGTGAAATCTTTAGCACAGTCTGGAACTGCTTTATCCTCTGAAGATATCAAAGACCCTTCAGCCGAAGCAAGCCAGGTCGGTGGAAAATTTTTCACAGACATTTGGGACAATGGCGGTCGAGAAATGGCTCAAGAAATTATTCAGGGAAGCGAAAAAGGCATCCATGATGCTAGAAAAGTAGCGGAGGCTGCTGAAGAGGGCACAGGGCCCGAAGGGCAAATAGGTATTAGTTAGTGGTTTTTATTCTGTTGTGATTTTTGATTTTAAACTTTGTTCGCGATTCTGTAATAGTAATATAGTCGTATCCTCTCCTCCCTCAGAATCTGCTGGGGCAGCTCCGGACCCCCCCCCCCGAAGGGGGACGACGAAATTAGACAAATGGCCGAAGCCATTATGGACAAAGTTGTCAATCAGCTATTAAACGAAGCTGCGGAAGTAGTTCTTAGGGAAGATTAAGTGTTAATGTAAAAAACACTTGGAACATGACATGTTTAAAACTTTGCAACTTTGAATGTAATATATAATCTACTTATGGTTCAATTCTTTACGATGCATGAAATTTTACATACATATCGCTTTTGAGCCTTCGGCGAAAAAAACACCTTCCCTTCTTTTCATGCTTCGTGAAGAAAAATCTTTTATGTATCATAATAATTTTCATACTTCTCTTGATGAAGAATATCCAAGCTTCGCGCAAACATTCTTCGAAGCTATAAAAGAGTTTTATGTTGCCTCTCTGACGAAGCTATACTTCTTCTTAATTCATTCTTCAAAACATTCTTCGAAGATTAATACTGTGTCGCCTTCTCGTTTTTCATGCAATATGATGTATGATGCTTATGTTATGCAAAATGGTGGGATGATGTTATGCTATGCAAAATGATATTTACGCTGAAGATACACACATTTCTGCAATGGAGCACATAATCTTTTTATCTCAGCGCTGACTTTTCGATGTAAGCCTCCCTTAGGAGCTTCTTCGCCTTTTACTTTCAGCGGAATCAGCGTTTATTTTTCGCTGTAAGCCTCCCTTAGGAGCTTCTTCACCTTTTACTTTTAGCAGAATCAGCGTTTATTTTTCGCTGTAAGCCTCCCTTAGGAGCTTCTTCGCCTTTTACTTTCAGCGGAATCAGCGTTTATTTTTCGCTGTAAGCTCTGCATTCCCTTCGGAACGACTTTTGAGCAGAAAACTTACACTGCGCTCCCTTAGGAACGACTTTTTTACTACTTTGAAGAAATTGCACTGCGTTCCTTAGAACAATTTTTTGATAATTCGAAGGTTCTCCGTGCCACCGTAGATTCTTATGCTTCGGCAATTCAAACCGATGGAGAAGATATATTTTCATTATGATAATAAGCTAAACTGTTACAACAATTTGAAAAACGACAAAAAACACTTAAACTTCCCATAATTGTTCTTTACTACGAAGAAAGTAAAACTGAACGCGAAAGTGTAAAAAGCTGGTGTAGAGGTAGGATATTTTCAGTAAATGTGCTTCGACTCTGGCACAGTGCTATTGAGACGTTCCCGCAACTTGGTGTTGAGACGCCTGCGGAAGCGGTCTCTCTTCTTCTCGTCGGAATCGGCGTGATAACCTGCATATTGGCACAGGTCGTTGAAGGCCTGAGCGTACTGCAATACCGTGCGGGTTCCTTGATGTTGGGGGCTTGTTCTCAAATGCTATGAATTAAGAACAAGACAACATAAAAGTGTTAAATGTTAAACTCCTTTGTCCTTAAAAACAGTATATCCCTTCGGATATAATGAATCTCGGACGAAGTTTACCAAAGGAAAGATCTTCGTAGGGTTGACAAATGGTAAAACATAGCATCCATATATAATACGCGAGTACTAATACCATTATTATTATTAATGTATTTCCATCATTAAATTCATAAAATAGAATTACAAATGTACCTTCAGATCGATGTAAAGTAAAGGTACAGACGTGATGTGAAAAAACGTATGCCAAGTCAGCGTGAACAGTACGGGAGTACTGTTCACCTATTTATAGCCACGGGACACAGCCCTTGTAAAATTACATTGATACCCCTTACATTTATCAATAACTCTATAGTAATTCTTCAAGGTCCAATTTGGCTTTTCATCTTTAAGTCGGTTCCTCTTTTCTATCGTTACGCCGAAGCTTTTCTGCACATAGCTTCGTGATCGTCTTATCCTTCGTCATGATCGTTTTTCGTTCCTGTCAAGCTTCGTCTTAACCCTGCCCTTGTATATCCACGACCTGACTCCGAAGGTGCCTGTTCACATATTACACTCGGAAAACATTGTCAAACTATGTTTTTGAGGACCTTCGGGAGCCAAAGGCCCCCAACACTTGATTAAGTGCCAGAAACTCATTCAGCTTGCGATCCAGAATTCCTGCTGGAATATGGTGCCCTCTGAAAGCAGTCTTGAATTCCTCCTAAGACACTTCACGATTAGCGGGTAGCATAGCACGGAAGTGGTCCCACCAAGTCCGAGCAGATCCACGAAGCTGCTGCACGGTGAAGCGAGCCTTGGTATCATCAGGGTAGTCTCCCTTGAGGAGGGGAAACTTGGATTCCTCGACGCGGAGCCACACGTCGGCATCCAACGGATCCTCTGCCTTGGTGAACAAGGGTGCCTGCGTACTCAAGAACTCATGGTAGGTTGCCGCTGCCGGAGGTCACTGCTCCTGGCCTCCACCATACTGCTGAGGGTGGGGCTGGCGCTGCAAGAGCTGTCGCAGAATCTCATTCTGCTGGGCCATAAGCTCCTGCACTGTGGGAGCTAGAGGAGGTGGCGGGGGAACTTGCTCATTATGCCCGCGACGCTGCCTAGCTGCCATCTGAAAATAGAGATTGTCGCCAATGTTATCCCAATTCACAAGTTCGAACGACATACTATCATCTCATATGGAAAGAAAATTTTCATAATCATAACACTGAGTTCGAATGAAGATAACATGGTTGCAACATCCCACAGATCTCAAAAGTTCTCAAGGATTACATCAATTAGTGGAAAGTACCCATAAGCCTAGTCCAAAATTTGTCATTACTAAGCTCACGCAGGTTTCTATCCGCCTAAGGTGTCAAAACGACTGATCAACCCTGAGCGGTGGAAGCGACACTGGATGCGGGTAAAGGGGGCCTCGCGGAGGTAGTCCCATTGGCACCAGGGGCTAGTCCTATCTCCTTGGGAGCCTCTTCTCCCTCGCTTCCGGCCTCATTGGCCTCCATCTCCAAGTGGTGCATGTCTAGGTGGTCATTAGCTTCTTCGAGTTCTCGCTGCACATCATGGAGCTGGTTCTCCAAGACATCAATGTTGTTGTCTCGGATCTCCACCTGCTGCTCCAAGGTGGTAATGCGCTGGCTTAGCCTTTCCACCTGTAGATCCATCTCCACTAACTAGGAGGACAAGTCAACCACAAAGTCTTCTCGGCTGTCGAGGGTGAGCTTGGTGGTTTGAGCAATGTTAGCAAGATGTGCCATAGCGTCGCTCTGTAGAGCCTGAAGGCGGTACAGCGTACTCATGCACTGAACAGTGACCCTCCCAACCAAGTCGAGATACATCGCCCACACATCCTTCACATGGCTCACACGGTTACACCACATGCGGTCATCCTTCTTCTTAGCAGGGAAGAGTCCCAAGGGGTGCATCACCATTTCCAAGGGATGGTAGCCACAGAAAGTTGTCAGAGTCTTCATGGCTGCTGGTTCAGTGGTGTCGTCCGTCCTGAATCCAATGGTCTCGGAGTCAAGAGAACGCTAACCCGGCTGAAGGGGATGAGCCTCCAAAGTCAGCCAGACTCAGCAACGAGGTACCCAATGTTCCTCGTACAACTGCACCGTGTACAAAGGGGGCGTAGGGTAACCGGCAGAGTTAAGCACTTCCCACAAGATGGAAGGAAAGCCATCGTGAGAAAGGAACTCAGAGCTAAAACGAGTGTCTCCTCCACTGCCGGGGGTGGGTGAATTCATCTGCGGAAGGGGATCAGATGTAAAGATTATGGTGGAAGGAAGAAAATAAAAGAGCCTGGATGGTTTAAAAGGAAGCGGATTAGCTCAAACTTTTACTTCTTTAATTCTTAATCCTTTAAATTTCATATTGCATGCATGTTGAAAATAACGTCTCCTCTCCGAATAAAAGGGTGCTCCTAGGGCATCCCTTTTAAAAACCTAAGTACTAGCCCACAGGGCCTACTTACTTAGCCACCTATTTCTCCCTCTATCCCTAAGGCCTTTCGTCCTGGGTCTAGCGGTCTAGTCCTGACGATTCTTATTAGTTTATAAGCAAGTTTTAGATTTTTAAAATTGGTATTCATGGTTTATTGTCCTTCTCTGTGGTGGTATTTACTCTGATACCAGTTGTGGCGGAACCGCTCGAATTATTCCAACTTAAGTGCCCAAGTCGCGCCTCAAGGGCTGTAACACACTTAAATCGGAATAACCCGTCAGTCCCTCAGATCTAGTCTGATAAAGCCACTTAACCAAGATCAAATATCACAATCTCACTCGAAGGTGAGTCACAGAAGAAATACAATAAAACGGGAATACCTCAAATTTAAGTACCGAGTTATTACATAAATCGGAGTTTTTCAAGTTGCTAGTAAAAGTTCACAAAATAAGATACAGCGGATAATCGATGTCGTCGGTAACGAGGAATTGGGCAAGGCCTAGCCCACTACTCCTCCTGCTCCTCTCCTGCTAGAGCAGCATCCCACTTGACCGTCCAACCCGATGGAAGGGTGGTAGGCCAAGTCACACCATCAACCATATCCTGAAGCGTAACTGCAAAAATTATGCCACAAGCAAGGCTGAGTATACTAATACTCAGCTAGACTTACCCGGTGTGAGGAATCTACTCCTCTACCTCTAGACCATGCAGTTCTTTGGCTGAGGGGTTTGGTTTGCCAAAAGCACTAGCTGAGTCTAAAATCAAATTTTAGCTTTTCAATTTCTAGCATCATTATCTTAGCTAAGTTGCTCCTTCTAAGCATACATGGTAACAAGCATTTAGTACAATCAACAAGTTATCTCATGTAAACCTCATTTCACTTCTTACTCAATGTAGTACAAGGGGTCAAGCAGTCTCATTAGCTGCGAGAAGCAGACGATTCGAATTGAGTTTTAACCTTGCAAGGTAAACCTAAACACACGACATGTAGGGGCACTCCGTCCCAACACATGTCAACCATCCCCATCGATTCCCCGTTTGCGGCCAGGGCTCACCGCCTTGGCATACAATGCTCCACTGACCTCGGCTGTCGCCGTGCAGTGATCGCACTTGTACCCACCATAGCTAGCATGGGAGACCCAGTCTTAGGGCAAGTGAGGGATAAAGTTCGTGCCCGGCTTCACTTATGTACTAGGTTTACCGGTTACCATATTTCCCGACATGTGTTTAGTACGTTCAAACGCTTGACTCAAGTATCCACACATTAATCCTTAATTCCTTTTCCCGTCTCATGAACAAGGCATCCTCCTTGGATCCAAGTCCATAGACCATCATAGATCCCGTTATCAAGATGAATACAATCAATTCCTGACCTTGCGCGAGTGCAAGAAAAATCACTCGACTTCTACCGAGATACTGATTAGCATAGCAGCTACTCGACCTAGCATACTAGTATCCATCTCAAAAAGGAATCCTAAGTTCATGCAACTAGAGGTTTGAAGCAACTCCTACACTTAAGTGCACAGTACAAGCCTACAAACATTAAGTATAGTAAAATAGCATATATAAATGGTTATGCATAAAACCGAGGCTTGCCTTCAATTGCTGGGGCTGCAGGGAGATCCTCGATGGCAGTCTCGGGAGCTTGCTCCTGCTCTTCCTCTTGGACAGCTCCTTGCTCGGGGATGAGCACGTACTCTACGTTAGCAAGATTGCGATCTAACGAATGCAATGGGTAAGATACATGCATGATATGATATGCAATTTAGCAATTAAACTTGGAGGGTGAATGATCAGTTTACTAAGGTAGGGCTTAATCTTGTTATTCGAAGATTTTGGTGGTACACTTAGCAAATTAGGGTCAAGCTTAGTTAAACTAAGTGGTAATTCTATTTTGGTGTCCCACTGGATTCTTTTTAATGTTCTAGTAAGAATTTATCAAGACTTTTAGTTGACCTTATTGGAGCGAGGGTTATTCTTCCTCTCTTTCCTTATTTCTCTTATGCTTTTAAGGTGGGTTTGAACTACAAGTTATCCTAATAAATTTCCAAAAATTCTGTAAAAATTACAGTGGCTTTTTACTAGTGTGTAATTCTTCGTCTTAAAAGTTGGGGCTTAAAAAGTGAATAGTTCTTTCTATATAAAATTTTCAAATATTAGGGTAGAGGGGGTGTTTTGAACTACAACTCCTTTTTAACAGAGGGTTATTCTCTAAGACATATTTTTGCTGGTATTTAGATGTTATAACATGACTTTGTACAAATTTCTAGCCATTAATACTTATTAGTTATTTTGTTATGATTTTTTAAAGTTTCTAGCTAAAGGGGTGCTTTCTACTACCACTATACTTGAAAAATATCAAACAACAGATTTCAATTTTTTCCTATCTTCTTCTTTGTGCAAGAGCAATCATTCTAATGTTTAGCAACTTTTTGCTTAAGGGAAGGGTGGTAGGAATTATTTGGATTAAATGGCCTTTTTCAAGAAGTATTGGCAATGGGTAGTATTTTGCAGCTTTCAATTGGGTTTTGCATTTTTCTCTGGTGCCCTATTTTATTATTGATCTAGTAAAAATTTATTTGCCCACTGTTGCACACTTTAAGGCTTTCTCATGATTTAATTGAAATATGTCTTAATATCAAGTTCTATTTGTTTACCCTACTTAAAATGATGGACTAGGGTGTTTATCATTTTTGTAGTGGTGTCTTAGTGGTTACAAGTCCACTGGATTTTTATTAACAATTTTGAAATTGTTTTTATAATTCTAATAATTGTTTTCTAGTTGATTAGTGCCTAATAAAACATTTCTCTTAGAAATTGCTCTAAACTTGGGGACCCTCTATTTTTCCTAGGTTCTCTGTTACTTAAGTAGGCTAGAAAAAATAATTGCATTCACTGTTCATTAATTCTAATATCTCTTTGATTTTCTTAAGTTTTGGGCAAAAAGGGCTTTTAATAGATAATCCTACTTAAATTTCCAATACTGAGGTGCTCACTATTTTAAACAGTGTCTACATGAGGTTTGAGCATCTACAAATTTTCTTATGTTCAGCAGAGAAGCATAACTATTTTTTCTTATTTTACTAATGTTTGGTCAATTTCTGTAATTAATTTTAAACTCTAAAACTTAAAACAGAAAGCATAGGGTTCAGTATTTTTAATTGATGGTCCATAATATTTTGAATCCAACAAAATTGGTTTGGCCAAATTTGGTTGAATATAACTTGAGATATAAATTTTCTAAGTTCTATGTTGAATTTAAAAAGATTATTTAGAAATAGATAAAGGGAAAACAGTTTTACGCTGGGGTCCCTGGCGGAAGTTCTTAAAGGAATTACAGACAGGTCCTCGGTGCACTATTCACATGAGTCTACGGTTCTGCAGAAAACCCCCTAGGGTTTCTAGAAATCGAACCCGCGGTCCTTCCCTAATGGAAAAGTGGTCGCGGAGGAAGAAAGGGGTGGGGGGGCTTATCGGTGGCGAGGCTGCTCCAGTGAGGTGGTCGAGGGCATAGGGGAGGTCTTGAGGATCACGATGATGTGCGGGTCGCCGTTGGGGATGGCCGGAGTCAGTCGGTCCACGTGCGCAGGCGGAGGAGCTCGTCGGTGGCGAGGAGTCTGGCCTGCTCACTGCGCGATAGTTCAATCAAATGGGTCAGAGAGCTTCACTGGATGCTACGGAAGACGTGGGTGCAAGGAATCGGAGAATGACTCACCGGATTTCTCTGCCCACACGCGGCGGCGGGCGACCGAAGTCCGGCGAGGACGATCTCGTGTTTCCGGTGACGTTCTGCCAGGTCCGAGGGCTTGGAAAGCTTCACGGGCCACTAGCGAAGCTAATCGAAGGGCTGGCGCGGCTTGGAATCGACTGGAGGGAGCTGGCCTTGGTGGCCAAAGCTTGGGCAGTGGTGGCGGGCGGAGGAAAGGCTCGCCGGAGCTAAGGAGGGTCGTCTGGCCAGCGAGGGTGAGCACGGGGCGAAGTGAGGCATGCCCGAGGAGGCTTTATAGGCACGGGCGAGCACGACCGAGGGCGAGGCTCTGACAAGCGCTCGGGGCATGCGCGGGCGAGCGCCAGTGCGCGCTCTGGCACAGCGCCGAGCACGAGGCAGCGCAGAGAGAGGTCGTGTTCAAGTGCGGATTGGCTCAAAATCTTTGAGATTATGGCCATGATGCCGTTGAGAGATCTCTTCCCCTGACATTCCTTTGTCGTTTGTGTGTGGAGGCTTGCAGGTTTCGCTGACTGGATCAAGAGATATGGAGGGGTGAAGTTGGGTTTGTCTCGCTGCTGAGCACAGAGAGAAGATCCTGGGTTTGACGTGTCCAGAGCACACGTCCCGATGCCATCTTCTGGTATGAGGTAGAGGGGTTAGTTAGACACATTTTTGTCAATGGGAGCATTTGTATTAGAGTTAAGGATCAAGGTGAACGCGCTTGGTTTTTGTTCAAGGGCTGAAAATTCAGAAATCTGAATTTCAGATTTCCCCATTGAACTTCCACTTAAATGGCTTGTTTAGAGTTTTTAATAAACTATTTTGGCCAAGCTTTCGTAATCTTTATTGTAGTTTATTTAGTATACTTCAATGTTTATAATTGGCCTAAGCCATGATTTTATGTTCTTCATGGTCTTTCATCCCTTTTCTTAACTTCCACTTAAATAGCTTAATTAGGGGTGGTATTAGGGTTTCAACATTTTTCTCTTTTTTTGAAAATCTCAGTTGTTTTGAACATGATTCTTTAGATATAAACTTAGTGGATCTTTCATTCTTAAGTTGATTTTGGGCTTCATGCTTAATTTGGCTTACATGAAATGATGGTTCTTGAGTTAGCACTGAGAAAAGCCCTAGGTGACACTGAGGTGTCACAAGAACCCTTCAATAAATCGTCGATAGTAGCCTGCAAGTCCCAAGAAACTTTGGACCTCAGTAACCGTGCTGGGTATGCGCCACGCCACTATCTCCCTGACTTTAGCAGGATCCACTGATATTCCACCATTACAGATGATGTGTCCAAGGAATGGCACTTCGTCAATCTAGAACTTGCACTTGCTGAACTTGGCGTAGAGTCGATTATCTCGTAGCTTTTGTAGCACCATTCATAGATGTTCCTGATGATCACTATCATTCTTGGAATAACGAGAATATCGTCAATCAATACCACGACAAATCAGTCAAGATACTCCATGAACACCTTATTCATCAGATTCATAAAATAGGCTGGTGCATTAGTTAGTCCAAATGACATAACTGTGAATTCATATAAACCATATCGGGTTGAGAAAGCCGTCTTGGGAATATCAGATGGCCTAATCTTCATTTGGTGATGGCTTGATTGGAGATCAATCTTGGAGAACACTCTGGCGCCTCTCATCTGATCAAATAAATCTTCAATGTGGGGTAAAGGATACTTGTTCTTCACAGTAACATCATTAAGAGATCTATAATCCACACACATCCTTTGTGATCCATCTTTCTTCTATACAAATAGAACCGGCGCTCCCCAAGGTGAGGAGCTCGGACGAATTTACCCAGCCTCCTGTAACTCCGTTAACTGTTTCTTAAGTTCTTTTAGTTCTTCTATAGACATCCTGTATGGCCTTTTTGAAATAGGGGCAGTTCCAGGTAAGAGGTCAATGACAAACTCAACCTCCCTATCTGGTGGCATCCCGGGTAACTCCTTTGGAAAGACATCGAGGATATCTCTAACCACACGGATGTTGTTGCCTACAAACTTCCCGTCTACTAGAAATACAGCGGGTCTAGTAGAGGCAGTTACGGTGATCTCAACTTCAAATCTTTCTCCTTTAGAGCTGGTGAGTTCTATAGTTTCCCTAGTAAAGTGTATAACTGCCTTTGCTTTTCTTAACCATGACATACCAAGAATCAGGTCTATACTGCTTTCTTCTAATACTATAGGGGTAGCCTAGAATTCTCTTCCCATAATTGTCAATGTTAATCTATGTGTCTTATAGTTTGCTTCAACCGGCCCTTTGGGTGTAATTACTACCATTGTTGTTTTCATAGTTTGAAGTGTTAATTCATTTTTGTTGGTATATCGAGCAAAAATAAATGATTGTGTAGCACCAGAATCAAATACTATTGCTACAGGAATTGCATTAATATAAAACATACCAATTGCGATGTCAGCTCCATCAGTGGTAGCCTCAGCACTAACTTGACTAACTTGATTAACCCTGGCAATGTTGAATCCCTTGCCAGATCCTGGAGTCTGCTGCTTGTTTTGGACGGGGTACTAGCAATCCTCTGTGGGCATACATTAGCATAATGTCTAGTCTTACCGCACTTGTAGCATGTGGTGCCTACACTCTGTCCTGAGAACTTCGCCGGGGTGCCATTGGGGGCAGCCTGACGAGTCTGTGGAGTCCCCTGTGGTGTGAACTGAGCTGGGCGCTGACCTCCTCCAGTATGAGCCGGTGTCCCTGGGGTGGAACATAGCGAGGGCGAATGCTACTGCTCCCCTGACCCTGGGTGATCGCCTTCCTCTTCATATCCCCCAGCTGAACACTCTTGTGTTCAATAGCTAGGGCCTTGTCAAGCAGCCTCTAGAATGACGGAAAGGAGTGAGCCACCATTGCATATTGCAGTGGTCCATTAAGTCCTTCAATGAAGTGTTCCCTGCTTCCTCTCATCCTCAGCCACTTCATCTAGTGCATGCTTAAGAGTTGAATAAATCTATCGCGGTACTCACTAACTAACATGGTGCCCTGCTTCAATGACAAAAACTCCTTCTTTATCTTCATCAGTCCAGCAGGAATGTGATAGTTTCTGAACTGAGTAGCAAATTCCGCCCAAGTGATAATATCAACAGCGTCATGGGCAGCAGTGTAAGAATCCCACCAATCAGCAGCAGGACCAGTAAGACGATCAGAAGCATAAATTACCTTCTCCCGGTCAGAGCACTGTGCAATAATCAGCATCTTCTCCACTGACTTCAGCCAATCATCAGTGTGTAGAGGATCTGGAGAGCTGGCGAACGTCGGTGGCTTGTGGCTCATGAACTCCCGGAGCTTGTCTCAGGGTGGAACTGGTGGTGGTGGTGGAGGCAATGGTGCTTGCTGCTGTCGCACCATTCGCTCTTGGCACATCTCCTCCCTCATCTCTTGCCTCTCCTAGTGTATCTCTTGACGCTCCTGTCGCATCTGTGCCTGCATATCTTGCATCGTATTCACCATCTGTTGCAGCATCTGCATCTGAGCTGCAACCACTGAATCAGTCCCAGTCGGTGGAGGATTCGGAGGATTCATTTCGGCTTGCTGTTGTCTAAGCACCCTCCAGTTGAATAGGTTGGCAGGTAGATCAATTCCGCCTCTGGTTTAATGGGTTGGCAGGTAGATCAATTTCACCTCCCTTCCTGGTATTGACCATCTAAATTAGAAATACATGGTGAGAAAGAATAGTAGACAAGGACGAGTAACTATGAGACATGTTCTTTTGGGGTTTTTATTAGCTAAGTAGATTAGTGTGTCACCTACTAAAGCTAATTCATTATCTTATGGTGGTACATGCTAAGATGCCTGACTATACTATTCAAATCAATCAAAGAAGCAAATCAGGCATTTATCATCAGAATAATCATCCAACATTTTTAAATAGAGTAAATAAATTTTAATTTTGTCTTAGGTCTCCTATCTCTTTAAAAGGGGTCATAAATGTAGGATTCCAAGGTGTGAAATCCATCTTGTCTTAAAGTAGAAAAGACAAGAGTAATCAGAGTAGAATAGTAGAAGGTGAGACAAGATTAAGATAAGTATAGAAAGAATCAGAGTAAAGTAAGTAGGTAAGGGTTTTGTCCATTTCTATCTAGGTTTCATCCTGAAGTCAACATTTGCTTTGATACCACTTCTATCACACCCGGATTTAAGGGATAATGCCGGGTGCGTCTCATATGTGCACCAAAGAAGAACAACACATATAATGACAAAATGTATAGAGATAAATGTCACAAATATCATAATGTCATTATTACATAGCGGAAGTCTTACAAAAATAAAGGATAAATATAAAAGCGAACTAAACGTCCATCCATGGCACCATAAAGTTGACTGGGAGACGCCACCTAGATCAACTTGTACTCCTCATTGTACGGCTCCTCCTGGACCACCTGTTCTTCTCCTGTGGGGGGGTTATATATCGCAAGTGTGAGCTCACAAAAGATCATAGCTCAACAAGTTGTGGGGAATAATGTGCATGAAATCACCAAAGGTGGGAGTTCATGTGAAGTGTAAGGCTGATCAATAATAGGGGTTAAAGCTAAGCTTTGCTTTTTATAATTTGGTCAAAGTTTATTAGCAGTTACTAAATGTAAGTAAATACCAAACCATAATAATAATAGATCAAAATTAATAATAAATCTCATGCAATGCAAATGGCATATTGAATTTAATTCCATAATTTAATCATGTGAGAGTCATGAGCTGCTCATGACCGCGAGCACGGCTAGTATACCAGTTTTACACTCTACAGAGGTTGTACCCTATACCCACAAGTCATGTTATCCATATGCCATAGGGTTGTATGGGCCCCATACACCTCTACCAAGGAAGCGAGACAGGGTAACACTACGAGGCCTTTACAAAGTTCCACTAGCTTCAGAAAACCCGCTACAGTTCTAGGAAAAACAATCCAGGAATCTCCCGTCTGACCGCCATCGCAACAAAATCAACCCGGGAACCTCCCTACACGCCTACTCCCCTATTGCCCTTGCCCCTATCGGGTAAGGTAGTCCTCCACTAGCTTTCCTAGTTAGTCCGCCAAGGGCGTCCCATTCCACCCTTGTGGTGGCACATGTTTCTCAAGTTAAGCTCCATGTTCCAATTAAAATAATAGTCTTGTCATGAACAGAAATAGATCAGTAATAAATAATTGGAACATAATCATAATGTAATATTAATACCAAAACCATGTATAGCAATAACAATGACTACCCAAAAACTCAGCGGTAAACAAGGTGAAAAGATAACCAGACTAGGGTGACCTATTAGGTCCCATCAAGATTAAGCCTGTGCATGAATAAATGATTATAAAGAACATTATTGGGTAATAAAAGTGGTCAAGGGAACAACTTGCCTTCAATGAGCTCCTGCTCAGCAACTTCTACCTGCTGAACACCCTGATCCTCGGCCACTGGCTCTTCTACTCGCCACAATACAAACAAGCATGGTATAGCAGAAATTAACATCACACCAAATATCTATACAAAATACATAATAATAATCTACTCATCATAATGAGATCACAGGAAAAAGAATCACTAAATTCGGAGTTACGAATTTCGAGTTATGAATTTCCGAAGTTATTTAGTACCTAAAATAGAGTAATTCAAGTGAATAATTTTAATTCAAGTTTCATGGCTAATCAGAGGTTCTAGGTGATGAACAATATTAAAACAAAATCATTGCAACTGGAATGGATCAATTTGGAGTTAAAATGAATTAAATATGAATTATGCAAGTTTTTGGAATTATTTTTGTATTAAAAATCAATTTCTATAATTAATTTCATATTTTCTCGGTTCTCTGGATTGCGTGCCAAATACTGGAAAGCCCGAGGTTAAACTTGCAAAAACCCCGCAGACTCAGGTTACTGCTACTATGGACGGCGGGTTGATATAAGTAAAGAACAGGAGCTCTTTTATTAAACTTTAGAGGCCGAAGGGGTATGATGGGTTCTCGGCCGTTGGATCACCGCCCGATGGCGCAGATTAGATCACCACTCACACAGAAGCGGTACACAATCATGGTCACCAGATCACAAATCTACGGTTCAGATTAACTTATGACGTGAAACATGGTTCCACCCTTGGATTAAGATCGTGCGGTCCAGGTGCCGACTGCGAAAGGGTGCGCATGATAGATCTGGGCCGAGGTAAATAAATGAGGGGGGAATTTTGGGTCGTGGTTCCACTTTGGGCCTGATCGGTTTACCCATTTCCTCATTTCCTTTATCATTTCTTCCTTTGTTTTCCTTCAAATTCCCATTAATCAATTGGATTTAAACATTCAATTTGAATTCCAATTACTACTTGATGCTACATATTTTTCAGTTAGGCTAAATTTCATTGTCCGCATTAACATATAGATATGTTTCCACTATAACAATTATTATTATTATTAATAAATGCACAACCACAAAACTCCACATGATGCATAGAGTATTCTATAGTTAATTAATCATTTTAGAGATGGTTGGTCACATGTTTTAAGAAATAAAGGCATATCACATAAAGGATTTATTTCCTTTAATATAGTTACAAGTTTGGGTATTACAAATTGATAGACATCCTCAATCACGGCTGCCTCGACAACCTCGAGGATGCGGTTCCTCATTGTTTGAAATCTTCTGAGGAACGAGCGGAGAGTTTTGTTGTTCTGGCGTTTGATGGTGTTGGTCACTTGTTCTCAAATGTTGTGTATTAAGAACAAGGCAACACAATTGTTAATCATTAAGGACCTTCGTCCTCCGAAGCATTATCTCCTCTCAGATATAATGATCTTCGGACGAAGGTCAAGAAGGGCATACCTTCATCATTTTATATAGATAAATAAGAATGCATAAAGATAAGTGTTGGTCCCTGTTCTCGAATGCTATACACCAAGAACAAGGCAACACAATTGTTAACGATTAAAGACCTTCGTCCTTCGAAGCATTATTTCCCTTGGGATATAATGATCTTCAGACGAAGGTCATGAACATACCATCATCAGTTTAGTGAACAAAAATATAAACAAGGACATATAAGACACAAAAAGAATATAAACAATTGTTCCAAGTCATCGAATTATTTATATTCTTATTTTATAAACATGTATAAACATCAATAACATTCATATTACATTTGTACCTTTGGCTCGGCAGAAGGTGAGAATGTGGGAGTGACGCAAGAATGATTATAGGTCAGCGTGAACAATACGGTGTTACTGTTCATCTATTTATAGGCACAGGATGCAGCCTAGACAAAATTACATTCATGTCCCTGACATTTACTAATGACCATAGAATCAGTTGTCGAGGACTAAGCAGTCTTTTCTCCTTTAGGTCGGTTTCATCTTTCACCATCGTCATCGTGCTAAGCCGAAGCTACTTCCGCCACTGCTTTGAAGCTAGTCTGTTCTTCCTTCAGATTGCACCTTCATGCCATACACACTTTCATCTCAAAGCAGAAGCATCCTGTAATAGTCTATGTCATACTGAAGACTAGGTTAGTTAAGTTTTTGAGGACCTTCGGAGGAAGAAGGTCCCCAATAGTAGCCCCTCGTAATATTAATTTGTTTTTGCATTTAACAAATTTAGACTATGACATGAACGAAGGCATTCAGCCAAAGGTCTGAAAAAATACCTTCCCTTCACTAGAATAGCGAATATCACTGACATACAGGACCCACCTGGCTATGGGGTGGGGTGTATATAAATATGAGCCCGATTTGAAAGCATTTTCTGTGCCATTTCATTTGCTTACGTTGTGCTTGCCATCTTAAGCTTTCTTGCTTTGTTGGATTTTGATTGAATTTTAGCTTCGTCATTTCAACAAAATTTGATGGCTGGCGAGAAAAAGGTTGCTGACCCAAGTTTGTCCGGATTTTACGAAGCTATGGAGAGAACCAACGCGGAGAAGATTGCACATGAAACATTGGCTGGAATTTCTGAGAGCTCTAGTGACGAAGGGAGCTTTGATGTAGAGAGCGAGAGCGAAGATGCCGAAAACCGCCCATGGCGACCAAGCCACACCATCTTTAGGAAATCAACGATAAAGCGAGGTCAATTTGATGCGTTGAAAGGAAGATATTTTCGTGATATTTCTATTGTGAGGGCTGGAGGTGATAACACAGTCCCTGTACTCAAAGCTGATGAAGTGGTTGTGTACAGGAGCTTCATGAAGGTAGGACTCTGGTTCTCGTTGAGTAAATTTCTGGTAGAAGTGCTGAAGACTTTTGAAATTTTTATTCATCAGATTACCCCCGAAGCCATCATCAGGATGGGGGGTTTTATTTGGGCTGTGAAAAGCCAAGGACTGGAGCCAAGTGCAAAGTGCTTCTGCAATATGCATGAGCTGTCTTATGAGACGAAGGCTACTGGGAAGGAACAGTATCACAATAATTTTGGTTGTTACGGCTTCGTGCCTCGCTCTGACGTGAGCTATCCAGTTCCGACATTTTGGAAGAGGTGGCCAGGTGCGTGGATGGAAGAATGGTTTTATGTGAAGAATAACTTGGTTGAGAGGGAAGATATAATAGGGATTATCCAACGCCCTACTTGGTCTCGCTTCGGCATCAGAAGACCAGCCACTGCTCTTGGGAATGAAATAGAAACATGCCAGAGGAGCTTCAACACTGTGTGTACTTTTATTGGAACTAGAGACTTGGTTCAAGAGCACATTGCCTATAGAGTATGGCCACTTGTGAGTGACTGAGAGATGCCGAAGGAAGCTGCTGCCGGGTCCAGTCAAGGCAGTTTGGTTTATTTGAAATACACCTTCAGATACAGGGATCAGTTTGATGAGCCGAACGATGACTGGCTGACTTGTGTTGAGGCGACTAGCGATGAGTTGCTTAGGGCGTACACGAGAGCCGAAGATGATGCCATGACCTTAGCTTTTGGAGGACGAGGCAAGAAAAGGTTAAACAGAGTTTTTGACGTTATCGGCTTCGTGTACCCAGACTATACTTATCCCCCGCAAAAGCAGGGAAAGAAAAGGAAAACTGCCACTTCGGCCATTTCTGTTGCGTCGAAGGGCAAAAAGATCAAGGTTTTCATGCACCGGCCAAGATATATTGAGACGGTCATGGTGCTGAAGCTTACTGGGAGGACATCTTCTACCACTGAGCCAGGACAGCCTGCTCCTGCTGGCCTCAAGGAAGAACCGGCTGAAGTGCCAAAGATTCCTACAACTGTGTCGGTCGAAGCGCCGAAATATACTACCAAGGTCAAAGAAAAGGCTGCCGAAGAGCCAGAGCTAGGGGAAATGGCAAGACTGCCAAAAATCTTGAGCCCACCAACGGAGCCAGAACTGCCGAAGGTATCGAAAGCTCCCGCAATAACTCCCAAGAGGAGGAGGATGGCTAGCGTGCTGGACGCCGTCCTGGAGTCCACAAGGGCAACTCCTGCTCCTGCAATGGAGACTACCGAAGCTGCTATAGCTTGTGCCGAACTCGAAGCAGGGCCCTCAGTGCCCGCTAAAGCAGAGCCTGCTGGGACTGAGCAGAGAACTGAACGAGAATCTTCAGATGCTGGTTTGGCATCGGAGAAAAAGGAAATGTCCGAGAAATTTAAATCTCCTACTCCCGAAGCACCTTCTGAAGATCTTGACTTTATTATTCGACATGCTTCGGGTAAAAGGTTGTCTGCAGAGGAAATTGCGGAAGCCAAACACTACGCCTGAAAACTAAAGTACTCAAAGGGGGCCCTAGTGTACAATGGCACCGATGAAGATGATTTTCTTTACTGTCTCCCGGACAACAAGGAAATATATGTTTGCCGGGAGATGGTAAAAACATAGGATTTCTGAAGCTTGAAGTTGGCCTTTCTGCTATGTCGAAGGATGACCTGGCAGACAGCCTTGTGTATAATAGTTTGAAGGTACAAAAGTTATGGACTTATAAACAGATTATTTTGTCTTTTATTCTTGTGCTGATCCTTTGTCTCCGCTCTGTTTGCAGGGCTTAATTCTGAGCAACGCTTTGAGAGCACAGAAAAATGTTGAGGATGAAGGTTGCCAGATAGCCCTTGGTAACCTTCGGTCAGAGGTTATCAAGTTAAGGGATGAGGCCCTGGAAAAAGATAAGATTCTATTTTCCTTAGTAGATGGGCTAAAGAAAAATGAAGCAAAGCTAACTACACAATCCGAAGTGCACAAGGCCGAAATCGAAAATCTTCGGAAACAACTTGCCGAAGCTAATGAGAACTTTGAACTTGCGAAAGCAAATTAAGAAATAAGTGAATGGAAAAACACAAGATTGGAAAAGATTATGGAGAGCTTCGTGAGTCCAAGGAGAGGTGTTATGAGAAATTCTTGAACTGCGTAGGAAAATTGAAAAACAGTTTTGTGAAGGTGGGTGCATACTCATCTGAGCAACAGTTTATTCAAGGCGATCCCGCAGGAATTATTGAGTGGATCGGCAAAGAGAGTGAAGCTTTTGAAGAAATCCTTAGCGACCGTGGGGATATTTGTGCCTTCGCCGGTGCTCGAGGGGTTGCAGTAATTCTAGAGAAGGCTGGCTGTGAACATGTTAAAGCTGCAGCCCAGGCCGAAGCCGTCTTCTCCACAGACGACATATGGGACCCTTCGGCCGAAGCTACTTTAATGGGCGAGAAATTCTATTCCGATGTCTGGATGAAAGGTGGTCGAGAAATGGCCAATGAAATTATAAGGAAAAATGAAAAAGACTCCCATGAAGCCCGAGAAGAAGCTAAGTGGGCCGAAGAGGCTGTTGAGCGCGCAAGGCATATAGGTATTATTACAGAATTGTAACTTCAGTGTTTTTTTGGCTTCGGACTAACAATTTGTTTATTACAGCTGAACTTTCACCGTTACCTGAGCCATACGACCCCTAGGCCTATCCCGTTATGAAAGAGGCACAGGATGTGATGAGTGTTGCTAATGCCATCGTCGACGAAGTCATCGACAAACTGCTGAATGAGGCTGCCGAGAAAATTCTCAAAGAAGACTAGGCTTTTATTGTGGTGGTGCAATGTAATATTTGTACGAGTTAAACATTGTATATCTATGTGTACATTAATATAATATATTTCTTTGCGATGCATGAAATTTGCGTACATGCCATTTTTGAGCCTTCGACGAAAAAACACCTTCCCTTCTTTTCATGCTTCGTAAAGAAAAAACCCCTCTATAGCAAAGCTGTTGTATGATGTCGACAAAAATTTTCCTGGTAAGATTGTAATTGCCAAAGGTTTGCTTCATAGTCCGGCACATTTTTATTCATCATGTAATTGCCGAAGGTTTGCTTCGTGCTCAATCTGGTTGTTGATGCGATATGATGTAAGATGTGATGCTATGCGGAATGATGCAATGATATGATGCAGCATGATGTTTATGCCGAAGACACATATCCACACGGAAACACTCAGACTCTGCATCCGCTTAGGGATGTATTTGATTCTCTTCACCTTATATTTTGGTGGCATTTAAGCTCTGCATCCCCTTAGGAACGACTTTGGAGCTTCTTCACCTACTATTTCGGTGGTATTTAAGCTCTACATCCCCTTAGGAATGTCTTTGGAGCTTCTTCTATAACACCCCTAGTGTTACTGTCACTAAATTTGAGCATAACATCATGTGCATTAGCATATCATGAGTTTGTTACACTTAGAGTGCATTTACTAGGCAAAAAGTTCAAACAAGTTGTATTGATGTGACTTGGTATGTGAGTAACCTAGGTTAGAATACTTTACCCTAAATTGGGATTATGAGTGAAAGTGAAGCCCAAATAAGTTAAAATCCCAAAACTCATTAGAAATGATCATAAGATAACATATTTAATGAACTTGGGTAGCACCAAAACCCTAAAGTGTTAAAAACCCTAAAAAGACCCCTAGAAAACCCTGAGTTGAAAGCCTAGGGGGCTATGTGTAAATTTGTGCACTTTTGGACCAAAGTGCAAAAACCAAGGTATTTGGGAACCTCAAATCATATGGTTCACACCTTTGTGGATTTGCAAATCAAATTATGGAATTTGGACCTATTTGCAAAAAAGTACCCTATGAATCATATGTGGCTAAGTCTGAAGTTAGTGGAGTGGGATCAACTTTAGAGCTCTGTAACTCTCAATCCATTGAGAATTTGCCCAAAATCAACACATCAAAAGTCTAGAGCTACTATAGGAGTACAACTTTGCTTAAGTGATTAAGCATTGTTGACATACAAAAAGTGGAGATAATTAGCCCTAAAGTCTGGCTGTCAGACCACCTTGAGACTGAACACTGACTGACAGTGGGTTCTGAGGAACTTTGGGCTCGATTCTTGTGCAAGGAGATAAGCAAATGGGCAAGATCCCTGTAGCAAAAAATTGTAGCTGGTACATAGAGCTACAAGTTTGTTACAGATGAATTAGCAAGTTCTCACACGAAAATCCGAGATCTGGGCACTACAATTTGGTCTGTCAGGCGCTCTGAACAAGTTTCCCATGGTACAGTGCTATGCAAATATCCTAGGTTTAGAGAACCTCGCCGCTGGTGAGCCGTGCGCCCGGATTCGCGCCAACCATAATGATTCGTGCCCAGTGTAGATGGATAACAGATAAGGGTAAAAATCTTGGCGCTCAGATTAGCTCGGGCTCGCTCACCGTTGTGCCCGCCGTACCGACTTGGACAGCGGCTGGTCGGGATCCTCCTCACCGGCGTTAGCCACCTATCAGCCATGCGCCACATGCCTTGGTGTCTTACCACGTTGCAGTAGCTCGTATTACACACGTCCAGTGATCGTCGATGAGCTCGCCATGGTGAAAGCCACCAATCTCTTACGACAGTACTCTCCTCTCTCTCCGACTGCCACCGCGCCATCTCAAATTCATGGGCCACCGCTCGAGGATCCTATAAATTGAGCCTGCTGTCGGTTCCGCAGGGTAGTCAAGCAACCACTACCCCAACTCGTGCCTCAAATCGTCCGCCAGAGCTCGCCAATTCGATATTTCCCCCAAATCGGTCCTGAGCACCGCGCGAAGTGACCTCGCCGTGGTCAGCGTGCTATATGTCCGTTCATGTCCTCTGCTCTCTCGTTTCAGAACCCTTATGCGCCCTAGATGCTCCTTGACCCGACCGATTAAGCTAGAACCCATTAGATCACCGGGAACACTTTGAAAAGTCCCCAGATTGCACGGCCACCGTGAGCAGAGAGGTTGGGAGCTCGAACCGTGCAATTGATCGAGGGAAACATTTGTTAGGTGTTGAATTAGGTGTCAGCCAAGGTAGAGGACCGGCAATTGCGTGTTCTGGCCGGTACAGGTTCGCTGGAGCTCGGCCCGGCGCCATTCGTCGTCTTGGACCGCGGGCTGTGAAGACATAGAAGTACGAGGGCCTCGATGTTATTGTCAGTGACTCATGGAAATAGTGCTGTGAACTCGGTTCAGGTTATTTAAAATGACAGGGGCCTTTGCGCAAAGTCGTCAGCACAGGTGCGCACGCGGGCGCGTTCTGCCCATACTGGGCTAACTTGGGCCAGATTGAGCCTAGTATTGTTGATCCTTTTCTTTTTCCTTTTCTACCAGACTTTGTAAATTCATAGAAAAATCTAGGAAAATGCTAAAAATGTGAGACCAATTTTGTTAGGCTCCTAAATTTCTATTGTATTTAATAAAAATAGTTGTATGATTTTTAGTACAAACAAGGAATTATGTAATATTTAAAAAGGCTTAAACCTATACCTCTAGAATTTTAGAAATTTATTAGTATCTCCAAAAATCACTAAACTTTTTGAATAAGCTTAAAATGATATTTAGAAGCTTTGGGAAAAGTTTGGCATGGTTTGGACAATGTTTGGTACCTAAACCCCAAAATCCTAATCTTTTAAGTAGTGCCTGCCCTATGAAATCAAATACTGACTTCAAAAACCCTAGTTTCCTGGAGTACCATGAAGGAAAATTGTATTCAAAACTTAATATGATATACTTTTATTATTATTGCATTTTCATAAGCATTACATGAGCATTCATGGTTATATATGGTTCTATATAGAAAATGAAGAAGAAGTAGAGGTTTAAGAAGGAAGAGCTACACCACCACCTGAAGACCCACCTACCGGGAACTGCTTTTATTTTGATATTTGCGGAGCAGAGCCGGACTCTCCTATAACACAAGGCAAGCCCCGGTGCATTTGCCACCTCCTTGATGTTTTAAAATCTTTCTCACCTTGTTTGATGCATTAGGTGATAGGAGTTGTATGCTAAACAATCGATGCATTTCCTTCCTTGAAAATTGATTACCCTCCCTTGATTCCCTTTTATGAAAAAGATTTTTGATGCTTAGCCTTGCTCTAGAAAAACAAAATGTTTTGTTTTAAAACAAAAGTGATGCTACAGATTTGGATGGGATGTTTCCAAAAATAAAACTTGATGGTGAATCCATCATGGCCATGATGGGTTCAACATCATAAAAGATGTACCTCTGCCAGGTACCAAACTTTGGGTTGAAATGATAAAGCTGAGACCGGGCGGGTGACTTGCACGAGAAGAGAGTCTCGGTGTAGTGTCTCCGTCTGAGTCGATTAAGGACCTTGTCGATGTAGGCCTGCTGACCGAGGACCCTTTAACTGGTCACATGCCTCATCATGGGTAAGCTTTGTCTCGGGCAAACTAATACCAGAATAAGATACCATGCAATGGGGGTGGAGAGATGGCGAGAGTATCTTGTACCCTCCGTGGCAAGAGGCTGGACGGTGGTGTATCTGTACTCTCGGTTGGCGTGAACCTGATCTGGTCTTAAGAACCCTGGTGGCGAGTTGACATATGCAAGGGTTAAGTGCTACATATGTCGTGTGATTGGAGATCCTCAGCTAAGTATTAATCGATTTGGATCGCTGTTACTTCTCAGACATGAAGACTTGGTCACTAACTTACACATAGTTTCCAGTGAACTAAAAGGGATGAAAAAAGATGGCTAGTATAGGCCAAGTTCTTGAACTAGGGTAGAAAGAACTATAGTGACAGGTAATGACTTAACTGGATAATAAAACTAGATTTTTAAGGATCCACTATTAGTAAGCCTTTTTGCAAACAGAGTCTTGATTCTTGATTAAGCCTTACCTTGACTCCCTTAAGCCAGCATATCCTTGAGAGTCTTTTATTGTGACGGGTAAGACTTGCGAAAGTACACTTCGTACTCAGGGTTTTCAAACCCATATTGTTATAGGTGAGGAAGCAGCAAACTTTTGTTGCTTTTGCTCTAAGGTGGTGCCGAAGGAAAAAGCTCAGGAGTGAAGCCTCGGGAAGATGTTGTCCTCCCTTTAAAAACACTTTACTGTTAAGCGGGAGGGGTTTTTGCCTCCCAAGTTTGTAATAATAATACTTCTGCACTCCTATATGACTGGTCTGTAATAATAACACTCTTCTATATTTTAATGTAAATTAAGTTACTATAATTGCTTCCACTTAATCGTTCCTCCGATGTGTTGTAATATCTGCGTGACGAGTGAAATGCTCTTGGGAAAAGAAAGGATACAGATACCGAACTTGTCAAGTGATTAGAAGCATCTACAGGGTTGCCCGAGGTCCGCTGGACAAGGACAACTAGAGGTGGGCCTAATGACTTGGGAGGTTCAGTCACATCTCTTCAGATATTATGAGACATTTCAAAAAGAATTTTCAAAGACTTATCTAATGAAAATTTCTTTCATTCTCATCTTACTACTTTTTGAAGTACTCATCTTATAAGACCAGGTAGCAAAGTGCAATATATAGGAGGTTGGGAATCAACGAAAGTTGATTCTGTAATTATGCATACATCATGTTAAAAACTATACTAATAAAGTTTTCCCCCTTATGGAGATATGCCGCCATGTACAAGGAAAACTACGCGTAAGTCCATTGGACCTATTGGCGTACCTCGGCATCAGATGGCCCCAAGACATGAGGAGAGCAGTAGCGACAGTAATGACCCCATCGGAGACCTAGAAGCCCAAGTGGAGCAGCTTCGGTTGGAGCTACGTCACCGGAACAGGGTGTGGATAGAAGATGGTCAGCGTATGAATGAGTTGAGAGCTGACGTCAGGCGTCTACAAGATGAGCTTGCTGAACGGGATTTGGTAATCGATTGGGCTGTCAATTCACGTTCGATTGCTTGGGACCAGGAAGCCAAAGCTCGTGCCCGTGTGGATGAGCTTAGCACGGCTGTTGACAACTTGCAGGTGTATTGCAATACATTATATGAGGAAGTTCATGAACTGTATTCGCGACTGCACCCAGACTTACCTGCCGACCCTGTTGCAATGGGAGCCAGACCCTCAGGAATAGCAGGTGAAGGACTTGGCGGGGAATTGGACCTTTTTAAGCCCCCTCCTTCTATAAACCTGGTTGACGAATGGTCCCCTACAACGGATAGTGAAGCAACCAAAGATGATAAATACTAGAGTAGTAAAGTTTAGCTATAATACTAATGTAAAATAGGTAATGAAGTCATGTTGTACATATGAGTCTGTATCATTACATCTTAGTAATGTAAAATGATGGTGTGCATCGGCATGTTATATTTTTCTCAAATGTTTCTGTGCCTCAGATGCCATCAAGGACTCGTGTGCATGACGCTTCGGGTACTTCCCGTGGTCAAGAAGACACACCCAACCCACCGCCTGTAACGCCAACGTTGGCTGAGGCTATCGCTGCCTTGGTCAAGGCGACCGCCGACAATACCCGCTTTTTACGTGAAATGGCGGGAAATCAATTCCAGCAACCTGGCGGAAGGGCTTATCCGCAAGGACCCATGAAACTTCATACCTGGATTTCTCGGAAACCTGTCCCCCAATTTTCGTTAAAGACGAAGACCCTTTGGAAGCCAACGAATGGATACGGGTCATTGAACAGAAATTTGGACTCATCCGCTGCACTGAGACGCAGAAGCCATTGTTCACGGCTCAACAGCTAAGGTGCCCTGCCAGTACGTGGTGGGGAAATTATGTGGCCATTCAGCCTACCGGACATCAGGTCACATGGGACGAATTTAAATTGGCATTTCATGAGCACAATATTCTAGAAGGAGTGCTGCACATGAAACAGGAGGAATTCATGCGACTCAAGCAAGGAGGAGATACTGTCATGCAGTATCTCAACAAATTCAATCATTTGTCCCAGTATGCAATTGATCAGGTAAATACTGACCTAAAAAGAAGAATTGCTTTATGAGAGACCTCAACGACCGGCTTCAAAGAAAAATGGCCACCTGCCTAGATCTCTCCTACAGCAGGGATGTCAGCACAGCACTGGCAGTGGAAGCTAAGCATACAGGCCTAAGAAAATCGAAGGGATTTGGAGGTGACAGGTCCAATCAGGGGCATGAATAGCGACAAAGGTTGGTAATCCGACCTTTCAATCAAAATCGTTCTTCACCTCGTCCACCCTCCTACCCATTTAAACAGCCTGTCGTCATTCGCACTGCCACTGCCCCCACTTCAGCAAGTCAGCCGAGTGCCCCTACTGCTCGTTTCCCCGCCCTCCCTAGTTCATCCACTGGCTGCTTCAATTGTGTGAAGTCTGGACATTTTATCAAAGACTACCCATATTCGAGGTAGAACAAATCCAACAATCAGCAGAACTCAGGGCGCTCGAATCAAAGCAAAGGAAACACGGCGAATAATTCAGTGGGCAAGAATATAAAGAAGACTGGGCGAATATACTACACACAAGTGGCCACTACACCGGAAGGAGAGCCAGTTATGATGGGTACGTTTCTTGTGGCCAATCACCCAGCAGTCATTCTCTTTGATTCTGGTGCTTCGCATACATTCATAAGCAAGAAATTTGTGGAGAAATATTGCATTCCTTGCATAGAATCAAGGGAAGGGTTTATTATTTATTCGCTTGGGGAACAAATATTCGCTAAAGAAGTGGCTTTCCATGTGCCCGTAACATTGGCTGAACGGGACTTTCCCACCAACATGATTGTTCTGAAAGGCCAAGATATAGATGTAATTCTGGGCATGAATTGGTTAGCCCAGCACAAAGCTATCCTCAACACTGATTTGAGAACCATCAGGTTGAGCTATGGCCATGAAGAGGTCTTCTTGTCCATCCCTGTAGCTATTCCAGCTAAACCATTTGGCAGAGTCTATGAAGCTATCATACCAGAAATCCAAGATCGCTCCTCCTTCCTCCTCCTACCCACCTAGCCTCCATTTTTCCCCAGCCCGGATCTCCCTGCTCGCCATGGCGTCCATCTCTCTAACCGCGATTTCTCTGCTCGGATCCCGCTCGCGGAGCTCCCTCCTCCCAGCGCCACGGCTCCCTCGAGCTCTCTCTCCCAGGCCGCACGCGCCCTTGCCCTCTCCCTCTGTTCGCTCGCGCGTAGGCGCGCTCCGCTGGCTCGGCCGACCGCGCGTCTCTCCCATGGCGCGCCTGCTTCCTACGCCGCGCGCCGCAAGCAGGCTCCCAGGTTCTCGGCCAGCTCACCCATGGCCACGTCCCAACTCATCTTCCCCGCCATAGCTCTGCTCCCTGGTGCTTGCCCCTTCCCCATCGAGTTCCTCCCACTCGCCTGGCCCCAGCTTGCCCTCGCCGCGGAGCTTTCTGCCGCGCCCTGCTCGCCCCCATGTTCGAAGGCAGCCGCTCATCCATCTCCCTCCGCGCGTCCTTGGCCTCTGCTTGGAATCATGTTTCCCTCTCTCTCTCTCTCTCTGCCCCCAGCGTGAAGCTCTCTGCTCGTCGGTTGCAGCTCCCTATGCGCGCCGTTGCGAGCTCGTCAGCCACTTTTGCCTTGTCACAGAACCCCCAACACCGTCGACCTCGCTCGGCCTCAAATTCCAGTGCCTCGCCCTGCTCTCGTGGTTCAGTAACGGCCGGCGCGAGTCTGGCCATGGTGGTGTTGTGACGTGGTGACGTCATGCGCGTCGCGATAGCTGTCTTGGTCGTGAAGCAGTCCGTGCCATAGAGTTCGCCCGACCATGACCTCGCTTTACTCCTCGCGTCGTTGCTCACCGAGTCCTTCCCAGTCCGCGCCATAAAATTTGCTCGGCCATGGCCTCGTCAAACTGCGAAGCTTCCTCGTCGTGCGCTCTGGCATCGGCCGCCGCCGATTTCGTCATAAAGTTCACGAGCGCTCCTTGCTCAGTATGTTTTGCAGTGGGCAATTTCTCCATGTTTCAATTCCATGCTGCTTGCCCCATGTGCGCTCGCTCCTCATCCATCGGGTTTTGGCGCGTTCGCGTTTACCGTCGAGTCGTCGAACCCGTCATCCCCTGCTCGACCCCCACCTCACCAGCTCGCTCCCGACTTCAATTGAAGATCATTGTTGTTCCGTGCATCGTCAAAAAATCCCAAGCATCGGGTGAAGACGAAGCTAGCCGTGTGATATTTAACAAGTGCTCGACAGAAGGCCTGAGCAAGAATCAGCAATGTTTGCTTGGAATTTTAATTAAATTAGTAACCGTTCTCTAGTTTGCTATTTCTTTAATTGATTGAGTCGATGGATGAAATAAATTAATGTGCTAGTGTGATGCTCACTAGGTGCTCGATAAATTGCGTGAGTCCCAGAACTCTCATCGACTTCGCGGTTCTCGCGATTATCGAGCCAGATTTAGTTATGACGAGTTATTTCGCTATTCTAGTCAATTAGCTGAATTGGTGGACAGAGTAGAATTTTAGCAGGCATGTGTGATGATGAAATATTTTAATCACTTATAAAGATGTGTATATAATTATGATAAAAAAATGTGTTTGATATAGGAACAAGAATTTGAATTACTACTTTCAGTAAAAAGAATATTGGTAGATATATATATGGTATGATTGTGTTCGCGATGGTGAAGTAGTTGTGTCGCGTGAAGCTTAGGATTGAAATATAAATCATACAAGGGAATGTTGTGGTGGATGCGTATGTTGATTAGGTTTAAATTGGTTCTTTGTTGTGGGGTGAGGAGAATTAGTAGCGAGAAGAATTAAATCGGTGCTTCGTATCTGATGAGTGGTCGAAGTAACACTACGGAAAGTAGGTCTTGTGTTTGTGTTTCTAGTGTCTAGTCAAGTATAGCATATGGCGGGTTTCATCTAATTGTATGGAGTCGATGCCCTGCTATGATATCCATGATGCTTAATACTTGGTTTTAAGTGTTTCATCCTTTTTAGTGTAGATTATCTATCTTATACTTGTTATACTCGTGCTCATACATGTGCATCGTGCATCTCATGAGGTACGATAAATAATCGCGTGATGCGGAAGACAAGCCAAGTCGACCCCAAGCGCGGGCTACTCCGCATGGAGATGCTGAAGGACGAACCTGCCTGATCAAGTGCTGGGACAAGGATGATCGTCAAGTGGACATCGTCTAACAAACACTAACCTAGTGTTATTCAGGCAAGCCCTGGTGCATTTGCCACCTCCTTATGTTTTAAAATCTTTTATCACCTTGTTTGATGCATTAGGTGATAGGAGTTCTATGCTAAACCATTGATGCATTTCCTTCCTTGGAAAATTGATTACCCTTCCTTGATACCCTTTTTGAAAAAGAATTTTATGATGCTTAGTCTTGCCCTAGAAAAACAAAAATGTTTTGTTTTAAAACAAGAGTGATGCTTCAGTGGGTGGGAATGTTTTCAAAAATAAAACTGGATGGTGGATCTGTCAAAGGCCTTGATGGGTTCAACATCGGAAAAGATGTACCTCTACCAGGTACCAAACTTTGGGTTGAAATGATAAAGCCAAGACCGGGCGGGTGGCTTGCACGAGAAGAGAGTCTCGGTGTAGTGCCTCCGTCTGAGTCGATTAAGGACCTTGTCGATGTAGGCCTGCTAACCGAGGACCCTTTAACTGGTCACATGCCTCGTCATGGGTAAGCTTTGCCTCGAGTAGACTAATACCAGAATAAGACAACACGCAATGGGAGTGGAGAGATGGCGAGAGTAGCGTGTACCCTCCGTGGCAAGAGGCTGGACGGTGGTGTATCTGTGCTCTCAGTTGGCGTGAACCTGATCTGGTCTTAAGAACCCCGGTGGCGAGTTGACATATGCAAGGGTTAAGTGCTATATATGTCGTGTGATTGGAGATCCTCAGCTGAGTATTAATCGATTCGGATCATCGTTACTTCTCGGACATGAAGACTTGGTCACTGACTTACACGTAGCAATCGAGTGAACTGAAGGGATGATAAAAGACGGCTAGTGTAGGCCAAGTGCTTGAAATAGGGTAGAAAGAACGTTAGATGCAGGTAACTTTACTTAACCTGACAATAAAACTAGATTTTTAAGGATCCACTATTAGTAAGCTTTTCTACAAAATAGAGTCTTTGATTCTTGATAAGCCATACCTTGACTCCCTCTAGCCAGCAAACCCCTGAGAGTCTTTTCTTTAGTCGGGTAAGTCTTGCTGAGTAATCTCGTACTCAGGGTTTTATTCCCTGTTGTTTTTCAGGTTTTAACTTTGTGCTGTTGTTGATGGTGTTAAGTGCTGGTGGGCTCGGCCTTCTTTTAAGTCTAAGTAACTCTTAAGTAACTCTTATGTACTTCTTATTGAGGATGGTCACTTGAGCTAGCATATATTTCAAACTTATAAATAATTTATAACATTTCAAAGTTTATATCTTTGAATCACTTTTGTAATCACTCCGATCATGTACAAAGTAAAATTTTTGTAACTTGTAAAATTTGGTAATAAGATTTCTGCTGCAAACTGTTGGTGTGTGATTTGTGTTACTTAATCTCGCGATCTTGGTTGTAAGTGGTTTATCCAATGTCCTTGGGGCAATCGGACGGATCCTGTTCAGTTATCTAGTGCACATGCATAGCCGTCTGAGGTCTTTGAGACAAGGACAGGTGCATGTGGGCCCAATAACTTGGGAGGTTCTGCCACATTTTGTGTCTTCTATTGAGCATACAGGATAGAGGATGCACTTAGAAATCCGGACTAGGTAGTGGCAATGCAAGAGCAGCTCAACAATTTCACAAGGAATGAGGTAGGGCATTTAGTTCCATGTCCTAACCAAAATGTTGTAGGTACCAAATGGGTATTTCGCAACAAACAAGATGAGCATGGTGTGGTGACTAGGAACAAAGCCTGACTTGTTGCCAAAGGTTATTCACAAGTCAAAGGTTTGGATTTTGATGAAACTTATGCACCCGTAGCTAGGCTTGAGCCAATTCATATATTACTTGCCTATGCTACTTACCATGGCTTTAAGTTGTATCAAATGGACGTGAAGAGTGCCTTCCTCAATGGCCCTATCAATTAAGATGTATATGTTGAGCAACCTCCTGGCTTTGAAGATAGTGAGTATCCTACACATGTTCATAAGCTCTCAAAGGCGCTTTATGGGCTCAAGCAAGCCCCAAGAGCATGGTATGAATGCCTAAGAGACTTTCTTATCACTAATGGCTTCAAAGTTGGTAAAGCTGATCCTACTCTCTTTAATAAAACAATTGCTAAAGACATGTTTACATGCCAAATTTATGTTGATGATATTATATTTGGGTCTACTAACAAGTCATCTTGTGAAGAGTTTAGTAGGATTATGATACAAAAATTCGAGATGTCAATGATGGGGGAGTTGAAGTATTTCCTTGGATTCCAAATCAAGCAACTCCAAGAGGGCACTTTCATTTGCCAAACTAAGTACATTCAAGACATACTCAAGAATTTTGGGATGAAGAATGCCAAAACCATCAAGACACCCATGGGAACAAATGGGCATCTCGACCTTGACACAGGAGGTAAATCCGTAGATCAAAAGGTATACCAGTCGATGATAGGTTTTTTACTCTATTTATGTGCTTCACGACCGAATATTATGCTTTCTGTATGCATGTGTGCAAGGTTCCAGGCAAATCCTAAGGAAGTTAAACTTAGGGTCATTAAAAGAATCTTGAGATATTTAGTTTACACTCCTAAGTTTGGGCTTTTGTACCCCAAGGGATCTACCTTTGATTTAATTGGGTATTCCGATGCCGATTATGCCGGGTGTAAAATTGACAGGAAGAGCACATCAGGGACTTGTTAGTTTCTAGGAAGATCCCTGGTGTCTTGGGCTTCAAAGAAACAAAACTCAGTAGCTCTATCCACAGCCGAAGCCGAGTATATTGCTATAGGACATTGTTGTGCACAATTACTCTAGAGGAGGCAAACCCTTAGGGACTATGGCTACAAAATGAGCAAAGTCCCTCTCCTATGTGATATTGAGAGTGCAATCCGCTTGGCGGATAATCCCATTGAACACAACCGCACTAAGCACATAGACATCCGGTATCACTTTTTGGGAGATCACCAACAAAGGGGGACATCGAAATTGCTTATGTTAACACCGATAACCAATTAGCCGATATCTTTACCAAGCCCCTAGATGAAAAGACTTTTAGCAAACTTAGGAATGAGCTAAACAACTTGGATTCTCGGAACTTTGATTGAAACATTGCACATATAGCTTATTTATATACCTTTGATCATATCTCTTTCATTTGGTACAAATGCATATTTCTTATTCTTCTTGTGTCAAGGCTAAGACTAATGTGATTTCATGAGTATATCTATGATTAGTCTTAGATTGAAAGGGAAATGGCGGATTCGGCAAAGGCAAGGCTTCCACTACTGCTCTGTCGGTATCATTTATCCTTTGCCCTCCTCATAAATTTTCACTCCTATCCTTTACCAAAAGGGGAGAAAATAGGCCCAAAGGGGGGGAAATTAAAAGGCCTCTCAAGTTTCTTTGTTTTTGGTGATTAATGCCAAAGGGGGAGAAATTAATAGGCCTAAATAAAAAGGACCGCACCACCACCCTGTTTTTCAAAAAAAATATTTCACAAAGGGAGAAAATATTTCAATTACAAAAACCCGCTTGACAGCTAAGAGGAGAATTTCTTCATGGGGAGTTTTTATATGTAGCCAAAGGAAAAACATTTGAAATAGGGGAGAATATTCAAAATCTTGAAAACACTTTTTGAAATCATATTCTTATACCATTGGTTATTTGCAAAACAATTTGAAAAGACTTTTCTCAAAAGATTTGCAAAAACAAACTAAGTGGTGCGAATGTGGTCCAAAATGTTAAACTAAAAGAAAGCAATCATATATACTTAGAAATACTTTAAGTTTGTTTAAATTCAAAATGACTTATGCACAACTGTTAAATCGCAAACTAGTTACATTTCTACACTTTATATTTGCTTTGGTTTGCGTTGGCATCAATCACCAAAAAGGGGGAGATTGAAAAGAAAATGGGCCTAAAACATTTCCTATAATCAATTTTGGTGGTTGACGTCCATCACAAACCACGTGGACTAACTAGTTTGCCTAGTTGTCACCTACGAACTGGCCGCTCTCGGGTTTTTCTCAGAGTCGCTCCGCTATAATTCACAGGACTGTTCGGTGTGCACCAGACATGTCCGGTGAGGCAATGAAGCAACGGTAAACTGCACCCAATGGTTGACTGCTGTGAACAGTGAACAGTGCAGAAGTCAGAAGTTAGAGCTACGAAATCAAAACGCACCGGACTGTCCGGTGCCACAAGAGGACAAAGGACTTCAACGGTCAACCGCTCTAAACCCCAACGGTCTGCTGATGTGGCAGGCACCGGACAGTGAACAGTGTCATATCCGGTGCACCACCGGACTGTCCGGTGTGCTATCGACAACAACGGCTAGAATATTGGTTGGGGCTATAAATACCCCCAACCACCACCATTCAAGCCATCCAAGTTTTCTGAACTCCACATTCAATACAAGAGCTAAAGCATTCACTCCAAGACACATTCAAAAGATCAAATCCTCTCCAAGCCTCAAAATCAACTCGATTGCTTAGTGACTTGAGAGAGGGTGTTTAGTGTTTCTTTTGTTGCTCTTGTTGCTTGGATTGCTTTCTCCTTCCTATTCTATTTTTTCTAAGTGCTTTGGAAAGCTAGCAAGAGACACCTAAGTGTGTGGTGATTTTTGCGGGGTCTTAGTGACCCAAGTGATTAAGAAGAAGCACTCGACCGGTCTGTGTGACCGATTGAGAGAGGGAAAGGGTTGGAATAGACCCGACCTATCACACCCGGATTTAAGGGAAAAAGCCAGGTGCGTCTCATATGTGCGCTAAGGAAGAACAACACATATAATAACAGAGTGCATAGAGATAAATGTCATAAATATCATAAATGTACTTATTACATAGAGGAAGTCTTACAAAATAAATGATAAATATAAAACAAACTAAATATTATTTCCCTGGTGCCACAAAGCTGACTGGGAGACGCCACCTAGATCAAGTCGAACTCCTTGTTATGTGGCTCCTCTTCGACCACCTGCTCTTCACCTGCGGGGGGTTTATATATTGCAAGAGTGAGCTCACAAAAGATCATAGCTCAACAAGTTTGGGGAATAATGTGCATGAACTCACCAAAGGTGGAAATTCATGTGAAGTGTAAGGCTGATCAACAAAATAAAGGTTGAAGCTGAGTGTTGGTGCCTCTTCGGGCGCCAATCACTGCTTGAGAACCAGCAGCAGTGCTCTTTGCACAAGCGCGGACGGTCCGCGACCTAGGGCAGGGCTAGGGTTTACCTAATTTTCTGTATAATGAATAAGCATTAGATTTACAGCCCCCCTGTCTACCAACATTTTAGCAATTGGTATTGTTGGAGACTTGTTCTCAAGTGCTATGAGCTAAGAACAAGGCAACATAGAAAACGTTAAACGTTAAAGCCCTTCGTCCTTCGAAGCATTATTTCCCTTAGGATATAATGATTTTCGGACGAAGGTGATGAAGGACATACCTTCGTCAACATAACATATAAGGATGAAGAAAGAATCATATAAAGCATAAAAAATAATATAAGCGGTCATATATAATCATTATCTCATTTTTATTTTATTACTATGGGAAAATAGAAACAATATCGAGTTACAAGTGTTCCTTCGACTTGAAAGAAGGTAAAAAGTACCAGCATGACGCAAGGATCAATGCCAAGTCAACGTGAACAGTACGGACTTACTGTTCATCTATTTATAGGCACGGGACGCAGCTCATGTAAAATTACACTCATGTCCTTTACATTTGCTAATAACTCTATAGTAGTCCATCGAGGTCTAAATAGCCTTTTCATCTTTAAGTCGGTTTCCCTTTTCTGCTATCATGCTGAAGCTCTCCTGCGCACAACTTCGGCTTCGCGCTATCCTTCGTACTCCTTCTCGTGCTTCTTCACGCTGTGGTCTCAACTTAAGTCCGAAGGTACCTGTTTATGCATTATACTTCCAGAAACATTGTTAAATCATGTTTTTGAGGACCTTCAGAAGCCGAAGGCCCCCAACAGTAGCCCCTCGCAATATTAATTTGTTAGAATGATAAATTCAAATTGCGACAAGGACGAAGGCCCTGAGCCGAAGGTTCGAAAAAACAACTTCCCTTTGCTAGAATAGCAACAGCCACTGACAAGCGGACCCTCCAGCACGCAACGCACCAGGCGTATAAATAAGAGCACACGACGAGCTCATTTGGCATGCTTTCTTGCCATCTGCTCTTACTTACTCAATTTTTAGCTCTTGCGCATCAACACTTGCTTAGCTTTTTTAAATTTTTAAGCTTCGGCTTTGAGAGCACTTTTCTCATCACTTTCGAAGATGTCTGAGGATAAGAAAGCTATCGCTGAACCGAAGCTGAGCCTTTCTGAGGAGATGAATCTTGGCTTTATTGAATCGATAGCAAGGACAAATGCAGAGAAGATTGCTAGGGAAACTTTGGAGGGTTTGTCTGAAGACACTAGTGATAGTGACAGCTATGATGTGGAGAGCGGCGGGGAAGACTCCGAAGATCGACCCTAGCGACCGAGCCATGAAGTTTTTGGAAAATCAACTATTAAACAAAGCCATCTTGACAACATGAGGGGGAGATACTTTCGAGATATGTCTGTTGTGAGGGCTGACGATGGAGAGAAGACTTGTCCTACTCCAGAGGAGAATGAAGTCGTGATCTTCTGAAGCTTTTTGAAGGCTGGGCTTCGGCTTCCTCTGAGCAGCTTCGTAGTCGAGGTTTTGAAGATATTTCAGATTTACCTTCACCAGATTACCCCCGAAGCTGTTATAAGAATGGGAATCTTCGTGTGGGCTTTAAGGAGTTAGGGCTTGGAGCCAAATGCAAAAAGTTTCTGCAGTATGCATGAACTGTTATATGAGACGAAGCCCTGGGGTAAAGAATAGTATCATAATAATTTCGGCTGCTATAGCTTCATTGCTCGTTCTGGCTCAAGCTCCTCAGTACTGACTTTTCGGAAGAGATGGCCCGGAGACTGGATGAAGGAATGGTTTTATGTAAAAAATGATTTAAAGGCACGAGAATACATTAAAGATATAATCATGCGCCCTATCTGGCAACGCTTCAGGCTCCGGAAACCAAAGGTAGAAATTGACGAAGCGACCGAAGAATGTCGCAAGGCCTTCGGCTTAGTCTGATCTTTCATCGGGACAAGGGACTTAGTTCAAGAGCACGTGGCCTACAGGATATGGCCATTGTTAGCCGATTGGGAAATGCCAAAAGAATCCATCAGCAATCCCCACGAAGGTGGTTTGGTTCGACTAAAATATACCTTCAGGTTTAGAGACCAGTTTATCGAGCCAGATGACGACTGGCTGAAAAGCGTCGAAGCTACAAGCGATGATCTGCTTGGGCTGTACTACAGAGCAGAATATAACGCATTATCTGCAGCCTTCGGGAACCGGAAAAAGAAGAGACTAAATAGAGTTTTTGATGCCATTGGGTTCATGTATCCTGACAACCGTTACCCGCCCCGGGGGCAAAAAAGAAAAAGTGTAGGTTCCGGGAGAGATGATGCTTCAGCTGCTCCGAGCGAGCCCGCGCCAAAGAGGAAAAGGGTGAAGGTCCTTACTCATCGACCACGCTATATTGAACCGGCCATAGTGCCTGAATTTGGCGGTGAGACCTCTTCAGTGACCGAAGGCAAGAAACCTGTGGTTACGCAGAAAATTGAACCGTCTGTATCGCCGAAGGCATCATCAGCCAAATCAGATGAGTCGAAGGCTATTAACATTGAAGAGATGAAGGTTGAGAAAACGAGAATATTGGAAGTAATGAGTCCTTCGGTAGAGGTGACAATGCCGAAGGCACAAAAGGATCTCTCGATGACCCCCAAGAGGAAGAGAATGGTCAACGTATTAGATGTGCTAGAAACAATAAAAACTTCAAGCTCTACTCCAAATAAAGCTGCCGAAACTTCGGAAACACACGTCGAGGCCGAAGCTGCCAAGGTCTAAGTCAAGACCAAAGCTGGGCCTTCAGAGCCCGCCAAGGAGAAATCCTTGGAAATTGGAGAAAAGACAGAGAAGGAAGCTGCAGAAGTAATTCTGACTGGAAAAAACCGCCATTCCTATTCCCGAAGCATCATCTGAAGCTACTGATTATATTATACGACATGCTTCGGGAAAAAGATTATCTGAAAAAGAAAAGCAAGAGGCTCAATTCTATGCTCAAAGATTGAAATATCCAAAGGGGGCCCCGGTATTCAACGGCAGCGGGGAAGAAGACTTCTTGCATTGTCTCCCAGACAGTAAAGAGATTTCTGTCTGCTGAGAGATGGGCAAGAGCTTCGGTTTCCCTACACTAGAAGATGGGCTCTTAGTGTTATCAAAAGATGAGTTGGCCGACAGCTTAGCATATAATAGTTTAAAAGTGATAAAATTAGATTTTTGTATTTAAAAATAAAATTTTCCATTTGCTAACACTTAATACCGCATTTTTTGCAGGGCCTTATTCTTAGCAACGCCCTAAGGGCACAAAAAATTGCCGAAGATGAAGGGTATACCGTAGCCTTGAACAACCTTCGTTCCGAAGTGATTGAACTATGGAACGAAGGTCTTGAAAAAGACAAAATATTACACTCATTGTTGAACAAAATAAGAGAAGACAAAGCTGCTTCCAAAGCCCAAGCTGAAGCTCAAAAATACGAAATCGAAGAACTTCGGAAACAACTATTCGAAGCTAAAGAAAAATGCGGTGTTGCAGAGGCTAAACGAAATATTAGTGTATATTGGAGGAACCACATACAAAAAACAGTTGATGAACTTCGTGCATCCAAGGAGAGATGCTATGAAAAGTCTATAGAGTGTGTCAAGAAAATAAAAACTAGTTTCGCCAATGTTGGCGCATTTTCTAACGAAGACAACTTCGTAAGGGGTGATCCTGAAGGACCAATTGATTGGATCAATAACGAAGCTGAAGCTTTTGAAGAAGTTTTGAGTGGTCGTGGGGATATCTACGCTTTCTCGGATGCCAGGGGAATCGCGGCTATTTTAGAGAAATCAGGCTGCGACCATGTGAAAGCTTTGGCTCAAGCCGAAGCTACTTATCTATTGAAGATACAAAAGATCCCTCGGCCTAAGCAAGCTTAATTGGCGGAAAATTCTTTACTGACATCTGGGAGAATGGCGGCCAAGGGATGGTGCATGAGATGATAAAAAAGAGTGAAAAAGATTCCCATGATTCAAAAGAAGCGACGAAGGCAACTGAGAAAGCGGCGGAACTTGAGAGGCGAATAGGTATTATCTAATAACTTTTTGACTATATTTACTAATTTTGCAACTTTGGACTTATTTACGTTTTATATCGCAGCTGAACTATCTCCTCCTCCAGAGCCCCTCGAGTTGACGGCCGACCCCGAAGCAGAAAAAGAAGATGAAGTTATTAAAGTGGCTGAAGCTATTCTGGACGAAGCTGTTAATCGACTGCTGAACGAAGCTGCAGAAGCAGTTTTAAAAGAAGAATAGCTTCTATTGTGAAAATATTTGTAATATAATATTTGCTGAACAAAGTGCGTATTTTTTTTTATAATTTTGAATGCAATATTTAAGCTGCTTGTAACTGAATTCTTTACGACGCATGAAACCTTACATACATAACGTTTTTGAGCCTTCGGCGAAAAAACACCTTCCCTTCTTTTCATGCGTTGTGAAGAACATCCATATTTTGTAAAAACATCCGATCTTCGTAAAATCATTATGCTTCGTAAGCGATAGATCACCTTTTCATTTTAGAGTTTGACGAAGCTATACTTCTTCAATACTTATGCTGTGCCTTGGCACTGCTTTTTCGAATCAATCCCCGAAGATCAACATTGAATCCCCTTCTCGCGCCATTGATGCCAGATGATGTATGATGTTATGCTTATGCAAAATGATGTTATGATGTTATGCTATGCAAAATGGTATTTGTGCCGAAAATACACACCCATTCTCTTAATGAAGCACACAATCTTTTTGCCGTTTACTTTTCGTCTTCACCACTTATTTTTCGGTGTATCAGCGCTGACTTTTCGCTGTAAGCCTCCCTTAGGAGCTTCTTCGCCTTTTACTTCAGCAGAATCAGTGTTTATTTTTCGCTGTAAGCCTCCCTTAGGAGCTTCTTCGCCTTTTACTTCAGCGGTATTCGCGTTGACTTTTCGCGCTTCGCCTTTTACTTCAGCAAAATCAGCGTTTATTTTTCGCTGTAAGCTCTGCATTCCCTTTGGAACGACTTTTGAGCAGAAAACTTACACTGCACTCCCTTAGGAACAACTTTTTGTTGCTTCAGGAGACTTACACTGCGTTCGTTAGAACGACTTTCTATTGCTTCGGCAAAACTTGTAATGTGATTATGAACCCCGCTCCCTCTTGAGAGCAACTTTCGTGCTTCGCCAATTTTTTGGATTTCGTGAGTCTGTAAAAGAGATATATTTCCACTATGACCAAAACGAAGCTATTACAAGGAATTGAAAACGACAGGAAAAAATTTAAGCCTTTAACTATTGTTCTCTATTAAAAAAGAAAAATGATAACGAATGCCAGAACTATTTCAGAAGTAGGATATCTTCTAGTAGATGTGCTTCGATTCTGGCACAGTGCTGTTGACTGTGCGAGCTTCGGACTCCTCTCTGAAGTCTCGTTGTTGATGAATGTGCTGGCTCCCTTCTGGTTGCTGGCCTCGTTGCAATGGTGGTGGGGGTGGATGTTGTTGCCAAGATGCCTGAGGTTGGCTTGCCGAAGCAACAGAGGCTGCAGGATGGTTACCCACGTACTATGGAATGTACGGCGAGTGGTACGAAGCAGTATGCATGACTTGCTTCGGCTGACTCTGTTGGGCTGCAGCTTCTACTATCTCTTTCTGTTTCTGGATGGTGACGTGGCACATCCTGGTAGTGTGGCCCTTGTCCTCACCGCAGAATAGACTAAATTTTCTTGGGCTGATCCCCAAACCTTCCTCCGAAGCCCCTGGCGCCTCTGCCCCTTGGAGCTGGGGGCCGAGGATAGCTCTGTTGCTGCCCCGAAGCCTGGGAAGAATATTGCGGCCTCTGTTGTTGACTTCCCCTGTCATCATTCTGAGTGGAATGAATTGATCTTACGTGCCTAGGGTGGATCCTCCCTCCGAAGCCTCTGGCCATTTCGGAGAACCTGTAAGCTTCCTCCCTTCTCTGTCGAAAATCATTGTCAGCACGGATGTATTCATCCATTTTCTGAAGCAGTTTCTCCAGGGTTTGAGGGGGTTTCCTGGCGAAGTACTGGGCTGAAGGTCCTGGCCGAAGCCCCTTAATCATGGCCTCAATGACAATTTCATTGGGCACTGTTGGCGCTTGTGCCCTCAGACGCAAGAACCTTCAGACATACGCCTGGAGGTATTCCTCTTGGTCTTGCGTGCACTAGAACAAGGCTTGAGCGGTAACCGGCTTCGTCTGAAACCATTGAAAACTGGTGATCAGCATGTCCTTCAGCTTTTGCCATGATGTGATTGTTCCTGGCCAAAGAGAGAAGTACCAAGTTTGTGCAACATTTTTGACTGCCATGACGAAGGATTTTGCCATGACAATAGTGTTGCCACCATACGAAGATATAGTTGCTTCATAGCTCATCAGAAACTGCTTCGGATCTGAGTGTCCGTCATACATGGGGAGCTGGGGTGGCTTGTAGGACGGGGGCCAGGGCGTAGCCTGCAATTCTGCTGACAGAGGAGAAGCATCATCAAAAGCAAAATTCCTATGATGGAAATCCTCATACCAGTCATCCTCGTTGAAGAAGCCCTATTGGTGCAATTCTCTGTGGTATGGCCTTCGATTCTGCTCATCTTGAGCAAGATGACGCACTTCTTCGGTAGCTTCGTCAATCTGCCTTTGCAAGTCAGCTAACTGAGCCATCTTCTCCTTCTTCTTCTGGACCTGCTGATGGAGCATCTCCATATTCCTGATTTCCTAGTCCAACTCATCCTCTTGTGGTGTTGGACTAGTGGCCTTCCTCTTCTGGTTTCGGGCTTCCCGAAGGGAAAGGGTCTCCTGGTTCGGGTCCAGCGGCTGTAGAACGGCAGCCCCTGTTGTCGAAGCTTTCTTTGGTGGCATGACGAAGGTCGATGCTTGCTAAAGGTGGTCGAAAAAAGGGTTCACCGGAGGTGGGCGCCAATGTTGGGGACTTGTTCTCAAGTGCTATGAGCTAAGAACAAAGCAACATAGAAAACGTTAAACGTTAAAGTCCTTCGTCCTTCGAAGCATTATTTCCCTTAGGATATAATGATTTTCGGACGAAGGTGATGAAGGACATACCTTCGTCAACATAACATATAAGGATGAAGAAAGAATCATATAAAGCATAAAAAATAATATAAGCAGTCATATATAATCATTATCTCATTTTTATTTTATTACTATGGAAAAATAGAAACAATATCGAGTTACAAGTGTACCTTCGACTTGAAAGAAGGTAAAAAGTACCAGCGTGACGCAAGGATCAATGCCAAGTCAACGTGAACAGCACGGAGTTACTGTTCATCTATTTATAGGCACGGGACGCAGCCCATGTAAAATTACACTCATGTCCTTTACATTTGCTAGTAACTCTATAGTAGTCCATCGAGGTCTAAATAGCCTTTTCATCTTTAAGTCGGTTTCCCTTTTCTGCTATCATGTCGAAGCTCTCCTGCGCACAACTTCGGCTTCGCGCTATCCTTCATACTCCTTCTCGTGCTTCTTCACGCTGTGGTCTCAACTTAAGTCCGAAGGTACCTGTTTATGCATTATACTTCCAGAAACATTGCTAAATCATGTTTTTGAGGACCTTCGGAAGCCGAAGGCCCCCAACAGGTATCCTATCAATGTGATCGCGCACGAAGAGCAGCTTCAAATGACTTACCAATTCCTTTGGTTTAGTGAAGGCAGCTTCTCTAGGACCAAAGTCAAACTGAGCAACGATAGGTTCATCATCGCCGACAATAGTACAATCAGCAGAAAATGTAATAACATTTATGTCTAAACCTGTGTGCTCTAGAAAAGCTTCGTAGTTGACCAAGTCTTCTCCTAGTAGCTCGTCCTCCTCCATGGGCGTCGGCACGTCTTTGGAGGTGTCCTGGTGTAGTGCGGACGGTCCTAACTCGAGAGTCGGACAGTCTGTGTCATCTGCAGATGGTCCGGCCTTTATAGCCGGACTGTCTACCGTACCTGTGGAGAGCTGTGAAGTTGCTGTCTAATTTTCTGTCTTCGTGGCCGTTTGATTTATCTCAACGGCCTTTGGCCTCCACCTCTTTTGCGGTGGTGGGTATTGTCGATGCGTGTCATTGAATATCTTTTCCGCCTCCTTTTCCTGGTTCTCTTTTGATCTTAGGCGCTGTAATTTTCGCTTTTGAGATCGTGTCAATCCCGATGGGCACCATCGAGGCATGGAGTATTTTGGATCGGCTGTTTTAATGTCAGTCATATCTTCTCTTTTGCTTGTGTTGGTCGATTCACCAAAAATCATCGGGCCTTCATTATCTTTTTGTACGACGACATCTGTTGTGCCTATTTTGATAATGTTCTTCCTTGTCGTTCTCTTGGTTGCTGTAGATATATGCCCCCTGCCGGATTGGTCGGCCTTTGCGACTGAGTGGTCCGACATTCTTGTTGGGCTTGTGCCTGATGACTGGATTGAGTGGTGCTCAATCGATCCTGTATTGGAAGTGCCAACCTATTGAATACAAATGTTTGGGGTGCCCCCCAAGCGGGGTACTGTGGCATCCCAAATGGATATTATGGCATGTTCCACATGTGACTCGGGGCATATGGTGGTGGTATGTATGTATATGGATATGGCATAGGTCTCAACTGGACATTATGATCTTCCGTCTTTTCCGATTGGTGAGGTGGTCCAATCGGTCTTATCTGTTGTCGCTCCTGAGTGGGTAAGCGAGGTCGCTTCGCTGGCCGGTCACTTGGGTTGGCCTTCTGTTGGGGGCTTGTTCTCAAGTTCTATGAATAAAGAACAAGGCAACACAAAATGTTAAAAGATAATGCCCTTCGTCCTCCGAAGCATTATTTCCCATAGGATATAATGATCTTCAGACGAAGATGATGAAGGACATACCTTCATCATTATGGCGCATGTTAATGAAAGAAGAAGCATATATAGTATAAAAGACAACATAAATAATTATACTACATTGTTAATATATCCCCCATTATCATGGATAAACGGAAATAATATTGGATTACAGTTATACCTTCGGCTTGACAGAAAGCAAAAGTCCAAGCGTGACGCACGAGCGAGTACAAGTCAGCGTGAACAGTACAGGGGCACTGTTCATCTATTTATAGGCACAGGACATAGCCCGTGTAAAATTACACTCATGCCCTTTACATTTACTATTGACTTTAGGATAATCCATTGAGGTCCATATAGCCTTTTCCCCTTTAAGTCAGTTCCTCTTTCTGCAGCTATGTCAAAGCTTCCCTGCGCATCGCGGAGCTTCGTCGTCCTTCGTATTGTTTGTGCTTCTCATATTGTATATGGTTTTAATCCATGTTCGAAGGTACCTGTTCATACAGTACACTTGGAAAATATTGTCAAATCATATTTTTGAGGACCTTCGGAAGACGAAGGTCCCTGAAAGTAGCCCCTCGCAGTATTAATTTGTTAAGATAACGAATTCAGACTGCGACATGGACGAAGGCCTTAAGCCGAAGGTCCGAAAAAAACACCTTCCCTTTGCTAGAATAGCAATCAATCAATGACAGACGGGGCCCTCCAATTTATAGCGTGCTGAGCGTATAAATAAGAACTCACACCAGCTGCATTTTGATACACTAGTTGTGCCATTTGCTTTATTTTCTCAATTTCACAAGACTTGCTCACTAACGCTTGCTAGTTTTTCAAGCTTTCTGAGCTTCGACTAAAAAGACGCACTTTCGTCCTTCCTGAAGGTGAAATGTCTCAGGACAAGAAGGTTGCTGCTGAGACGAAGATGACTGAAGAGGAGAAGCTTTTTGAGGAGAAGAAGGCTGTGAACCCCTACATTGCTGGATTTGTTGAGTCGATGGCAAAAACAAATACAGAGAAGATTACTAAGGAGATACTGGAAGGCCTTTCTGAAGATACTGGTGATAGTGATAGTTATGATGCGAAAAGCAGAGGCGAAGATTCTGAGGATCGGCCTTAGAGGCCAAGTCATACAATCTTTGGGAAATCAACAATTAAACAGAGTCATCTTGACAATATGAGAGGAAGGTACTTTCGGGATATGTCTATTTTAAGAGCTGGTGGAGACAACAAGGTCCCCGCCCCCCAGGAAAACGAAGTTGTGATCTACCGAAGCTTCCTCAAAGCTAGGCTTCGGTTCCCACTCAGCAGGTTTGTAGTTGAAGTGTTAAAAACCTACCAAATCTTGCTTCATCAGTTGACCCCCGAAGCCATATTGAGGATGGGAATCTTCGTCTGGGCAGTAAGAAGCCAAGGGGTAGAGCCCAACGCAAAATGTTTCTGCAGCATGCACGAACTTCTATATGAGACGAAGGCCATTGGTAAAGAACAGTATCATAACAACTTCGATTGTTATGGATTTGTCGCTCGCGCCAACGCAAACGTTATGTTTTGATACTCATATGGTCATATAATAAAACATGTAAATATATTTTATACTTTATATTTCATTTCTCGTTATTTGTTGTTTTACGAATATGATTACGAAGGTGAAACCTTCGTAATATTTTACTCTTGACCTTCGTCTGAAGCTCATTAAATCCTTGGGGAGATAATGCTTCAGCAAACGAAGGGCATTTATACTTAACATTTTTGTGTTGCCTTATTCTTAATTCATAGCATTTGAGAACAAGTCCCCAACATTGGCGCCCACCATGGGTGAACTCACTTCCACTTTTTGAGTTGATGGCTTCGTTCAAGAACCAGGCTGCAACTGCTTCGGCTTTGAAGCTTGTCCTCCCGATCACAGGCGGTTCATGCTCAGAACCGGCCAACAAGAAACAGAAGAAGGAGGCACAGAGAAGGGTACAGCATGTCGGGGTGCAGGGACCTTTCATCAAGTCAAAATGGTCTCACATTCCAATTACCTTCTCCCAAGAGGATCTTCAGCTCAAGGATTTCCCTCACAATGATGCTATGGTTATTTCTTGTGTTATCAAAGGGTTTCTGGTCCACAATGTTTTGGTTGATACAGGAAGTGCAGCTAATATCATATTTGCTAAGGCCTTCAGACAAATGCAAGAGCCAGAAGACAAGATTCATGATGCTACACACCCTCTCTGTGGCTTCGGAGGAAGACAGATTGTAGCACTTGGCAAGATCACCATGCCAGTGACCTTCGGATTTGTTAACAACACCAGAACTGAGCAAGTTGTGTTTGATATTGTTGACATGGAATACCCCTATAATGCAATCATTGGTCGTGGAACACTTAATGCTTTTGAAGCAATTCTTCATCCAGCATATCTTTGCATGAAGATACCTTCGGATCAGGGACCTATTGCTATTCATGGGATTCAGGAAGCTGCCAGAAAAGCTAAAGGGAACTGGACAGATTCAAAGGCAATCCATAATATAGATGGAAACGAAGCTTGTGAGCAGTACAAGTACAGAAGGGAGAAGGCTGCTTCGGCCGATCAGCCGAAGCCCATGCTTTTATGTGAAGATATTGCAGAGCAGAAGGTGCTGCTCGGTTCCCAATTGTCTGAAGAACAGGGGAAAACCCTGATAAGGTTTTTGTTCAACAACAAAGATGTTTTTGCTTGGTCAGCCAATGATCTTTGTGGTGTCTACAGGGATGTTATTGAACACTCGCTCAATGTGGACCCATCCTTCAGACCCAGGAAGCAGAGGCTTTGGAAGATGTCTGATGACAAAGCCGAAGGTGCTCAGAATGAAGTGAAAAGACTCCTCAGCGCTGGAGTCATCAGAGAAGTAAAATACCCAGAATGGCTAGCTAACACTGTTATGGTGAAGAAAGCCAATGGTAAATCGAGAATGTGCATTGATTTTACTGATCTCAACAAGGCTTGTCCGAAGGATGAATTTCCATTACCAAGGATAGATTCTCTGGTAGACGCAGCAGCTTCGTCAGAGCTCATGAGTTTACTAGATTGTTACTCAGGCTACCATCAAATCTGGATGAAGAAATAAGACGAGCCAAAAACCAGCTTTATCACCCCCACTGGTACATATTGTTACCTTCGGATGCCTGAGGGGCTCAAGAATGCTGGAGGAAGCTTCAGCAGAATGACAGCAAAGGTCCTTCATTCTCAGATAGGCAGAAACGTGCTAACATATGTTGATGATATCATAGTAAAAGCACAAAGCAAGAAAATCACATTGTTGATCTGCAGGTGACATTCGCTAATTTTAGGCAAGCTGGCCTGAAGCTGAATCCGGAAAAGTGTGTCTTCGGGGTAAAGAAGGGGAAATTCCTTGGTTGTCTGGTTTCAACAAAAGGAATCGAAGCTAATCCAAATAAAATCGAAGCTATCCTTCGGATGGAGCCACCAAGCACAAAGAAAGGGGCTCAACGGCTGATAGAAAGATTGGCATCTTTGAATCGATTTATATCCAGATCGGCAAAGAGAAATTTACCATTTTTTGAAGTGCTGAAGTCAGCCGAAGTTTTTCAATGGGGATCATCTCAGCAAAAAGCTTTCGAAGAACTGAAACAGTGTTTGATAGATTTAACAACTTTAACTCCACCAGCGCCAGGGGCTCCTCTGTTGCTGTATGTGGCAGCTTCGCACTCTGCAGTAAGTGCGGCGCTTGTTCAGGAGATGCTTGAAGGGCAATTCAAAAACCAGGCTCCAATATACTTTGTTTCCGAAGTTCTCAGTTTATCAAAGAAAAACTATACAGAATTGGAGAAGGTGCTGTATGTTGTTTTAATGGCCTCCAGAAAGCTTCGACATTACTTTCAAGCATACCATATAATTGTTCCTTCATCACAGCCTTTGATGGATATTATGAGAAACAGAGAAGCTACGGGAAGGATTGGAAAGTGGGCTGCGGAACTCAATGAGTTCTACATTGATTATGTGCATAGATCTTCGATTCAGTCCTAGGCGCTAGCAGATTTCATCGCTGATTGGACGCCAGGGGCTCAGGAAGAAGAAGCAAGTAAAGATGCCGAAGCTTGGACAGTATTTTGTGATGGTTCCTGGGGAACCTTCGGGGCAGGTACAGCTACCGTTTTAATTGCACCTTCAAAAGTCAGAACATGCTACGCAGTGAAACTTGATTTTAGTTGTACAAATAATATTGCTGAATATGAAGCTTTGCTCTTGGGTCTTCGGAAGCTGAAGGCAATGGGGATAAGAAGGGAGATTCTCAAAACTGATTCTCAAGTCATTTCTGGCCATGTTGACAAAAGTTGCAAAGCCAGAGATCCGAAGCTTGAGAAATATTTGGATACAGTTCGAAGACTTGAAGCTTCCTTCGAAGAGTTTTCTGTCAAGAATATTCCACGAGGAGAAAATGAGCACGCTGATCTACTAGCCAAGTCAGCGGCACAGGGGCTGCCCTTACCTTCGGAAGTATTCTTTGAAACAATAAAAGCACCTTCGGTTGACCTTCTTGAAAGAGCAGTACTCAATATATCTCCTGTCTATAGTTAAGATTGGAGAACTGAGATCATATCTTCTCTTCAGGGCAATTTCCTTTCAGATGACGAAGCTTATCATAAGAGAATAGCGGCAAGAGCCCGTCCATATCTAATAATAGAAGGGGAGTTATATAAACATGGAGTCTGTTCTCCATTACTCAAATGTTTATCCAGAGCTGAAGGTATAGAGCTAATGAAAGAAATACATGCAGGCCTGTGTGGATCTCACATTGGATCTAGGCCTCTGTTGGGTAAAGTTTTTCGTCAAGGATTTTATTGGCCGAAGGCAGCTTCGGATGCAGCAGAATTAGTCCAAAAGTGCGAAGGTTGTCAAAAATGTGCAAGAGACCAAAAACAACCTTCGTCTCTAACTCAATTAATACAGCCCACTTGGCCATTGCAAAGGTGGGGCCTTGATTTGCTAGGCCCACTTCCACCAGCACAAGGGAATTTAAGATATGTTGTGGTGGCAGTAGAATATTTTTCTAAGTGGATTGAGGTGAAGCCTTTAGCCACAATAACCTCGGTCACTGTTCAAAAGTTTTTCTGGTAAAATATTGTGTGTCGCTTCGGGGTGCCAAAGGCTATCACTGTGGACAATGGAACACAATTTGATTCCGAAGCTTTCAGAGAGTTTTGTGAATGAATTGGCACGAAGATCCATTTTGCATCGGTTCAGCATCCGGAGTCAAATGGACTTGTTGAAAGAGCTAATGGCATTATAATGACAGGAATAATGAAGTTAATCTTCAATCAGCCTAGGGGAAAGTGGCCAGATGAATTAATCAAAGTGGTGTGGAGTCACAACACAACAGTGTCAAGATCAACAGGCTTTACACCATTCAAATTGTTGTTTGGTGATGAAGCAATAACCCCAGAAGAAGCTAAAACGGGATCAATAAGAACAGTGGTTTCGGCAAAAACCGAAGCTGATTATTCTGTGACAAAAGATGCTATAGAAGGGATCAGGCTTCAGGCTGTGAATAACATCAATAAATATCAAGCAGAAATAATAAAATGGCGTGACAGAAAGGTTCGGTTAAAAAATATTAAGCCAGGACATGTGGTGCTTCGGAGAGTGGCCAACCCCGACACAGTAGGCAAGCTTCAGCTGAAGTGGGAAGGACCTTTTCTGGTAACATCTTCGTCAATACCCGGTTCCTTCAGGTTGAAGGATATGGACGGCAACGACATTCCTAGATTTTGGAATGCGGATGAGCTTCGGCGGTATTCTGTGTAACCTGATGTAATCTTTTTTATTCTTTCCTATGGCACCCTTTTTCCTTTCCAAAGGGGGAGAAAGGTTTTTAATGGGGCCATAGCATGTAATTTCTCTTTTTCTTATACCAGCTCTACAAGAGCAATTTCCCCCGAAGATGTAAATGTAAAAGCTGGGCATGCACCATCGAGTGCAAAGAGAAAAAGGAAAAACAGGGAGAAGCTCAAAAGACGTCCCTAAGGGGATGCAGAGCACGACAAAGCTACAAAAAGTCGTTCCTAAAGGAGCGCAGCGTAAGTTTTCTGCTCAAAAGTCGTTCCTAAGGGAATGCAGAGCTTACAGCGAAAAATAAACGCTGATTCTGCTGAAGTAAAAGGCGAAGAAGCTCCTAAGGGAGGCTTACAGCGAAAAATAAATGCTGATTCCGCTGAAGTAAAAGGCGAAGAAGCTCCTAAGGGAGGCTTACAGCGAAAAGTCAGCGCTGATACACCAAAAAATAAGCGGTGAAGCCGAAAAATAAACGGCAAAGATTTGTTATTCCTAAGGGAATAAGAGTTGTGGTTATGGTTTCGTATGTCTCTTCAAACATTCATTTGCACGATACATTACATCATACATTTGCATTCATAAACATTCACTTAGACATACAAAGGATCATCATCATCATAACATACAAACTTTCTTCGACTTTGAAAGAGAAGGCTTCGGAAAAAAGGGAAAAAAGGCAATTTTATGCTTCGCTGTGTATGCAAAGAAGGGAAGGTGTTTTTCGCCTTCGGCTCAAAAGTATTAATTTCGTCCACACCAAAGCATTTCATACATTGACGGAAAAGTAAGATTATATTACAAAGTCAAATTTGATTACATCATATTTTATACAAAGTTTTTTGAGCTATTCTTAACAGACTACTCGAGCTTCGACAGCACCCATAGAGCTTCATCCTTTTACTCTACAGCTTCAGCTTCGGCTTGGTCAACCTGTATGTAAGTATTGTAAGTAAAATTCAAAATTCAAAGGAAAAAGGTAAGTATAAGGTATGATTTCGTTACCAGCTTAAGGTGGCTTCGAGCTTCGTCACCAGCTTTGCTCCGGCCACCCTTTGTCCATACTAATTTTATGAATCTATTCACAATACTTCGGGCCAGGCTGGGAATATTATCTAAGTCTTCTGGTGACAGGCTGAAGTTGGGTCTATTAACAATCTTTCCGTGTTCACAGCCAGACTTCAAAAAGGCAACAGCTGTGCCCTGAGAAGCTGCCAGGGCACAGAAATCGCCATGCCCAGCTATGACTTCGTCAAGATCATTGATTTCACCTTCAATATGCTCGAAGGCACCAGGCAGGTCTTCAGCCGAAGGAGTGAACTTTTCGCTGCTAGCTCCGACAAAATGAAACACTTGCTTCAACTGTTGGATGCATCGATTACTGAACTCCAGGCATTTATTCTGAAGATTTGTCAAGGATTCTTTCAGCTCTGAGCTTTTTTGAATTTTGGCTTCAAGCTTTACATCAAGTTTTAGCTTTTCTTGTTCAAAATTTTCTGATTGGGAAAGAAACTTCGAATTTAATTCTGTTATTTTGGCTTCAGCATTCGCTAATAAGCCTTCGGCTGATTGAAGCTCGAAGTCTTTCTTTTCGATGGCAGCTAATTGCTCTTTTATTTTGTTCTCTAAGTTCCCAATTATAACTTCGTGCCTTTTATCTTCTAAGTCCTGCTGCATTTTTAAGGCCTTGCTCAAAAGCATACTCTGTGAACAAATAACCTTCGTTAGAAAATATTTGTGTTATTACAAATGGTAAGGGTTAGACGCAAGATGTTTACCTTAAAATTGGAATAGAACAAACTGCCGACATTGTGTTGTCGTCGGTAGCGGCTGATATCTGCTTCGAGCTTCGGGAAACCCATACTCTTTGATAGAGTACCGATGACCTTCGCGCCAGTCTGATCTCATATGCAGCCTAACTTTTCGTCATCAATGCCACCAAAGAGAAGTGCTCCCGGTCGATACCCGCAGGATATAGCATATTCTTTTAATTCCTATTTCTCAGTTTTTGTCAGCTCTTGGCCAATTAAGTTTTGAAAATCAAAGGTTTCATCTTCCGAAGTATCTTCGATCATCTCTTCCTTCTCGGGTTTTGCGGCCGTAGTCTCTTCGGTGGCTGCGGCAGCTTCTTCCGCAGCCATGTTTAGTAGCATCTTATCTATATCAGCAGCTATGCTCTCTAAATTAATATCTTCGTATTTGGCATCTGTGGCTCTGACCTCTTCTGCGAGAGCCTCTAAAGGTACAGCTTCGGTAGCTATCATGCTTTCAATGGCTGGCACCTTCGGAGCTAAAACTCTTGGTGGAGTTGCTTCAATAACTTCTATCACAATAACGATTCTTTGCCTCTTCGATTTAGGTGCTTTCATTTTTATGGGCTCCTTTTCCTTCTAAAAAAGCTTCAACAGATGTAACCCCAGTGGACTTAGTGTGACAGGCAAAGTTTCAGTCATTACCTTCAGGATTTCCTCTATTTTAGAAGCAGAGGATGTCGCAGAAGTCTTTTCTTCTTCATCAGTTGGTTTTTTGCTTTGAAGTCGAGGTTTTTCTTTTCTTTGAATCAACTGTTTTCGCCTCAGACTCTTGTTTTTTCTTCTTTGATTGATCTTCGTCGTCCTTATTCAGAGCACTAGCCACTCTTTTTCTTTTTTGTCCTTCGACACCCTTGTCCAGTAGCTCGTAGTCAGGATACTCAAAGCCTATAGCATCCATCACTCGATTTAGCCTTCGTTTCGGACGGGTGCCGAAGGCTGCTGTCATCAATTGATCTTCCTTTTTAGAATAATTTCCAAGAATTTCGTTACACATCACTTCGATTGTATCCAACCATTCTTGGCAGGGTACTTTGAAATGTCTCTTGAATTTGTAATGGTAGGGCAGCCGGATAAGTTCTCCTTCCTTCTTTTTTCCTTCGAGCTTCGGCATGGCCCACTCTTTCATAGTTGGAAATATTTTGAAAGCCAAAAATTCCTGCACTAAGTCTCTAGTGCCAATGTGCTCTGCGATAATCCTAAATTCAGCTAGAGCAATCTGACTTGGACTCCCTGGTAACATGTTGCACGGGGGTCGGGTCTCTCCGAAGATCAGCTCTAGCGGGCTCTGGACCAACTTCTCCTTATCATCGTCAACTTTGACATAGAACCATTCCGATTTCCAACCTGCCGGCCACTTGCTTCGGTAGCTGATCACAGGAAATTTTGTAGTCTTTCGGTAGGCAAAATTGTAGCAGCCGAAGTTTTCATGCAACCCATCTTTCCTGGCCTTGGTTTGGTAGTGCAGTTCATGTACTCGGCAGAAACCTTCGGCAAACGGTTCCACCCCCTGGCTTCGGAGAGCCCAAATGTAAATGCTAAGCCTAACGATAGCGTTAAGAGTTAGCTGATGGAAGTAGATCCCAAACTTCTTCAGCACATTAGCAATCATCTTATTCAAGGGAAGTCTCAAGCCAGCTTTGAAGAAACTCTTAAAAACTACTATTTCATCTTTTTCCGGCTTCGGAGTAGTTTCCTCTTCGCCAAAGCGAATCAGCTTTTTATTCTCTTCATTGAAATACCCCAATTTCAACATTTTAGGTAGGTCACCTTTGGAGACTGTGGATTTTCCAAAATCAAGGTGGCTGGGTTTGCTCGGCACAGCGCTGCTATAATCATCCTCAGAATCGGTCTCCTCAACATCAACTTGCTCTGCCTCAGCGACAGGGACGTCCTCCGATGTTACCAACCCAGACCGCTTCATAGCTTCAGAAATCGGAACGGTCTCAACAGCTTTGGTCTCATCTCCCTCGCGATCAACCCTAGCAATGGAGCGAACTCTGGCCATTTAATTATGTCTCTCTTGAAATTTTTTCGTTGTTGACTTTTCTGGTTTCCCTGAAGCTATTCCTTTTGTTACGAAGCAGATTCAAAAAGTGGGGTTTCGTCTAAGCACGATGAATAAGCTTCGGCTATGACTAAAATTTTGGCAGCAAAACAGTGCAATAGCAATGAATGCTGTGGTAACTTCACACCTACCCGTCTATTTATATACTGCCGCAGGTGAGAAGGTGAATCGTCAAAGACTCCCGCACCGAACAAACAGGCACCCGCACTCGCTGAACGGTGGGCCACAGGGTTCGAGAGGGTGAATCGCCAGGGCGCGCGTAACTGCTGCAAGATGGAGCCACCTCGAGCATGGAATATTTTAATCGTTTCTCGCCAACGAGCTCAGGGAAGGTGTTTTTCGGATCTTCGGCATCCCGAAGCGTAGAAGACTTTTTCACGGATCAAGCTCGTTATGAAAAACGATCTAGCACCGCGAAGGGGCTACTGTTGGGGGTGTGCTTCATAGCCGAAGATCCTAAAGAAAGAGAACACCTTTGGCAGACACTCTCAGGAGCAAGCGTCGAAGCTATTACTTAAAGAGCTTCGGCACAATGATAAATCTTAAGACGAAGGGCTGAACCGACTTAAAGATGGATTGACTCAAAGACCCATGATGCTTGCGTCATTTTGTAATCAATTGTAAAGGGTTTAAATGTAATTTTACGCAGCTTGCACCCTGTGTCTATAAATAGGTGAACAGTACGCCGGCACTGTTCACGCGATCTTGTAATCACTGGCTCATTACGCTTGAATTATTGCTTTCCGCCAAGACGAAGGTATAATTGTACTCAAACGTTATGTTTTGATACTCGTATGGTCATATAATAAAACATGTAAATATATTTTATACTTTATATTTCATTTCTCGTTATTTGTTGTTTTACGAATATGATTACGAAGGTGAAACCTTCGTAATATTTTACTCTTGACCTTCATCCGAAGCTCATTAAATCCTTGGGGAGATAATGCTTTAGCGGACGAAGGGCATTTATACTTAACATTTTTGTGTTGCCTAGTTCTTAATTCATAGCATTTGAGAACAAGTCCCCAACATATGCATTCAGAGTGTGGCCGCTTGCGAAAGGCTGGGAAATGCCAAAGGAAATCATCAATGATCCTAGCGAAGGTGACTTGGTCCGGTTGAAATACACCTTCAGGTTTGGAGATAAATTTGATGAACCAAACGATGATTGGCTGAAGTGTATTGAAGTTACAAGTGATGAACTGCTTGGATCATATTCCAAGGCAGAAGATAATGCATTATCCATAGCCTTCGGAAGTCGGGGAAAGAAGAGATTGAATAGAGTTCTTGATGCTATTGGCTTCGTCTATCCTGACTACCGCTATCCGCTGTGGGGATAGGGGAAAAAGAGAAAAGCCGATGCAACGGCCGCCCCAGCCGAGCCTGTGCCGAAGGCTATAAGCAAAAAGTTGAAGGTACTTACCCACCGGCCGCTTTACATTGAACCGGTCGTGGTTCCTGAGTTTGGCGCAGGAACATCTTCTGCTGCCGAAGCAAAGCGCGCGGCCCCGACTGCGCAGAGTACTGAAGAACCGATTGTAGTGCCGAAGATGCCTATAGTTGGGCTAGCCGAAGCTAGAGATGACAAAGGTGAAGAGCTACAGGTGGAAAAGGTAATAAAAACACCAGAAATTTTGAGTCCATCGACAAAGACAGATTTGCCAAAGATGCAAAAAATTACTGCTGCCACTCCTAGAAGGAGAAGGATGGCCAGCTTATTAGACGCTGTTATAGAGACTACAAAGGCCTTGAGCCCTGCTCCTAAGAAAATTGTCGAAGCTACGAAAGCTCAGGCTGAAGCCGAAGCTGGGCCTTCAATGTCCACCGAGACGGAGCCTACCGCGCCTGAAAACAAAACAGCAGGGCGGAATGTACCAGAAAAAAACCGAAACTCCTGCTCCCGAAGCTCCGATCGAAGATGTTGACTACATTATTCGGCATGCTGCGGGAAAAAGATTATCCGAGGAAGAAATTTTTGAAGCTAAACACTATGCCCGGGAACTAAAGTACCTGGAGGGGGCCTTAGTGTTCAACGGTACAGACGAAGATGACTTCTTGTACCGTCTCCCGGACAATAAAGAATTATCTGTGTGCCGGAAGATGGCTAGAAGTATGGGCTTCCCGAAGCTCGAAGCTGGCCTTTACGCCACGACGAAGGCCAATCTCATAGATAGTCTTGCATACAACAGTCTGAAGGTACAAAAATTATGAATTTTGAGGCTTATGAACTCTGGAATGAAGTCTTTTACTCTGATGTTAATCCTTTTATTCTTTCTTGCAGGGCTTAATACTTAGCAACGCCCTAAGAGCGCAAAAGAATGCAGAAGATGAGAGCTGCACTATAGCTCTTAACAACCTTCGAACAGAGGTTATCAGGTTGAGAAATGAAGCCTCAGAAAAAGGCAAAATTCTACTTTCATTGGTGGATAAAGTAAAAGAAGATGAAGCAAATTTCAAGGCTCAAGCTGAAATTCAAAAGAATGAGATCGAAGACCTTCGGAAACAGCTGGCCGAAGCCAAAGAAAAATGTGGGCTCGCAGAGGCCAACCGAGATATTAGTGAATATTAGAAAAACTATTTAGAAAAAAACAGTTGAAGAACTGCGCGCATCCAAAGAAAGATGCTTCAAAAAATCCTTGGGATGCGCGGAGAAGATAAAGGCTAGCTTCGCTAAAGTGGGCACCTATTCCAACGAAGATAACTTTATACGAGGCGACCCTAAAGGTGTTATCGAATGGATAAGCGGAGAGGCCGAAGCTTTTGAAGAAATTTTAAGTGATCGCGCGGATGTCTGCGCGTTCTCTGATGCGAGAGGAATTTCAGCCATCCTGGAGAAGGCAGTTTGCGATCAGGTCAAGACCCTAGCTCAAGCCAAAGCTGCCTTCTCCGTGGATGACACAAAAGATCCTTCAGCTGAAGCAAGCTTAATGGGCGGAAAATTTCATACTGACATCTGGGCAAATGGTGGCCGAGAAATAGCTCACAAAATTATGAAGAAGTGTGAAAAAGACATCCATGACGCCCGAGTACAAGCTAAGCAAACTGAAGAAGCTGCAGAGCGCGAGAGGCGCATAGGTAATGTTTCGTGACATCTAGCTTCAACATTTGTCTTCGTGACTTCGAAATAATTAATTATTTCTACTGCAGCTGAACTATCTCCTCCACCGGAACCATTCAACCCCCTGGCCGACCCAGAATCGAAGAAAGCAATAGAGATCATCAATATGGCCGAATCCATTGTTGACGAAGTTGTTAACAAGTTGTTAAATAAAATTGCGGAGAAGGTCCTAAAAGAGGACTAGTACTTATTGTGAAAACATTTTTAGATGATCAATGTAGCTTTGTTGTATAATACTGTAATATTCGATGTGCATATTTTTGAATCTAATATGTAAATTACTTGTAATTCAGTTCTTTGCGATGCATGAAACTTTATATACATACCATTTTTGGGCCTTTAGCGAAAAAACACCTTCCCTTCTTTTCATGCTTCGTAAAGAAGAAAATCCATACTTTATGAAAATATCTATGCTTCGTAAAAACATCCCAGCTTCGTAAAGAAAGGATCCCTTCTTTTGCAATAGAGCTGACGAAGTTGTATTTCTCAGCTTACTTTGTGCCTTAGCTCGTTTTCATTTTTTATAAGGCAGCCTCCGAAGGTCGACATCTTATTCAACTCATGTCATTGGTGCAATTTGATGTATGATGTGATGCTATGCGGGATGATGTGATGATATGATGCACAGGATGATGCTAATGCCGAAGATACGCACCCACACGCCACACTGAAACACACCATCTCTGCGTCCCCTTAGGAACAATCGGAATTTCTTTGTCGTTTATTTTTTGGTTTCACTGCTTATTTTTCGGTGTAAGTTCTGCATCCCCTTAGGAACGTCTTTTGAACTTCTTCGCCTTCTATTTCGGCGGTATCACCGTTGACTTTTTGGTGTAAGCTCTGCATTCCCTTAGGAACGTCTTTTGAACTTCTTCGCCTTCTATTTTGGTGGTATTTGGCTCTGCATTCCCTTTGGAACGACTTTTGAGTAGAAAACTTACACTGCGCTCCCTTAGGAACGACTTTTTGTAACTCCGTCAAGACTTACACTGCGCTCCCTTAGGAACGACTTTTTGTAACTTTGTCAAGACTTACACTACGCTCCCTTTGGAACGACTTTTTGTAGATTCGTCAAAACTTACATTGCGCTCCCTTAGGAACGACTTTTTTGTAGCTTCGGTAATTTTCGAGCTTCGTAAATCTGTGAAGAAGATATATTTCATTTTGATAGAAACGAAACCATTACAAGGAATTAAAACTAGATCTACATTAGTTGCTCTTTATTGAAAAACAAAACTGACATAGAATATAAGAAACTTTTCAGAGGTAGGATATCTCTCAATAAATGTGCTTTGATTCTGGCACAGTACTGTTGACTGTACGAGCTTCAGATTCCTCCCTAAATTCCCGTTGCTGTTGAGAGTGTTGGTGCCCTTCTGGCTGTTGGCTTCGGGAATAGGTCGGTTGTAGTGGTGGTGGGGGTGGTAGTTGTGGCCAAGAAGCCTGTGAATGGCTAGCCGAAGCAACAAAAGCTGCAGGATGATTGCCCACATACTCTGGTATGTAGGGAGAATGGCACGAAGTTTTGTGCAATACCTGCTTTGGCTGATTCTGCCGAGCTTGGGCTTCTGCTATCTCCTTTTGCTTCAGAATGGTGATTTGGCACATTCTTGTAGTATGGCCCTTGTCTTCACCACAGAATAAGCAGTAGATCTTTCTAGGCTGATCCCCAAATCTTCCCTCGAAGCCCCTGGCGCCTCTGTCCCTTGGAGCTGGTGGCCTGAAAGAGTTTTGCTGTTGCCCCGAAGATTGTGAGGTGTATTGTGACCTCTGAGACTGACTCCCTTTGTCGTCACTCTGAGTGGAATTATGGATTGACCTAACATGCCTTGGGTGGATTCTTCCTCCGAAGCCCCTGGTCATTTCCAAGAATCTGTAAGCTTCCTCCCTTCTTTGGCGGAAGTCGTTGTCAGCCCGGATGTACTCATCCATTTTCTAGAGCAGCTTCTCCAGAGTTTGTGGAGGCTTCTTGGCGAAGTACTGAGCCGTTGGTCCTGGTCGAAGGCCCTTGATCATGGCCTTAATGACAATTTCATTGGGTACCGTGGGCGCTTGTGCCCTCAATCGCAAGAACCTTCGGACATACGCCTGGAGGTATTTGTCATGATCTTGTGTGCATTGGAACAGGGCCTGAGCTATGACTGGCTTCGTTTGAAAACCTTGGAAACTGGTCACCAGCATGTCCTTAAGCTTCTGCCATGATGTGATAGTTCCTGGCCAAAGAGATGAATACCTTGTTTGAGCTACATTCCGGACTACCATGACGAAGGACTTTGCCATAACTTTAGTATTTCCCCCATACGAAGATATAGTTGCTTCGTAGCTCATCAGAAACTGCTTTGGATCTGAGTGCCCATCATACATGGGAAGCTGAGGTGGCTTGTATGACGGGGGCCATGGGTAGCCTGCAGTTCCGCTGCCAAGGGAGAAGCATCATCAAAAGTAAAGGTATCATGATTAAAATCATCATACCATCCATCTTCGTTGAACAAGCCTTCTTGACAAAGCTCCCTGTGTTGGGGCCTTCGATCTTGTTCATCTTGAACAAGATGATGCACTTCTTCAGTAGCTTTGTCGATCTTCCTTTGAAGATCAGCCAGCCGCGCCATTTTCTCCTTCTTCCTTTGTACTTGCTGATGGATTATTTCCATGTCCCTGATCTCTTGGTCCAACTCCTCCTCCTGGAGTGTTGGACTGGTGGCTTTCCTCTTCTAGCTTCGAGCCTCTCGGAGAGAAAGAGTTTCCTGGTTTGGGTCCAACGGCTGCAGTGCAACAGTCCCTGGCGCTGAAGCTTTCTTCGGTGGCATGACGAAGGTCAGTGCTTGCCGAAGGTGGTCGAAAGAGTTCACCGGAGGTGGGCGCCAATGTTGGGGGCTTGTTCTCAAGTGCTATGAATCAAGAACAAGGCAACACAAAATCTTAAAAGATAATGCCCTTCGTCCTCTGAAGCATTATTTCCCATAGGATATAGTGATCTTCAGACGAAGATGATGATGGACATACCTTCATCATTATGGTGCATGTTAATGAAAGAAGAAGCATATACAGTATAAAAGACAACATAAATAATTATACTACATTGTTAACATATCCCCCATTATCATGGATAAACGGAAACAATATTGGATTACAGTTATACCTTTGGCTTGACAGAAAGCAAAAGTCCAAGCGTGACGCACGAGCGAGTACAAGTCAGCGTGAACAGTACAGGGGCACTGTTCATCTATTTATAGGCATAGGACGCAGCCCGTGTAAAATTACACTCATGCCCTTTACATTTACTATTGACTTAAGGATAATCCATTGAGGTCCATATAGCCTTTTTTCCCCTTTAAGTCGGTTCCTCTTTCTGCAGCTATGCCGAAGCTTCCCTGCGCATGGCTTCGGAGCTTCGTCGTCCTTCATATTGTTTGTGCTTCTCATATTGTATATGGATTTAATCCATGTCCGAAGGTACCTGTTCATACAGTACACTTGGAAAATATTGTCAAATCATATTTTTTAGGACCTTCGGAAGACGAAGGCCCCCAACACCTTCTTTTTTACATATTTAGACAATAATTGACCGAAGGTTGGGCTAGATCTGACCAGCCGACCAGCTGCCTTGAATGTGTTAGTTTTCCACGTACCTATTTCCAATCGTTGTGGTTTGCAGGTGCATGGTCGTCGTGGTTCCTGGGTGTTGCCGGACCGTCTGCTGGAATGATACGGACTGTCTAGCGGTGTCCCGGACCGTCCACGTCTGTGCGTCGGACCATCCGCGATGCGCAGAACAGGTGCTAGCGCCTGGTTTCCTGCCTGTGCTTGCCCCCAGTGTTGGAGGTAGTGATGGTAATTTTTAGAGTCTCCCTCCCATCAGGAGTCTTCTCAACCACTATTTTCCTGCAAGAATTTTTATTATTTTCATCGGCCTTCCGCGCGTCGCCGATGATGACTTCTTTGCCTTTGCCCTCATCGGCTATGCTGGGCCGAATTAGGACCCTTTTGCCCTCGAAATCGATCACATTTACCGGGAAGGGCTCTGTATCCACCTGCATTTTCTGAAATTTCAATCATCCCTCGTCAATGGCCGATTGAATTTGTTGTCGTAACACATTACAATCATTAGTGGCATGAGAAAATGAGTTATGCCACTTGCAGTATGCATGGCGTTTTAGTTCGTCAGCGGATGGAACAGTATGATTTATTTTAATGTTGCCATTTTTGAGTAATTCATCAAATATTTTGTCACATTTGCCAACATTAAATGTAAACTTAACTTTCTCTTGTCGTTTCTTTTGAACCGGCTGTAAGGAGGAACAAGCCGAAGATTTGTCCTGCTTTGGCCAAACCATTTCAGCTGTGTATACTTCTGTTGATTCGTCATCCGAGCTGCTTTGGTCGCACTCTACTATATGCACGTTGTGACGAATTGTTTTAGCAGTTTCTTTGCTTCGGCTTTCACAAGCCAAAGCTCTTTGATGTAATTGTGCTAGCGTAAAAAACTGGATACCTTCTAACCTTTCCTTTAAATAATATCGTAGTCCATTAAAGGCTAATCCTGCTAGCTGTTTTTCTGCTAAATGAATTTGAAAGCATCGATTTCTTGTATCCCGGAACCTCCAGATGTATTCATTAACCGATTCACCTTTTCCTTATCACAGGGCTACTAGGTCTACCAAATCTAACTCATAATCACCCGAAAAGAAGTGATCGTGGAATTTTTGTTCTAAATCCCCCATGACAAAATAGAATTAGGGGGTAATGTGGCGTACCATGCGAACGCGGTTCCTGTTAAAGATAATGAAAATAAACGTACACGGAACGCCTCTGTGTTGGCCAATTCTCCTAATTGTGCTAGAAACTGGCCTATGTGTTCACGTGTGCTTTTCCCTTGGTCACCCAAAAATTTTGCGAATTTGGGTATCCTGGTTCCTTGTGGGTATGGGTGGTGGTCAAATCGGCTGTCATAAGGCCTCTAATATAACTGCCCCCCAAGGACCACCGGCTCTGTCCCATCATAGGTGAGGTTGTTTGGACATTAGTTTGTTGTCTTCCCCCCATTGGTTTGAGTTCTGTGGTGCATTACTATTTGCCCTATATGGTTCATAGGATTGACCATTCCTTTTCGGCCTTCTAAGTGGGGCCGGAAAGTACTCACTCCCATGGGCTTGGGATTCTGTATTAATGGGCTGATGCATTGTATAGTGTGATGGGAAGTGTTGCTGGGACGGGCGAGGATTTATGTAACAATCCTCCTCAATCAACCCTGTGTCGGACCATCCGGTCGGATATGCGGACCGTCCGTGATCATATGCAGACGGTCTCTCTAGGTGGTTTAGGGCTTGTGCAACATATGGCGGCTCGGACACATATCTCGGTAACGCATTAAAAATAGGACCGGCCATTGCTGGCATGGACGGTCCGTGCTCGCATGTGGATGGTCCGGACATGTGCAGATCGGCTAATTTACTGCCAATTTGTGGTTGCTCAGAGTATTGTGTCCATCGGCATCCCATAAAGGGGTTGTGAGGTCGTGACAACCTGTAGCCGATGAATTACGTGTATTTTCCCCAATTCAACCTCGTGTGAAGGAAAATTTGCAACAGTGGATTTATCAAACGCACGTACTAGCCTTTTATAATCTTTTTGTATACCCCCAACGATATGTTGCATTTGTTCTCGTTGTTCATCTATGTAAGCATTAAGAGATTGGAGCTCGTTGGTGTTACTTACATTGGGTGTATCCGTTATGGGTCGGAGCGAAGCCAGATTAGTCGCTCGTTGTCGAACGACTTTGTTGTTCCTATCCACCTTGAAGTTGGCCAGGAACTTCGCCTTTGCTTTTTGGATCAGCTGTTCCTTGTACTCCTCGAACTGGAGTTGTTCGTTAGCCAGCAAGGTCTCCCAAGTCGGCTCTATGATATTGCTAGGGGAAACTTCAGAGCTATCCTTTGAACCGATCATTGAGGGCCGATCTTGATAGGTCTATATGAAATCGTCCCCAGCGGAGTCGCCAAAAGTGCGTTGGTGCCTCTTCGGGCGCCAATCACTGCATGAGAACCGGCGGGGGTGCTCTCTGCACAGGTGCGGACGGTCCGTAGCTAGGGGCCGGACGGTCCGCGACCTAGGGCAGGGCTAGGGTGTAATACCCAATTTGTAATTTGTAAAAGATAATATAAATGGGGAAACAATTTCACTTTATATGTGTGGGTTGAACCTATTTGTCATCACATGTGAACACCATCTTTAAAAACAAATAATTAATAAAAATATATGCCGATAAATTATGCATCATGTTGGATTTTATTTTGTGTGCATTTTGTGACCATATAAAAATCACGCGAAAAGAAATATATCAAAGTTCAAAATAGAATTTAAGATCTAAAGGGAATTCAAGAATTGGAGAAAAGAGAAGAAAGAATATTAAACAAAGATAAAGAAAATAGTTAGACCTTCTTATTTTGGTTTAACTTGTACATTTAAAATGAATATAAATTCATAGTTAAAATTGAATTCAAATATGAATTCTAGAAATTAAAAGTAAAAGAAAAGCAAGAAGAAATATAAAAGAAAAAGGGGAAAACAATATCTGGGCCGGCTGCTACTATTCTAGCCCATTCCCCCTTTACCACCCGCGCGGCCCATTATGCGCCTCCACACTACGCCAACAAGTGGGGCCCGTGGGGCAGGCTCTTGTCACACCCGGTTTTAAAGGACAAAGCTGGGTGCATCTCATACATGCGCCAAAGAAGACAACATATATAATAACAGAGTGTATAGAGATAAATGTCACAAAACATCAGAGTATTTATTACAAAGCGGAAGACTTATTACAAAATAAAAGAATGAATATAAAACGAACTAAGGATCGTTGGCGCCAATGTCAACTGAGAAACGCCACCTAGATCAAGTCGAATGCCTCAGTGTTAGGCGGCTCCTCTTCGACCACCTGTTCTTCTCCTGTGGGGGGTGTGAGACAGCAAGGGTGAGCTCACATACGTTCATAGCTCAACAAGTCGTGGGGAATAATGTGACATGAACTCACCAAAGGTGGGAGTTCATGAAGTGTAAGGCTGATCAATGAAATAAAGGCTGAAGCTGAGCATTGCTTTTATAAGTTGGTCAAAATTTTATTAGCAATTACTAAGTGTAAGTAAATACCAAACCTTAATAATAATAAAGAAAAAGTAATAGTAAAATAATCCCAAATGCAATGCAAATATCAAATTAAATTTAAGTTCCATAAATTAATCATGTGAGGGTCCGAGCCGCTCATGACCGTGAGCACGGCTAGTATACTAGTTTTACACTCTGCAGAGGTTGCGCATCTTTACCCACAAGTCATGTTACCCATCTGCCAAGAGACGGCCAATCCCATACACCTCTATCGAGGAGGCGAGGCAGGGTAACACTACGAGGCCTTTATAAAGTTCCACTAGCTTCAGAAATCCCGCTACAGTTTATAGGAAGCTCTAGTACAGGAATCCCTCGCCTGACCGCCATCGCAGCAAAATCAACCCAACGACCTTCCTACACTGACCACTCCCCTACTGTCCTTGCCCCTTTCGGGTAAGGAAGACCTCCACTAGCTTTCCTAGTTAATCAGCCAAGGGCGTCCCATTAAACCCTTGTGGTAGCACTGTTTTCCCGGGTGGTCGCTCCATGTTCCCATTAATTTAATGATCTTAACATGAACAGTAGTAATAATAAGATAATAACAGAATAATCATGAATAGTATATCTTCATACCCAAATCCACATAAAGCAATAGCAGGTACTACCCAAAAATATTTCAGGGGTGAACAAGGTATAAAGATAACCAAAACTGGGGTAACCTAAAGGATCCCATAGAAATTAACCTATGCAGATCATTAAAATTAATAAGAACATGGCTGGGAAAAGTAAGTGATCAAGGGCACAACTTGCCTTCCACGAGCTCCTGCTCAGCAGTCTCAACCAGCTGAACCACAGGACCCACAGTGGCTTGCTCGTCTACTCGCATCAACACAATACATACATAATATAGCAAAAATTAATATTGCACCAAACATGTAAACAAAATACACAATAAAAATCTACACAATAAAATTAGATCCTAGGAACCGGAACTATTAATTTTGTAGTTATAGGTTTTAAGATATGAATTTCTGAAGGTTATTTGGTGCTTAGAATAGATTAATCCAAACGAATAATTTTAATTCAAGTTTCGTGGCTAAACAGTGGCACTAAATGATAGAGAATATTATTACAAGACTAATGCAACTGGAATGGTTCAAAAAGGATTTAAAATGGAATTTCTAGGAATTAAACAAATTCTGAAATTATTTTACATTAAAAATCATTAATTCCCTTGGTTTTCATACTGCTCTGGTTCACGCACATTAATACTTAGGAGTTCGGGGGCTAATTCATAATTGTTCCAAGACTCAGAGCTAACCCACAGCCATGCTCATCGGACCGCGGGTTCTATTTACGTAAAGGATGAGGGTTCATATGCAAAACTGCAGTCGCGAAGAGGTATCGCGAAGTCCTGGCCACTCGATCCAAAACGGACGCGCCAAATTAGATCCAGGCGAGCTACGCATCCGCGCTCAACCCCAACCGTCGGATCCAGAATTCACGGCCCTGATTTAATGACTCGAAGGGGTACGCCAGGATTCGATCTAAGCCGTCCATCTAATATCTACGGCTCCCACACTCTCAACCATCCATCTAATCGTGACCGTTGAATATGAGATCAACGATCCGCCGTCCTTCTTCAACCTCCGGCTGCCCAGGCACAAACGTCGACCGCGCACAACCCACTGCCCACTCTCCTACCGGTCAACCAGCGCTCTGCCCGGCCAAGACTATCCAGTTTGCGCCACCGCCGTCCTTCGTCGACGCACTGGCCCTGAGACCGCTTCCTACAAGCGCCAGACAAGGCAGCACTGTGCTCCCACGGCGGACATCGCCATGCCGCCAAATACCAGCCACCCAGCGCTCGCCCTTGAGTCAACAGAGGCACCCCGACAGCACGCCAGCCCCACTGGATACCGGAGACCCCCCAGGCCCTAGCCGCGGCGAGTTGCAATACAGTCTCTGGAATACGCGCTGAGGGAAAAATAGTAAAACTCACCGAAGATCCCGCGCGCCGGCCACCGATTGATGTGGAAACCCGAGCTCAGTGCGGAAGCGGCGCCGATCAATCTCCTTGCTCCCCTCCTGCGCACCGGAACTCCACCCAGTTTACGCCGACGAATCCTGTAGCGCCCCTACCCACTGCGATGGGCAGGTGCCACAGCGGCAGCACACCCGGGCTCCTCCACGCACACTGGAACGAGATGGTGGCACGACGGTCCTCCCGACCTCCGGTGTCCGCACAACGCCGCATGACCCAGGGAAATAGGTATATTGAAATGCAGCGTACGGTTCAGGGAGTCTGGTGCCCTAGTTAGAGCCTCCAACCGCGGACGAGTGGTTGTCATGCGTGCGCGATCCCCGGAGCTCACAATCGCCCAACTCACGGAGGAAGCGCAGGTCCGGTATGGCGTGAAGCAGGCTGCGCCTGGGCCTGCGATGCCAGTGTTAGAACCAACCGCATACGCGCTGATGAAGAGGCTGGGCAGTGGGCCCGCATGGTTAGCTACTGAGACGCTAGCACGCGCCCGCGGACGTGGGATCAGCTGGTATAGGCCGCGCGGCTAAGGGAATAGGAGATGGGCCGAAAGGTGAGGTTTGGGCCCTGGTAAGCTTCTCCCCATTTATTCTTTTTCTTTTATATTTTGTTTTGTTTTCCTTTTGAGTTTGGAATTCAAGATTTAAAATTCAAATTTACCCTGTGGTAAAGCTTCCTCTGAATTAGAGTATAATTTTGCACACACTATTATTACCTTTATTTATAATATTTATTTTTGTATATACATTCTTTTCTCTTTCTCCACTTCTATATTCTAGATTTTCTTTTATACTCCAAATTACACTTTGGAACTTTAATATATTTCTTTTCATATGATTTTTTTATATATTTTCACAAGCTGCACACAAAATAAAAACCCAACGTGATGCATTTTTTTAGTGTCATAACTTTTTTTATTAGTTATTCGTCTTTAAATATGGCATTCACATGCGATGATAAATAGATACAATATACACATATACATAAAGGAAATAATTTTTTTCTCCTTTTATATGAATTTTTACAAGTTGGGTATTACAAATCCTACCCCCTTAACAAGAATCTCGTCCTCGAGATTTAGGAGGATTGAGGGAAAAGATGGGGAAAATTTATGCGAAGCTCTTCTTCTCTCACCAAGTAGTTTCATCTTCTCCATGGTGACTCCATTGTACTTTGCACACCTTTATCACCTTATTTCTTGTAACTTGAGCCAAAGTGTCAAGAATCTTGATAGGGTACTCAGCATAAGTCAGGTCATCTTGAACACTAAGGTCCTCCATTGGTAGCTGCTCTTCAGGTACCCTGAGGCACTTCTTTAGTTGTGACACGTGGAATACATTATGCACATCAGATAGATTATCAGGTAACTCGAGTTGATAGGCCATCTCTCCAACTCGCCTAAAAACTCTGAATGGTCCAATAAAGCGAGGGGACAATTTGCCATTGACTTTAAATCTCCTCGTTCCACGAAGTGGTGACATCTTGAGGTACACATGATCACCTTCCTCAAACTCCAGTGGTCTTCTTCTATTATCAGCGTAGCTCTTTAGCCTGGTCTGAGCTACCCTCAAGTTCTCCGTGATTATACAGACTTGTTCTTCTGCCCCTTGAATAAGTTCAGGTCCAAAGAATTGTCTTCCTCTAGTCTTATCCTAATATAGAGGAGTCCTGCACTTTCTTCCATATAAAGCCTCGAACGGTAACATCTTCAAACTGGCCTGGTAGCTATTATATATGAGAACTCATCATAAGGTAGACTCTTGTCCCAACTACTACCATGCTGAAGGGCACAAGCTCTCAACATGTCCTCCAATACTTGATTAGTCCTTTCAGTCTGTCCATCAGTCTGAGGATGGTAGGGTGAACTAAAATTCAACTTCGTATCCATATTCTCATGAAAACTTTTCCAAAATCTAGACTAAACTATGATCCTCTATCCAAAACGATCTTCTTCAGTACTCCATGTAGAGACACAATCCAAGCCATATATGCTCTGCCAATTGAGATCCCTTATAAGTAGTCTTGATTGGAATGAAATGAGCCACTTTGGTCAGTCTATCCACAATAACCCATATAGAATCATATCCTTTCGAGGTGCGAGGCAATCCAGTAATGAAGTCCATATCAATCTCTTCTCACTTCCACTCGGGTATCTTTAATGGGTATAATAGTCCAGCTGGTCTTTGGTGTTCGGTCTTAACTCTTTGACAACCATCGCACATAGCCACATGTGCAGCCACATCTCTCTTCAATCCATACCACCAATATTTTTGCTTCAAATCCTGATACATCTTAGTACTCCCAGGATGAATAGAATAATCCGAGTCATGGGACTCCTTTAAAATAGTCTCACGAAGGCTTTCAATATCAGTAACACATACCCTATCCTTGAACCATATGGTGCCTTGCTCATCTTCCGTAAACTCTGGACCTCTACCTTCCATAATAAGATCCTTAATCTTTTGTATCTTAACATCACCAATTTGTCCTTTGCGGATTTCTTGCTCCAAGGTAGGTTCCACATCAACAGTAACTCCTTCAATGTGAGTAACTATCCCCAGGTTAAGTCTCCTGAAATCCTCAACAATCTCATCGGGTAGCTGGGCAACAACAGCTGAATGAACATGCTCCTTTTGACTCAAGGCATCTGCAACCAAATTTGCCTTGCCCGGGTGATAGTGAATCTCCAAATCATAATCCTTAATAAGCTCCAACCAACGGCGTTGCCTAAGGTTGAGATCCTTCTGAATGAATATATACTTCAAACTCTTGTGATCCATGTATATTTGACACTTGGTTCCCATAATATAATGTCTCCAAATCTTAAGCGCATGCACAACGGCTGCCAGCTCTAAGTCATGAGTGGGGTAGTTCAACTCGTGTTTCCGCAACTGACGAGACGCGTAAGCGATCACATGTCCTTCTTGCATGAGCACACATCCAAATCCTTGGCCACATGCATCACAATAAATGTCAAATCCCTTCTGTAGATCTGGCATAACCAACACTGGTGGTGACATCAATCTCTTCTTTAATTGATCAAAGCTTTCTTGGCACTTCTCGTCCCACTTAAACTCTCTTCCCTTCTCCATAAGTGAGGTCATGGGCTTAGCAATCTTAGAAAATCCTTCAATAAATCTCCGATAGTATCCTACAAGCCCTAAGAAACTCTGAATATCCGTAACTGTAGTGGGTATGCTCCACGCCACTATCTCCTTGACTTTAGTAGGATCCACTGATATTCCTCCATTAGAAATGATATGTCCAAGGAATGACACCTCGTCAATCCAAAACTCGTATTTGCTATACTTGGCGTAAAGTTGAATATCTCGTAGCTTCTGTAGCACCAATATCAGATGTTGCTCATGATCACTGTCACTCTTGGAATAAATAAAAATATCGTTGATGAAAACCCGATGAATCTGTCCAGATCATGAACACCTTATTCTTCAGATCCATAAAATAGGTTGGTGCACTAGTTAGTCCAAATGACATAACGGTGAACTCATATAAACCATATCGGGTCGAGAAATCTGTCTTGGGAATATCCGATGGCCTAATCTTCAATTGATGGTAACCCGATCGAAGATCAATCTTCGAGAATACACTTGCACCTCTCATCCGATTAAATAAATCCTTAATGCGGGGTAACAGAAACTTGTTCTTCACAGTGACATCGTTAAGGGACCTATAATCCACGCACATCCCTTGCGATCCATCCTTCTTCTGTACGAATAACACCGGTGCTCCCCAAGGTGAGGAACTCGAATGAATGTACCTAGCCTCTTATAACTCTGTTAATTGCTTCTTAAGTTCCTTTAGTTCTTCTACGGACGTCCTGTATGGCCGTTTAGAAATAAGGGCAGTCCCAGGTAAGGGATCAATGACGAACTCATCTTCCCTATATGGTGGCATCCCTAGTAACTCTTCTGGGAAGACATCCGAAAAATCTCTAACCACACGGATGTTGACACCAACAAACTTCCCATCTACTAAGAATGACGCTAGTCTGGTGGCGGTAGTTACTGTAATTCCAACTTCAAATCTTTCTCCTTTGGAACTAGTGAGTTATATGGTTCCTTTAGCACAGTGAATAAACTGCCTTAGCCTTTCTTAACCATGACATACCAAGGATCATGTCTATAGTGCTCTCTTCTAACACTATAGGGGTAGCCCATCTGGGTTAGGAGCACAGGGTACGAAAGAAAGGATTGTAGACAAGGCATGTAATTACAAAGCATGTTATTTTGGGGGATTTATTAGCTAAGTGTGTCGCCTACTAAAGCTAATTCATTACCTTATAGTGGTACATGCTAAGATGCCCGTCTATACTATTTCAATCAATCAAAGAAGCAAATAAGGCATTGATCATCAGAACAATCAATCAATATTTTTAATAGAGAAGATAATTTTAATTTTTGTCTTAGGCCTCCTATCTCCTAAGAAGGTCATAAATGTAGGATTCCAAGGTGTGAAATCCATCTTGTCTCAGAGTAGAAAAGGTAAGAATGATCAGAGTAGAACAGTAGAAGGTGAGACAGGATCAAGTTAAGTATAGAAAGAATCAGAGTAAGGTAAGTATAGAATGAATCAGAATAAGGTAAGTAGGTAAGGGTTTTGTCCATTTCTATCTAGATTTCGTCCTACAGTCAACATTTCCTCTGATACCACTTCTGTCACACCCGGTTTTAAAGGACAAAGCCGGGTGCATCTCATACATGCGCCAAAGAAGACAACATATATAATAACAGAGTGTATAGAGATAAATGTCACAAAACATCAGAGTATTTATTACAAAGCGGAAGACTTATTACAAAATAAAAGAATGAATATAAAATGAACTAAGGATCGTTGGCGCCAATGTCAACTGAGAAACGCCACCTAGATCAAGTCGAATGCCTCAGTGTTAGGCAGCTCCTCTTCGACCACCTGTTCTTCTCCTGTGGGGGGGTGTGAGACAGCAAGGGTGAGCTCACATACGTTTATAACTCAACAAGTCGTGGGGAATAATGTGACATGAACTCACCAAAGGTGGGAGTTCATGAAGTGTAAGGCTGATCAATGAAATAAAGGCTGAAGCTGAGCATTGCTTTTATAAGTTGGTCAAAATTTTATTAGCAATTACTAAGTGTAAGTAAATACCAAACCTTAATAATAATAAAGAAAAAGTAATAGTAAAATAATCCCAAATGCGATGCAAATGTCAAATTAAATTTAAGTTCCATAAATTAATCATGTGAGGGTCCGAGCCGCTCATGACCGTGAGCACGGCTAGTATACTAGTTTTACACTCTGCAGAGGTTGCGCATCTTTACCCACAAGTCATGTTACCCATCTGCCAAGAGACGGCCAATCCCATACACCTCTACCGAGGAGGCGAGGCAGGGTAACACTACGAGGCCTTTACAAAGTTCCACTAGCTTCAGAAATCCCGCTATAGTTGATAGGAAGCTCCAGTGCAGGAATCCCTCGCCTGACCGCCATCGCAGCAAAATCAACCCTAGGACCTCCCTACACTGACTACTCCCCTACTGCCCTTGCCCCTTTCGGGTAAGGAAGACCTCCACTAGCTTTCCTAGTTAATCAGCCAAGAGCGTCCCATTAAACCCTTGTGGTAGCACTGTTTTCCCGGGTGGTCGCTCCATGTTCCCATTAATTTAATGATCTTAACATGAACAGTAGTAATAACAAGATAATAACAGAATAATCATGAATAGTGTATCTTCATACCAAAATCCACATAAAGCAATAGCAGGTACTACCCAAAAATATTTCAGGGGTGAACAAGGTATAAAGATAACCAAAACTGGGGTAACCTAAAGGATCCCATCAAAATTAACCTATGCAAATCATAAAAATTAATAAGAACATGGCTAGGAAAAGTAAGTGATCGAGGGCACAACTTGCCTTCCACGAGCTCCTGCTCAGCAGTCTCAACCAGCTGAACCACAGGACCCACAGTGGCTTGCTCGTCTACTCGCATCAACACAATACATACATAATATAGCAAAAATTAACATTGCACCAAACATGTAAACAAAATACACAATAAAAATCTACACAATAAAATAAGATCCTAGGAACAGGAACCATTAATTTTGGAGTTATGGTTTTAAGATATGAATTTCTGAAGGTTATTTGGTGCTTAGAATAGATTAATCCAAACGAATAATTTTAATTCAAGTTTCGTGGCTAAACAGTGGCACTAAATGATAGAGAATATTATTACAAGACTAATGCAACTGGAATGGTTCAAAAAGGATTTAAAATGGAATTTCTAGGAATTAAACAAATTCTGAAATTATTTTACATTAAAAATCATTAATTCCCTTGGTTTTCATACTGCTCTGGTCCATGCACATTAATACTCAGGAGTTCGGGGGCTAATTCATAATTGTTCCAAGACTCAGAGCTAACCCACAGCCATGCTCATCGGACCGCGGGTTCTATTTACGTAAAGGATGAGGGTTCATATGCAAAACTGCAGTCGCGAAGAGGTATCGCGAAGTCCTGGCCGCCCGATCCAAAACGGACGCGCCAAATTAGATCCAGGCGAGCTACGCATCCGCGCTCAACCCCAGCCGTCGGATCCGGAATTCACGGCCCTGATTTAATGACTCGAAGGGGTACGCCAGGATTCGATCTAAGCCGTCCATCTAATATCTACGGCTCCCACACTCTCAACCATCCATCTAATCGTGACCGTTGAATATGAGATCAACGATCCGCCGTCCTTCTTCAACCTCCGGCTGCCCAGGCACAAACGCCGACCGCGCACAACCCACTGCCCACTCTCCTACCGGTCCACCAGCGCTCTACCCGACCAAGACTATCCAGTTTGCGCCACTGTCGTCCTTCGTCGGCGCACTAGCCCCGAGATCTCTTCCTACAAGCGCCAGACAAAGCAGTACTGTGCTCCCACGGCGGACATCGCCATGCCGCCAAATACCAGCCACCGAGCGCTCGTCCTTGAGTCGACAGAGGCACCCCGACAGCACGCCAGCCCCACTGGATACCGGAGACCCCCTAGGCCCTAGCCGCGGTGAGTTGCAATACAGTCTCTGGAATACGTGCTGAGGGAAAAATAGTAAAACTCACCGAAGATCCCGCGCGCTGGCCACTGATTGATGTGGAAGCCCGAGCTCAGTGCGGAAGCAGCGCCGACCAATCTCCTTCCTCCCCTCCTGCGCACCAGAACTCCACCCGGTTTACGCCGACGAATCCTGCAGCGCCCCTACCCACTGCGATGGGCAGGTGCCACAGCGGCAGCACACCCGGGCTCCTCCACGCACACTGGAACGAGATGGTGGCGCGACGGTCCTCCCGACCTCCGGTGTCCGCACAACGCCGCGTGACCCAGGGAAATAGGTATATGGAAATGCAGCGTACGGATCAGGGAGTCTGGTGCCCTAGTTAAAGCCTCCAACCGCGGACGAGTGGTTGTCATGCGTGCGCGATCCCCGGAGCTCACAATCGCCCAACTCACGGAGGAAGCGCAGGTCCGGTATGGCGTGAAGCAGGCTGCGCCTGGACCCGCGGTGCTAGTGTTAGAACCAACCGCATACGCGCTGATGAAGAGGCTGGGCAGTGGGCCCGCATGGTTAGCTACTGAGACGCTAGCACGCGCCCGCGGACGTGGGATCAGCTGGTACAGGCCGCGCGGCTAAGGGAATAGGAGATGGGCCGAAAGGTGAGGTTTGGGCCCAGGTAAGCTTCTCCCCATTTATTCTTTTTCTTTTATATTTTGTTTTTTTCCTTTTGAGTTTGGAATTCAAGATTTAAAATTCAAATTTACTTTGTGGTAAAGCTTCCTCTGAATTAGAGTATAATTTTGCACACACTATTATTACCTTTATTTATAATATTTATTTTTGTATATACATTCTTTTCTCTTTCTCCACTTCTATATTCTAGATTTTCTTTTATACTCCAAATTACACTTTGGAACTTTAATATATTTCTTTTCATATGATTTTTTATATATTTTCACAAGCTGCACACAAAATAAAAACCCAACGTGATGCATTTTTTTAGTGTCATAACTTTTTTTATTAGTTATTCGTCTTTAAATATGGTATTCACATGCGATGATAAATAGATACAATATACACATATACATAAAGGAAATAATTTTTTTCTCCTTTTATATGAATTTTTACAAGTTGGGTATTACAGCTCTCCCGCGTGCCATCCCAGTTTCTTTCCGCCACCAGTCGCTAGCACGTAGACCCAGAAACTAGACAATTCCCACCGCGCGCGCTCGGCTGGCTGCCAAGCGGGCCCATCTGTCAGCCTCGTCCGCTATTTCTCTCCCGTGCCTCGTGTCCCACCTTCACTGCCGTGCGGGCCCATGCGGTCAGACTCCCCTTCTTCAACAGAATCGCCGCATGCTCGGGCCGGTCAGCGCTTGTCGCGAGATCTACGGCCATGACCGCCCGGGTCCTGTGGCCTCATCGCGCATATAAAGGTCGTTCGTGTCACGTTCCTGTGAACGTTTCCATCTCGTAGTCGACCGGATATCAAACCGAGCGGGTAAGGAAGGGTGGCAACCTCGTTCCGATTTGACCCGCGCCGCCATGGAACTTGTTCCTCGTCGTCGCTCGGGCCCGTAGGAGGGGTCAGGGGCCATCACCGTGGTACCTTGATTGTGTGTGCGGGATCCGCGGGCATCGTTGGAGGAGGCACTGCTGGGAATTGCTCGCCGGAGTAAGACAACCGCGTCGTGTCGTTGTTCACCGTGGACTGACCTCCTGGGCGCGCCATTCTTGGTGAGTATTGGCTCCTTCATTTCGTTTTGCTTAGAGCTACATGACGCAACCGACAGATTGGAAGATAGGGCGTTAGGATGGGTGATCGTTGTGGCCGATGATGGCACCGTCGTGTGGGTTCCGCGCCGCCGGGTGCGGGTGACCGGAGAAGAGGAATCAGGGGGGATGTGTCTATGCTCAGATCCTGGCCATCCGATTGTGATGGACGGCCCTGATGAGTTATAGGATTACAATCATATGGAATAGATCTATACCGTTGAGATGTGATCTGAGGGGTGATCATCGATCGCGACCTCGGCCGTTGATTGCCGATCCAATGCATGACGTTAGGGCTAGTGCAGTGGCGCGCATCGTGGATCTAGGCCACCGGCTTCTAATCAGACGGCTGTAGGCCCACGGTACCCCTTTGTGCGTGGTTTTCCATTTGAGGCCTCGGGTTTTAATGAAATCAACCCGCCATCTGTGCAGGGTCAGTCCTGAGTCTTCAGATAAATTGCGCTAAGGCCCCTGCCTTTCTCAGATTTTATGCGCCCAGTCCAGAGCCTATTTAAATTGTATAAATGGATTAGAAATTGAGTATTTAATATGAAAATAAATGCTAGGAATTGTATAATTCATAGAAAATTCATAGGAACCCCAAATTAATCCATTCCAGTTTCTAAAATTTGGTAATATTATTGTCTATCATTTAGAGTCTCTGTTTTGACATGAAATTAGTAATAAAAATAATTTCTCACTTAATCCTATTTCAAGCACATAAAACCTTTGGAAATTCATATCTTAAAATCTATAACTCCAAAAAATATGATTCCTATTCCTAGGATTTTATTTTAAAGTGTAGATTATTATTATGTATATTATTTACATGTTTGGTGTGATGTTAATTTTCTCTATACATTGTGCTTGTTTGTATTGTGGCGAGTAGAAGAGCCTATGACTAAGGATCCTGGTGACAAGCAGATAGAAGTAGCTGAGCAGGAGCTCATTGAAGGCAAGTTGTGCCCTTGACCACTTTTATACCCAATAATGTTCTTTAATGTCATTTATTCATGCATAGGTTAATTTTGATGGGACCCAATAGGTCACCCTAGATTGTTCATCCCTTTTTACCTTGTTATCCCTGAATCACTTGGATAGTTTTTGCTCTTGCTTTACATGGTTTTGGGATAATCTTTCATTATATCCATGTTCCAATTCTTTTGTTATTCTATTTATGTTCATGTCAAGATCATTAATGTTAATTGGAACATGGAGCTTAACTTGAGAAACATGTGCCACCACAAGGGAGGAATGGGATCCCTTGGCTAACTAATTAGGAAAGCTAGTGGAAGACTACCTTACCCGAAAGGGGCAAGGGCAGTAGGGGAGTTGCATGCAAGGAGGTTCTCGGGTTGATTTTACTGCGATGGCGGTCAGACGGGGGATTTTTAAGTGCTCTTCCCATAAACTGTAGCGGGTTTTTGGAAGCTAGTGGAACTTTGTAAAGGCCTTGTAGTGTTGCCCTACCTCGCTTCCTAGGTAGAGGTGTATGGGAGTCGCAATCCCTTGGCAGATGGGTAACATGACTTGTGGGTAAAGGGTACAACCTTTGCAGAGTGTAAAACTGGTATACTAGCCAAGCTCACGGTCATGAGCAGCTCAGGACTCTCGCATGATTAATTTATGTAACTTAAATTCAATTTTGTCATTTGCATATGCATGGGATTATCTATTAATTGTGTTCTATTACTTTATTTAAGGTTTGGTATTTACTTGCACTTAGTAACTGCTAATAAAATTTTGACCAACTAATTAAAAGCAATGCTCAGCTTTAACCCCTATTGTTGATTAGCCTTATACATCACATAAACTCCCACCTTTGGTGAGTTCATGCCCACTGGTTTCCCCACAATGCTATGATCATGTGTGAGCTCACCCTTGCTGTCTCACACCCCCCCCCACAGGAGAAGAGCAAGTGGTTCAGGAGGAGCCACAAGGCGAGGAGTTTGATCTAATCGAGGTGGCGTTTCCCCAGTTGACTTTTGCGCCAAGGATGATCCATAGTTTGTTTTATATTTATCTTTTATTTTGTAATAAGACTTCTGCTTTGTAATAAATACTCTGATGTTATTGTGACATTTATCTCTATACACTCTGTTATTATATATGTTGTCTTCTTTGGCGCATGTATGAGATGCACCCGGCTTTGTTCCTTAAAGTCCGGGTGTGACAGAAGTGGTATCAGAGGAAATGTTGACTGTAGGACGAAACCTAGATAGAAATGAACAAAACCCTTACCTACTTATCTTACTCTGATTCTTTCTATACGCATCTTGTCTTGATCATGTTTCAACTTTTCTACTCTGATTACTCTTATCTTTTCTACTCTAAGACAAGATGGATTTCACACCTTGGAATCCTACAACTATGATCTTTTTGAGAGATAGGGCACCTAAGACAAAATTAAAACTATTTTTCTATTTAAAATGTTGGTTGATTGTTCTGATGATAAATGCCTGATTTGCTTTTTTGATTGATTGAATTATTATAGATGGACATCTTAGCATGTACCACCATAAGGTATTAACTTAGCTTTAGTGGGTAAAACATTAATCTGCTTAGCTAATAAATCCCCCAAAGTAACATGATTCGTAGCTACCTACCTTGTCTACTATATTCTCTTACCATATGTTTATAACTCAGATGGTCAATACCAAGAAGGGTGGTGGAATTGATCTACCTCCAATCGACACACTCTGAGGATACTTAGACAACCCCAGCCACAACCAGCAGAGATGGATCCTCCACCACCGCCTCCATCAGTAGGAGTTGACCCACTGGTTGCAGCTCAGATGAGAATGATGCAATAGATGGTAGATACCATGGCGGATATGCATGCTCAGATGCAGCAAGAACGCCAGGAGATGCACCAGGAACGAGAGGAGATAAGTCGGGAGTTGCGCCAAGAGCGAGAGGAGATACGCTAGGAAAGGAGGGCGCAACAGCAACAGTAACATTAACAGCAACATCAACAAGCACCACTGCAACCACCACCACTAGTTCCACCTCGAGATAAGCACCGGGAGTTCATGAGCCATAAGCCACCGACATTTGCTAGCTCTCCTGCTCCACTGGACGCGGATGATTGGCTAAAATCTGTGAAGATGTTGATTATTACACAATGCTCTGACCGGGAGAAGGTTCTATATGCTTTTGGTCGTTTGACAGGTCCTGCTACTGATTGGTGGGATTCATACACTGCTGCCCACAACGCTGCTGACACCATCACATGGGCAGGGTTCAGTACACAGTTTAGGAACTACCACATTCCAGCTGGATTGATGAAGATTAAGAAGAAAGAATTTCTGTCGTTGAAGTAAGGAAGCATGTCAGTCAGCGAGTATCGCGACATGTTCATTCAGCTCTCCAGATATGCTCCAGATGAAGTTGCTGAGGATGAGAGGAAGCAAGAGCATTTTATTGAAGGACTTAATGGACCCCTGCAGTATGCTCTAGTGGCACATACGTTCCCATCATTTTAGAGGCTGCTTGACAAGGCCCTAGCTATTGAACACAAGTGTGTTCAGCTGGGAGATTTGAAGAGGAAGGCTATATCTCAAGGACAGGGAAGCAGCAGTGTTTGTCCACGCTACAGTTCACCCCAGGGTACACCAGTTCGCATTGGTGGAGGCCAGCATCCAGTTCAGCAATCACCTTAGAGGACTCCACCGACTCGTCAGGCTACCCCCACTGGCACCTCGACAAAGTTTTTAGGACAGGGTGCAGGTACTACTTGCTTCAAGTGTGGGAAGACTGGACAATATGCAAACGTTTGCCCACAGAGGATTGCTACCACCCCAGTTTAGAATAAGCAGCAGACTCCATGATCTGGCAAGGGATACTCTATTGCCAGGGTTAATCAAGTCAGCGTTGATGCTACTCCTGATGGTGCTGACATCGTACTTGATATATTTTACATTAATGCAATTCCTGCAACAATGCTATTTGATTCTGGTGCTACACATTCATTCATGTCAGCTCGATATGCCAACACAAATGAGATACCACAGCTAAATATGAGAAAACCAATTATAGTAATTACACCTAAAGGGCCTGTTGAGGCAAATCATATGACACGTAGATTGACATTAAGGGAAGAGAATTTGGAGCTACTGCTATAATATTAGAGGCAAGCAATATAGATCTGATCCTTGTTATGTCATGGTTAAGAAACTCAAAGGCCATTATAGCATGTGGTAGGGGTACTGTAGAACTCACCAGCCCTAAAGGAGAAAGATTTCAAGTTCAAATTGCAGTAACCACCTCTTCTAGACGTGCGATGTTCTTTATAGCTGAGGAGTTTGTTGGTGACAACATCCATGTGGTTAGGGATTTTATGGATGTCTTTCCAGAGAAGTTACCAGGGATGCCACCACATAGGGAAGTGGAGTTTGTTATTGATCTCTTACCTAGAACTGCTCCTATTTCTAAACGGCCATACATGATGTCTGTAGAAGAATTAAAGGAACTTAAGAAGCAGTTAACAGAGTTACAACAGGTTGGGTACATTCGTCCGAGTTCCTCACCTTGGGGAGCGTCGGTTCTGTTTGTACAGAGAAGGATGGATCACAAAGAATGTGTGTGGATTATAGATCTCTTAATGATGTTACTGTGAAGAACAAGTATCTGTTACCCCGTATTGAGGACCTATTTGATCAGATGAGAGGTGCTAGAGTATTCTCGAAGATTGATCTCCGATCGGGATATCATCAAATGAAGATTAGGCCATCGGATATTCCCAAGACAGCTTTCTCGACACGATATGGTCTATATGAGTTCATGGTTATGTCGTTTGGACTAACTAATGCACCATCTTACTTTATGAATTTTATGAATAAGGTGTTTATGGAGTATTTGGATAGACCGTAGTATTCATCGACAACATTCTTATTTATTCCAAGAGTGATAGTGATCATGAGGAACATCTGAGATTGGTGCTATAGAAGCTATGAGATAATCAACTCTACACCAAGTATAGAAAATGTGAGTTTTGGAATGGCGAGGTGCCCTTTCTTGGACATATCATTTCTAATGGAGGAATATCAGTGGATCCTGCTAAGGTCAAGGAGATAATGGAGTGGGGAGTACCCACTACAGTTACGGAGATTCGGAGTTTCTTGGGACTCGCAGGATATTATCGGAGATTTATTGAAGGATTCTCTAAGATTGTCAAGTCTATGACCTCGCTTCTAGAGAAAGGAAGAGAGTTTAAGTGGGATGAGAAGTGTCAAGATAGCTTCGATCAATTAAAGAAGAGATTGATGTCACCACCAGTGTTGGTTATGCCAGATCTACAGAAGGGATTTGACATTTATTGTGATGCATGTGGCCAAGGCTTGGGATGTGTGCTCGTGCAAGAGGGACATGTGATTGCCTACGTGTCTCGTCAGTTACGGAAACATGAATTGAACTACCCCACTCATGACTTAGAACTGGCAGCCGTTGTGCATGCGCTTAAGATTTGGAGACATTATATTATGGGAACCAAGTGTCAAGTTTACATGGATCATAAGAGTTTGAAGTATATATTATCTCAGAAGGACCTCAACCTTAGGCAAAGCCGTTGGTTGGAGCTTATTAAGGATTATGATTTGGAGATTCACTATCACTCGGGCAAGGCGAATTTGGTTGTAGATGCCTTGAGTCGAAAGGAGCACGTTCAATCAGCTATTGTGGCCCAGCTACCTGATGAGATTGTTGAGGATTTTAGGAGACTTAACCTAGGGATAGTTGCTCACACTAAAGGAGTTACTATAGTTGTGGAACCTACCTTGGAACAAGAAATTCACAAAGGTCAGATTGGTGATGCTAAAATACAAGAGATTAAGGATCTGATTACTGAAGGTCGAGGTCCGGAATTCAGAAGATGAGCAAGGCACCATATGGTTCAAGGACAGGATATGTGTTCCTGATATTGAAAGCCTTCGTGAGACTATTTTAAAGGAGGCTCATGACTCAGATTATTCTATTCATCCTGGTAGTACCAAGATGTATCAGGATTTAAAGCAGAAGTACTTGTGGTATGGATTGAAGAGAGATGTGGCTGCACATGTAGCTATGTGCGATGTGTGTCAAAGAGTTAAGGCTGAACACCAGAGGCCAGCTGGACTACTACACCCACTGAAGATACCTGAGTAGAAGTGGGAAGAGATTGGTATGGATTTCATTACTGGATTGCCTCGCACCCAGAAAGGATATGATGCTATATGGGTGATTGTGGAAAGATTGACTAAAGCAGCTCATTTCATTCTGGTCAGGACTACTTATAAAGGTTCTCAGCTAGCAGAATTGTATATGGCTCGGATTGTGTGTCTACATGGAGTACTAAAGAAGACCGTGTCTGATCGAGGTTCACAGTTTACCTCAAGATTCTGGAGAAGCTTCCATGAGAATATGAATACGAAGTTGAATTTTAGTATAGCCTATCACCCTCAGACTGATGGACAGACTGAAATGACTAGTCAAGTATTGGAAGATATGTTGAGAGCTTGTGCCCTTCAGCAAGGAGGAAGTTGGGACAAGAGTTTACCCTATGTTGAGTTCTCATATAATAATAGCGATCAGGCATGTCTGAAGATGTCACCATTCGAAGCTTTATATGGGAGGAAGTGCAGGACTCCTCTATATTGGGATCAGACTGGAGAAAGACAGTTCTTTGGTCCTGAACTAATTCAAGAAGCAGAAGAACAAGTCCTTATAATTCGGGAGAACTTGAGGGTAGCTCAGACCAGACAAAAGAGATATGTTGATAATAGAAGAAGACCACTGGAATTTGAAGAAGGGAGATTATGTGTACCTCAAGGTGTCACCACTTCATGGAATGAGGAGATTCAAAGTTAAGGGCAAGTTGTCCCCTCGTTTCATTGGACCATTCATGATCTTTAGGCGAGTTGGGGAGATGGCATACCAACTCGAGCTACCTGATAATCTATATGATGTGCATAATGTGTTCCACGTGTCTCAACTTAAGAAGTGTCTTCATGTCCCTGAGGAATAATTACCAATGGAAGAGCTCAGTGTTCAAGGTGATTTGACTTACTCAGAGTATCCTGTCAAGATTCTTGATACATTGATTAGAGATAAAAGAAATAAGGTGATAAAGATGTGCAAAGTACAATGGAGTCACCATGGAGAAGATGAAGCTACTTGGGAGAGAGAAGAAGAGCTTCGCATAGATTTTCCCCGTCTTTTCCCTAGATCTTCTTAAATCTCGAGGACGAGATTCTTTTTAAGGGGGGTAGGATTTGTAATACCCAATTTGTAATTTGTAAAAGATAATATAAATGGGGAAACAATTTCACTTTATATGTGTGGGTTGAACCTATTTGTCATCACATGTGAACACCATCTTTAAAAACAAATAATTAATAAAAATATATGCCGATAAATTATGCATCATGCTGGATTTTATTTTGTGTGCATTTTGTGACGATATAAAAATCATGCGAAAAGAAATATATCAAAGTTCAAAATAGAATTTAAGATCTAAAGGGAATTCAAGAATTGGAGAAAAGAGAAGAAAGAATACTAAACAAAGATAAAGAAAATAAATATAAAGAAAATAGTTAGACCTTCTTACTTGGGTTTAACTTGTACATTTAAAGTGAATATAAATTCACAGTTAAAATTGAATTTAAATTTGAATTCTAGAAATTAAAAGTAAAAGAAAAGCAAGAAGAAATATAAAAGAAAAAGGGGAAAACAATATCTGGGCTGGCTGCTACTATTCTGGCCCATTCCCCCTTTACCACCCGCGCGGCCCAATATGCGCCTCCACATCACGCCGACAAGTGGGGCCCATGGGGCAGGCTCTCCCGTGCGCCATCCCAGTTTCTTTCCGCCACCAGTCGCTAGCACATGGACCCAGAAACTAGACGATTCCCACCACGCGCGCTCGGTTGGCTGCCAAGCGGGCCCATCTGTCAGCTTCGTCCGCTATTTCTCTCTCGCGCCTCGTGTCCCACCTTCACTGCCGTGCGGGCCCATGCGGTCAGACACCCCTTCTTCAACAGAATTGCCGCATGCTTGGGCCGGTCAGCGCTCGTCGTGAGATCTCCGGCCATGATTGCCCGGGTCCTGTGGCCTCGTCGCACATATAAAGGTCGTTCGTGTCACATTCCTGTGACCGTTTCAATCGCGTAGTCGACCGGATATCAAACCGAGCGCGTAAGGAAGGGTGGCAACCTCGTTCCGATTTGACCGCGCTGCCGCGGAACTTGTTCCTCGTCGATGCTCGGGGCCGTAGGAGGGGTCAAGGGCCATCACCGTGGTACCTCGATTGCATGTGCGGGATCCACGGGCATCATTGGAGGAGGCACTGCTGGGAATTGCTCGCCGGAGTAAGACAACCGCGCCGCGCCGCTGTTCACCACGGACTGACCTCCTGGGCGCGCCATTCTCGGTGAGTATTGGCTCCTTCATTTCGTTTTGCTTAGAGTTACATGACACAACTGACAGATTGGAAGATAGGGCGTTAGGATGGGTGATCGTTGTGGCCGGCGATGGCGCCGCCGTGTGGGTTTCGCGCCGCCGGGGTGCTGGTGACCGGAGAAGAGGAATCAGGGGGGATGCGTCTGTGCTCAGATCCTGGCCATCCGATTATGATGGACGGCCCCGATGAGTTATAGGATTACAATCATATGGAATAGATCTATACCGTTGAGATGTGATCCGAGGGGTGATCGTCGATCGCGACCTCGGCCGTTGATTGCCGATCCAATGCGCGACGTTAGGGCTAGTGCAGTGGCGCGCATAGGGATGGCAACGGGTTTAAAACCCGTGGGTATAGAGATTACAAACCCGTACCCGCGAGATTAATGTTAAACCCATACCCGCTACCCGCGACGGGTAGCGTATGTTACCCAAACATAAACCCGCGGGTACACCCGCGGGCACAGTAACCATAAGTTGTCATATTATATATATATATATATATATATATATATATATATATATATATATATATATATATATATATATATATATATATACATACATACATACATACATACACATACATATATATACATACATATACATACATATACATAGATACATACATACATACATATATACATACACACGCGCGCGGGTATGCAGGTTTGCGAGCACGGGTACAACATTTTCATACCCACGAGAAAAAACCCATCGAGTTGAGAATCAAACTCATACCCATACCCACGGGTACAAACTCACACCCAAACCCGCACCCTATAGGGTTTTTACCCACGGGCACGCGGGTAAAATGTGCCCGTTGCCATCCCTAGGCGCGCATCGTGGATCTCGGCCACCGGCTTCTAATCGGACGGTTGTAGGCCCACTTTACCCCTTCGTGGGTGGTTTTCCATTTGAGCCCTCGGGTTTTAATGAAATGAACCCGCCATCCACGCAGGGTTAGTCCTGAGTCTTCAGATAAATTGCGCTAAGGCCCTTGCCTTTCTCAGATTTTATGCGCCCAGTCCAGAGCCTATTTAAATTGTATAAATGGATTAGAAATTGAGTATTTAATATGAAAATAAATGCTAGGAATTGTATAATTCATAGAAAATTCATAGGAACCCCAAATTAATCCATTCCAGTTTCTAAAATTTGGTAATATTATTGTCTATCATTTAGAGTCTCTGTTTTGACATGAAAACAGTAATAAAAATAATTTCTCACTTAATCCTATTTCAAGCACATAAAACCTTTGGAAATTCATATCTTAAAATCTATAACTCCAAAAATTATGATTCCTGTTCCTAGGATTTTATTTTAATGTATAGATTATTATTATGTATATTGTTTACATGTTTTGTGTGATGTTAATTTTCTCTATATACTGTGCTTGTTTGTATTGTGGCGAGTAGAAGAGCCTATGACTGAGGATACTGGTGACCAGCAGATAGAAGTAGCTGAGCAGGAGCTCATTGAAGGCAAGTTGTGCCCTTGACCACTTTATACCCAATAATGTTCTTTAATGTCATTTATTCATGCATAGGTTAATTTTGATGGGACCCAATAGGTCACGCTAGATTGTTCATCCCTTTTTACCTTGTTATCCCTGAATCACTTGGGTAGTTTTTGCTATTGCTTTATATGGTTTTGGGATAATCTTTCATTATATCCATGTTCCAATTCTTTTGTTATTCTATTTATGTTCATGTCAAGATCATTAATGTTAATTGGAACCTGGAGCTTAACTTGAGAAACACGTGCCACCACAAGGGAGGAATGGGACCCCTTGGCTAACTAATTAGGAAAGCTAGTGGAAGACTACCTTACCCGAAAGGGGCAAGGGCAGTAGGGGAGTTGCATGGAGGTTCTCGGGTTGATTTTGCTGTGATGGCGGTCAGACGGTGGATTCTTGCAAGTGCTTCCCATAAACTGTAGCGGGTTTTCGGAAGCTAGTGGAACTTTGTAAAGGCCTCGTAGTGTTGCCCTGCCTCGCTTCCTAGGTAGATGTGTATGGGAGTCGCGATCCCTTGGCAGATGGGTAACATGACTTGTGGGTAAAGGGTACAACCTCTGTAGAGTGTAAAACTGGTATACTAGCCGAGCTCACGGTCATGAGCAGCTCAGGACTCTCGCATGATTAATTTATGTAACTTAAATACAATTTGTCATTTACATATGCATGGGATTATCTATTAATTGTGTTCTATTACTTTATTTAAGGTTTGGTATTTACTTACACTTAGTAACTGCTAATAAAATTTTGACCAACTAATTAAAAGCAATGCTCAGCTTTAACCCCTGTTGTTGATTAGCCTTACACATCACATGAACTCCCACCTTTGGTGAGTTCATGCCCACTGGTTTTCCCCACAACTTGTTGAGCTATGATCATGTGTGAGCTCACCCTTGCTGTCTCACACCCCCCAACAGGAGAAGAATAGGTGGTTCAGGAGGAGCCACAAGGCAAGGAGTTCGATCTAATCTAGGTGGTGTTTCCGTAGTTGACTTTTGCGCCAAGGATGATCCTTATTTTTTTATATTTATCTTTTATTTGTAATAAGACTTCCGCTTTATAATAAATACTCTAATGTTATTGTGACATTTATCTCTATACACTCTGTTATTATATACGTGTCTTCTTTGGCGCATGTATGAGATGCACCCGGCTTTGTTCCTTAAAGTCTGGGTGTGACATAGGGTTTCCTGCCTGACGGGCCGGACGGTCCGCACCTACAGGCCAGACGGTCCGCGCGTGCGCAGGGGCGGCGAAGGTCACTAGCGGCACCTGGATCTCGCTCCCAGGAGGGACTCATCGGAGAGGAGAGATCCTAGGTGTTGTCTAGGCTCGGCAGGCCGATCTAGACTCCTCTAATCGACGTAGAGTCGAAGAGAAGCAGAGAATTTGGGGATTCGAAGGCTAAACTAGAACTAGACTAGAACTACTCCTAAATGTACAAGAAATAAATGCAAAGTAAACTGATTATTGATTCGATTGTTTATTCTTAATCGGTCGTATTCCTCTGTATTTATAGAGGAGAGGGCTGGACCCATTACAAACAAATTCTCTGAGCTAATTCCATAAATCTAGCCAACAACAGTAGCAAGAAACTCGGAACCCTAATTGGCTCTACGCACGCGCGGACCGTCTGGACCACCAGTGCGGACTGTCCGGACCGCGGACCGTCCGACCCTAGGGCCGGACCGTCCGGCCTCTCAATTTGATGCTCAACACTAAGCATTGCTTTTATAAGTTGGTCAAAATTTTATTAGCAGTTACTAAGTGTAAGTAAATACTAAACCATAGTAATAATAAATCAAAGTAATAATAAATAATCCCAATACGATGCAAATGACAAATTGAATTTAATTCCATAAATTAATCATGTGAGGGTCCGAGCCGCTCATGACCGTAAGCACGGCTAGTATACCAGTTTTACACTCTATAGAGGTTGCGCATCTTTACCCACAAGTCATGTTACCCATCTGCCAAGGGGTCATGAATCCCATACACCTCTAACAAGGAAGCGAGGCAGGGGTAACACTATGAGGCCACTACAAAGTTCCACTAGCTTCAGAAAACCCGTTATAGTTTCTACGAAGCTCCAATGCAGGGACCCCTCGCGTGACCATCATCGCAGCAAAATCACCCAAGGGCCTCCCTACGCTGACCACTCCCTTACTGCCCTTGCCCCTTTCGGGTAAGGTAGTCCTCCACTAGCTTTCCTAATTAGTCAGCCAAGGGCGTCCCATACCACCCTTCTGATAGCACTGTTTTCCTAGGTGGTCGCTCCATGTTCCAATTAACATAATGACCTTATCATGAATAGTAAATAACAAACTGATAATAAAAGTGTGATCATGAATAATATATATCTCCATACCCAAAACCACATAAAGCAATAACAAGTACTACCCAAAAAGTTTAGTGGTAATCAAGGTATAAAGATAGTCAAACTAGGGTAACCTATTGGATCCCATCAAAATTAACCTATGCATATCATTATGATTAATAAGAACATGACCGGGTAAAAAAGAAGTGATCAAGGGCACAACTTGCCTTCAACGAGATCCTGCTGAACCCCTGGATCCTCAAGTGGCTGGCTCGTCTACTCGCAACAATACAAACAAACATGGTATAGCATAAATTAACATTACACCAAACATCAAAACAGAATGCATGATATTATTCTACACTGCGTAACGAGATCGTAGGAAACAAGAACCACTAAATTTGGAGTTACGGTTATTAAGTTATGAATTTCTGAAGTTATTAAGCACCTAGAATAACATAATTCATGTGAATAATTTTAGTTCAAGTTTCATAGTTAAACAGAGGTACTAGATGATGAACCATATTAAAACAAAATTATTGTCTCTGGAATGAATCAATTTGGAGCTAAAATGAATTTAATATGAATTATGCAAGCTTTTGGAATTATTTTTGTATTAAAAATCAATTTATTAATTATTTTTCTAATTTCTCTGATCTTTGGATTGTGCGCCAAATGCTGGAAAGGTCAGGGACAATAACGCAAAAGCGTCCCAGACTCAGTGGTCCACCCGAGTGGACGGCGGGTTGTTTTGGTGAACCTATGAGGGCTTTTTGCAAAATGAACGCGGCCGAGAGACATTACTTGATCCGAATCGTCAGATCTAAACAAATGGTCTAGATTAAATCTGTTTCTCCCGTGAACCGGTACGCATATCTGGCCCTAGGACCTTAGTTCAACTGTCTAGATCTTACGTTGCCCACGGTGAATCACATGTGCCCAAATCAGAGACGGACGGTCCGGATTGACACCGCCAAACCGGTACGCGCGGGGATAATCCCAGCCATTCGCTCGCTCATCAACGGCATACGTCGTTCTCCTCACCCAACTTGGTCTGAATGGCGGCGGCGCCGTCCCCATATGGCAGAACATCACCGGCGACAGCCCTGACATCGATAAGGTGCTTGATTCTGTACGCAGTACCCATCTAAACAAAGTGAGGATCAATTCTAAACTATAAAAGGGGTTCGTACCGGAAATTGTGACGACGTGCGCGCAGAACCGGGCATGGGGCAGACGGAAGCTCTTGTTGAACTCCGGCGAGCAATCCACACTTCTACCTCCACCGTCAGAGCTCGCCACCGTCCACGGGGTACGCTTGGTGTGATCTTGCGATGCTCCTAGGGTATGCGTCCCCACCCATGTGCAGACGCTACACCACAATTCGCGGCAACCCCCTAACTTCGGCGTGGACACCACACCGGAGACCTCCCATGATCTTTCTAGGATGGCGGTCACGAGGAGCAAGAAAGAGGTTGAACAGCAAAGGCTTCAGCCACAGCTTTCTAAATAGATGAGGGAAGCTAGGGGTCGCCTGCGATAAACCAAACGCGTGACAATGGCGCGCCTCCGCCTCCGCCATGCGCGGCGTTCATTGAAGAGGGTCAGACACCCCGGGTCCACGCTTCAACAGTACACGAGACGAGTGTTAGCACGCGGAGCTGACCAGTGGGGGTCGGATGGTCAGTGCATGGTCACGGCCGGGCCGCGCAGTAGAGTGAGGTGAGGTGGGCCGAAATCAGCCCAAGTGCATATTTCTTATTTCCTTTTTCTTTTCTCTTTTCTTTCTGATTTCTTTTCTTTTTATTTTAAAATTTCAAATTTGAATCAAATTGTGTCGGAAATATTATACTCAGGTTGGTTGTATAATTTGAACTTACCACTATGGGATGAACTTATTTGGTTATATATTTATTTTGGTATTGTGTAGGACTTTTCCCCTTTTCCCTTTTTTCCATTTTCAAATCCTAATTTCAATTTAGGGATTAATCCAAACTTCCAATTATTATTATATTTTATTAATATTACTATTATTTTTATCAAATGCACAAACAAATAAGCTACATCATGATGCATGGATTATTTAGGTTTTATTAGAGAATTATTCATTTTGAATATGTTCCTTAAAAATTTTCATGAGTAGAAGGCATTACACTTAAAGATTTCTCCCTCTCTTTTATATTTCAAAAGTTGGGTATTACACGGCCTTTGTGGCCTCCTCACGGGGGACTAGGTTCTTTAGAACCGAACCTCGGTAAACAAGTCACCGTGTTCATTTGTGTTGATCTTCACTGGATTTGTTTCCCTTTGTTGGGGGCCTTCCTCTTTCGAGGTCCTCAAAAACGCGAGCTAACCATATGTTTTCAGTATGACATGGATCGTTACAGGGGGGATTCGGCTTAAGGATGAAGGTTTTCTCTCGTGGTAGGATGAAGATGTAGCCTGAAGGTAGTAAGAATGGACGACGAAGCTATAGCCGAAGAGCTTTGGCTTGATGTGATGGCGAAGACCAAGTATGACGATAACCGAAAAGGGACAAAGACTATTCAATCCTTAATGATTCGTGTTATGCCTATAGGTGAATGTCCAAGGGCAATAAATGTACTTTTACTCGGGCTGTCTCTCGTGCCTATAAATAGATGAACAGTAGCACCATACTATTCACGCTAAATTGTAATCACTCTTTCGTGTCTTCACCTTCGAGCAAGCGAAAGGTATTAATGTAAGATTAATAACTGTCAACATTCATATTGTTTTTATGAATTAATATTATGGATTGACGAGATACAATCATTATCTTCGTTCTTTTGCATTCTAATTCAAATATTTAATGATGAAGGTAAGTCCCCCTCGACCTTCGTCTGAAGAGCATTACTCCCATGTGGAGGTAATTCTTCGAGGACAAAGGTCCATAATAATTAACAATTGTGATGCCTCGTTCTTGTTCTACAACACTCAAGATCAAGTGAACAACACCCTTTCTTTCCTCTCTCTAAAAGTTCCCTTGCTCACATTGATTAGAGTTTGCTCCAAAGGTTATCCGCATTGATTGAGCAACTCATTGCAAGGAAAACTATCTTCCGCACTCCGAATTATTTCTAACACTAACCCCAAGCATAGTGCGTGTTTAAAGTTTGTAAATTTTAGGTTTTGCCTATTCACCCCCCCCTCTAAGCGACTTTCAGGTATACTACGTAAAAATATGCAAGCGATTCACTAGTGGACGCATCTCTATGTTCGAGCGTAAAACCGTTAGTTTTGAGCGTAAAAACCCAAAGTTATAAGCGTAAATTATTGATCCAACCTTGCAAACCTCTTGATGTTAGCATAGATATGTATACAAGTGACATAAAAATATGTATGTGATTGTATGTCGTTCCTCACCAGGAACATGCATTCAGACGCGTCCCCACTAGACGCATGCATACATTTCTATTTATTTAGCAGATCTGAACAATATGGCAACCACTAGGCATATGCATGTGGTTTTTATTTTTATGCAGATCCATAAATTATGACAGGTTGTGGGAGTTTCCATTGCATGCACACAAATTTTGAATGACTTTCTTTCCCACATCATACATCCAAAAGTTGGATGGCTGATATCGCGCAAAGTGAAAGTTGCCTAGAGGGGGGTAAATAGGTGAAACCTAAAATTTATAAAATTAAGCACACACTAAAATCCGGGATTAGCGTTAGAATTAAAGTCAAGTCGAGAGAGAGGGAAAAAATCAAATGAAAATCAAGCGAATAGACACGGTGATTTGTTTTACCGAGGTTCAGTTCCAAAGAACCTAGTCCCCGTTGAGGAGGTCACAAAGACCGGGTCTATTTCAACCCTTTCCCTCTCTCAAACGGTCACTTAGACTGAGTGAGCCTTCTTCTTTAATCTCACGGGTCACTTAGACCCCGCAAGGACCACCACACACTTGGTGTCTCTTGCCTTGCTTACAAAGCACTTGAGAGTAAGAATGGGCAAGAAGAAAGGCCAAACCAAGCAACAAGAGCAACAAAAGAACAAAAAACACCTTCTCTCAAGTCCCTAATGGAATTGAGTTGATTTTGGAGGCTTGGAGAGAATTCAATCTATTTGATGTGTCTTGGAGTGGAGTCTTTGCTCTTGTATTGAATGAGATGTTTGGAATGCTTGGATGAATATGAATGAGGTGGTTGGGGGTATTTATAGCCCCAACCACTTCATAGCCGTTGGTGAAGCTGCTAGCGAAGGGCGCACTGGGCAGTCTGGTGCGCCACCAGACAGGTACTGTGTTGTCTGGTGCGCCACCATGTCACCCAATCGTTAGGGTCTGGAGCTGGTCGGTCGTTGGAGAGTTTGTCTTCTTGCGGCACCGGACAGTCTGGTGCCACACCGGACAGTCCGATGCCCCTCTGACTTCGCTGCTCTGACTTCTGCACGACACTTTTCACCACTGTAGCACTTTGTAGAATCGACCGTTGGCGCTGAATAACCATTGCTCGCTGACTTGCCGATAGTCCGGTGGCACACCAGATGGTCCGGTGAATTATAGCAGAGCGCACCCTAGAATTCTCGAGAGTGGCTGGTTTGGAGTTGTACGGCCTGGTGCAACCACATTATCCGGTGGCACATCGGAGAGTCTGGTAC